>OZ059837.1:38802473-39544657 GCA_964057195.1 Orthosia cruda
TATGTTCCGTCGAAACGAAAAATATGTCATGTCAGGCAATGTAGCGCGACCTTGGCAGTATTCGTCCATGACTCTGATTATATGAACAAAACCGTACAGTAGTCAAAGCGGATCTTTGTGTCTCTGAAGTTAGGCTCTGCAAACCATTGCGCAAGAAACAGTTTGTCATCGAGTATACTGCATACAGAAAGCTAGGAAGATGCGACAAACGTATGCGAGTGAAAGAGCCAGTTATACAATGCTATCATCTACTTCAACATTGACAGTAAAATAGCTAGGTACTGCGCAGGGTCTTGCAGCCAACTGAGACACATATATCCGCTGTGACTACTATCTATAGTTGCGCGATGTTGTCGTAGATGTCGCACGAGGTCTGGAGATGACCCGCGAAACCACACGACGTCGTCTCTAGTGACAGCAAGAATAGTAGGTAGGGGATAACTGTAACTCTACCGTATTCTTATTAAACGCATAGTAAAGCTCCAACCAGTACCTATAACTTGCCAAATAACCGCAATAAACCTTTAAAATTCTTTACCAATGGAAATGCAGGTATAATTGCAAATATTTACGGCTCATACATAAATTTTTGTAACATTTGGTAAGCGAGCCTGTTCGTGTACGGAACTGTCATTCGTAAATGTTAAATGGCACGCAAGCGCCGTTTTGCGTGATCGCGAAATTTATTTTTAAACAAGGTTAATAAGCGTCGTAATAAGTAGGTACCTACGAATTGGTGGTTTTAGGGTATTATAATGAAACGGCTCGTTCAAAAGTAGGTCAAGCTATAAAAAATACAGAAGTTCGAATCGATAACTATTCTAAATTTAAAATCTGTCAGAGATCTCGTCGAGAGCTTGACCTACCTACATTTACAACTAATCCATGGGCGGTTGAAGCACTGAGGCCAAGAAGCTCATTAACGAGATAGGGCACAAGCTCTATGACAAAACGGGTGACCCCCGCTCCGGCTCGTTCTTGGTGCAAAGGTTGGCCATTGCCATCCAACGCGGCAATGCAGCAAGCGTTATGGGCACCTTTGCGCCGGGAACAGTTAAGGGCGGGTTATTTGACTAGTCATAGGACGTGTCGTGGTAGTTATAAATTCAATTTTGAACCCGTTTGTCGTAGATACTAGTGTTAATGAAATATGTTGAATAATAAATTTATTTATTGCTAAGAAATAAATTAATATCCGGTCGTAAAATAAAAAAATAATAAGTGATCACTCTTACTAATGTGTTCAATATCGCCAATGCGTGCACTTGGGGTGTTGTTGACGCTCATGTACTGGTGCTGGCTACTCATGGTCCCGGGTTCACATCAAGTCGGCTGCAAATTTACAATACAAGCTGTTTCAACTAGTATATAGCTGTTTTCTTTTAGCAGGGCAATATCTGTTACTGCTGTCTATAAACTATGTATATACAATGTGTCCGGACTTGTTGTAATGAAACTATAAGGCACTTAATTTAATCGATAAAAAATAAAACACACCACACAAATCATTTGCATTTCTTAAAATCTGTAAAATTATGAGGCAAAAATATGCAGACGTTCTTTTTAAGAAATAATAAAACTAAAACTAATTGGCTTAGAGCTGATTCTTTTGTCAGTGTGAATCCCAACTAAGACTAACAAAAATATGCATGAAAGACGTTTATTCATAAAAATTTCGCAGAATTTTAGGAAATGCAATAAAAACTTGTGAAATTACTTTTAACATTTAAAAACACAAAAAATATCTTATTAGGTACTAAAATTACTCTATCTTTGTGTGGTGAATTCACCCACTACGTGGGGTGTTTTATCAATAAAATTAACTGTATTTTACGGCCTTATAGTTTTATTACTACAAGTCCGGACACATTGTATAGTCTATCATTACTACAAATATTGAGGATCATACTAGATGTTGGTTCGGGACACCTTTATGTTTTTAACATAAAATTAACATCATGACTGTATTCTTCGCAAGTTTACGCAGAGGGGCACTAGGACACTTACGTTTGCCAGTTATTTTTAGGTCCTATGTCATTTTTTTCCATTTTTATTAACAATATCAATAATCTAGGCAGGTGGTGTAACAATATTGCTATGCTAAAATGTAACAGCTATACATATTTAATGTTGGGGTTGTCGGAAGGGCTAAAGAAATAATAGATGGCGCGAAGATAACAATTACTTTTACTGTTAACTGAAAACAAAAGACTCTAGGAACTGACTTGAAAACTCTGGGATTCCCTTTTATATACTATATGTAATACCTTATCTAATTGCCTTTTAGGATGACAAGAAACAGTCCATTTATAATATTAGATAAAAGTCAGTATATGTGTTGTCATAGTTAATGTGAATTAATAATAAAATCAAAATGAGATAAAACAATATACCTAATGATGGAATTATTAATATGTTCTTCTGATAATAGCACTAAACTTTTAATTGCTTAAGCTGCAGTCTTATATGATTATACAAATAGAATTTGTAAGAGGTTTTAATGAGAAAGAATAGTTACAGCACTGATAACAAAATTTGTGCCACATGTTAAATTTAGTCTTGTTAAACTTAATTTTATTTATTTTTTACCTTTGTATAGATTCTTTTACCGATTGTTTTGTGAATGTGTGAACATTGTAGGCCTTCTAGATGCTAGTTAACATTTTTATATAATACTAGAGGACGCCTCGCGGTTTCACCCGCGTAGTTCCCGTTCCCGTGGGAATACAGGGATAAAAAGTAGCCTATGTCACCCGAGGATAGAGTAGCTTCCCAACGGTGAAAGAATTTTTGAAATCGGCCCAGTAGTTTTGGAGCCTATTCGGTACAAACAAACAAATAAAAAATACTTTCCTCTTTATAATATTGGTATAGATATAATCCACGTACAACGGACCAAATGGGAGTCTAAGTGCGGAAAAGGGAGTCCCTACTACTACTACTATAGATATAATCTTTTTATTTTATTTTTTTAGTTTCTTACGACTTATTGTCATAAGTTGGGCCTACGTTGTCCCCCCATATCTAAGTACTAATGCTGTAACATGGAAATATTGTAAAACCAAACCATTTTTAAAAGAGTAACCATGGAGTTTCTTGCAGGTTCTTCTCCATAGGAAACAACCAACCCGAACTGTGCACCTTTTGTCGACGTTTTATAAGTGCCCATGTAGGCCTATGTGAAATAAAAAAATTGATTTTGATTTTTGATTTTGAAAGCACCCCTTTTTATTTATTTATATATAGGTACTTTATTTTACACCAAGATCAAAAGAATAATACAAATGGAAAACCTTTAATCAATAATGGTGCCTAATAACTTTCACTATCTTAACAAAATGGGACAGTGCTCTAAAATACAAAGTCACCCGCCGCGTTTGTTGGCGGTAAACTCAAAAACTACTAAATGGATTTTCACTAATAGACAGAGTGAGAAACGAGGAAGGTTTGTCTCGGGTGAAGCTGGGTGGGTCGCTAGTCTGCATTTATGAATGAGGGAAATGTGTATCTTTTGTATGATCTTGCTAAAACTACAGAAGCTTTTCAATACAATATCAGCTACAATTATTTTGCTTCATATGTTACTTACATATTGGGTTCGGTTCAGAATCTATGCAATCACCTGTATCAGGCTTGTTTGTAGTTAAGTATATATCTTGCATTATTATCATTTGTTAGTTAGATATATCACACATCTCCTGCTTTATCCAATGCTTTAGATGGTTCATTCTGATTTCAGATATTATTATTCTTAAATTGATCTTTAACAAATTAAAACATTACCTTTATTTTGTTTGTATCACAACTGTATGTGTACTGCATACCATAAGGCCCTTCAAAGTTTAGCATATTTCAGAATATCTGATAAATATAAATACAATATTGCAGTACCTACTGTTTTTATAAAGTGTTCCTTGTATATTTGGGGAACTCCCCTAAACAAAAAGCAACTCACTTAACAGTTCCACATGCATGCTGTTTAGTTTTGATAAAATTGACAGCTACATTGTTTCGAATACAGACCAAAACAACACTCCACTTGCATCATCAATGTTTTGACTTATAAAAACAAACTGACTATTTAAATCTTCTCCAATAGACACACATCTTTCTTTTTATATAACAAACATATTTTCAGGACGCGAATTTAAAAATCCTAGGTGAAATAATAAAACAAAGAAATATCTAGAACTTAAGTATGCTATACACACTTAGGTAGCATAGAAAATGACAGCATGCGCTCTAAACAATATCTGATTTTACAAATTCACTTTAAAATCCTAATAAGAATTACTGATACGTAATTATGTCCTGAATAATTAATATCTATGTTAATTTTAATAAATTCGTATATACATACGCGTTAAAGAATAATCCGCTCCTACAAATATTACCAACAATTCGGTCTTGAACTAATATATACGAATCACAATTATTATTTTGTATTATGTTTGGACAATATTATTTTAGGCAAATTGCGAAACTCGCAAAAGAAAATTTTATTTTGACAATTGAATTTTTTTTTTTTTTTTTTTTTTTTCCCCTCTGGCTTCGCACGGTTTGTGCATTCAGCCAATGTCACGTCAGATTGTTTTATTTAGAAGTAAAGGTAGGGAAACCAAATTTAAAAATATATTTATTAAATTGAACGGAATTTAGGAAAGGACGGATATTGGATCAGTATATTTTAATGGTAATGGCGTAACAAATAAATAATGAGCAAATTACAATGAGGAAAGTTACAGCTTAATATTATTTAAGGTGATGAATGAGACTATACATTTATACACTGGAAAGCTATTTGTACAAAGTAAAGAGAGTATTGAGGTAGGAAAAGGAATACGAAGGGACAAGAGGTCACAGAGAAAGGAAGAACGGTCATGTAAAGGACAGGAGAAAAATATGTGATCTAAGTCACCTACGTCTGTGCCACACGAGCAATTGGGGTCGTCGATGATATGAAGTTTCGCAAGGTGGGCTGGAGAGCAAACATGGCCCAGTCTCAACCGTATTAAAATGGAGGTCTCCACCTTGCCAAACTTTGCCCTGCCAAACCACGGTTTTTCTGGAATCTCGGGTTGGATAAAAGAAAAGTAACGGCCCTTGGATTTTCTGCTGATATCCCAAGCTACCTTCCAAGTGTCCCTAAGAAAATTCTTTGGCAGCGTCTCGAGGTCATAGCTAAAGTTCTTATATGGAACTAAGTCCCCACATTGCACCGCGTCACCAGCGAGTGCATCAGCTACATCATTGCCATGAATTCCAGAATGGGCCGGAATCCAGGCAAATAGTAGTGTGTTACCCTCAGAGATGGTTCTGAACGCAAGTTCTCTTATTGCATAAACTATAGGAGACTGAAATTTGAGTTCGAAAGGGGATTTACTGATGGCTAGAAGTGCACTCTGTGAATCGGTAAAAATTATAGCTTTTTTGAGCTTAAAAACACGTGAATATTCTAAAGCTTTAAGAATTCCAAAACATTCTCCAGTAAAAACAGAAGTCTGCGGAGGCAGTTTTATTTTCTGTACAATTTTGTATTGAGTATGGTAGGTACCAATCCCAACACAACCCGTAGGAGAACGCTTGGCAGCATCAGTAAAAATATGCTGGCAGTCTGAATGTTCAATCAGAAATGTATTAAAACTTAAATGGCAATCGGGATCTGATTTACTTACACAGTTATATTCAATGTTGGGAGTGAACAGTAAACTCTCATAACTATTGTTAAATAGGGGAAGTTTATTTGAACGGTGAATAGGTGATGAAAGTGAGAGGAATTTTTTATAGCTTTCAACTAAACAAGGAGCACGTTTATGGGACCAGTAAGCTGAAGATTCAATTTGAAACGTTAAAGATTCCAATTTAGGGATGAGAGGGTGATTTGAGAACTGAAGAATCCGGAATAAATATTTGTCAGACAGGAATTGTCTTCTGAGGCATAAAGGAGCTTCCCCACATTCAATTTGTAGCGCATTAATGGGACTAGATTTCATGGCACCCGAAATAATGCGTAATGCTTTTGACTGGATTCGATCCAACTTTTTAAAAGCCATAACACTACCAGGTTCTAGAACGAACAATCCATAATCCAGGATGCTTCTGATGATTGCGTTGTAAATGAGTTTTAAAGAAAAAGGATGAGCACCCCACCACACACCTGAGAGGCATCTGAGCATATTTAAATGATTTTCACATTTATTAATAATATGGTCGCAATGAGGAACCCAATTTAATTTAGAATCAAATATTACACCTAGATACCTGAATTTATCTTTAACTGGAATAAGTATTCCTTTAAAGAAAAGGTTTATTAAGGGAAAAATTCTCTTCCTGGTGAATAAAACAGCCGCGCTTTTAGACGTGGACAAATCCAAACCATTTAAATATAACCATGACTCTAAAGTAGATAAAGCAGAATTAATAGCACAACTAGCTTGTTCAACAGAATGATTTGAAGAATATAATAATAAATCATCGGCATATTGAAGAACCTTAACATGACTAGATAAGGAAGAGTCCAAATCAAAAGTGTAAATATTGTACAGAAGGGGACTGAGCACAGAACCCTGTGGAAGACCTCTCCATACAAGATGGGAGACATCATTATCTCCTATTAACATGTTAACAGAGCGTTCAGTCAGGATATTAATAATAAAATTCGTCAAATTCGAGGGAACCTCTAAGGCTTTTAATTTATTTTGTAAAACTGATAATACGACATTATCATAAGCTGCATTAATATCTAGGAAAACTGCAACAATGGATTGGTTATCAGAGAAGGATATCCGAATATCGGATGAAAAAATACTTAAACAATCAGTGGTGCTTTTACCTTTTCTAAAGCCATATTGTGATTCAGCCAAAAGACCCTTACTTTCAACATACCATTCTAGACGGTTCTTAATTAAGTGTTCAGCTAATTTCATCAGAATTGAAGACAAAACTATGGGCCGGTACGAGGCAGATTCTGATGGAGTTTTATTTGGTTTAAGGAATGGCAACACCATTTGACGTTTCCATTCTACAGGGATGTTTCCTGTTTTCATAATAGAATTAATAAGTTCTAAGTAATAATTGAGGACATTGTCATTCAAATTAGCGAAAAAGGAATACGGGATGCCATCAATGCCTGGCGCAGAATCCTTGGTTCTATGAATAATACCCTTTAATTCAGTTAGAGAGAAAGGAAGATCTAGCGTGGAATGTGTGTCTGAAGTGTCTTGGTTATTAGATATGGGGGATAGGATACGGTTAATAGTCTCAGGAACCCAAGGAGGAGCTAATTTATCTAAAAAGTCACTGGCTAAAGAATCAGGAATAGGAGAAGGGTTGTGATAAACAGACCTAAATCTACGAATATTGCGCCAGACAATCGTAGGATGAGTGTTCGGTGAAATTGATGAGCAAAAGTTACGCCAAGATTCAAATTTTTTCTTCTTAAATATTTTAGAAGTTTCAATAATTATGTTACTAACGGTTACAAAATTAATATCAGACATATCATTGTTATAATTAAATTCAGCCACTTTACGTTTTTTAATCAATTCTGTGCACTCGGAGTCCCACCATGGGGGTGAAGGAATTGTGCTCCTATTGTTATTTTTTACAGGAAAAACTTCATCCGCCGCTGCAATTAATATGTGTGCTAAAGCTTCAGCACAACTATTTTCATTGCCATCAGCAATAACAGGCAAGGTGCAAAGTTTTCTGTCAACAATGTTTCTAAATTTGTCCCAGTCATTAGTATTACAATTAGGTAGCTTATGTTTTAAATTAGATAGCCTTCTTGATGCCTTTGGTTTGGAAAGAGGATAAGATATGACTATTGGGAAATGGTCACTACCATAAGTGGAGGTTAGAATATCCCAAGTTAACGAGGAAGCTAAGCTTGGTGAACAGATAGAAAGGTCAATTGCACTTTGGTTCTGATTGGGACTACAACGACGTGTAGCAGCTCCTGAGTTCAAGATGCATAAATTATGTAGGTCTATTATATCTAATAATTCATCCCCATAACAAGTAGAAGTCGAACAACCTCACAACTGGTGATGGCAATTAAGGTCACCCAAAATTAAGATTGGCTTTGGAAGAAAAGAAAAGAGATTATTCATCTCTTGCAGAACTGAAGAAGAAGGGTGAGGAACATAAATAGAAACAAGACAAGTATGATGCACTTTAATAGCTACAATTGAAATTTCCTCACTGTGAGGAGGCAATGTAATAGTAGAGAATGGGATAGAATTCTTGATAAGTATAGCTACTCCACCATACCCATCAGATCTATCCTCTCTAATGGTTAAATAACCATTGATTTTTAAAATATGATAAGGTTTGAGCCAAGTCTCTGCTAATGCAAAGGCAAATGGCTCATATTTGTTTAAAAGATGTATAACATCACTCTTTTTGTTTATTAGACTGCGGCAGTTCCACTGTATTATTTTGGATGTGTTGTCCATTATGAATGGATTGAGATTCATAGAAAGTTGGGGCTACGTTGGACGGTGAAATATTGAACTGAGAGAGAAGATTATGTAATGCAGAAAGAAAATCGTTTATAGAGAAATTTGTGTCTTTTATGTCATTATTATTATTGCTAGAAAAAGCACAACCATTTGATGGCTGGGGAATATTAAAATCCTTTATGATGGCATTATGAGCCACTTTATTATAACCTTGTACAGTTTTAGGAGGAGAGTGATGTTTGAGGAAGACTGTCTTTTTATAGCTATTTGAAGCAGGTGTTTTATTAGGAGAAGAGATTGAAGCATTATTTGCAAAGTTTTTGGAGGGTGAAGATAAAAGTGTATCAGCATATGATTTTGTTATTGGGGGATGAATTTTTGCCTTGAGTATTCTGGGCAAGACTTATTAATAGCAAAATGAGGACCAGAGCAAAGGCAGCAAGATGTACTTTCTTGTTCTCTATCACAACTATCTCCAGTATGGCCTTGGCCACATTTATAGCAACGCGGTTTAGACCTGCACTGAATTTTAGTGTGACCAAATCTACAGCAATTGAAGCACTGTATGGTGGGAAAAATATATAACTCTACAGGTAATGCATTATAGCACATAAAAATTCTTTTTGGTAAGACCTGCCCGTCAAACGTAACAACTATGGATTGGGATGGTTTCCAGACGGCTGAACCATCTACAATAGTTTTAAAATTAAGGCGTCTGACTTTTAAAATTGGACCGCAACCAATTGGTACTGTTATATTTTCAATAACTTCCTCCGGAGACCATTCTGCAGGAACACCACGTACTAAGCCCATTCTAGTAACATTAAAAGTTGGTATAAAAGCTTTAAAATTGTATTTTTCTAGACTATTATGAGTAATAAAGGAGTTTGCTTCAAGAAAATTAGAAAAAGATAGTGAAATCTTATTGCGCCCGATTTTTTTGACGCTTCCATTAATAATGTTTTGAAAAGCATTGTGTTTTAAAAACTTGCCAAATGTGATTGGGTGCAATGTCGTACTATCATCTGGTGAAGTTATTATTTTTTGAACATGTATTATAAAAGGCGCGCTGTCCGTTTTATCATAGGTTTTTCTACCAATCTGAGTTGGATTAACTAAGGAAGAAGCGGGAATATCATTAGAAACATTATTTTCTAAATGGATAGGCGCAGATTCCACGATTTCAGTAGAGTGAGAGTCTATACAACCACAACCCGAAGACTCGGAACCGTGGTGTTTGCGGGTACGACGGCGTTTATTACAGTGCTTACATACAGTCACGCGGCTTCTTTTTAAATTTCGAGCAGAAGACGACCCATCAGTGTCCATACCCGATTCGTTTGATTGAACTGTGACAAAAACGCCGGCCGGGGGAACAAAGTCCCCCGGGTCCGGCGGGTCTTTCATCCTTACACGCTAAAAAGAATTGAAATAACTTACCACTACCGAAGAATGAACAATACTAAATCTTAACTACTACTACTACTGATCTAATATATAATAATGAACTTTTTCCAAATAAATATTGTTATATACAGGTTAAAATTTTGTTTTAAATTAAATCCAAAAAATACGCGTCCGCCAAGTTGAAAGTTTCCCGCGCTTTTTTCGACAATTGAATTGACAATATTTTGACAACATTTGACAACATTCTTTATTTTTTTTTAGCCCATCGGGCAGGCTATAGTCTTTCAACCATACTGCCTAGTCTTTCGTAGGTATTTTTTTCTTACGTAATATTAGGTATATATTTAGAAATTATGTCTTTCGTTTTTTGTTTTAGCTAGCTTTATTTTTTATTCTACGTTGTCTACTGTTTTGGGGCTCAGTCTTTTGAGAAGCATTGGGGTACAAATAGAATAAAATAAGTTATTGAAATCTTTTGATAAAAGACGAGTTCTATTATATCTACTACTTAGAGATTCTCGTTCATTTGGAGTAAATCTGTAAAAAAAAAAAAAAAAAAAATGTGGCATTTTATTTCCTTGCTCTGAATACACTCTAGGACCTTTAATTTATGATGATTATTAGGGTTTACTGAGGGAAATAAGTTATCATTGAACTTTGAGATACAGTAGAGGTCTTGTAGAGGTAGACAAACGATTTAGGGCCGATTTCATCAATGTAAGTAATCGCGATTAGTTAGAAATACAGCATTCTGATTGGTTGATACCGCTGAGAAACTACCAATCACAACGCTGTATTTGCATAAATTTATTTTAATTGAACTAATCGCGATTGGTTTCATTGGCGTAATCGGCCCTTAGTTAGAACACTTTTTTTATGTAAGTTTTATGGCCTGGTTGCTAGGACCTTTTAGCCACGTTTAAATGGGTTTTAATATTCTTTATTATGCATTAGAATGCGGATGTAACATATTCTAATGTTTTTTGGAGCATTTGGCAGAAAATTATATCGAGTCAGACTTCCCAGTAAGCTTTGCGGAGGTAGTCAATACTACAATAAAATTCTCCGCTCCACTATCCCGAGATCACTTCTGTCAATGATTTCCACATATTGTCCATTTGCGTACACAAAACTACACCAAGTTTATATCACAATAACCACTGGGAATCAATCAGAAAATAATATTAACAGCCGCTGAACTTCACCTGAAAAAAGCCCGCCAAAAACTCCCTAGAACACTTTAGTATACCATACCACCACAGAGTATTTTTTTATATAGGTACCTATATAAAAAAATGCTCTGTACATACCACCGACGACGACGCGCGGCAATAAGATGGTCAATTGGTCATATAAGACCCCGAAAAGCCAAACTTTAATAACCACGTGCTTACAAAATATGAACTTGTAAGACAATTCGATTAAACAATAGTTCATCCTCCTTCAATTACATCTGGCTTATTTTTTTTCCTGTTTCTCGAAAGCGGAATAATACGTGAAAATTCCTTTTCCGCTTCCGGTAAACGCACATATTCCTATGTAACGATGTTACAAAAAAGTTAAAACAAAGCTAAAGCTATGTTAGCCCAGACCTGAAAAAAATATTTTTAACGGCACACTTTTTTACAAAAGTAGCTTCTTACGTAGGTTATCCATATTTTTTATCATTCAAAAATGTACTCTATTTGAATGGATCTAAGCTATGTTGACTGCACTAAAAATGAACGATGTACTCATACTATAAGTACATGCTTGCGTAGCAACAACAAAGTTAAACATAAAATAAAAATAGCATAAAACAAACCGAATATACCCAATCTTGTTAATATAATATTGGCAGCTATTTAAAGAACCATAAAACATAATAAAATCTTCAATAATTCTCATAATCATCGTATATCCGTACATACCAAACTGTATAAATATAAACTTATCTGTTGACTTTTTTGGCTGAATAATCGGGCGCGAAAGCTTCGTCATGAAATTGCGTGGCTGCGATTGGTGCAAACATTTGTCTATACCAACGTAACGAACACCGATATCATTTTGGCAATGTTGTCAGATTTATTACCAGTTGTGTTGGGCAGGTAAATATCGTCGCTTTATTGAGTATATTTTATTTTTCTTTAATGGTTTTCTATACGATAACAATTTTGTAATGGTTGGAAAGACACATGAAGAACTTATCTCTCGGCTGAAACATAAAAATGTAAGTAATAAGTTTCTGTTCCACTGTTTCTTGAACTTTATTGTAGAAGGTTGGGGTTCTGTAAAAGTAGCTGGACAATTGATAGAGTGCGATACTCGCAAAAGAAAAATGTATGTAACGTATTTTGTATTAAATAAATAAATAATGTGTTGTTTTGTACTTTTACTTGTTATTTTTTTTAATTCGAAACAAAAACTTTGCCACCGACCAAGCATCTAGCGCGAGTGGTGTTTTTCAGTGATATTTCATTTCGCGATATTTTATTTTTTAATGCATTGCAGGTCGTCAATAATGGATTGTAAAAGATGACTGAGTGTCTGTAATGAGCTCGCTCACGTTATCGGCACTGAGAAATGGAGAGACAGCAGTGTAATTCACTTCAAAACTTTGACGAACCTAAAACAGAAATATTGAAAAAAAGATTATTAAAATCAGCGAACGCGTCAGTTTGCACTAATATAACACAAAATAATCCACAGCAGAATGTGCTACTGAATACATTACGTGTGAGTTGCTAATTAGTTAATTATTTTTTATTGTGATGTTGTGTTATTTTTTTGACATCATTGACACACATTTGTCAAATTTCAGGCGCCAATATCGAGCAGCATGATCGTGTCCTCGATGCAGGCTTCACAGAGCTCCTTGCCTATCACACACAATCTAGTTACCCATTCAATTGCTCCTGTTAAAATACATTCAAGCAACTCTCCATACCCTCTGCATCTGTCCACTGTGCATGTGCCAGTACAGATTCCGGGCTCTAACTCTAATATTAATGTCCCTGTTCAAATATCTGGACCTACTAGCACTGTACCACTGCAGATTACACCAGTTAGTCTGCCCCTTCAAGTCTCTGGGAATACCAGCGTACCAGTTCAGTTATCAGCTGGTGAGACTATAAACGTTCCACTGCAAATACCAGCTGCCAACCAAAATATTCAACTGCCAACATTGCCCTCCATGCCAGTCTTACAGAACCATACTCAGTCCCTCCACAGTTCAATTATACAAGTTCACATGGGTTCAAATCCAAGGTCAGGCAACATGGATTGCAACTCTGACATGACAGTGACCAGTTCATCTCACCTGCAGATATCTGATACATCAATATCACAGGTTAAAGTCAACAGTCCTCTTTCACAAGTCCACCAAGTCTCAAACAGCAGCAGCAGTGCAATGTGTGCTATGCTGCAAATGCAGAATGCTGCTAATTCTATTCAAATACGAGGAGCTCCGAGGCAAGTGCCGCATGTACCGCAGGTCGTCTACATACAAACTCCAACGGGACTGAAGCCTGTCACAAGTACCGACGTCATCACCCAAGCAAGTACCAGTGGAAACCCACCACAAATCATAGTAAGGAGACCAGTAAGTGAATCATCACCATTAACATGCATTCATGTCAAATTGGAAAAGTGAGACTTTTTTCTATTATAAAATTTAAAAAAAAGCAGCTACCAAATGGTAAAATAAAAGTTGATAGCTAATCAAATAATTGTTGTCAAAAAATATCAATGTGATTACGAATTGGCTTACCAATTTTATATTAATCAAAATTTATTTGAAAAGATAAAAGTAATCAAAATATAATGTCAATATACTCAATGAATGCACTTTCACTCACTCTAAAACAAACATAATGGTGGTGGTTTAATCACAAATCATTATTTTATGTTATGGCATGTTTTGGTTTAAAATTATTATATAATTTAAGTCACTTGTTTCTTTGAGCATAGCCTTCATTGTGATTAATAGCAAGGCCAAATATCACATTATAAAAAGATAATTATTATGACAGCAGCTAAGCATATCATTTTGTATATACATTTTAAAATTTAGTAAAGTTATCAGCAGAAAAAAACATTCTTATATCACTTTCTTCTTAATACACTTTTTTATGGATTTAACAGAAACACTACATTGATTTGGTTTAGCCCATTAATGTAGCTTATAACTAGCTTAGAGCTAAGAAAAAATAGAACATATACCTACTATAGGGTTGCAAACCTATTTGCCTAAATAAAAATATATATTAAAAATAAAGATTTTGGTGTTAGAATAAATTTAATTGATTATAATAATTTCTGATTGCTATGTGTTTAAAAACACTTTATTTAGACTGTAGAACTATATCTACAAATATTATTTCTATTATGTACCTTATTATTACAAGTGTACAAGTGTAATTATTACATAAGTTTTATTTTCACTCCTTGCAGGTAACCAGCAATTCAAACTTACATTTAATATCAAATGTAAACACCAAACCCAACATAGCCCCGAAGGGGTCGGCTCAGAACAAGTCTTCCATCCTCGCTCCAGTCAACACTAGTCAGCCAATAGTTATACAGAAACCAAAGTCCAATGATAAGATGATGGTTCCAGTCAGCATTGCGCCCAGCAACCCCAACAAACAGGCTATAGCATATCTCGGCTCCATGAAGAAACCCAACCAAAAGAACTTATCAGAGAACCAATCTATCCTCATATCTAACAATCAGTCCAATGTGAATGCAAACAATCAGAAGCTGTTCATAACTCCTATGAATATGCCTAAAATGCAAAATACAAAGTTCATTTTACCTGTAACTTTACCTGCAACTATGGCTTCCAAAGGTCCTATTATCAATCTACAAATAGCTAATGGACAAATACAGAATGATCCTCAAGGTAACATTACAGTAATGAGAGACACCATGATTGACTCCCAAGATATGCCACCTCTACAGCCATTTGGGAAAGTTTTAAATGGCAAAGATCTACCTCAAAGCCCTAATGGCGAGAAAACCTTTACATTATCCATACCTGGCTCAAGAGCGGAACCGACTGGCGTGCAAGGAGAATATACGCTCACGATACCTGAAACTAACGCTGCTATGAACGACGACATCTACACTGTGTCAATAGCAGACGAAGACGGCGGGCAAAGAGAGAAGTCCTTCACTCTAGCTATACCAGAGAAAGGAAAAAGTTTATTGAATAGGAACATGATAGATAGGCATGATATGGGATCAGTCACCATCGCTGCGCCCGCCATTTTGAGACGTTCCAACTCTGACAACAGTGACAGAAAGATAGCGAACGCAAGCATGAAGAGGCGCATCTCTTTATGTGCGGAAAACTTATCAAATAGGAATACAACAAGGTTGGTGCTGCCAACTGCCAATAAGATCGACAAAATTGAAGATCGGGTGGACGCCGACAACAACGACGACCATCGTGTGCCCTCGCTGTTCTGTGACGAGAAACTGGACAAAGATTTAGAGGCTAAACATTTGGACTCTGATGAAGATTTTAAGGATAGCAAACCTGATACACTCAACGAGAAGAGTCCTCCCGAAATATACTTTACAAAAGTAGACAACTTCAGTAAAAATGATATCAAGGAAGGTGTGTTAGAAGAAGATCCTCCAGGGTTAATATGGCATAATGGGGTCGCTAGACTACAAGGTAGCTCCTTGCAATTCCAAACCAACGAATTTGGTCTTATAGATATGCTAGAAGGCAGTGATCCGGAAGAAGCGGTTAAGTACCACACACCTATGAAGCAACGCATCGACAGAAATAAGAAACCTAATTCTCCAGAAGACATGTATCGGTGCGAATGTTGCGGCTGCCACGGCATGGCGGCCGAGTTCATCACGCCCAACTTTTGTAGCGTCGCGTGTCAGACTGAAGTCACGAAAGCTTTACAGAAGAAGAAGGACAGGGAACGCGTGGATTTGACTAAGAAGAAGAACAAAATCAAGAAGTTATTGATGAGGAAACAACTGTCCGATTCTGACATTGCATCTGAAGGAAAAGACAAAGTGTCACTCAAGCATTATGATTCATTACCATCTGACCAGTTATCAGAGGCAGCTCTATTGAAAATCAATGAAGATTTAATAGAGAATGAGAAATACCCATGGATGTGTGGAAAGAATGGTTTCTCTTGGATGAAGTACCTTGACATTTGTAAAGCGAAGGATGCACCTGTTAAGCTATTTAAGAATCCGTTTCCTTACAATAGGAATGGTTTCAAAGTGGGGATGCGGCTGGAGGCGATAGACCCGCAGCACCCTTCGATATTCTGCGTGGTGTCGGTAGCGGAGGTGCAGGGCTACCGCATGAGGCTGCACTTTGATGAGTACCCCGACGTGTACGACTACTGGGTGAATGCCGACTCTGGCGACATCTTCCCGCCCGGCTGGTGCGAGAAGAACGGGCGCTCGCTCAAGCCGCCCGGCAACATCGCCGCGTCCAGCTTCTCGTGGCCGCTCTACTTGAAGCAGATGAGAGCCGTGGCTGCGCCCAGGAACTTGTTTCCGCATGTAACTGCTGCGGTAAGTTTCATAATTATGATGTTATAATTTAATTTATGTATTTTTAGAGATTCTGCAGAACAGAAACTATTTCTGCATTATTTGAATAATTTTACATTCATTATTCTGAATAACGAGAAAGTGACATTATACCACTAAATAATTGCCGCATGTTCACATTCAAAAGTGCCGTTTAATAGCTTAATAGAATTAAATGATTTGACTTAGACTAACTTTGCAAACTTATTTATTTTAATTTTTATTGACGACATTGTTACTTTTTACAATAATGTTACTTATATATTTTTACTTCACGTCACCATTATCATCATCTTCCAGCCCTTGTCCCCATGTTACTTGGAGTCGGCGCAAAAAGCTACCACTGACTCCCTTTTCTTTCATAACACTCCTTACACAGTCTAACTATCTTTTCTTTGGTAGTCCCCTCCCTCTCCATCCATCCACATTTATATTCATAACTATTTTAGTAACATGCGTTTCATCCCTCCTCATCACATGACCATACCAGGACAAACGGTTTCCTTTCAACTTTTCTGTTACTGGCGCCACTTTCGAACTTCTTCTAATATACTCATTTCTCACTTTATCCATTCTCGTCAATCCGCACATCAATCTCAACATACTCATCTATGCTACATGCAATCTCTTTTAATCCATCATCATGTGGAAGACATAATAGTAAAAGTAGATTTTATTGCAATAAGCCAAATAAAAATGCTGATAGTCACATAGCTCAACAGGCTAACATATTCTACTGTACTACTTATTGAAATCCTTACTGTCTCAGCTATCTATCCTTAATACTTATTCTTAGCATACAATTACATCCTCTATATCAATACTAAAACTTCATTTCTTTTAATGTCTAGATTTTCAAACCAAGCGGTTTCCGCACTGGCATGAAGCTAGAAGCTGAAGACCGGAAGAATGACCTGGTGTGTGTGGCTTCGATCTCCGACGTGTTGGACAACAGGATGTTGATTAACTTTGACTCATGGGATGAGATGTACGACTTCTGGGTGGATCCCACCTCGCCGTACATACACCCTGTGGGCTGGGCTGAAGAGAATGGAGTACCTTTGACGCCACCTAATTGTGAGTGCTTCTTTATTCTCATTTAACTATAGGTGAAAACTTTATAAAATCAAAAGAAAACAGAGCTGAAGGAACTAAATCTTGATTGTTCAAGAACAGAGAAATAAAATACTGGGTCAGGATGGTGTCTACTCAAAGGATTCATTTAAAACGAAGGTTATCAAATACAATATTGCTTGTCTGACAAAAACTTGCCAACATTTGGACAACTTTATAGGGCTTCATCCCATGCGAGAAATTTTGTCTTACATCATAACACTACTGAAAAAGATAATAAAGGTAAGTTAGGACTCCTCGGGGATTCACAGATTTGCAATATTACTTTATTGCTTACTACTTATTATTCAAATATATATAATTTTGACTAACAAGATCTTATTTAAAACATATGCAAGAAAAAACTGAAAAATGCAGTGCCTACCGTATGTTTTACTACATGTTTTGATTACTCTGTGCAAGAACCATACTGCATTAGGAAAGCAAAATATAAATTGTTACCGATATTGATATTGGACAAAAGATTTTAGTGGGTTAGTACTTAGTAGGGCATTCCTAGTGATATCTGATGACACACAGCAATTTTTTTTTTTAAATCGTTGCAAGCCAAGAGTTAAAATTGTTTAGTTTAGCTTGCAGAGCTGAAGTCATTTCTCACACTTATACAGCTTGATTCATATAGTTTGCAGTCTGTTCACAAGAATGAAAATTACCTGAATTAAGCGATCTAGGTTATCAAACAGTTATATTGTGCAATAAATATAATTATTTGACTGTCTTTACAGCACTCAGAAGTCAGAAAATCATATATTATAAATTATAAGTCTTGCCAAGGAGTACTGTGTTATCCATTTCTGGGTTTTTGAGGTCAAGTAGACAGTCACTCCATGCATAATACTGGTATAGTGCACGCCAAACTTCTGGGCCGCCCTGAAGTTGGCTTTCCGATGCGCAAGGCACGAAACGGTGTTTTTGTATGAGATTTACTAGTGCGCAGCCATTGTAGTCAACTTCAGGGCGGCCAAGAAGTTTGGCGAGAACTATACTCAGCTGCATTCAGTTCGACTGGGAGCTGACCTTACCCTGCCAGGCTGGCACGGCCTCTGTGATGGCTTGAGTCACGCATTTATCACGGTTTTTGCTCCCAAACTGTGATAAAAATGCGTGACTCAGCCGGACACAGAAGGCCGTGCTCGCCCGGCAGATTGGGAAAAGGTAAGGCGGTTATAAATATCATTGTTTTATACTCCTTTGCGTCGCGTAGTAGCAATATAAGAATGATAACAGGATAGACAGCAGTAGCACAGCACCTTACCTTAATATTGTTGATTGCTAATCACTTGGGCCTTGGCTCATCCCGCAGGCCTCATACATTATATATTATACTAGCACTCCGCCCGCGACTTCGTTCGCATGATTTTGTATTTCATTCAACTAAATTATGTGCAGTTAGTGAAGGCGATCAAAAATAAGCTACTTTTAAATCAATAATAAATGGGCTATCGTAGATATCTACAGTTCAAGTTAGGATTTAGAGAACAAAGAACCTCCTCCTTTTTGGAAAGCCGGTTAAAAATCTTATTCCTTGGGCAATAATAAATTGCCATCATTAGTTTTTCAGAATTACCCCCAGAAGATGTTTTAGGTGTGTCAACGGTTTTTTGAAGAATCTTACGGCACTAAGATGACCTCTTCCTCGATTTGGAACTACCGAGCTGGACCGTTTGAACAGTGCTGTTTGACGGAGATATCGGTGAACATACACAAAAAATAATTAAGTACCTTACTAAAGGCAAATTGCCTATTAGGTCCACCTAAAAAAAGTGAAAAATAAAAAATCTATTTTTCAAATAATACTACCGATATCCAACTAAAAACACTACAAAGTGAAAAATAACTTTCTTTTTCGAAGTCAGTGTCCATAACGAAAAAAATTGGTACCTACCAAAGACACCAACTTCGAAAAATAGATTTATTTTTTACTTTGTAGTGTTTTTAGTTGGAGGTCAGTAATATATTTTTGTAAAAAAGTTTTTATACAATTAAATGTCTCTTTAAAGGTTGAATTTCCGAAACTCCTTCCTTAGTGCTCACTTAAATCATTAAAAGAAGCTATGTGTAATTAAATACTTCAAAAATCTTGATCACCCCCTAAATAGTATTTTGGGGATAGTTATGAAAAACGAATAACTAATAGCAACCCACATTATTTATTAAGGTTAGTATTTGTGCAAAATTTCAAGTTTATTAAACCAAGATCTTCAACACCCACATAATCATATTTTAGGGGTAGTTTCGAAAAACTATTAATGATATCCATGTAGGGTATTTGTCTCAAGTTTATTAATCCATGAATTGATTTTCCGTATAAACTTTAACATCCCTTAAATCGTATTTTAGGAGTAGTTTTGAAAAACTTGTAATGACAACCTTTACTTTAAAATCAATAAAAAAAGTATAAAATATTTGCTGTTATTATTAATGCCAAGTTTAAAATATATAAGTCCAACAAATTGACATCTTTAACCTCTATTAGGGGTAGAATTTTCGGAAATCAATAAACTCATTATTTTTTTTTTAATCAACAGCGTAAACCAACTATTTCAGATATTTTAACTTCCAAACCGAAGAAATTTCATATAAAGTTTCAACCCCTACTTTATTCTCCTTAGGGGTAGAATTTCTAAAACCTAATAATTACATGAATTATTTTTATCAACTCCAACTCTAACTTACAAACTATAGAAATTACATACAAACTTTCAACCCCCTTTTTAGCCCCGTTAGGGGTGGAATTTCCGGAAATAATTACACTCATTGTTTTTTAATCAATCAGGAGCGGAAACCTACAATTTTAGATGTTAAACCTTCCAAACCGATGCAATTTCATATAACGTTACAACCCCTATTTTATCCCCATAGAGGTAGAATTTCCAAAAAATAATTAATGCATGGTTTTGTTTTATCTACCTAGAGATTAAATCTAAAATTTCACGTGTCCAACTTTCAAACTGTTGAAATTGCATACAAACTTTCAACCTCCTTTTTACCCCCTTAGGGGACAAATTACAAAAAACATATTTTTTTTTTTATGAACCATATGCGTAAATCTAAAATTTCACGTGTCTAACTTAAAAACTGCAGAAATTACATATAAACTTTCAACCCTCTTTTTACCCCCTTAGGGGTCGAATTTCCATAAACCAACAAATACATTAATTCTTTTTACAAACCAAAAGCGTAATTCTAAAATTTCACGTGCCCAACTTACAAACTGTAAAAAAATCATACAAACTTTCTACCCCCTTTTTACCCCCTCACTGGTCGAATTTCTAAAACCCAATATATGAATTAATTCTTTTTATCAACCAAGAGCGTAATTCTAAAATTTCACGTGTCCTACTTACAAACTGAAGAAATTACATTCAAACTTTCAACCCTCTTTTTACCCCTTTAGGGGTCGAATTTACATAAACCATTAAATACATTAATTCTTTTTACGAACAATAAGCGTAAATCTAAAATTTCACGTGACCAACTTACAAACTGTAAAAAAATCATACAAACTTTCAACCCCCTTTTTACCCCCTCACTGGTAGAATTTCCAAATACCATTATATGAATTAATTCTTTTTATCAACCAAGAGCGTAATTCTAAAATTTCAAGTGTTCATCTTACAAACTGTAGAAATTACATACATACTTTCAACCCCCTTTTTACCCCCTTAGGGTTGGAATTTAGAAAAACCAATAAAGACATTAATTATTTTTATCTACCAAGAGCGTAATGTAAAATTTCATGTGTCCAATTTGCAAACTGTAAAAACTTCATACAAATTTTCAACCCCCTTTTTACCCACTTAAGGGTCGAATATCCAAAAACTAATAAATACATTAATTCTTTTTATCAACCAAGAGCGTAAATCTAAAATTTCACGTGCCCAACTTACAAACTGTAGAAATTACATACAAACTTTCAACCCCCTTTTTACCCCCTTTGGGGTGGAATTTCCAAAAATCCTTTCTTAGTGCTCACTTACGCGATATGAGGAATCTTTCTGCCAAATTTCATTCTTCTAGGCCTAGCGGTTTAGGCTGTGCGTTGATCGATCAGTCAATCAGTCAGTCAGTCAGTCAGTCAGTCAGTTTCTTCTTTTATATATATAGATTATTTTCTAGATAAAAATAGATTTCAATTAGCGGAGGAATATTATTTAAGATAATAATAGATACATACTCTTGTGTTACTACTACTAAAGTTATTATAAGAAAGTAATATAATAATTAGGCAAGCAGTCTTTCATTGACAAATATCTACTCCGTCCGTGCAAAAAATCATACATCTGTATGTTGACAAATAAAAATCTTGTTTCTCTGCAATTTCAACAAAATAGATAAGAATGATAACTAAAAATATATGCGAAATAAATAGCTACTCATTATATTGGCTTTCATTAACCATGGAAAGGTATTTAAAACAAGTTTTAACATGTTAAAAATAATATTATTAATTTAACTAATATAATTTGTCGTGTGAGATTTGAAGTTTTAAAATAGATATCAAAGTGTAATAATATAGGCTATTATGATTAAATCTGAACATCACAAAATGAATTCTGCCATTATTCTTAATAGTATTAATTAAAAATTCAAATACAGTACAGACTTGAGCAACAAGGATAACCGGTAGTTTGGTTACGTTGTTATCTCTTCTCTTTTAACTACGGAATTAGTCATGATCCGTGGTTTGTGTGCGACTGTCGTGCCTATTGTTCTCTTGTTAATACACCACGGACAAAATACAGCTCATTTATTTCACTCGTCTTCACATACAAATGTCAAATAGTTCAATACGTGCCTTAGGAAAAACAAGTAAGTTTTTTTCTGTATGTTAAGTCACGTTTTGTAGTATTTAATGTTACGTTGATATTTAGTGGTAATAAAACTAATTTCACGGATCATTTTGCGCGATTAAGTTTTCCTTGGCGCGATTTATAAGTAAGGTAAAACCTCGGTATTTTGTATTCAGTTTAGCGCAATTACCTGTCAAAAGATTTTTTTTTACAAATTCTGCTCGTGATTACCAAAAAAAAAACAACACTAAAAGTGAAAATGTTCTGTCAAGACGTACTCATTACAAAGTGGGCCCCACTCGGCAGTCAATTGGTCCTACATTGAATGCTATATTATCCCCTCATTGAAATGCATACCTCTTATCAAAGCCACATATTTACTCGTCTCCGGCCGTCGCTCAACTATTAGCGTTAATTTAGGTAGCCCAAATACCTCTGATACTTTATCATGTTTTGGTAAGTCAAGTTACTAATTATTTTCTGTTCAATTCATTTACAATAACAAACATAGTCTTCTAACAGTCTTGTTGTCCTGGTTGATAAGCTACTTATCTATCTACTCATATTATCTCGCTATTGGGTAAAATCATTTTTATCAAACGACTCTAATAATGCAACATTTGCAGCTTAAATCTTATGTTATGATGTAACCCGTTTATTTTCGTACTAACATAACATACTTATTACTATTTTCTCTGTCTACAAAATACTAACTCTTATTGGTGATTGTAATTTCGTGGGCAAAAGGAGGCAAGTTTAAATCTCGTGTGTTTATTAATCCCCAGACCAACGTAAGTGTGAACTCTTCAGAGCACCCCTCGATGTCCTTGGTGCCAATACAAACTCTTCCAGGCACAAATCCGACATCTGTAAGTTGCACGTCCCAAAATTGTTATAGATTTCGTTTGAGCAGTCGTCGCGTCTCCGAGAGTATTCGTTCTTCTCTTATATTAGCACGATTTTCGGCTTGACAGATAGCCGAGCTGACTGCCCATGGCCGCTGTCACTCGTTTATGTTCTTGAAGGTCTACTCGTATTCCGTCATAAGAGTCCTACAATTTTTTGTTTAATATTATCTATAGTTCGCCGATCATAGCCAGCCTTAATTAATAAAGCGCCTTTTCGGCTCTTACGGTGCATATTCTCAAGTACTTGCACAGAGTTATAGGAAAATAGTGTAAATGAAGACATATTGTATACCCATAGGCGTGCGAATCCTGCGATTCGCTACCAAAGCTACGCATGAAGCCAGCTTCTTGCCACACTAGGTTGCAATGCTTGCAACTGCATGAAAGTGTGCCCTTGTACTCCCAAACTGTGAACTCCGTCTCTGCCAGCATCTGTGATTCTTACCACCTATGTAAGCTCAGTCTTCAAAGCAAGAGTGGGCTCTCTCGGTCCGTCGTAGACCTCATCCGTCGCTTACCACCAGGCGAGATCGAAATTATAGCGCACATTAGGAAGTAATATAAAATGGTGTACGTTACCCCAACAGGAAAGTGACTCCTAGAGTGATATGAGTGGAACGTATAATTAGAGCGTAATCAGCTGTGAATGTGCGCCAAATAAAAAATAAGTGCGTCTAGTCGTTTTTGAAAAAAACGGCAAAAATGGTTCCTGCTGGGGTAACGTTGTTCCAGCAGGAAAATTCTAAACGAATGATCGTAATGAGAAATAAAGTGCTTGGGCAGTGAGCTTATAGTTGAGCAAAAATGTGCGCCGAAAATATAATTAGTGCGTCATCAGGTTTTCGAGATATTGCATTTCCTGCTGGGGTAACGTTTTGCAGAATCGTGTATCTCTAAAACCATTGTACGTGCGCCTGTAGAATAAACATACACGAGTAGCTCTTGATTTGTGCGTATTTGTGCCGGAATTAGATTTAAGAAAATATTTATAATTTTCAAGTAATTGCGCTTTTTAAAAAACGCGAAAAAATATCGCAGCGCCTAAATGAGAAAACGTATAAGCTCGCTGAAAACTGTATTCAGTCCATCTTGACGCTTGTAATAACCATAAAAAGTTTCAAAAACATACATGCTTGCGTTATCGAATAATATTGCTAAAAGTCAAAACGAGAGTGTCATAACTTTGACGGCAAAATACAAGAAACCGACTTAACCCAAGATAATATGGTGTAAACCACAAGTGTGTGCGTTTAGTCAAAAATATATAGTGAAAATATTCAGCTTGGAATGTTTCGCATTAAGTAGATTTAAACAAAAAACTAAACATGTAAACAAAGGCTGGTTATCCGACCAAATTCGAATGACTACAAAAAAGCGACGGATTCATACATAACGATGACCTTCTTAACTTTACTCACGAACCGGTTGTAGCGTGTTGTGCCTGAGTACACTGAGATAGAAAAGTTATAAAAAAATAACTTGTTTTTGTTTTAAATTCTACTAGCTTTTTCCGTGACTTTGCACTTGATTAGGTAAGTATATTAGAAAAAGTAGTGCCAAGATTTAACCTATCTTCTTTATTCCAAATTTCATTAAAATACATTCAGTATTTTGTGGACAAATCCAGACATTTGCCTTTATAATATTAGTGAAAAAATTAGAGACCAAAAATTTGATGGCGCCTGTTTTAAAAAAAAGAAGGTCAAGATATGTGTTATGAATACCTACTACAAAAAATAACCTACAAATACAGTTTATAAATAAAAATCCAATTAACGCAACAGTAAAAAAAACAACGTAGATAACTACATACATTGATTTAAACCGTAGGCTAGATAAATTAACATTGAGTTATTAGGGTTCCGTACCCAAAGGGTAAAAACGGGGGTCCCGTTTTACCCTTTGGGTACGGAACCTAAGACTCCGTGTTACTAAGACTCCGCGGTTCGTCTCTGTGAGTTTCTGTGATTATGCAATTTTACAGTTTGTATTTTGGTACTAATGTAAATGAAAAACTGATCTGTGATTTTAAATAATAGTGACTACACTCGGTACAAATAATTTGATTGAACTGTGTTCTAATATTAATAGGTTTGTAATTTGATCTGTGATTTGAAGCCATAATTACTTTAAGAAACAAATTAAGATAATAAACATAATAATTTCTACATCAACAACCTCTTTCATTTGTTACGGTCACAAGGTGCATTTAATGTATTTTTAATAAGCCCCCAAAATTAGAAATTGTTGAAATTAGTCATACCAACAAAGGTTTGAACGCGACTGTACGGACAAAAGCTTAGGTTTAATACGTCCAATTAAGAAGGTCATCGATATGTATGAATCCGTCGCTTTTTCGTAGTCATTTAAATTTGGTCGGATAACCAGCCATTGTTTACATGTTTAGTTTTTTGTTTAAATCTACATAATGCGAAAGATTTCAAGCTGAATATTTTCACTATATATTTTTGACTAAACGCACACACTTGTGGTTTACACCTACTTATCATCTTGGGTTAAATCGGTTTCTTGTATTTTGCCGTCAAAGTTATGACACTCTCGTTTTGACTTTTAGCAATATTATTCGATAACGCAAGCATGTATGCTTTTGAAACTTTTTATGGTTATTACAAGCATCAAGATGGACTGAATACAGTTTTCAGCGAGCTTATACGTTTTCTCATTTAGGCACTGCGATTTTTTTTCGCGTTTTCAAAAAAGCGCAATTACTTGAAAATTATAAATATTTTCTTAAATCTAATTCCGGCACAAATACGCACAAATCAAGAGCTACTCGTGTATGTTTATTCTACAGGCGCACGTACAATGGTTTTAGAGATACACGATTCTGCAAAACGTTACCCCAGCAGGAAATGCAATATCTCGAAAACCTGATGACGCACTAATTATATTTTCGGCGCACATTTTTGCTTAACTATAAGCTCACTGCCCATGCACTTTATTTCTCATTACGATCATTCGTTTAGAATTTTCCTGCTGGAACAACGTTACCCCAGCAGGAACCATTTTTTACGTTTTTTTCAAAAACGACTAGACGCACTTATTTTTTATTTGGCGCACATTCACAGCTGATTACGCTCTAATTATACGTTCCACTCATATCACTCTAGGAGTCACTTTACTGTTGGGGTAACGTACACTATAAAATGGGAACTGCCAACAGAAGTGAAAACTTAAAGCCAGATATTCCAACGTTTTAAGTTTTCACTGGTGCAATTGCTGGTCACATTACCATGTCTATGACGCTGTCACTTTAGCATGTTGATGACGCTGTGTCATTAGCATGTCGCTGACTTGAACCCATGAGTTTTGCTCCAACCAAATATCTCTTAAAACGGCTGAAGAAATTTTCACAGCAAAAAACTGCCCTCCTTATTGGTGGTGGTGTTAAAGCGAAGTTGTTACCATGGCTCGTCCTACAATCGTCTTTATATTTGTTCGCAGTTTACAAAGACCCTGACACGTTTTCTTGGGAGAATTACCTGGCGGAGACGGGAGTGGCACCGGCGCCGCCGCGCGCCTTCAAGCCGCGCCCGCCGAACGGGTTCAAGCCTGGCATGAAGCTCGAGGTGGTTGATAAGAGGGTGAGTTATACTGATTGGCTTTAGAAGTTTCTATGGTAAACAGGAGGTACTCATATGCTCATTTAAATGAAATAAAATTGTTTATTTCCAGATTTTCATCCAAATAAAACTATATAAAACACATTTATACAATACATAAAAATAACAGTTAAAATAAGTACATTGATGCTGCTTATACAATTTGACAAAAAGGGATTTTATAGTTGTTTAGATCATGACCTTCTACTCTAAGGTCCAGTTTTTTGATGCATAGTTAACTCAACCAATGGTTAAAATATACTAACCAATGGTTTAAATTTTTCGGTAAAACACGTGTACTCATCAATTGTTAGTCTAACAAATGGTGAAATAGGTTAGAGAGTTAATTATTGGACAATTTGTGGGGCTAACAACTGGAGTAAAATGGTATTTTACTGAAATTTGAAACCATCGGCTAGCATATTTAACCATTGTTTAAGTTAACTACAGATCAAAAACTGGGCCTAAAAGAAGATTCAAATCTTTATTTGCAACAGTTAACTTCAAAGTCATTCATTACTTTCTTCCAGGAAACTTTAGCACAGCAAACAATCCTTTTCGCAATATAAATAGCATGTGATGTTATTTATCTCAATTTGCATTAATTCTAAGACTTTTTGATATATCCGTAAAGGAAGACCTTAAAACTCATGTCCATTTTCATATCAGGTACCATTCCTGATCCGTGTGGCCACAATAGTTGCGGTGAAGGGCCACCAAGTGAAGGTATCGTTCGACGGCTGGCCGGAGGACCTGGCCTGCTGGTTCGACGACGACTCGCCCGATCTGCACCCTGTCAACTGGTGTCTGAAGACAGGCCATCCGCTGGAGCCGCCACTGAGTAAGTAGCTATAGACATACACCATTTTAGGAAACTTGTATTGTGCGTACAGCAACAAGGAGTAATCATCAGTCTACTCATCACCTATGATCTGGTGTGGTGCATGCAACCGGCTTAGAACTACAAAGACGACTAAACGTCACACGAATTCCAAAACGTTGCGCTGCGTTCGATTCCCGCACGGAACACATATTTGTATGAGCTACAGATAGTTGTTCGGGCTCTGGGTGTTTGTGTTTGTGCGGGACTTTACATCCTGTATTTATATCCATAAGTTCGTCAATCCACTATTGAATGATATTTTGTGTCGATAATATGGACTGGCATAGACGTTGATCGACAGTAATATTCATAACTAGAGGACGCCTCGCGGTTTCACCCGATTAGTTCCCGTTCCCGTGGGAATACAGGGATCAAAAGTAGCCTATGTCACCCGGGGATAGAGTAGCTTCCCAACGGTGAAAGAATTTTTGAAATCGGTCCAGTAGTTTTGGAGCCTATTCGGTACAAACAATCAAACAAATAAACAAAAAAATCTTTCCTCTTTATAATATTGGTATAGATTACAAACTTTAATTTGTTTTGTATGTACAGCGGCAGAAGAACTTCGAGTGGTGGGTCCGTGCGGCGTGGGTGGGTGTCGCGGGCTGGGCTCCGTACGGGGAGGGGCTCACAAGCACCACTCGGCGGCGTCGGCCTGCCCCTACCGCTCTCTGCCACCGCGGGCGCCAGACCGCCTGGCGCCGCCCCGGGACTCCGACCAGGTGCTGCCCCGAGAGCGCAGGTACGTACACAAGCACCACATGTGGCCGAAGCTGAACTCAGTTAAGGTTGGCGTTTTCTGGCGATTGCTGGCGCAACGGAGCAAGACCTCTGCCCCTTGCCTCATCCATCATGCTACGCTTAGTGTAACACTTCGTTCAAATTCGGCACTTGCTATAAACCTTCGGCTTCGGCTAAAACGGTTCGGTCGGCAACTATTCCCATTCATTTATGACACTACAGCTACAAAATAAACAGTAGTGTGGTAATTCACTTTCAATAAATAAATATACCATAATAAACAATATCAAAACTATAACTTTGACGTTAATCTCAAATAAACATTGATATTTTCCATTTCAGAGTGCTCAGCAAACAGCCTAAGACGAATTCAATACACACGAGTACGCCTACTAGCGAGACTAAAGAAAGGTGAGAATGAATTTATTTTGTTAATGCTAGATTCAGGCTATCTAGAAGTTATGCTGTTTAAGTACTGGCCATTCAAAATTAAACTAATTCACTGAGTATTGTTTTTTTGCAGACCACGAGGCAGACCGCCTAAACACAAACGAGTCGAAGAAGTCGTCAAGAATGATCCGGTATGTATTTGTAAACAATAATTATACGGTATCTTGTTGTCGGTAACACTCTAATTACAAAATCACCCTTACGGCTTACGAATTAAGACGCTGTCAACGTCAGAACTGTTATCCAGGGCCGAATCTAGGGGGGCTCGAGCCGGGCAAATGCCCAGAGCGGCATAAATGAGGGGTGGCCAAACTGCACTAACAGCCATTTTCATTTCATCAACCTTACGACGAAAATTTTTAAGCTCGCTTCGGTGTTGAATGTTATTGGTTCATATTGTAAACCCACTGTTAGTTAAATAACTTAACATTCATAATATTGTAAAAATTCGAAGGTGAAATTTTCGAGCTCACTCCGTTTTCATTTCGCTCGAAGTTGTCAAAAAAGCGGTGTTATCAGATCCGAAGGTTAAAAACCGCACTTTTTTCAATAGATAATATCCTGAAATATTTACATCCTTATATGGCGTCGTTTTAAAGGGCGGCAAATATTGTCTTTGCCCGGGGCGACTGAATTGCTATATAGGGACCTGCTGTTATCATTGATCAATGTGTGTTTGTTTGTATTTTAAGTCGACATTTATCGACATTCTCCGTTATGTTATGCACGGTTATTCAGTAACCGTGCATAACGGATACCGAAGGATTCGTCAATGAGGCAAGCAAAGTGCCAGTAAAATTATACTTTATGATGAAGATACCGTACAGGTTCTAAAAGGGTTATAGGCTATTTTTATTCTAGGTTGTATTTTATAACCACAATGTTTCGTTCACAGGTGTCAGATGACGAATCAGTGTCGAGTGGCGGTGGTAAGCGCTGGCGTGGTGCGCCCTCGGAATCGCGCACGCTGCGCACGTACTCGCGCGCGTCCGTGGCGGCGCCCGAGCTGTCGCAGCCAGCGCCGCACGCGCCGCACGCGCCGCACGTGTCGCACGCGCAGCAGCCCGCGCCGCTGAGCAACCACCTCGCCACGCACCTGGCCGCGCATCTCACTGCGCTACAGTTGCCAAGGGACGCTTCGCATTGGTCACAGGTATACCGATAATCCTCCTAGTTTTACGGTGTATTCCCTTTTTCCCCGTTATCTGTATCGGAACGTCATAAAATTTCCTTCCCGTTGTTCTCCGTTTTGTACATACGGGCAATGGAGACAACGGATAGTTAAAATTCATGTTAGTTTTTTTCTACTATTGCTTACATTTTAGGTCATTTTTAATTTCATGTGTAAAGCTATTATTTAGGTATTTTATTATGTATTTTTTAATTGTATATGTAAGCATTTGTAAAGGTATAATATGTAGTTATGGCACACTCAACAGAAATTAATTTTAATTATTTTATAAAATTCCCGTTGTATCCGTTAACGGGGACATGGCCTAGGGGACAATGGGAATACACCAGTTTTACTATAGGAAATGGGAATTCACTATGAAATATATTGAAATAAAGTCTCAAGAAACACATGGAAATTTGTGAAGTATTTTTTGTAATTGGACAAATACTGAATACATAAGTGTCAGGACCAAATTTTTGACGTAATCGCACAACGGAAAATGTGTCACACTGGAAAATAAATGTAGCACAATATAATTGTTAGGGTGTGTGTAAATAGTTGTAAGATTTTAGGAAGGTAAGTGGATATTCTATATACCTACCTAAAATCTGTAATTGTATTATGGGTCCTGACCCTGACTTATCGAAGGCCTTCGACCTGGTCGATTATAATAAGCTCTGGACTAAGCTTGGAGAGGTCGGGGCTCCTGCCGAACTCACAAATATATTTTCTTTTTGGTATACCCACAAAAAAACTTTGTCAAGTGGGGAAACACATATTCTGAAGAATATTCACTTAAGTGTGGGGTGAGGCAAGGGGGATTGACGTCTCCAAGACTATTTAATCTGTATGTCAATCAGCTGATGGGTGAGCTCGGCAATAGCCATGTCGGATGTCATATAGATAACGTTTGCGTCAGTAACATCAGTTACGCGGACGACATGGTGTTGCTGAGTCCATCTGTCGGAGGGCTAAGGAAGCTATTAAGAATTTGTGAGGCCTACGCAGAGGGTCACGGCTTAAAGTACAACGTTACAAAAAGTGAGTATATGCTCATCAGAGGGAATAATAAACAACCAGAGCATATACCACCAGTGTATCTCAACGGGGTATCTTTGAGTCGGGTCACTCAGTTTAGGTATCTGGGGCATATTGTGACCGAAACCCTGCATGATGACGCAGACATTGAGAGAGAGCGGAGGGCATTGTCGGTTCGCGCTAACATGTTGGTACATAGGTTTGCGAAGTGTACAGCACAGGTAAAAATAACTTTGTTCAGAGCCTATTACCAAAGTTTTTACACCAGCGCCCTATGGACCAGCTACACGCAGCGGGCCTACAATGCCCTCAGAGTTCAATATAACAACGCCTTCAGGGTTTTGGTGCGACTACCTCGATTTTGCAGTGCCTCGGGCATGTTTGCCGACGCGAGGGTGGATGACTTTACGCTATTATGCGCAAAAAGTCAGCATCACTAATTCGCCGAATTCGAGGAAGTGGCAACGGAATCCTAAGGATGATTGCAGACAGACCAGACTCGGCAGCTGTGGGAAGGCTTATCAGGCTGCATGTCACTTAATATTTATGTTTTCATTTAACAATTTATTTTAATATAATTTCCATTTAGGGTCATTTTTAAATTACTTATTTCAATTTAATTTTAAATTATTTATTTCAATTTAATTTTATTTTCAATCATTTATTATATATAATCCAATTTTGATTTGAATTTGATTAAATACAAATATGATGTACCCTCATGACTAACATAGTTTTAAGATAATGTAATACTAACAACATATGGACATTTAAATAGTCTGAATTAAACGAATTTTATTTTTTTATTTATAATACAATTACACCTACTATGGACTGAGCAATCTCCTTTTCCAAACATACTAACAATGAACTCTCATACATTCTCATTAATATTTGTTGCACCGACCCAAAGTAACATGAGACAAGGTTAGGAAGATAATGATGGTAATTCTCATTTATTATTGAAATCCCTAGATTGTGTAATTGTAGACTTCCCACTACTGGCCAAAGGCTAAGGCCTTGGTGAGTAATCTTGTTGCGCTTTGCCGATTTAGATGTTTTGTAGTAACAAAAGTATAATTCCAGGGTGACGTAGCAGCGTTACTGGGCCGGCTAGCGGGCATGGCGGCGGGCGCGGCGGCGGCGGCGGCGCGGCTGTCGGGCGCCGAGCTGCTCATGGCGTCGCGCGACGAGCTGGTGCAGCTGGTGCGGCTGCGCGTGGGGCCCGCCGTCAAGGTGTACAGCGCCATCCGCCAGCTGCGCGACAACTACTCGTGATCGCGAGCGATCGCTAGAGCCATCTTCTTACTCATATGAACAAGGGGACTCTAGTGTGTTCCAAAGCCAAACTCGTGCTCATTGTGTTATTAAGTGTAAATATCAAGTGAAAAAGAACCTCCACAGACAAGTCTATGGAATATAGTGTTGTGCGTTTGAAAGTTATTTCGGATTTGGATCTTTTTTGATTTTGGACAAATGTCTTAGTCATGGGAATTATTTATGTTACCAAAAGTGAACTGGGATTATTACAATGTTCTTATTATTATGAAATTTTCTTGCTCATTCGACTAATTTGAGCATTGTGTGGTTAGTTTGGAGACTTTGAAAATTATGGGTTTTTACTTTTTTGGTAATCAAACATGTTGACTATATCGGCCAAATTAGATTATGTATTAGTTACTGCTTGATGTTAGTTTATTTTGTGACTGTTGTAATATTTAGTTGAGTTATGCTTAGAACATTTTATTATCAACAAAATTAATAAATTCACGAAGTTTATGAAATCAGGTTCACTTACTTACCTAGTAATTATATTGTTTGCATCAAGCAATACTGTTTGTAAGCACAAACGCACTAAGATTTAAATAAGGCTTTAAAAGAAGCGGTTGTGATTGTATGCAATCTTAGTGTCGTGACTAGGAAATATTTAGGAAATCAAAAGTAAAAGCCTGACTATTCGAACCTATGCAAATCGAAAATTTAGGTTTACTCAAGATCATAGAAGGGTTTTATATATTGTAATACTTCTACATACAATATGTTATTCCGAATCTGTTCTGTTTACATTTTAAAATCTGTCTTCAATCAAATAACTAATGGAATGATTTTGTTGATATGCATATTGACCTGGATCTTAAAAACCCAAAAAGAAATCGAGACATGATTCTGTGGTTGGATAAGATATTCTCATACAGTATGTCAATTCCTCTATCGAAACTATCTTGCTTTATGTAGGTAATTGTTTTGTTAGTTTATGTATCTTAGAACTGAACAAAGCATAAAGCATTTCACCATGGTGACTTTGTATTGCTGTTAGTCCACATATCATCAAAAGTTAGTCAATCTGAACTGCAAAAGGCCTGTGCAGACGAGAGACTTTTGAACTTGAATAGAATGTACAGGTTCAATCAAAATGATAAATATCATTCTGTGTGTTCCTATGTTTAAATTCCCAAGTTTTCCGTTATGTTTTCAACATGATTCTAAAGGAATTAGTTATACCTCTCTGCGAACAAAAGTCCATCGTCTGTGCAGGCCTTAAGTGCTATTATGGATTAACACATTCTGAAGAACTTTTATTATTAGTTCTTTAGTCTTGAAATGTTGAGACAACTTAAAACAATGTTGTATTTTGTAAATATTTTGTGCAATCTAGTTTAAAAGTATATATATAGTACTTGTCACTTTTCTTGTTAATGTCCATACTTTTATTTGAATATTTTGCGTTTAAACAAATTTTATTTGAATAATTAATTATACAGTCAAGTGGCAATATATAGTATTTTAATTGATAAAATTTCGTCATAAGTGTAATAGTCTAGTTTTCTTGATAAGTTGTAAGTTCAGAATGGAATTTTATTTTGTGAAAATATCATCTTTATAAGTCTAGTTTTCTTTTTAAGTTGTAAGGTCAGAATGGAATTTTATTTTGTGAAAACGTCATGTTTATGAGTTATTTCTGTTTTAATTATAAAAGCGAATTATGATGAGTTAACAATAATATAAAGCTCTGGCAAAATTGAAGCGAATCCCGTGTGGTATACACGATGAAATTAGCTGCAGCCAATTGCAAACGGTTGATGCGCACAGAGCTTTAGGTAGTCATAAATATTTATTTGAAAATTACATCCATTTTTGAATGATCTAGATCACAAAGAAATCATTTTAACTATTTACAAAATGGAAATTAGTAAAATATTTATAAAGCTACATTATATTTTAAAATTAAGTAAGAAGGATTAAGTTGAAATAAATTTTTATTTTTCAATAAGAATGGCCCATGTTTCAATGAAAATCGTAAAGTAAGATTTGATTATCTTATCATTTGTGACTGTAAATATATTGTATGAGGCTGCTGGAGTATTTTTGTAGCGGCCGCGTTTGTACATAGCGCTATGTACGGCGTAAGTTTTTACACGACGACGATTAGTTAACATTTTAGTGCCATTTCGATTGGCACCAAATATTTTATTGTTACTCTGTAATTTAATAAAAATTGTGAAACTCGAAACTTTTATTTTTATTAAATCCCCGGTTACAGACCAAGAGTTAAGCTAAGATTGCATTGAGGTATTTTATCAAACTTGCCTCATTTTTTGCGGTTTATCTGCACACAGGTCAGCAAAACATGTCCGTGACCACCAACGCCAATCGCTTCCATATTTTGTAAATAATTACTACTCAATTGGTACCAATTAATACTCGAACAACAAAATTGGTTCCTTATTAGTTTTCGGGAAAATCGACTATGAAGGTGGGCCTGCGGTAGTCACGCTCCATTCAGCAGGATCACCATGAGTGCCGAAAACGGGGGCACCCATAAATGTGATTTATTTCGTAACAAAAACAGAACTGAAACATTTGTAGTTACCGAGAAATCAACGATGATAACTTTCGCCCGCTCGTTCAGCAGGACCACGACTTTGAATGTTGATTCCAAGTTTGAGGGTGTGCATTACTCCAGCCAGATAATGTCGAAAATCGTCATCTGAGTGCAATAGATAATTAGATATACAGCTTCTGTAATTGGTAAGCTGATAGTTGTTATTTGATAAAAACAGTTCCGGCTGGAGTAACGTTACCGCAGCCAGATCTTTTGTTTTGTAACGGGTATATTGAAATAAATGTTATCTAAATAATTAGATATCAATTTGAAATAAATGGTACAACTTAATTTGAATTTGTATGTGCTATGGTTGCGAAGATATTTAAAATCCTGCTGCGGTAACGTTTGCACGATTACTGCATCTCGAAATTGACTAAACGGATGATTCTAAATTTTGTACATGACATCTGGCTAATTAGTTATAATTTGTATGTTTGTTAGTAAATATAAATACGCATTAAAATGTCCTAGCACTTCCAATAAGCGGTCCAAAGACTAACTTGAAACGTTATTATATAGATAATTGCTGCCTATAAATGGGACTGAATTTTCATTAGTATCCTATAAGTAATTAAAAAGTTATGATGAAACTTCAATTAATGCCGACCACAGTGCGCAGCTGAGTTATTTGAAGATCGATTAACCGAGTTTCCTGTAGTTGTGGTAACTGAATTTTATATAAATAATTAGATACATAGTTCAATTATATACCTGTGAAATTTCAGGCTTGTACACCAATCAATTAAAGAGATAATCGAAAAAACATATTTTTGAATGGTAACCCGACGAAATCCAGAATATTATAAAAAAGCGGCCACGCAATACATTTTACCAACCTTCTAAAATTATTAGCATAATTGTCCTTAAAAGTTGGTACAGTCACGAATGAAATGGGTTTGATTGAAAAATTAAACGTACCATACTAAACGTTTAATCAAATTTTAGATTGCTCAAAGTAAGTGTCCACTATGCCATTCTTCATATATCTACCTACCTACGTTTGACCATTCTGTCGATGAGGTAGCTAGGTACCTACTTGATATTTACAAGATACAAATTGCGCCTAATTAGTTTTTAGTTAATTTTATATTATGTATTTAGGTAGAGGAATTTATTATTATATTTTAATATGACATAATAATGATAAATCATCATCATCATCATTTCAGCCGAAAGACGTCCACTGCTGGACATAGGCCTCCCCCAGGCGTCGCCACATTGACCGGTCCCGTGCGTATCGCATCCAGCGCCTTCCCGCAACCTTAACCAGGTCATCAGTCCACCTAGTGGGAGGCCTTCCAACGTATCGTCTTCCGGTTCGCGGTCGCCATTCCAGAACCTTTCGGCCCCATCGGCCATCCGTTCTGCGAGCAATGTGCCCTGCCCACTGCCACTTAAGTTTGGCAATTCTTCGGGCTATGTCGGTAACTTTGGTTCTCCTGCGGATATCATCATTCCTGACGTGATCACGCAAGGAAATTCCGAGCATAGCCCTCTCCATTGCCCTTTGGGTGACTTTGAGCTTTCTGATAAGGCCCATTGTGAGCGACCACGTCTCGGTCCCATAGGTGATCACTGGCAACACACACTGGTCATAGACTTTTGTCTTGAGACACTGCGGTAAATTGGACGAGAAGATACCACGCAACTTCCCGAACGCCGCCCAGCCGAGTCGGATTCGACGGTTGACCTCTTTCTCGAAATTGGACCTACCCAACTGGACCGTTTGTCCCAGGTAGACATAATCATCTACAACTTCGAGAGTAGAGTCTCCGACCTTGATAGGAGTGGGTGTTACATGGGCATTCACCATGATCTTGGTTTTGTCCATGTTCATTTTAAGACCCACTCTTTCGGAAGCTCTACTGAGGTCATCGAGCATTTTACTGAGGCTCTCCATGGTCTCAGCCATGACCACTATGTCGTCGGCAAACCGAAGGTGAGTAATGTACTCGCCATTAACGTTGATGCCCAGCCCCCTCCAGTCCAGAACCTTGAAGACATCCTCCAGCGCAGCAGTGAACAGTTTCGGAGAAATGACGTCTCCCTGTCTCACGCCGCGCTGGAGAAGGATTGGTTTCGAGGTCTGATCCTGAAGACGGACTGACATGGTGGCGTTTTTGTACAAACACTTCAACACCTCAATGTACCGGTAGTCGATCTGGCACCGTTGGAGAGACTGCAGTACAGCCCAAGTCTCTATCGAATCGAAGGCTTTCTCGTAGTCCACAAACGCTAAACAGAGAGGCAGGTTATACTCTTCGGCTCCGTAACCGCCCTCCGGATACGGAAGCCATTGAGGCGGAGCTATACGAGAGATACAGAGCGGCGAGAATCGCCCTCCGAGCGGGAATCAAGCGGGCCAAGGGTTTGGCCCGCGAGGAATCGCTGGAGACTCTGAACAGGGATCCGTGGGGACGCCCCTATAAAATGGTGCGGGATAAACTCCGCCCATGGGCTCCCCCGTTGACGCAGAGTCTCCGGCCGCAACTCGTAGAGGGCGTGGTGAGCACTCTGTTCCCCTCGCGAGGGGAACATACTCCCCCGCCCATGGCTCCGCCTCCTGCGGTGCCTAATGCGGACAACACTGCCGACGACGACGACGATGCTTCGGAGGTGACCGAGGTAGAGCTGAGAGTGGCGGTACGCAGGCTGAATGCCAAAAATACCGCCCCAGGACCAGACGGCTTACCTGGAAAAGCCTGGGTCCTGGCCTTGGAGGCTCTCGGGCCTCGACTAAGGGGGCTCTTTAGCGCATGTTTGGAGAGGGGCCAGTACCCACTTCGTTGGAAGATGGGGAAACTGGTCCTCATAAAGAAGCCGGGGCGCCCAGCGGACTCTCCATCCGCTTACCGGCCCATCGTGCTGCTCGATGAGGTGGGCAAGCTCTTTGAAAGAGTCATTGCAGACCGCCTCGTCGGGCAGCTGGTGCGGGTGGGGCCGGATCTGGCAGAGAGCCAGTTTGGTTTCCGCAGAGGGCGCTCTACGGTGGACGCCATCATGCGCGTGCGAGCCCTCACGACGGGGGATGCAGTGGCCCGGGGTGGGGTCGTCTTGGCGGTGTCTCTAGACATCGCCAATGCCTTTAACACCATGCCATGGAGCTGCATCAGGGAGGCACTCCGGTATCACCGGATGCCTCGCTACGTCTGTCGTGTGGTCGAGGCCTATATGACGGACAGGGCCGTCATCTACCCCGGTCACCAGGGAGAGTGGAACCGGCGAGAGATGTCGTGCGGTGTCCCACAGGGATCGGTCCTGGGGCCGCATCTGTGGGACATCGGGTACTACTGGGTACTGCGCGCCGATCTTCCTAGTGGAGTCAGCGTGGTATGCTACGCTGACGACACGCTGGTCCTGGCGCAGGGAAGTTCGCACCAGGTGGCGGCTGAAAACGCGACACGTGGGGTTGCGACAATCGTCGAAAGGATCCGGCAGTTGGGACTCGAGGTGGCCCTGCACAAGTCCGAGGCCATGTGTTTTCACGGTCCTCGGAACGCGCCACCGCTGGGATCCCAAATAACGGTAGGAGGGGTTCACATCGGCGTCGGGTCGACGATGAAGTACCTGGGACTCGTCCTCGACAGCCGGTGGAATTTCGTGGAGCATTTCCGACGTTTGGCTCCCAGACTGGAGCGGGCGGGGGCTGCATTCAAGCGGTTGCTGCCCAATCTAGGGGGTCCAAACGCCTCCTGCCGGAGGCTCTACGCGGGGGTCGTGCGGTCCATGGCCCTTTACGGGGCACCGATATGGGCGCGTTCCCTGAGGCGGCGACCAGCCCGCCGGTTGAACGCGTCCCAAAGGGTCATGGCCATCCGGCTGGTCCGGGGATATCGCACGGTCTCCGGTGAGGCAGCGAGCCTCCTTGCCGGATTACCGCCATGGGATCTAGAAGCAAAAGTCCTCGCGCAAATATGGGAGTGGCGCGAGGAGGCGAAATGCCGGGGCGAAACTCCGTTGCCGCGACAAATCGCGGCTCAGCGGACAGAGCTCCGGCAGGATCTCATGGCGACATGGAGTGGACGATTGTCGCAACCCAGCGCTGGGCACGCCACAATTGCGGCGGTAAGGCCCCTCTTTGAGGAGTGGCTTGAGAGGCGTCACGGCGCCCTCACCTTCCGCCTGACGCAGGTCCTCACCGGACACGGCTGTTTCGGGAGGTTCCTGTTCAGGATAAGGCGGGAGGAAACGCCCGGGTGTCACCATTGTTTGGATCGCCCGGAGGACACGGTAGAACACACGGTGGAGGTCTGCCCCGCTTGGGCGGAGCAACGCCGTGTCCTCGTGGAGGCGATCGGCGGTGGCGACCTCTCGCGTCCGGCCCTGGTCAAGACCATGGTACGGAGCGAGAGGGCATGGGAAGCTGTCACCTCCTTCTGCGAAGCAGTAATGCTCGCAAAGGAGGAGGCAGAACGCGTGAGGGAGACGCAACGGAGGCACCCTCACGCCCCAAGCCGCCGCAGGAGACGCCCTGGGCGTCGGGAGTCGCAAGCTGATTCCCAGCCACCGTAGGCGCGGGCTTGCGGACGGCGAGTAATGGGTAGCTCGCCGTCCGATAAGGACCAGGCCCGAGTCGACGGCGCGTAGTGTTCCACGCGCGCCTCAAAGAGATGTCAGCAAAATTGACGGGGCCAACTAGGGCCAATGCCTGTCTGGGTCGCGGAGAAGTCATAGGATGATTTCCCACCCAAAAAAAAAAAAAAAAAAAAAAAAAAAAAAAAAAAAAAAAAAAAAAAAAAAAAAAAAAAGGTTATACTCTTCGGTCTTCTGTATAACCTGCCGCAGCGTATGTATGTGGTCTACGGTGCTAAAGCCTTTTCGGAATCCGGCTTGTTCGGGGGGCTGGAAATCGTCAAACCTGCGCGCGAGACGATTCGTGATGACTCTTGAAAACAACTTGTAGACATGGCTAAGAAGTGAGATGGGCCTATAGTTCTTCAACCGGGCATTGTCGCCCTTCTTGAAGAAGAGTACCACCACACTCCCGCACCATGCCTGTGGCGTTTTGCCCTCGAGTATGACGGAATCAAACAGCTTCTGAAGGGCCCTAAGGACCGGTTTTCCACCCGCCTTCAGGAGTTCGGCCGTAATTCCGTCATCACCCGGCGCCTTGTTGTTTTTGAGCTGTTTCAGAGCCATCCTAATCTCGTACAGGCTGACGTCCGGGATATCTTCGGTATAATGTCGGGTCAATCTAGCTCTTGGGTCGTTTGCTAGACTCGCAACGGGCTTGCTGATCGAAGTGTACAACTGCCCATAGAATGTCTCGATCTCCCTGAGAAACTTCGGTTTGGCGGATACGATCCTGCCATCGTCGGTCTTCAGTTTCGTGAGTTGGCTCTGCCCAATAGCCAGATCCCTTGAGAACACCTTGGAGCCTTTATTTCGCTCGATAGCGTCTTTAATACGCTCGGTATTGAAGCGGCGGAGGTCTCTTTTCAAGGATTTAGAGATCTGTCTATTGAGCTGCCGGTATTTGCACGCCTCATCTGAAGACTGCAGGATCATCTCACGCCTCTCCTTCATAAGCTTGAGGGTATGATCAGAGAGCTTTTTGTTTCTATCTGTACGACGGGTCTTGAAAAACTTAGACCCGACCGTATGGACAGCTTCCACGAACCCGTTGCTATATTCATCCACGGAGCTCCCTAGGCACTCGAAACGATTCTGGAGTTCGAGCTGAAAGCTCTCGGGGTTTTGGACTTGGATCTGTGCTGGCCGGAGCGTGGACTTCATCAGTCGAGACCTTTCAAGCTTAATATTAATGTTCAATGTGCCTCTTACCATGCGGTGATCGCTCCCGGTTTTTACCGAATTGATCACAGAGACATCATTGAACATTTGCTTCTTGGTTGACATGATGAAGTCGATCTCATTTTTTGTTGCACCATCGGGGCTCTGCCAGGTCCACTTCCTGTGTTCACGCTTTTTGAAGAAGGAGTTCATCATATAGAGGCCCTCCTTCTCCATAAAACTGGCCAGTAGGTGACCCCGGTGGTTCCGTTGTCCAACTCCAAATTGCCCCACTTGCAGCTCATCCTCGTCTCGTTTCGCGTTGAAGTCCCCCATGACAACGGTGAAGTGAGTTTTGAAACCATGCATGGCTCTGGAGATATCCTCATACATGGTCTCTACCTCATCGTCGGGGTGTGCCGAGGTTGGGGCGTAGACCTGTATGACCTGCAGCGAATATCTTGAGGATATTCTGAGTATAAGGTACGCCACCCTGGTCGACACACTCTCGATCTTCACCACGTTGTTCACAAGGGACTTGTGGACGATAAACCCGACACCACCCTGGGACTGCCGGTCACCTTCTCGGAAATAGAGCAGGTTACCGGATTTGAGGATTATCGAGTCCTCCCTCTCTTTTCGGACTTCAGATAACCCTATGATACTCCATCGCAACCTGCTCAATTCCTCCTCGAGTTCGGTGACCTTCTCGTCGGTCCGAAGTGTGCGCGTGTTGTACGTTGCCAGGTCCAGTCGTCGGTGATTGTTGGGGTAGCCGGATCTCGTCCGGAGATTCTTAGCACCCCTTGCCATGCCGTAGCCTCGACCGCTACCGTAGTCGAGGGTATGCAAGCTGCCGGGTACCTGGGGCCATTTTTTATTTGTGCTATTCATTGGGGGGGTTTTGCCATAATCGCCACGCTTGGCAGGCGGGTTGGCGATAACGATAAATAAAACATTTTATTATTGTTTATCAGTGTTTTTTACAATAAAACTTTATTTTAAATCATGGCTACAACTATTTTACTTTAACTTATTCGGAAAGCTAAGCACAACACGACACGACACAACATTGCCCGAAAGGATGGTCATAACCTCGAGCAGCTGAAGGCAATAGGCCGAGGGGCCCCAGCCCGATCAGATGGTCTGACCATATACATGCAACGCTGAACACCAAGCTGCACGATGCACTCCACGAAGCCAAGGACAGACACAGATTGAGAATGATTGTCAGAGACAATTTGGTCTCCTGTCACGGGCATCACGATCCTCAGTACGACGCGAGGAGGAGGAATTGAAAATAGTGAAGGTGTTTATCACTTCTTAATTTTAATTTCAAATAAGCAAGCGACGTTGCATATAAGTCCATTAAAACATCTGTGATTATTTTTGAAGTTCATTAATATACCTATTTACTTACTTTATTAATATCTGCATAAAATCATTATCATCTACTTATGTAGGTACTCCATATGTTTTATTACCTACGCATAATTATTTTTGAAATCAATATTCTATCTGTAGAAACAAAATATTTAATTATAGCTATGTTTTACTTTACCACTTGTGTATCCGTCTGTACCAAACACGTATTATTCTCAGATATTATCCTGTAAGTTTTAGAAGGTTGGTATAATGTATTGCGCGGCCGCTTTTTTATAACATTCTAGATTTGGTCGGGTTACCACGCATAAGTATTATTTTTTGATTATCTCGTTAATTAATTAGTGTACAAGTCTGATATTTCACAAGTATATAATTGAACTATATATCTAATTATTTATATAAAATTCAGTTACCACAACTACAGGAAACTCGGTTAATCGGTCTTCAAATAAGCTGCGCGCCGTGGCCGGAACAAATTGAATTTTCATCATAACTTTTTAATTAATAAAAGGATACTAATGAAACTTCAGTACCATTTATAGGCAGTAATTATCTATACAATAACGTTTCAAGTTAGTCTTTGGACCGCTTATTGGAAGTGCTAGGACATTTTAATGCGTATTTATATTTACTAACAAACATACAAATTATAACTAATTAGCCAGATGTCAAGTACAAAATTTAGAATCATCCGTTTAGTCAATTTCGAGATGCAGCAATCGTGCAAACGTTACCGCAGCAGGATTTTAAATATCTTCGCAAGCATAGCACATACAAATACAAATTAAGTTGTACCATTTATTTCAAATTGATATCTAATTATTTAGATAACATTTATTTCAATATACCCGTTAGAAAAAAAAAGATCTGGCTGCGGTAACGTTACTCCAGCCGGAACTGTTTTTATCAAATAACTAAAAAACTATCTTGAACAAGCTTACCAAATTTGAAAATCTGCTTACCAATTACAGAAGCTGTATATCTAATTATCTATTGCACTCAGATGACGATTTTCGACATTATCTGGCTGGAGTAATGCACACAGTTTGAGGAGCCTGTCGCTTTCCTCAAACCTACATAGAAAATTACTACCGAGACTATAACTAGTATTCCAGTAGTTTACAAGATATACCATGCCATTTTGGGCGGTAGTCACGGTGTTAAATTTTCATTTCAAGATTTCCCTATTAAAAACTGTGATTTCTTCCCAAATTTATACAAAAATTACTACTCATAAAGAAGTTATAGCGATCAAACATTCTGAGGCCTTAGTGCGAGTTTTTACTCACGCTCAATCGCGTAAACGTAAACGTCAATTTGTATTGAAATTGGATAAGCGCCGTCTGGGGACGGTAAGGTGAAACCACTTTTTTTTGTATACATTTTGACATAAGAGATCGTTTACGTTATCACGAGTAAGCGTGAGTAAAAACTCGCACTAAGGCCTCAGAGGCCTTAGTGCGAGTTTTTACTCACGCTCACTCGTGTCGTGAACGATCTCTTATGTCAAAATGTATGGGTCATATTCAAAATAATTGTAATAATTATACTGTCATAGTGTCCAACCCAATTATTTTTATAATGAGATACAACTGACTAGAATTTCATAAACAAACAGATTAAATGTTTATTTGAATTTAATAAAAAACAACGAAAACATTTGATATAGCTAAACAATTCATTAAAAAAAAATGAAACCAAACATTGCGTAGATTCCGTTTCATACAAGTACTCAATGTCCACGTCTTTGACTGTTAACTAAAAAAAATAATTTAATTATTAACTATTACACAAAGGTTAAAAAAAAACTATATTCAGAGAATACTGTTTAAACTTTCAACACTTCACTAAACAAAATATAAAATACTATTTATTGTTCTTCAAATTTAATTTATTAATGAGTCTCCTGATTTTACACATATCTGTTATTCTTCTCTGTTATGCTATTTTAACATTATTTCCATGGTAATAAAGAAATTTGATATGCTGGCAAAATTAGCCCACTACCTGTCACTACACGACGTAAAAATAAATGATCGGCCATTTTGTTCAATATTGTTTCTCAGCACGTTTCGTTGTCGAAGAAAATTAGACTTTTAAAAGTAAATATTTAATGTGAGACGTTTAAAATAGCGATAAGAAAGTTTACTGTTTTATTACCCATACTAGGAAATAACTGTATTGTGCTAATTGTTATAAATATAAAATATTCGTATAACATTTAAATTAATGTGGAAATAAATAGATTTGTAGGTTAGACACGTGCAATTAATTCATATAAGTTATTTTATCCATCACTTTTTTTTCTGTTACGTAACAGATATGAATGATTAGGCGTTATTCACATAGTGTCATATATGAATTAATGATAATACAATATTATTCAACTTACTGCACCGCAGGTTAGCCAAAACTTTTTTTTTTCTTTTTATTTGAAGTATGTATAGGTAGTGATTAGTAGTGTTCAAAGTAGCTATATGACAATAACTTGCTTAATGCTTTATATTTTAAGCGCGTTATTTTACACGCTTTATTATAACGCGCTTTTTTATAACGCACGGGCGCGGGGCGGACACGAATAAAGCAAGCGCGGTGACTGTTAACTCGCAGCTGTTAGCGTTGGACTCGTTGGACAGACAGCATGCTTAAAAAATTACATCGCTTTTATGAATATATTACGTTAAAATGGAGCAGTAAAAATAAACAATGAACTTTCCTTCATACTTTTAGTTCTACTTCACTAATTTAAGTTCCATATTGGTAAATCACTATTTCTTCTAGACATTTTCGTCTGCTATACACACAAAAAATCAAAAGATTAAACAACAACAGAATCTTTCAATCAATCGTCCTTATCCTTACTTACACAATATTATACTTAGTCAATATTACGTATCCTATCACTGTTTACAATAAAAAGCAGGAAGCAAAATAGCGTAGGTATATTACGTGAGCCGCGCGGGATCTACAATTACGCGCGCGACCGATAACAACCGCTAGCATGCAACGACTGGCCGCCGCGCCCGCCCGGCGCCTTCAAGCTTATTGCTTTATTTACGTTATTGCGTTGCGCGCGATTCACGCGATACTGCGTTATAACGAATTAAGCAAATAGCGCATAGCGCCAAGTGAGTTCCACGATAGCGTTTGCTTTATGCTATTTATAATAAGCACGCTTTTTTAAGTTGCTTTACGTTATATTGACCACCACTAGTAGTGATAGTGGTGATGGTATTCTACTATCCCAGGTGTTTCAATTAGATCAATGTTAATTATTTATTTTACAAATGTATGCTATTTAAACTTGCCCTAATCATTCCTTTCTGTTATTTTTCTGTTACAATAAAATAATATTCATATTTGTTTCCTATCCGTAACTTACAATTATTTTGAATATGACCCGTATACAAAAAAGTGGTTCCTCCTTACCGTGACGGCGCTTATCCAGTTTCAATTTTTTTTTATTTTACTTAGGCCTACATTGGCACTTATAAAACGTCGACAAGAGGTGCACGGTTCGGGTTAGTCGTTTCCTATGGAGAAGAACCGGCAAGAAACTCCATGGTTACTCTTTTAAAAAATGGTTTGGTTTTACAATATTTCCATGTTACAGCATTAGTACTATGGGGGGACAACGTAGGCCCGACAATAAGTCGTAAGAAACTAAAAAATAAAAAGTTTATGTAATATATAAGAAAGTTAACAAATGTTAACTAACATCTAGAAGGCCTACAATGTTCACACATTCACAAAATAATCGGTAAAAGAGTCTATACAAAGATAAAAAAAAAAAAATATAACAAGACTAAATTTAACATGTGGCACAAATGTTTTTATCAGTGCTGTAACTATCCTTTACAAAGGGCTATAAAGATGATTGCGAACTATTGTAAAAAGTCCAATTAAAAGAAGAAAAAAAAATGAGACTGAGAATAGTTAGAGACATCCACATATTTGTGCCGTTTATGAGTTACCAGGGAAGCCGCATGCGCAGAAGAAGCTAAAGCCAAATTTTTTATCTTCAACGTAGTCCTTGATTTTATAATATGCTTTTTAATAAGGACACGTTTGATGTGATTTTTGAACTTTCCATCGGTCAGTTCTATAACTGACTTTGTCAACTTGTAATAAAAGCGTATATTGTTTATAAGAAAAGACTTGCTAGTTTTAGTTAATCTGAAACCCAAAGGTATTACAATTTCGTGCTTACTGCGTGTATTTAAATAATGGAAGTCGCTTCTAGTTTTGAAAAGCCCTCGATTTTTGCGGACATACAAAATACATTCCAAAATATAAAGTGACGGTAGAGTCAGTATATCGATATCTTTAAATTTATCTCTGAAGGGACTCGCGAGGACCCATTTTATAGATCGCGCGGGTTGCCCTCTTTTGTAATATGAAAACTGAGTCAACATCTGCTGCTGATCTCCACAGCAGAATGCCATAAGACATAATACTGTGGAAATAAGCATAGTATACTAACCTAGCTGTTGCTACATCGGTTAACTGCCTTATTTTCCTTACTGCATATGCAGCTGAACTTACCCTTCCCGAAAGAGTTCTAATGTGCGCGCCCCACTGCAATTTTGAATCGATAGTAATCCCTAAGAATACAGTTTCCGTTATAACTTCAACATTTTTGCCGTCAAGATTTAAGTTTAGGTCACGTATGGTACATTTGGTAAAGAGAACTTAAGACATTTTGTTTTTTTCGCATTCAGTAAGAGATTGTTAGCTGCGAACCATTTTGAGAGAATAATTAGACTTTCGTTGACATGTAAGACATCCGTATCTTTCCTATCTATTTTAAAAATTAGCGAAGTATAAAGGGGAGATCATTAATGTAAACAAGAAAGAGGAAAGGGCCGAGAATTGAACCTTGGGGCACGCCCATCTTGACTAGAGACCCGGAGGACGTTGCCCCATTAACATTTACTTTTTGCTGTCTGTTTGATAAATAGGAAAGCACGAGATCAGCAGCTTGTCCTCGAATTCCGTACTGCTGTAGTTTACAGATCAGTGTGTTGTGGTCGACGCAGTCGAACGCTTTTGAGAGATCACGGAAAACGCCAATGGCATCCTGGGACTTCTCCCAAGATTCCAAGATGTGGCTGATGAGTTTTACTCCCGCGTCCGTTTCGTGTTTCCTACATTTCATGAAACCAAACTACTGACTATGCAGGATCCCATTAAAATTGAAGTGAGACAACATCTGGTCCAGCATGATTTTTTCATAGATTTTACTCAATGCTGGAAGCACGGATATAGGTCTATAATTAGAGGGATCACTCTTACAGCCTGATTTGAAAATTGGTACTACTTTACTGTGCTTCATTAAGTCAGGAAACGTGCCGCTGTCCAAACATTGTTTGAATATGCCTGTAAGGACAGGAGCAATCGAATCAATAATATCTACAAGAACCCTAACGGATATCCCCCATAAGAGAGACTTTCGAACGCGTTTTTAATTGTATCAAGACATATTGGTTTAAATTTAAAGGTTGGTATGTCTTTAGTAAAGTGATGTTTACGTTAACGCGATTGAGCGTGAATAAAAACTCGCACTAAGGGCTCAGATACCTCAGTGAGAAATTAGCTTTAATTACTTTCCCATACTAAATGTCGGCGTATATTCAAATTAAGTTGTCAATGGTATTGAGCTGTTTAGATGTACAGTCGTGTACCTACATAAATGTATGGATGTTGGAATGGTAATAACAACAGTTCACTATCTATAATTTTTATACAAACTGTGTACCTAGGAACAGAATAAGAAAAAAAATAACCTAACGATAATACCTTTAATAATGACGTGGTATTTGAATTTGGTGCAAGGTTTGCTCTCCTCTTCTAAAGAGGCTTCTGCTGTCGAATTCAGAGAAGCGATTCCGTCTTTTTTAGGGTTCCGTGCCCAAAGGGTAAAAACGTGACTCTATTACTAAGACTCCACTGTCTGTCTGTCTTTCACCAGGCTGTATGTCATGAACCGTGATAGCTATACAGTTGACATTTTTACAGATTATGTATTTCTGTTGCCACTATAACAAAAAGAAACCTAAAACAGAATAAAATAAATATTAAATTAAGGAGGATAGGAGGAGGATTGGCTCCTTATCCCATACAACAAAAGTGATTTTTTTTGCCGATTTTTGTGATAGTGGTACGGTACTCTTCGTGCGCGAGTCTGACTCGCACTTGGCTGTTGTTTTTTCAAAAGTTTTTGGTTTCAAGATTTTAAAAACAAAGTAATAAATGAATATGCAATTTCAAAAAGGTCACATGTCTCAATATTTCAAGTTTTCAGAAAACGATAAAACGAATAATTATTGCTTACATTTTGAAAGTATGCCTGCCAATACATTTGCTTGTAAAATTAAAGCGGAATTGAGGTGGGTGACATCGGCGGCCTCTTTGATAAGTAGATCTAATAGATCAGAGGCTTTGTTGGCCAGTTGTAGTGAACTCCCAGCTCGTCAAGCCAGGGTGGATGAATGCTATGCGGAGTGTTTGGCGGTATTGTCCACCCGGGACACTGAGTTGGCCGCTGCCGTTGAGGCAGACGTCACGCAGTTTTACAGTTTCTCAGATGACATTGTTGAGGCAACCGCTAACTTGAGGGGTTTTGCACATGGGAAGTATGGTGGGGATGATGCCACATACGGGAGGTATGTGGCATCATCCCCACCATACTTCTTCTACACACACACATACCCTTTTGATGGTGTTGAAGGTCCCTCGCGGGCCTCAGAGCGGTCCTCTCCGGACCAGCGTCGTGTTGGTGCGCGCCCCCCTGCTCGTGGGATGCAGGCTCGCAGTATGCGCTGTATATACTGCCACACGGATGGCCACATGGTCACCTCTTGTCCGAAGTTCCTGGAAAGTAACACAAAGGACCGACGTGGAATCGCCAACAGCCGCAAGTGTTGCTACACTTGTCTAGGACAGCACTTGCAGCGGGATTTCCAGAGGTCAGATCCTTGCCCGCACTGTCAAGGTAGGTACCACCGCGTATTGTGTCTGGACCAAAATGGCGTTGGTGGGCCTGATGAAGCCGGACGCTCCCCCATAGGCGGGGGAGCGCATCCCCACCAACCCCACGTGGATCCTCGACAGGGTACACCTCGCAAAGGTGGGGCCACACCTCCACCCCCTCTTCAACTGGAGGAGAGGTAGTTGGGAATGGAGAGGCAGGCAGCGCCGTGGCAATTCTCATCACCGCTACATGAGCGACCGCCACGGGAGCGCCGCCCGCCCCAGTTTGGACGTGCACGTGGTTACCAGACCCCGGCGACTGGGCGAGTCGAGAGACACCCTGGCACTCCGGTGGACCACTACCTACACTCCAACTGGTCCGCGTCCGATCTTCCGGACGATTACCAACCCCAGGGGGGTTATCGGATATTGTGTCTATTATTTAACATCCTTCACAATCCTAAGACGCCTTCCTACTTCCGAGAACGCTTCTCCTACTCCCGTCCTTCCGATGCACTTTGCAGGAAGCATCTTAAAAATCTCCTTAATATCCCTTCCCACACTACTGACTTCTACTCTTACTCCTTCACTGTGAACGCCGTGCGTTTGTGGAACTCTCTTCCGCCTGACATAAGGGACTGCCAAACTCTTACAGTTTTTAAAAGAGAAGTGAAAAGACACTGCCTGTCCATTCCATCATAGTTGCATATATTTCTGTATTTTTTTTTAATTTATATTAGTAGGTAGGTATTGTTATAATATTTATTTTATATATATGTATGTATATGACAGTATATCCTATCGTATCCTATTGTATTATATTTAGCTCCGTTATGTTTTATGTGTTTATTTTTCCCTTCTACACACGTTATCTACATCTGTTTTTTTCATCTTTCCTTTCGCAGGTATGCTGGAAGAGATTTCATTAGAAATAAGCATCACCTATGTACTTATTTTTCTGTTCCTCCTTCTTGTCTGTATAAGTGTGTGTGGATAAATGGCGACGACGGCGACGGCTGCTCGTCCGCTCAGTTAGATATCAACGCCGGAGTCCAGTGCTCTCGGCAACATTATTCTTGCTGCACATTAATGATCTGCTAAAACCCGGAGTGGAATTCCCTGCCGGAGTCTTTGTTCCCTGATAGCTAAAACCTAGGGGTCTTTAAATCAAGAGAAAATAGGTTTCTTCTAGCCAAGCGTGCTTCACCGTAGACCACATCATCGCTTAACAGCAGGCGAGATGGTGGTCAAACTCAAGTCTATAAAAAAAAAAAACTCGTTGGTGCCTGCCAGATAGACTCACACCGCCCTGAGCCGAGGTCCGACCCCAACTGGGGTAGCCCTTAGTGCTGTCGCTTTAGGTTCAGTATTTTGAAGCCTGGCCGGAGGCTAAGAGATTAGTCTCCACAGGGTAGTCCGGTTAAGCATACGTCAGTCACTTTGACTGTTTGCGAGACGCCAAAAAAGATAGCTCATTCTTTTTACTCTATGGCCTATCGCCATTGTTAGATGCGCGCGCATAGGAAAACTGATTAATTTTGCCCGCCATTGCGAAAAAAAATTCACAACTCGTTTTCACTGTTGGAAATGATTTTTTAGTATTATTTTCTTCACAAGTGTGTTGAAAAACGTCGTATGATACACGTGTGTATTGATGATTACCGTCCTCGGCTCTCTTAAGACCCTCACCTAACGGCTCGGGTCTCAATGGCGCCTCAGCGGTAATCACCAACTTTACACACTTGTACCATAATGTACTATTTGCAATCCATCTATATTTATATCCCCTGCTACAATAATATTCCTATAATTTCTTCTTGCCAGTAATGTTAATAATTGCTCTAGTTTGCTAAAAAATATATTCAAATTCCCTGTCTTTGGTACTCTATACATACATATTATTACAATTTTATAACTTGTGAGTTCAATTGCACAGCATTCTACTACATTAGAAATTGAAAGTTCTGAAACCTCTGGTAACTCCCTCCTCGACCAGACTGGACCAGAATACAAGATCCGCCTCGTTTGCTATTTTGTCTGCTGAAACATGCAGCCAACCTATAATTAGGCACTACAAGGCGGTCTTCATGACCTGACATCATAAAATGCTCCGTTACGCATAGTACATCAACGGACAGGTCTTTTTCTGATAGTTCATTAAGGCATATTGAGAGGGTGTCTACTTTGTTAAGCAGTCCTGCTATATTTTGGTGTAAAACACATAGATATTTATTCACGAAAAAAATAACTACGAATAGTATTATCCTCCAAAGACTGATTATTAGTGAATGACTTATTATTACATATTTTTCTTCCAAATTCTCGGTCTCTAATTTATTTTCTTGGTTTGTAAAGTCAGTTTGTATAGATTTATCCGCATATATTTTTTTACTTTGTTTAAGTAATGAATTTTTATATTCATTTGATTTGTATCTATAGTCCAATTGCAAAATTTCCCTTAGTAAAGATCTAGCTAGGTTAAGCATAAAGTGTGTTCTCCGAGGCCGATATCTAGAGTAGTCCATATCCATAAAAATAACATTATCATACTTTCCACAGATAAACTTTAACATGTAATTGAGTTTTGTTTCATTAAGATATCTATTTGATGGAACTTCACATATAATTATATTTGTGTTATTGATGGATGATAGCCAGCACATTTCCGTGTCATATGGGTTGCGTTCATGGCGGCCCCCAACAACAATAACATAGTCATGTTCAATTCAGCTATTTCACATTTTGATGAATTAATGAGGTTTCTCAATGTAGTACCAGATTTTATAAAAGAGAATACCGTATAATCTGATCCCAATAGCTGAATAAGTGATTGACGTAGTCCATTCCCTTGTTCATTACATAATATCATAACTCTTTTTTTTATTTTATCATCTTTATAATTGCGTGAGGAAATATTTCTACTGCTTTATCAATTTCTGAGTTGGCAGTTTGCAGCTCTAGTCTTAACATTTCTATTTCCTCCTTCAATATAGTAATATCATCACTATTTCCTAATACGTTAGGTAGACTTTGGTATGAAACATCCATATCGAATTCGCTGCCGCTAGACGTCATATTTTTATTGTGAATGTTTTGTCTTCGTTGAGTAACGTTTTCGTAATCATCCATTATGTGCGTGTGTAATGGTTATGTTGATCGTTTATATTTAATATTCATGTAGTTTTATGTTAAACTTCTCAGTAAATAGTAACTAGATTTCTAACATTCACAAAAATACAAGCAGTGTGTGAGATCCGAACCCGAGTCATGCGTCGTGAGAGGTAGGCGTTGTATTATACAGGCCGCTGAAGCAGTTACATTAAGCGTTGAAATAAGTACTATACTGCTAGTACGGAATAACAAAAAAATACATAGTTCGTTATGATGACTGTGTTTGAATATTTTTCCAGCAACTGTCACTTCGATTTGAAATCACTGTTTTTGTTATTTTTTGCAATTGTCAATGAAAATCAATTCAATTTTTTTTTTATTTCACATAGGCCTACATGGGCACTTATAAAACGTCGACAAAAGGTGCACGGTTCGGGTTGGTCGTTTCCTATGGAGAAGAACCGGCAAGAAACTCCATGGTTACTCTTTTAAAAATGGTTTGGTTTTACAATATTTCCATGTTACAGCATTAGTACTTAGACATGGGGGGACAACGTAGGCCCGACTTATGACAATAAGTCGTAAGAAACTAAAAAAATAAAATAAAAGTATTATATATTTTATAAAAAAGTTAACAAATGTTAACTAGCATCTAGAAGGCCTACAATGTTCACACATTCACAAAACAATCGGTAAAAGAATCTATACAAAGGTAAATAAAAAAAACTTTTTGCAAAAAAATACTACCGACTTCCAAATACAGAACTACAAAGTGAAAAATAACTTAATTTTTTGAAGTCGGTGTCTTTCGTAGGTACCATTTTTTTGCGTTATGGACACCGACTTCAAAACATTAAGTTATTTTTCACTTTGTAGTTCTGTATTTGGAAGTCGGTAGTATTTTTTTGCAAAAAGTTTTTTTATTTTTCACTTTTTAGTTGTACGTACCTAATAGGCAAGTTAGTAAGGGAACTATTTCGCCAGAATAGATTTCATGAAACTTGAACATAACCGGTGAAATGAGAGGTCTGCTTACCCCTTAAGAGCGAACTGGCGTGATGTTATGTTATGAAATGTTATAAACAACAAACATACATGCGATTGCAGCAATCCCGAGAGATTTGCCGTTATTTATTGAAGAGTTCTGTTGTATATCTCCGAAGTTCTTCATCAGATCTTCACCAAACTAAAATGGGACCAATTTCGGAACATATTTTTTCAAACAAAAAAAGAATTTTCAAAATCGGTCCACAATTGACGGAGTAATCGGTGAACATACACAAAAAAAAAAAAAAAAAAAAAAAAAAAAAAAAAACAAACTTGAAGTCGAACATAGAACCTCCTCCTTTTTGGGAAGTCGGTTAAAAAATAGTATTACATGACTAAATTTAACATGTGGCACAAATTTTGTTATCAATGCTGTAACTATTCTTAGCAAAGGGCTATAAAGATGTTTGAAAACCATTGTAAAAAGTCTAATTAAAAGAAGGAAAGAAAAATGAGATTGAGAATAGTTAGAGACATCCACATATTTGTGCCGTTTACAAGTTACCAGGGAAGCTGCATGCGCAGAAGGAGCTAAGGCCAAATGTTTTTATCTTCAACGTAGTCCTTGATTTTATAATATGCTTTTTTAATAAGGATACGTTTGATGTAGTTTTTGAAGCTTCCATCGGTCAGTTCTATAACTGACTTTGGCAACTTGTTATAAAAGCGTATACTGTTTATAAGAAAAGACTTGCTAGTTTTCGTTAATCTGAATTTGGGTATTACAATTTCGTGCTTACTGCGTGTATTTAAATTATGGAAGTCGCTTCTAGTTTTGAAAAGCCCCCGATTTTTACGGACATAAAAAATACATTCCAAAATATAAAGTGAAGGTAGAGTATATCGATCTCTTTAAATTTTTCTCTGAGGGACTCGCGAGGACCCATTTTATAGATTGCGCGGATTGCCCTCTTTTGTAGGATGAAAATTGAGTCAACGTCAGCTGCTGATCCCCACAGCAGAATGCCATAAGACATAATACTGTGGAAATAAGCATAGTATACTAACCTAGCTGTAGCTACATCGGTTGGCTGCCTTATTTTCCTTACTTCATATGCAGCCGAACTTAACCTACCCGAAAGACTTCTAATGTGCGCGCCCCACTGCAATTTTGAATCGATAGTAATCCCTAAGAATACAGTTTCCGTTATAACTTCAAGATTTTTGCCGTCAAGATTCAAGTTTAGGTCATGTTGTGGTACATTTCAAATTCAAATTTCATTTATTTCAATCATATTGATCATATAAGTTGAAATTAAGATAAAAAATTTACAAAATAATCACACTAAATATATAAAATAATAATTCATTAAGTAATATATACAAAATTAAAACATTTTCTTAAAATTAAATTTAAATCATAAAATCAGGTTAAAATAATAAAATAGAAATAAAAAATCATTAATAATACGCCTGCCTCTGAGTCATTTGTTTGTTTGTCATTACATTAATCATATAACAATGGTTAATGTACTGACAATCAAACCTGTTTGCAAATACGCTCAGGATGGTGTTAGAGGTGGTCCGGAGCCTGCGCCCCAGAGATGCGCACCGCTTTCGCATCATTTCAATTTCATTTGGTAAAGAGAACTTTAGACATTTTGTTTTTTTCGCATTCAGTAAAAGATTGTTAGCTGCGAACCATTTTGAGAGAACAATTAGACTTTCGTTGACATTTAAAACATCCGTATCTTGCCTATCTATTTTAAAAATTAACGAAGTATCATCAGCAAATAGAATTATATCCGATAATTTGGCCATCATAAAAGGGAGATCATTAATGTAAACAAGAAAAAGGAAAGGGCCGAGAATTGAACCTTGGGGCACGCCCATCCTGACTAGAGACCCGGAGGACGTCGCCCTATTAATTGTCGATCCTTAGCACAATTTCTTAACGAATGAAAGCTAAATAAGCTATCATGGATTGTTACAAAACACAGCATTATTATTTTAAACAGATTTTTGGTCCTGTATGGAAGATATCAAAATGTTGACATTATTTATTTTGTAGTGGATATTATGTTAAGATAACACTTTCACACGCTGGTTGCACTGATTTCTTCACTTTGGTCGTAAATTTGTCACTATATAGTTCAATATTATATTTTTCAGTCAATTTAATACGGAAGCACAATGTTTACGTGACGACTACCGTAATTTTTTTTTTGTCCACTACTTCTTGTTCGTGCATTCTTGTCCACTACTTCTTGTTCGTGCAATCTAGCTATCTCTTGAGCGAACGATTGCTGCTGTGCGACTTGTACGAGTATTTTCTCGGCTTTTTGAAGAAAACTCGCCTCTACTGCCTTTGGACTTGTGGCGCTATGTATAACGGCTTGGTTGCTGCAGTCGCTGTCTTCTTTTTCTTTCGCCAGTCCGTGTCCTCCTCTGTGTTTTTCTGGGTTCTCTTATATAACGTTTTCTTTTTTTTTTTTTTACAGAGATATATAAAACGTAGGACGCTAGCAGTCGCACGTAATAGCCGCTCCCATCTCGAAAAGTTGACGGGACTTGGTATAGCTTCTATGAGCTTCGAAGTGTATGTATGTTTGGAAGTTTTTTCCTCCAAAACATCTTTTTCGTTCGGGTTCTCTTTGACAGTGAGAGTTCTTTCTTCTCCTGTCTCTTCTACGATTGGAGGCTTTTCTGATGGCCATGAAGAGGGGTCTTCATACAAGAAACTAGGGCCACAGAACCACTCGTGCTGTGAGTCAAACATTTGTGGCACGTCACGAGTTGCTATGTCGGCGATGTTCAATTTTTTAGGAATCCATCGCCAATCCTCCACCTTGCTGCCTTCCTCTATGGCAGCTATGCGATGAGCTACGAAGGTTTTATAGGTTCGTGCTCCTTTTCGTATCCATGACAAGACTGTTTTGCTGTCTGTCCAATAAGTGACCGACGACGGATTGTTGTCGTGCTCACGTTTCACTGCTGCAGCCAGGCGGGTTCCCACCACCGCTGCCTGCAGCTCGAGGCGCGGTATCGATTGTAGCTTTAATGGAGCTACTCTCGCCTTGGCCATGACTAGGCTCACCCTTTGTGAGCCTTCTGCTGTGGTGGCTCGCCAATACACAGCTGCTGCGTACGCCATCTCGCTTGCATCGGTAAATACATATATTTGTATTTCAGTGGCATCACTATACCCAGGATAACATCTTGGTATGCTGATGCCCTTGAGCTGCCGCAGGTTTTCGATCCAGCTTCTCCACTGAGCTGCTTGGTCGTCCTCTAATAGCTGGTCCCAATCGATGCCTCGCCTCCAAGCTTCTTGCAATATTTGTTTAGCTCGAATCGTAACAGGTGAGGCGAGTCCCAGCGGGTCGTATAGTGACATGACGGTTTTGAGGGCCTCTCTTTTTGTAGGGGCCTCCTTTTCTAGTATTCCTGGCAGCAGTCTCGCAAGCGTTAGGTTGAAACCTAGCGTGTCTTCGCTAGGTCTCCAAATCAGGCCGAGTATTTTCTCTGTGCCTGCTGCGTCTCCGATGTTCACAACATCGGCGCAGGTTTGTGACGGATCTAAATTTTCGATTAGGCGCGAACTATTTGATACCCATTTTGTTAGGTCGAATTTCGCCTGTTGGTGTATTTCCTTCACCCTGGTCGCGACTTCTGTCGCCTCTTCGACCGTTCTATAGCTGTCCAGATAATCGTCCATATAATGGTTCTCTATGATAGCCTTTACTGCTACTGGATGCTGTTCGATGTGCCTTCTTGCGTTCCAATTTTTCGCAAAGATGGCGGTGCACGGCGAACTTGCCGCGCCGAATATGATGGACGTCATGCGGTATTCTTCTGGGGCTCCCTCTCTCCTGCTACCTCTCCACAGGTAGCGAAGTGAGTCTCGGTCTTCACCCCGCACCTTGACTTGCATGAACATCTCGGCTATGTCTCCGGAGATGGCCACGCAGTGTCTACGAAATCTCATCATGACGCCGGGCAGCGACTGCAGCAAGTCTGGTCCAGTTAGCAGGAAGTCGTTGAGTGACTTTCCTCTCGATTTTGCAGCGGCATCATGTACTATACGAATTTTCTCTGGCTTCATGGGATTGAAGACATCGAAATGAGGCAGGTACCAGGTTCTTCCTGGTGTGCTTGACTTGGGAGCCCTTTCAGCATATCCCTCTTCGATTAGGAAGTCTATTGTGCGTATTTCGCACGAAGAGCGAGGTTTTTATCCAGCTTCTTCTCGATGGAGATTAGCCTTTTGAGTGCTGTCTCGTAACTATCGGGCATTTGTATGGCTTCGTCGCGCCATAACATAGAGGTTTCTATGTGCCCGCTTTCTAACTGTCTTGTGTGACGGTTCAGGATGTCTACTGCCCTCTTCTGGGGGTCAGAAGCTGGCTGATTAGGATTGATAGCCAACGACTCGATGGCAAAGAATTCACGGAGCTGCTCGTTCAGTTCCGCATCTTGCCTTGCGTCAACGGACTGACACCCGTTGACATAATTCACCTGCTGTTCTGTCTGTTGCCCAGTGTTCTGGTGTGCGCGCCATGCAATGTCCAGCCCATCATGGTTCTTGACGCGATGGGTTGGTTTCTTGGTCCTCTGCGGACCTCGGTGGCCAGCAAGAGATGCCAGTTGTCTTGGCCGACGAGTATCTTTGGTACTCCAGCCGGATAAATAAGCTGCGACGTCAAGTCTTGAAGGTGCCTACATCGTGCTACGTCTTCTTGACTGACTGCCTGTGGTGACAGGTTGAGCTTCGGAATGGTGCGCGCCTTGAAGGGCACCCGATTTTTCAACTGGCTTGTGAGAGCGACTGTGATTCGTCTCGATGATGGATTATCGATCATGGTGTCTCCAATGGCACCGATCTTCAGTGGGTCAATTGGGCCCACTGCTCCCACTCCCTGAGCGATGGCTTCGTCGATCAGCGAAACGGTAGATCCGTTGCAAGGAGTGCGTATGTGTCTGCCTCTCCCGCCGGTCCTATTACCCGGACCGGTATCATTTTCAGGAAAGCGTGACTCGAAGTAGTTCGCGAACTGGCTACCGTCTCCTGAGACTCCTTCTTCGCTTCTGGAACAGCAGGCTTCCTTGTCCTGTCTGTCTGAGGCTTCCTTGGTCTATGAAGAAGTCGGTGGTGCGTGCCTGTACACCCCTTGAGGCCACACTGCCTCTTGCTGCAGGCGTGACCATTACGACGATATCTGAGGCAGCGATAGCACAAGTTGTATTTCTTGGCTAGCTCCCATTTCTTGTCACTTGCTGCGTCTCTGAACTTTGAGCAGTCAGACGCGTAGTGACCTTCTTTGTCGCAAATTCGACAGTTGTTTACCGGCTTGTCGGTAGCTATGTGTGTCCTTTGTATGAAGCGTTTTCCCACCAGAGAGTCCGTCTCTTTGATGTTCTCCGGCGGGGCGAATGCACTGCAGAAGTGAGCTTGTTCTGTGATGAAGTCGCTGAAGAGTGACAGGTCTGGCAGCGACTGGTACTTTTCCGTGTACGTTCTGTACCATTGTACACGTAGAGAATTGGGCAGCTTCTCAGTCAGCTGGCGCATCAGCTCAGCATTGAATAAGTAGTGCCCCTTCTTGAGGGCGCGTAGAGTGACAACTCCGCTTCTGACCCGACTTGCAAAGGTACAAATTTCTTTGGGCGATTCGCTGCAGCGTGGCAGCCCTCTAAGTCGGTCCGTTTCGGCCTGAGCGATTGAGTCAGGACGTCCGCATTGTAGCTCCAATTCTCTCATGATTTCATCCGGTTTTGCGTTCCCGATGAGTTCTGAGCTCACTGTCTCCAGTGCGCGACCACGCAAGCTCCTTCTGAGTCTTGCCGTTTTTTCTATGTCGCTGAAGTAGGCATGAGTTGCCTCGTAAATGGCTCGAAAAGATAGCCATTCTGTATGAGCTCCACCGAAATTCGGCAGAGTCATGATAACCTGCGATGCCGTTCGGTTAGGCGTCCATGGTTCGAATTTTCTGTCGGCTAGCGATGCTATAGCGGATGTCAACTCCGTTAGAAAAGGACGGAGTGACTCTTTCGCTTCAATTTGCCGTGGCGGCTCCGTCTTGGACGTCTCTGTCCTTGACGGTTCGATGTTAGTCTTCACTTGTGGCTGGTCTATATGGGTCTGGGAGTCCGCTATAGCGTCGACGTCCGCAGCTGGGGGCCTATCTTGCTTCCCATTGGCGACGTCGTCCTCCCTCAACGGTGTGGGCTCTGGCGCCTCTTCGAGCCAGGAACGCACGTACTCGTCATTGTAGTCTCTGTCATCCATATATTCCGCTTCAGAAGCTTCTTCTTCTGCTTTTTGAAGTGCTAACTGAGCAAGTTCCAACTTAATCTTTAGTAAGTCTTCACGAGCTCTAGAGATTTTTCTCTGTGACCGGGTCGTCTTGCTAGTTGACGGCGGTCTCTTATGTTCGATACGGGCGTCACCCCGGGTAGCCATTACTTCTCCTTGAACAAAGGTCTTATCTTGGATCCTTTGTGTTCTATCAGAAGGCTTCAGTGTTCCGTCTGAAGATCCTTCTGGTCTCGATGCCTTCCTGCATGTGTTTGGTTCCTGTGGTTCTATTTCTTCACGTGTGGGCGTGTTGTCACCTATCTGTGACACAGTTGGGCTCCTGTTTGCTACGGACTATTCAGTCCCATCGGTTGTAGTCGGCGAGCGTGGGGGCGACGGATGGTGTATGCCTGTACCCGGACGCTCCATGGCGACTGTCCACGCCTCAGGCCTCTTGTCCTGCGATCTGGTTATCGGCATCCTGATTGGTCCAAAAGACTTCAGTACGATTGGGTTAAGTCTATTTTCGAGCTTCGAAACGGCTATGTCCAAACTTCAATGTTTCTTGAAAACTGCTAAGTCGTAACTCCGGGTTAAGTCCGATTTCAATCGTCGACTTGAAGAGGGTTCGCTTCCTTTTTCAAATTTGAAAAGTAACTTCAAACTCCGGGTTAACTTTTAACTCCGGGTTAAATCCGACCCTCTTAACTGCGGGTTATCCTTCAGACTATAAGTTTCTAGTCAGTCTTCAAAACTATAAGTCCCAAGTCAGCTTCAAACTCCAATGTTGACACGAAAGCAGGTTCACTATAAGACTTTCAACACAAAAGGGGTAAGCAGGTGAGTAAGTTTTCACCGTACTCAGTGTTGTTTAAGTGTCAACCTGTCCAGCAGCCTCCAAGGATGACCAGCTGAGCTGATACCAATCGCAGAACTGTCTGTCTAACTCTTGACGTTAGTAGTCACTCCAGACTCCAGTTGTCCAGCTTGAAAGCTCAAAGCTTCGATCAAGAGCTTCTATCTCGTATACGACTATTTGTTTTTAAACAAATTCTAAGTCGATAATAAGTCTTCAGCTATAACGCTTCAGGAAATTTTCAGGAACTATTTTTCGTTCTATTTTTTATAGAACAAGTCGCCCACACGACTATTCAAAATGCTTCTGTGTGTAAGCCTCTTCTAGGATAGCGCTTCAGCGATAATCCTTCGGCTGTAGTCCTTCAGGATTTCTATGAACGACGAATGTTCGTTCTATCTCCTAAACGAGCTCCCAACACGCTGTATATGAAAACTCCGATGGTGAGATTTCTAGCAATAACTCTTCAGGCTGTACATATTCCTTCAGAATACAGTTTCTGTGTAATCTTCAGTTACTGTAGTTTCTCAGTACGCAGGTTACACAACAGAAACAACTCAAAAAACCCGTCTTTTTACGACGGTAATCAAAACAGGAACGGTATGCTTCTCTGGAAGCAGGTAGCACCACAGGAACGGCTCAGGAACGGCGGTTGCGTCCCAGCAAAATCGTTGTCCTCCAGAGCTAGTCCACGCGTGGGGCCCAATACACACGTGCACTTTTCACGACGGTAGTCGCTCTAGAAGTTTCCACGAACTAAATCAAATGTACGTGCGCCTTTTGACGACGCTAATCATCCAGTAATGTGGTTGGTTCCCAGTAACTGGATTTCTTTCCTCCCAGGGAGTACCCTATGTTTTTGACTATTAAAGAAATATGATCTTAACCTCGACACTTGTAAGGTTTACGAGATGAACGTCAGGTTTCTTTATTTACTGCAACTTGTCTCACGAACGCAACGTTTCGTACCCCACTCGGCACATTTGTGTGTATGTCAGTGTAATCTTACCAGATTTATATTGAGGGTACGTTCTCAGCAATGGGCGTCAGGCTTCTATGTTCCCAGGAATTTTCACAGGCGTGAGCATCAGGTTTCTTTGTTCTCGGGCACAAGTTTCACATGAACGTTACGTTTGACATTATCGAAAAAGAAATGGGAATGTAACCCCAATTGACAAGGTTACGGGACGTCAGGCTTCTTTGTTCTCAGGAACGGGACATCAGTTTCCTTTGTTCTCAGGAACTAGGCTCTTCCAATTGGCCTGTACCTTCACTGGAACCGGACGTCAGGTTTCTTTGTTCTCAGGAACGGGACATCAGTTTTCTTTGTTCGCTGGAACTAGGCTCTTCCTATTGGCCTGTATTTTCACTGGACCCGGACGTCAGGCTTCTTTGTTCACTGGAACAAGGCTCTTCGTTGGCCTATATCTTCACTGCTCACGTGCATAGGTCGCTTGCCCAAAAATTCGGCTCGACAGGACCAGCAAATGTACGGGACGGACGTGATCGCTCGAGGTAGATAGGTATTCTGGCAGTTGTAAGGCTCCTGCTCGAACGCGTTGACATCCCTGCACCTACGATTCAGTTGTCATCGGGCAATATCAGACCCTGCAGTGGCTTGAAGGCTGCCAAGTGTGTTGAGGGGAAGGCGTGATGTCCAGAGAAATAAAAGACTTAAGTTTTCATGACCAGAAGCCACGTTTCTTCATGGTCTTCGTTACACAAAGTTGCGTGGATTCTACTAAGATGAAATAATGGCTACAAATTGGACGGTGCGCCTGCGCCTGTCCTTCTAGTTAACTTGACCGTAACGAGGACCTCGAATTGGCGTGCGCGCATAAATTTTAATTACAAAAATAATCACTATGAATCTTAGCTACAAACCGACAGAAACTCCCCTTCCACTGAACCGATTTCGATGAAACTTGTGTTTCTGGATAGGTCTCGAGACGACCTTTCCTCCGGATCCTGGCTGACCTTGACCCTGGTCCAGGACCCTAGCTGCTACCTTCAGGGAGTTCTTGCGTGAAGAACGCTGAAGAAAGGGAAATTCTGTCAATTTATGGGTTTACATGCTACTTTCTACTACTACTATACATCTTAGTGCTAGGGTACCAGCGAGGGACTTGAAGCCCTACTAATGGGCTATCGAAATGTAGTAGTTTCATAGCTACATCTATAACTTTTAGGCGCACAGCCGCGTGAAAGTGTGAAAGTCTAGATTATGTGCCTAGTTTTAGTTTAGCACATAAAACGAGTTTGTACTCAAACTGGTGCGTGGATCCACACCCGCCAACCACCATCGGATAGCCCTTGCGATGAGCTATCCTATGGTGGAAGTCTGGTGGATACAGCTCCAACCCTCGAAGTAGTATTCACTCTGATGTGGTTGACGATACGAGAAAACCATGGAACCTCGCGCCATGTCAAGTCGGTTAGCTCCCCAACCACCAGAGCTAGGCTCCTTCCAGAAGTGTTGTTGGGAAGCTGGAGAATTGGGCTATAGAATGGTGGTACCTTGATGAGTGTACTACCAGCCCTTCTGGTACTTAAGGTGCCGGGAAGCGACCGAAATAGGAAAATGTTGCGCTGTTCCATAGCTTTAACGCCTCTGTGTGTGTATGTGTAGCTATATATTAGGTTTGTGTTGTGACTGAGTCCAGGCGCCTGCCTGAGGGCCCCCGAAGGTAATGCTTCAGAAAGCATATCGATAGCCCTTCAGGCACCAAGTGTGTCTGAAGGTAGTGGGCCCTCTGACAGACGCATAGAAACGTCTGTGCTGGCACATACAGACACATTATCTCAAGCAAGTAATGTCTATGTACTAGAATTACATAGGTGCTATCTATATATAGGACCCAAACAAAATTCCAGGTTACCTAGAAGCGCTAGATCGCTTATAACGAATTTTCTATACACTTACTTGAAGAAAAATGTATGTATTTACCATCTCAGAGTGAAACTGTATTAAACCTGGCTATGTACTGTTGTTATGTACAGTTTTTCAGTCATAGCACCAAGGTATACTATCTAGAACACCTAGACGGTGTTTCCTAACAATATATAATACCTGCGAACCAGCCATTTTGGGGGTCCAAAATAAGTAAACAAAATATTTTTATTTCCTTAAAACACTACATACACATTATATCTAAGGTATTTCAATTATAATACTAATAGATAAACGCAATATGCATACTATAAGCTATAGAAAAGCCCTTAAAACACGATTTTAATTTACCAAATTTTGGCTACTTACGCGCAAAACTATATAAACAGGCGACGCCATGTGGCCGCTTCCCAGCCAATTCCAGCGCTGATTTATCTTAGGATCCCAGTGCCTAGCACAACCCCAGCCACAGTGGCCCCAGCGCAAACCGTCGTTGGCGCGCGCCCACCCCCTGCATTCCAACCCGGCTAGAGCTCCTATCGGTGTGTCGCTGAAACCATATTCAGTGCATACGCGATCTGGATGACTCCAGAGGCCCGAGCCCTTCACGCTGAACTGACTAGTTCAGCCAATCCCGTAAACCCTATTTCATGCCTCGAGATCTTCTCGAGGTATCCATCCATCACCAAGGAATTAGATAGCCTTGTCTTTATTAATGGTCAATGGGTACACAATTGAGAAACAATTGCCTTAAGCCCAGATCCCTTAGGTTAGGTTTTTTCAATGTCAATGGCATTACTACCCAGCGTGATGATATTGCCACGTTTCTTCGCGATTATCAGCTGGACATCTTCCTCATCCAGGAGACATTCCTGAAGCCCCACCACCGCGATCCCAAAATTGCCAACTATCGTATAGTTCGCAATGATAGGACCAGCTCCCACGGAGGCGGCACTCTCATTTACTATAAAAATGAGCTTCATTGTAGTGTAGTAACCCCACCCGACCCCACTTCGTACCTTGAGTACTCAGCCTGTCGGCTAGGGATGTCTGGTCATCCAACGATCACCATCATTTCCGCCTATTGTCCTCCCCACTCGGCGTCATCGGTAGATAACCCTAACGGTCTCAAAAAAGACCTTACCACCCTTTTCAGCTTGAGTGACTCTGTTATCCTAGCGGGTGACCTCAATGCTAAACATCCATCCTGGAACAGTACCGTTGCTAACCCTAGAGGAAAGCTGTTACTTGACCTAAGCTCAACCCTCCACTATGATGTAATCGGCCCATGAGCTTCACTCACTAACCAGATACTGTTACGTACAAACCGGATGTTTTTGACGTAGCGCTCCTTAAGAACGTTAACCTTCAGTTTCGCTCTATGGAAGCGCTAAACGAATTAACTTCCGATCACCACCCTGTGATCTTGCACCTAGGTAATCGGTCAGGCCTCCCAGATCCAGGACAGCCGCCCCCCACTAAAATAGTCACCGACTGGAGGAAAGTAAGTGAAAAACTGAAATCCACCAAGTCACCCCAATTAGACGCAATCCCCAATCTTATAAACTCAGTCGCTGACACGACAGTGGCGATCGACTCGATTACAACTCACGTACAATCCGTCCTGAACGAATGTTCAAGGGAGGTTCCAATGCTGGACATCCAGCATGGGAAACTCCCGGATGATGTACGGAAGCTGATAACCGAGAAGAACGCAGCTATCCGTGACTACAGTAACTTTCGCTGTGTCGCAAACAGAGTTCACATGCGTAACTTGCAGCGTGCTGTAAAGGAACGTATTACTGAACACCGTTCTGCGACATGGAATAAGATGCTGAGCGAGCTAGAGCCCACCCACCACGCCTTCTGGCACCTTCAGAGGAAGTTACGCTCCACTGAAGACTGCCATACCCCCGCTTATTCGCCCTGATAAGAGTGTTGCATTTGAAAACACTGAAAAAGCCGAATGTCTGGCTGACAGCCTCGAACTTCAATGCACACTCAGCTCCCAACCAGTAGACCAAGCTCACCTTGACATGGTGGACACTGAAGTCGAACGTAGGACCTCCCTTCCTCCCGTTGAAGACCCCGATGACCCACTACCTCCCGTCACCCCAGACGAAGTAGTGGAGGTTATCAAAAGGCTTCACCCCAACAAAGCCCCAGGCCTAGATGGCATCACCAATAAGGTGTTGAAACTCCTCCCTGCCCAAATAATATTGCTAATGACGGCCATTTTCAACGCTGCATTAAGCAAAAATATCTTCCCACAAGCTTGGAAACAAGCCACTGTGATAGGCATCCATAAACCGGGTAAACCGAAATCGGAGCCTACCAGTTATTGTCGCATTAGTCTGGTAAATTCTCTCAGAAAAGTCTATGAGCGGCTTATTTATAGGCGGCTCAAAGACTTTGCCGAGCGAAAGAGCCTTATCCCCCATGAGCAATTCGGCTTTCGTGCTGAACACTTTTGTGTCCAACAAGTTCACCGTATCGTTGAACACACCAGTGCTGGGTTCCAGCGTGGTGTGCTAACGGGTGCCTTGTTTTTTGACATAGTGAAAGCGTTCGACAAAGTCTGGCACAATGGCTTAATTTATAAGCTATACAAACTTGGCGTGCCAGATCGTCTCGTGCTCATCTTACGTGACTGGTTGTCGGACAGAACTTTCCACTATCGTGTCGAGGGAGAACTATCCTCCCCTCACCCCATACGAGCCGGAGTCCCTCAAGGCTTCGTACTATCCCCTTTATCTTTCACGCTGTACACCAGCGATATCCCAAAAACTAAAGAGGGCCAGTTGGCATTATTCGCCGACGACACGGCCCTCTATTGCACAGGCACAGTACCCAATGCCATAGCCCTAAAACTCCAGAGAGCCGCCAACGCTTTGGCTAAATGGTTCCGCCTCTGGAGAATAGAAGTCAATCCCGATAAGAGCCAGGCTGTCCTCTTCTCGAGGCCTGACCGAAAGTACAATTATAGATTTAAAGACCCCCGCCCCCCAAACCCATCATAATGTACGGCAAGCCGATCCCTTGGGAGAAGCAAGCCAAGTACCTAGGTGTCACCCTTGATAACAACCTCACTTTCGCCAAGCACATTAAGGCGGCGCGCTCGCGAGCCGCCTTCGCTATGGACAGACTCCATGGGATGGTGAACGCAAGCAGCAGCTTGTCACTTAGGTGCAAGATGCGCATTTTCACTGCGGTCATCCGTCCCATCATGACCTATGCTTGCGCTGTCTCGCACACGCGAAGCCCCACCACATTCATAAGCTTCAGGTTATACAAAACCGATTCCTCCGTAAGATCACGGGAGCCCCCTGGTACGCTCGTAATCAGGAACTCCACGTCGATCTGAGAATCCCCACAATCCCACAATTCATGAAACGCATTACCAAGCGTTTCTTCGACTCTGCTGTCAGTCACAGCAAACCTCTAATTCAAGCGGTCTCCCGCTATGAACCCTCCCAAATCTCTAGAATTCGCCGACCAAGGCTCACCCTCTCTATCCCCGATGACGCCACTACCCTGCTCCAAGAGAGCAAAAAAGAGACAAGCACAATTCGCAGACAAAGACCGCCTTCGTTCCGTCCTCGCCGCCGAGGCCCGCCGCGACGTCCCCGTTAGGATACCCAAGCCAGCCGGCGAAATGCTGTGCCTTAGTTAAATTCTAGTTAATTAATTGGAGTTTCTTATTCGTTCTTCTCCACGTAGGCTTTTCCGAACGAATGGTAGAATCACTTTAATAAGATCCAGCCCTAGTGTTGTTGAAGTGTTGTCCCCCCAGCGACGCCCTGAGCCGAGGTTCGACCCCACCTGGGGTAGCCCTTAGCGTAGTCGCTTAGGTTTAGAAATTTGTGCCTGGCTGGAGGCTATATAGCTTAGTCTCCACAGGCTAGCCCGGTTAAGCAGTGGACGGTAACTTTGACCGAACTGTAAGACGCCAGGGAGAAAAAAAAAAAACTGACCGCTCATTGCGTACTAAAACGTCATGGCGACCGATCGTTTTTACGGAATTGTAATTTTATTTTCTTTCCGTAATTACCACAATCAGTATGTATGTAATACTTCTAATTTACTAATTAAAACTCATACAATCCTATTACATACTGATAAACACTAAAACATAATATTTAGTGCCTTAAAAATGCAAACGAAATTCTATATGCGCAAAGACTATAAAATTTTTCATTTCATTTTTCTCGACCAAAATTATTTAGTATGAGATAGCGCGCTGGGGTAAGCAGACGTATGTCTGTTGATACAATTTTCTGATTACAAACTATACAACTATTGTTGGTGACGCCTCGTCGCGAACAGTAAGCCTAGCCAAATGAGCCATAAAACCATCCATATTCTTATAGATGCTGCGAATATTCTGTGAGATTACAGCCATTGACTGTGACTTTTGAAGCAGACTCTATTAAGCTTCCACATCACATTCTTCCGGTTCACATTTATAAGACTTAGCCACTGACACGTCATCAATGTCCTGAATTATGTTATTTATTAAGATCAAAAATATAAAGAATAGTTTGATTACGCGTTTCTTTGATATATTTATTCATTCATTTATTTCAGACATAATTCCAGTCCATAGTTATACATAGGTACATCAAGTTATAAAACAGATAAAAACCCAAAATAAAATTAATGCATAATTAAAATTTAAATAGTCAAAAACTCATTCAAAGTAATAATTAAAACGGTCCAAAATATATAAAAAATGTCAGAAATGTATAAAACATGTCAAATATAAAATTGCTAATTGTATAAAAATGCCAAAATATTAAAATTATATAAACCTTCACCTCACCTCACTTCACTTCACCTTCTACCTCCTATCACCCATATAGTAAATTTTTCCTTGTTTTCTGGAGTATTCCCCTCCTTGTGGCGTAAAGCCTATGTTCGTCCACTACCTAAAGTTTCCAATCCCACTCTTCCAACCCACTTTCGCCCAATATCTATCCTTCCTTTCCTATCTAAAGTGCTTGAGGCCTGTGTACACAAACAATTATCAAACTTTGTGCAGTACAATTCGCTCATTAGCCCTCTACAATCTGGGTTCAGGCCCGGGCACAGCACAGTGTCTGCCCTCCTTAAAGTGACTGGCGATATAAGGGCAGGGTTAGAAGACACCAAAATCACTGTACTAGTGTTGGTCGATTTCTCGAACGCCTTCAACACCGTCAGTCACGACATCCTGTTAGCCATTCTGTCCTACTTGATGGTCTCTCCCGATGCACTGGAATGGTTCACCTCCTACCTTCAGGAACGTCAGCAGTCGGTACACGTTGGGGATTCTTCCTCTTGCTGGTGTGATTTGGAAACGGGCGTTCCTCAAGGCGGCATTCTTTCTCCTCTTCTGTTTTCTATTTTTATTAATCTCATTACTGCCGAACTTCAGTGTGCGTATCATCTGTATGCAGATGACCTGCAGTTGTACTGTCAAGGGAGTGTCGACGAAATATCTGACGTAATAAGTAAATTAAACAGGGATTTGAAGGCTATAAAAACCTGGTCCGATAGATTTGGTGTTGCAGTTAATCCCAATAAGTGTCAGGCGATAATCATTGGGAGTTCTCGAAGCATCGCTAAATTGGATAGTGCAACTATGCCACCTGTTTTCTTCGACAGTGCGATTGTTCCATTCAGCAATGATGTAAAGGACCTAGGCCTGCTCATCGATAATACCTTTAACTGGCGTACTCAAGTTGCTAGTGTGAGTCAGAGGGTCACTGGAACGCTGCGGGCTCTGTATCGTTTGAAAAATTTAGTACCATCGAACACGAAGGCAATGCTTGTGCAGACCCTTATTTTTCCAATCATCGATTATGGTGACGTGTGCTACTATGACCTGAATGCAGATCTCCTCAACAAACTTGACCGCCTTTTAAATTACTGCATTCGATTCGTTTTCAATTTGCGTAAATATGATCATGTCTCTGCGCATCGATCGCTTCTAAAGTGGTTACCCATACGCCAACGCAGAGAGCAAAGGGCACTTACTACCTTGTTCTCATTTCTTGACTCTTCCAAATCCCCTAGTTCTAGATAACTAGGGGATCCCCCCTCACTTTCAATACATTTGCGCCAACCACAATAAAAATTTACGGTCATCACATAACCGCCTTCTTCAATGTCCCACTCACTGCACTGACTTCATTCACTGTTCTTTCTTCGTTCAGTCTATTTCTCTGTGGAATGCGCTCCCCCAGGAAATCAGGATGGCAACCAACCGATTAACCTTCAAAGTTAAAGTTCGCGAGCATATTCGTAAGAAGTTGGCAGTAGTTTCGTAAGAGCGCTAATGTTTTTCAATTATTTATCTATTACTACTTATTGTTTATGTATATTTATGTATTTAGATTATTATTTGAGTATATATTGTATTTATAGTATAGGAATACGTTTTTAATACGTTTTATTTTCGATTTACTTAACTCAAAGTATTGCACCTACCACTATTTTCTCTGCATCACCCAAAGGTCGACTGGTAGAAAATGCCTAAGGCATTAAGTCCGCCTCTGTACATTTGTGTGCATGAAGTATTAAATAAATAAATAAATTATTTTACATTTCTACCTGCCCCAGGCCCGGTATACGGGTGCATGCAAGGCCTGCCACTGGCGCATGAAAGGCCCGTCCCGTCGTAGAATTCTTTATTTGTTTCTATTTTTTTGTATTTGTTGGGCGTTGAGTCATATTATTATCTTTTTTATTTTAAACTTTAAACTCTCGCTGACATGTATATTATGCAAATTTTCTCACTTGGTGACTCTGCGCCACCGCCGATTCATCCGCCGCCGAGCCGAGCGCCACTCTTGGGCCTGTCGAGCCAACTCACTGACCTCGTCTTCCGCGACAGCCCGTTGCTGGGCCCGCTTTGCGGCATTCGCCTCCGCCTTGTTTGCCTCTAGCAGGGACGTAGTGGAGCCACCGCTCTGGTCCGCACTCATGTGCCCAGGGTCGCTCTGCACGCACTCTGCAGGGGCAGCCGTGTCGGGTCGAAGCAAGAAGCGACCCCGCACGTCGCGCTCCGGCACCCGAGCGGTGTTCCCCACCGTGCGACCCCGCCCTCTCCGTCCCGTTGATACCTTCGGGGCCGACAGGTTCTCCTCACTTGAGTATAGACCCAGTGACCCCGAGTCCTTACTGCGCGGACGCTTCCGCCTAACTTTGGAGGTGCCACGCGAGTCCTGGTCAGACAAGTTGCTTCCAGGATCTAAGCCTCCGCGGCTCTTGTTGCCGCCGACGACGGCAAGAGGTACGTTCACATGGGAACTTGAGCCTCCTCGGCTCTTGTTGCCGTCGGTGACAGCAAGAAGAGCCTGTGTTCTGGTGCACCGGTGATGGGGGGTACTCCCCCGAGGAGGGTCCGGTGACGGACGGCCGCGGCGGGTTCGCGGTGAGTGCTAACGCGTGCCCGTGTTCCCGCCATAAGCGGCACAGGAGAACACCGTGGAGTTTTAGTGGGTTAGAGTCCCACCATCTCCCCGTGGTAGTGCAATATGCATGAGCATTTCTCCAAGCAAAAGAAAAAAGGTGAACCTTTTCTCGCTCGTGGCGCAGGTCGGCGGTGGTCTGCCGGCCCGCGAGACTATTGGTGCCCTCCTCAGATAAGTTGGGGCTGGCTGCCCTCTAGGAGATCCCTAGAGGGGCGGGACTCGCCCTTGCGTTGCGCAAGGGTACCTGCCTCCTTGCCTTTCCTTTAGTCTGTGATCCATGTTGTTCCTTTTTAAGGGTGCGGTCCCTCTCCCAGCGTTAGGAACCGGATACAATCTCTCCGGCCATTCATCCCCTTGGCTTGCGTGACCTTGGGATTGGGTTCCATCTCCACTGCACACCCTCTCGACCGTCCCTCTGTAAGCAGAGGGAGGAGTAGGCGTTAGATGGCTTCCGCAGCGACGGACTAGCCATCCCGCCTCTAGCCCGGTTTCCTTCATAGACCATCATGGATGATGAGCTGCGTTTGGAACCGTGACCTTTCCTCGTGTGTTGAAATTAGCCGCACGCCCCAACCATCCTCCCAACGCGGGTGGGCGGTCGGAGCCGACGTTGCTCAGGGTGTTAGTACTTTGTACATTTGTGGATTTAATTATTTTTGTGGTTTAAAAAATAACAAAATGAAATTTATTATGTAGTTAATAAAAAATAATATTTAGTTACATAATAATATTAATAATAAACCCGCAGGGCAGCTTTGTGGCGAGCTGGTGGGCAGTGTCGACCCCACGGAGCTGATCTCCAGGGAGAAGTCTTGTCCCTCGTCTCCGGCTTGCCTTTATTGGCCGGTCGATGTGAATACCGACGGGGAAACGATCTCCCACCTCTCTTTTACCTTAATTGGCTGGCTTGAGTTGACATTCGCAAGAGCAAACTTGCTCGGAGGAAGAAAGTTAACCCAGTAAGATGCTGGTAGGGATCTTGACCGAACATCCGGGACTGACCTGATAACCGGGGCATACCTCTCCACTTCTTAAGCACCTCCGTATATGTTGCCCGCTTGGCGCTACGTCACTAAAGTGCTAGCGACCCTTTATGGGGGGGGTTATTGTTATTTAAATCAGACCAAATGAGACTATGAATTTGATATCAATTTTTTAACAAAAAAACATCATCAAGCCATTTAAAAAAAAAATTGGCTCAATATCCACCTGTGGTTGTGTTACATTAAAAACTAGTCGATTTTTTCATCTCTTAATTATTATAAAACTTCGAGTATAAACTATCTATGGATGGTTTGTTTGCTTATCTTATGGTATTTCTTTTCTTTGTTATCTGTGCTAAAATTTTGTTTGGCTGCTGGTTTTCACTTTTCATGAGTTTTCAGGAGTTTTCTGGGAATACTGTTTCTAATTTAATTTTATAATGGCTCTATACTGTGCAAGTGAGTATTCTAATCCACGATCACATCGTCAGTTACACTGAAATCTTATATTTACGTTAGGCGCGTATTTTGTGTCTACCGGTGGGCGAAATCACTCCAAACTTTGGTTTTTGCAATAATTTTACGGTGTCGCAAACAGTTTCTTGAAGCAAGTTTATTGATGATTTCTTGGTATTTTCAAACCTGTCTTTGTGGTATCTACGAAAAAAATACAAAATGTTGTGTTATAACCTAACTTTGTGATTATAGTATCTAATGAGGTCCCCGAGCTACCTGTGGTGTCACCCTCATCGGGTGCCGTGTTTGAGAAGCGCGTCATTGAAAAATATATCATTGAAAATGGAGTGGATCCTATAAGTGGCAAGGAGTTGAGAGTTGAGGAGCTCATTGAGATCAAAAGTGAGTACACAACATTACATACATTAAACTAGACTTATAAAAAGCTTTGGCTTAAAACATCCATTTGGCTAGTGAATAATTAAGTGTAATAGTAGAAAATTAAGTACCCTGTAAATCCAGGTTTATCCTATGCAACAGCCGTGGACTTTGGCCTTGCCTCCTCTTACCCCTTACACTATTGCATATTAATTCTACTTTTGTTGTTGAATCATATACTTAAACCTGTCTATAATGTTAAACTTTTCTATTAATACAAAAAGTTATAGTTATGTTTGACAAAGGTCCTAATTTCTGATTAACTAAACAAATAATAGATATTCTTAAATATGTAGCTATTTAAGAATATCTATTATTGCAGCAGCAGTGGTGGCCCAGTGGTATCGGCCGCAACTTACAAGTTGTAGGCACAACCTACAACTTGTAAGTTGATTGTACCCAGGCAGGCGCTTCACTTTGATAAAGATAATTTATTTGCCATAACATGTGTTTACATAACTTATGCATGCAAGATGGTTAAACTTATTATTTGTGGCACATACATGTTTTGCCTATCCAGGCGTACAAATATAAATTTTACAAAACTGTTAATATTAATTAAATCGATCTATAGAACATTTAAATAGAATTTTTAAACAAAAAATAATAAATTGATAGTAAGTTCAATCATAAAAGTATCATAAAAATCAAGTTAAATAAAAATAATAAAAAAAAAATGTCATAGAGGTATAATAAAATCATAATGTCATAATAAATTGTAGTTAGTAAAATAAAATAATGTCAAAAAAATGCAATAAAATCATAAAATGTCTTACAAAATCCAGATTAATAAAAATAAAAAAGTATGTCAAAAAAGTTGAGTAAAATCATAAAATGTCATAAAGCTTAGGATTGATAAAAAAACCCAAAATAATAAATAGTCAAAAAGTACAATCAAATCATAAAAAAAGTCCAAGATAAATACAATAAAATTATAAAATGTCTTGCAAGATCAAGATTAATAAAATAAAATAATGTCGGAATAGTACAGTAAAATTATAAAATATCATAAAACCCAGAATTGTTAAAAAAAACAAAAGAATAAAAATGTAAAAAAAGTACAAACAAATCATAAAATAATGTCAAAGAATACAATAAAATGTCTTGAACAATCAAGATTAATAAAATCAAATGATGTCAACATAGTACAATAAAATCATAAAATGCCATAAAAATCAATGAAATATAAGAAAATGCTGTCAGGCACAAACTAAACAAAAACAAAATGCAAATTAGTTTGTATGTCATCTCATTTGTGTAAATTATTTCATCACCACTGCTCTCAAAACCGGTTAAGGAAAACATTGTGAGGAAACCGGCATGTCCTAGAACCAAAGATTCAAAGACATGTGACATCCACCAATCTGCACTGGGCACGTGTGGTGGATTACGGACCATCCCCTCTCACAGAGTGGAGGACTGTGTCCCAGCAGTGGGAACATTAATAGGCTGATGATGTGATGTAGCTATTTAACAAGTCAATATTTCACAGCTCCACCAATAGTGAAGCCCAAGCCGCCCAGTGCAACATCTATTCCAGCCACTCTGAAAAGTATGCAGGATGAGTGGGATGCCCTCATGCTACATGCCTTCACGCAGCGCCAGCAACTACAGACTGCTCGACAGGTCAGTTACAATCATTGATCATTGCGGCAGGTAGGGTATTATCTTATATATAAAATTCTCGTGTCACAATGTTAGTTACCATACTCCTCCGAAACGGCTTGACCGATTTTTATGAAATTTTATATGCATATTCAGTAGGTCTGAGAATAGGCTACTATCTATTTTTTACACGCGGGCGAAGCCGCTGGCAGAAGCTAGTATTATATAATTGTCTATTAGAATAATTATTAAAATAGTCCAAAAAAAACAAATTAAAATAAAAGTTTAAAAATAATGTCTAAAAGTAAAAAAAAAAAACAAAATATGAATGATATTTGAAAATTCGCTCTTCAATGATCCCTAGGTTTGTGCTGATAGATTCTACTTTGCCGCAACATGCCTAGGGTGAGAGGCCAGTCTAAGAGAGAGAGAGATACAATCCGCAGGGCAGCTTTGTGGCGAGCTGGTGGGCAGTGGCGACCCTTCGGACCTGATCTCTAGGGAGAAGTCTTGTTCCTCATCACTGGCTTGCCATTATTGGCCGGTTGGAGTGAAATCTGACGGGGACCATAGCTCCCACGTCTCTCTTGCCTTAATTGGGTGGCTTGAGTGGAGATTCGCAAGAGCAAACATGCTCGGAGCAAGGAAGTTAACCCAGTAAGATGCTGGTAGGGATCTTGACCGTACTTCCGGGATTGACCTGATAGCCTTGGCATACCTCTCCACTTCTTAAGCACCTCCGTATGGAGCGCCAAGAGGGCAACATGCCCTCTTGGCGCTCCCAGAGTTGACCCGGCTACCCCAATAAACATCGACGACTGAACCTGGCAACATACTCCGAACCGACGAAAAGATAGCCGAACTCGAGGAAAAATTGAACAGGTTACGATGGAGTATTATAGGGTAATATGAAGTCCGAAGACAGGGGGAGAGATTTCCTAGACTAAATACTATAATACTCATAATATCTTCAAGATATTCGCTGAAGGTCATACAAGCCTACGCCCCGACCTCGGCACACCCCGACGACGAGGTAGAAACCATGTCTGAGGATATCTCTAGAGCCATGCATGGTTTCAAAACTCACTTCACCGTTGTCATGGGGGACATCAACGCGAAACTGGGCAAACGAGACGAGGATGAGTTGCAAATTGGGCAATTTGGAGTTAGACGTCGGCACCACCAGGGTCACCTACTGGTCACTTTTATGGAGAAGGAAGGCCTCTATATGATGAACTCCTTCTTCAGAAAGCGCGAGCAGAGAAAGTGGACCTGGCAAAGCCTCGGTGGTGCAACTATAAACAAGATCGACTTCATCATGTCAAGCAAATGAAGGATTCAAGGATGTCTCTGTGATCAATTCGGTGAAAACCGGGCGCGATCACCGTATGGGGATTCAAGGATGTCTCTGTGATCAATTCGGTGAAAACCGGGCGCGATCACCGTATGGTAAAAGGCACGTTGAACATTAATATCAAGCTTGAAAGGTCTACACTAATGAAGTCTACGCTCCGTCCAGCACAGATCTAAAACCCCGAGAGCTTTCAGCTCGAACTCCAGAATCGTTTCAAGTGCCTAGGGAGCTCCGTGGACGAATACAGCGATGGGTTCGTGGAAGCTGTCTATACGGCCGGGTCTTAGTTTTTCAAGACCCGACGTACAGATATAAACAAAAAGCTCACTAATCCTGCTCATGAAGGAGAGGCGTGAGATGATCCTGCAGTCTTCAGACGATGCGTTGAAATATCAGCAGCTAAATAGACGGATCTCAAAGTCCTTGAAAAGCGGCCTCCGCCGCATTAATAGCGTATTAAAGACGCGATTGAGCGGAATAAGGGCTCCTAGATCTTTGCAAGAGATCTGACTATTGCGCAGAGCCAGCTCATGAAATTGAAGATCGACAATGGCAGGATCATATCCGCCAAACCGGAGCTTCTAAGCGAGATCGAGAGATTCTACGGGCATTTGTACACGTCAACTAGTAAACCGGTCGCGTCAGCCTGTACGAGATTAGGACGGTTCTTAATTAGCTTAAGAACAACAAGGTACCGGATGATGACGGAATTACGGCCGAACTCCTGAAGGCGGTTGGAAAACTTCCGTCTTACTCGAGGGAAAAGAAGGCATGGTGCAGGGGTATGGTGGTACTCTTCTTCAAATATAGGCCCATCTCACTTGTTAGCCATTAAAAGCTATGTCTACAAGCTGTTTCCAAGAGTCATCACGAATCGTCTCGCGCGCAGGTTTGACGATTTCCGCGTCCCGAACAAGCCGGATTCCGTAAAGGCTTCAACACCGTAGACCACATACATACGCTGCGGCAGGTTATACAGAAATTCGGAGAGTACAATCTGCCTCTTTGCTTAGCGTTTGTGAACTACGAGAAAGCCCTCGATTCGATCAAGACTTGGGCTGTACTGCAGTCTCTCCAACAATGCCAAATCGACTACCGGTACATCGAAGTGTTTGTACAAAAACGTCACCATGTCAGACCGACTTCAGGACCAGACCTCGGCACCTATCCTTCTGCAGCGAGGTTTGAGACAGGGAGACGTCATATTACCGAAACTGTTTACCGCTGCCTGGAGGATGTCTTCAAGGTTCTGGACAGGGCTAGGCATCAACGTCAATGGCGAGTACATCACTCACCTTTGGTTTGCCGACTTACTACACGTGTCTCAAGTCGAATCTAGTCTATGACCAGTGTGTGTTGCCAGTGATGACCTATGGCTCTGTAGCATGTATGGCAATGGAGAGAGTGTGCTCGGCGTTTCCTTGCGTGATCGAATCAGAAATGTTGTGTGTCAAACTTAATACTACACGTGTCTCAAGTCGAATCTAGTCTATGACCAGCGTGTGTTACCAGTGATGACCTATGGCTCTGTACCATGTATGGCAATGGATAGAGTGTGCTCGGCGTTTCCTTGCGTGATCGAATCAGAAATGTTGTGTGTCAAACTTAATACTACACGTGTCTCAAGTCGAATCTAGTCTATGACCAGCGTGTGTTACCAGTGATGACCTATGGCTCTGTACCATGTATGGCAATGGAGAGAGTGTGCTCGGCGTTTCCTTGCGTGATCGAATCAGAAATGTTGTGTGTCAAACTTAATACTACACGTGTCTCAAGTCGAATCTAGTCTATGACCAGCGTGTGTTACCAGTGATGACCTATGGCTCTGTACCATGTATGGCAATGGAGAGAGTATGTTCGGCGTTTCCTTGCGTGATCGAATCAGAAATATTGTGTGTCAAACTTAAATGGCAGTGGGCAGGCACTTTGCTCGCAACACCGATGGTCGATGGGGTCGTAAAGTTCTGGAGTGGCGACCGCGAACCGGAAGACGCTGCGTTTGAAGGCCTCCCACCAGGTGGACAGATCAAGATGGTGAGGGTGGTGGGAGTCCGCTGGATGTGCGACTCACGGGGTCGGTTAATTTGACACATGATGAAATTCGCACTGACATTATAAAATTATCTGTAAATATTATTCTTAAACCTCTTCTGTATATTATAAACCTCTCATTAGAACAAGGAATATTTCCTGAAATACTAAAGAAATCAATAGTAAAACCGTTGTATAAAAAAGGTGATAAAACTGAAATGGACAACTATAGGCCCGTCACTCTAATACCAATATTCTCTAAAATCTTTGAGAAAGTTTTCCTTAGGAAATTAATGAACTTTGTTGAAAAACACAAAATTATAAATGACGAACAAAATGGTTTTCGCAAAAATAGAAGTACATCTTTAGCAGCCTTTCAATTAATAAAATCAATAATGGACTGTATTGATAACAAAATACCTGTTTCAGTGCTGTTTATGGATATGAGTAAAGCGTTCGATCACGTCAATCACGAACGATTGCTGCTAAAAGTTTATAGATACGGAATCCGAGGAAAAGCGTTCGACTGGCTAGAGTCATATCTATCTCATCGGGTACAAGCCGTTGAAGTATCCAGTTATAATGATCGAACCAAAACACGTGAACTATTCCAGTCTTCATTTTTATTAAATAGGTATGGGGTGCCACAAGGCAGTATTTTAGGTCCTCCGTTGTTCTTGCTCTACATAAACGACTTTTCTAATATTTTAAACCACAAATGTGTACTATTCGCGGACGATACTTCTATTGTGATAAAGGGCACTGACAAAAATATGTACGAACAGGAAATAAACGCTGCTCTCCAAACATCTATAGACTGGTTAGAAGCTAACAACTTAAAGGTCAACATTGGTAAAACCAAATTCATACAATTTCATACCTACCGAGGTAAGCCACTAAATCTAAAGGTAGCTTGTAAAGGAGTAGCCCTGACGGAAACTGATTCAATAAAATTTCTTGGGATTACTGTAGATAAATTTTGCTCCTGGAAGAACCACGTAAATGATGTTTGCGGTAAGATGAATAGTTTTATTTACCCTCTGAGACGTATTAGCTGTGAAGTATCTAGAACCGCTGCAATTACTGCGTATCACGGCTATATTTCCTCCATATTGCGGTATGGCATCATTCTTTGGGGTCGCTGTGTTGAAATTGATCAAGCATTCATAATGCAAAAAAAGTGTTTAAGAGCCATATTCGGGTTGAAACAAATAGAATCTTGTCGTCCAATCTTTAGAAAATACAAAATTCTGACTTTACCATGCATCTATATTTTGGAATCCTGTATATTTGTTTTTAAACATAAGGGACTTTTTGAGCAAGCGACAAGTTATTACGCCCCTCGATCACATAATATTAACAAGTTGCATCGACCGAAAACTAATCTCACGCTAACATCCAACAACAGCTATATTATGTGCATTAAATTGTACAATAAGATTCCAAATGCCATAAAAACATTACCATTCTTTAAATTTAAGCGTAATTTAACAAATCTACTTATTGACAAATGTTTTTACAGTGTACTGGAGTTTTTAGATTATAAGTTGTAGAAGATAATATAAAATTTAATGTTCCACTTTCAATCTATGTGATATAATTTATTTTTAATTTATGATAATTAATCTTAATTTACTTTGACTGCTTGCATAAATTTTGACTTTAGTGATCTAATAACTTCTATGACTAATTTGCACGCCGAAATTAAAGGCAGAATAAGAGATCTGTAATTATTGCCTACGAACTTTCTGTACCTTATTGACGCAAATAAATGATTTTTGTTTTGTTTTGTTTGTTTGTTTGGGGGAGGTCTGTGTCCAGCTGTGGGCGTCTTTTGGCTGGTATGATCTAGTTTAGTGTTATTCTGAAGTTATTTTTATGTCAATATCATATCTGCCATCGGTTATTCAGCCATAATCAAGTCTTTGTCTTAATTTTGTGTTTCAGGAGGTATTCAGCAAATACTTTTTTCTCATCAGAATAATCCACTCTCAAATTAATGTCTCTGGTCCAGTTGCAATATTTGCCATCGTTTCAGCCTTGTGATATCACTATTATTATTAACCAGGTCCCTGGCGAGTTGGTGTGTTTGCTTTTGGAGCCTTTCTTTGTGTGTCTTATTTTGTGTGTCGTATTTATTTACCTCCTCCCTCCGTAATGGTTGGTATGTTTAAGTATTCATCTATTTATTATATTATTTTATTTTAATTATTGTGAATGTGAAGACTATGTGGATCATTCTTTTTTTTTTCTTGTTTTAATTTAATTTTATCTTATTTTTTAATCATGGTCTGGCAGTTTGAGTAGTTTATGCGACCTACCCGAATGTCCTTTCTTTGGTATTGTTCGTCGAATCGTTGAGCTCCTTAAATTCTGAGTTGAGCTGCTCGGTTACTGACAAATGCGTGCACTGACTGTACAGGTCCACTCAATCTGGCTGGTTCTTTCCTCAAAAGACCATTTCAGACATCAGTCTACATGGTCTTCACATGATCTAACCAAGATTTTGTCTGGACTTTAAAAGAGACTGTGACCTCTGAGTTTGTTTCGGCCTTTCTTCTCAGTGTAGTCAGATAGGAAACGCCGACCTCATCTAGTTTTAAAAAAATATGTTCGACATGTAAATGTGTTTGTACAAACCAACTTACAGAAATAAAATCATTTATCATTATCATTTATTGCCACATTTCTAGTAAACCATGGTGCATTATATTGCTCTTAGAACTTTATCCAACCTAGGGGTCTTTAAGTCAAGACTCAAGAGTGAATAGATTGCTTCTTGGCAAGCGTGCTTCACCGTCGACCACATCATCACTTGACATCAGGCGAGATAGTGGTCAAACGCGAACCTGTCCCAAATTCAAAAATAAACTGGAATCTTTGTAATATTTGTGTTTCTGGTCCAATCTGGAGATTTGAGTGAGGTTTCGTAATATGGGCCTGAGAAAGCGTAGTTTTCCATAAATGATACTGTTGCTAGTAATTTCGTTTTTTGAATCAATATTGGAATTTGGCAGATATATTTCCTCTTGATAATTTATGATAAGGGCTGGGGGGGTTTACTTTTTTTTGCCGGGGTTAGCAAAGTCGCACGTTCTTTCATAACCCATAACCTTTTGTTACAGGAACTAAGTCACGCTCTCTACCAACACGACGCGGCGTGTCGTGTGATCGCTCGTCTCACCAAGGAGGTAACGGCCGCTAGGGAGGCCCTCGCCACGCTCAAGCCGCAAGCCGGCATCGTCGCGCCACAGCCGACGCACCAGGTATGTTGGTTATATTTAGCAAACTTATTGTAAAACAGATTATTATCCAGTAATACACAACACCGGAGAAAACTGAAGACCCTACAACATACTAAAAAGCCCTGGAAACATCCACAACAACGAATTGTATAAACACAATCACGGATACGTGATATTTATGAATCATCATTTCAGTGCTTTTTAACACAATTATAGAATGTTCTCATTCTATTTAATCTCGTATAACATGGCAGCGTTTAGGTGATGTCAACTGTACAACTGCAACATAGTTTGTTGTCCTACAGGCGGAGGCTGGAGCGGCGGGCGGCGGCGCGGCGCCGGTGGGCATGTCGGGCGAGGTGGTGTCGCGCCTGCAGGAGCGCGCCACCGCGCTGACGCAGGAGCGCAAGCGGCGCGGCCGCACGGTGCCCGAGGGGCTGGTGGCGCCCGACCAGATACGAGCCTTCCTCACGCTGGCTTCACATCCCGTAAGTTTATCATTCTTGTGCTTGGGATCTTCCACTATTTTTTTTTTTTAAATAAGGGACAAAGTTAAAAGAAAAGGGATGATGACAAAAAGAAAAATCTATACTAATATTATAAAGAGGTAAAGTTTGTGAGTTTGTGACGTTGTAAGGGGTAATCTCTGGATCTACTGAACCGATTTTGAAAATTCTTGCACCGGTAGAAAGCTACATTATTCCTGAGTGTCATAGGCTATAAAATATTTTCAAAAAAAATAGAGATCCTTATAAAAATTGCAATAATGTAACCCAAGGTAGCAAAATGTTGTCTGTAAAATACATTATTTGGCGTGCTGTGAGAAAACTATTGATGATAGATACAAATTAGTAGGTGGGTAAGTAGGTGGGTAAGTAGGGTAGGTAGGATAGGCACGGTAGGCAGGGTAGGCAGAGTAGGCTTGGTAAGCAGAGTAGGCAGGGTAGGCAAGATAGGCAGGATAGGCAGGATAGGCAGAGTAGGCAGGAAAGGCAGGTAAGGCAGGGTAGGCAGGGTAGGCAAGAAAGGCAGGGTAGGCAGGGTAGGCTGGGTAGTCTGGGTAAGCAGAGTAGGCAGGGTAGGCAAGAAAGGCAGGGTAGGCAGGGTAGGCAGGGTAGGCTGGGTAGTCTGGGTAGGCAGGGTAGTCAGTGTAAGCAGAGTAGGCAGGGTAGGCAAGATAGGCAGGGTAGGCAGGAAAGGCAGGGTAGGCAGTATAGACAGGGTAGGCAGGAAAGGCAGGGTAGGCAGGATAGGTAGGGTAGGCAGGGTAGGCAGGGTAGGCAGGGCAGGCAGGGTAGGCATGGTAAGCAGAGTAGGCAGGGTAGGCAGGATACGCAGGATAGGCAGGGCAGGCAGGATAGGCAGGAAAGGCAGGGTAGGCAGGATAGGCAGGAAAGTCAGGGTAGCCAGGGTAGGGGCAGGGTAGGTAGAGTAGGCAGGGTAGGTAGGGTAGGCAGGGTAGGCTGGGTAGGCAGGGTAGCCAGGGGTAGGCAGGATAGACAGGGTAGCCAGGGAAGGCAGGGTAGAGGCAGGGCAGGCATGGTAGGCAGGATAGACAAGGTAGGCAGGGTAGGCAGGGTAACCAGGGTAGGTAGCCAGTTGACGGGAGCGAAGCCCCGAGGGTCAGCTAGTATTTTATAAATTATTCCATCGCCATCAGTTAGAATATGAAAAAATATGGTATACGTATTTTTTATTTGTCAATTAAACAAAACAAGTTCCCACTCCTGAATTATGATGTACTTTATCTTTCTTTATCTCAACGGCGGACTAAATAGAATTATTATTTTTAATTCAGGAATCATCTCTATTGGGCTTTGTGTTCATGGTTTAGCTAGGAATTACTGTTTTGTTTTCAAAACTCACAGATCATAATAATACTAGCATACATATGCCTCATCCCATGCAAAGAAACTGTGCCGACGTAACTAGCGTTTTTCGACGGACTTATCAGACTATTTACTATAAGTACAACAGGCGGTTCCGTTCCACGGCTATAGATGGTGTTAGCAGCGACTTGCAAGTAAAAGGTTTTACTCTGTTCTACTTACTCACACTATTTTTGTCTTTAAATACAGTGACCTTGTTTTATAGTATTTATGCACGTTTTTACATTTTCATTATTCTAAAATGTGTTACAATACAAATTAAAAAATCGAGTGGCATGCCTCTATTGGAATCGATTTTAAATGATCCGTTCAAATTATCTTTGAAATGTGAATTAAGAGCGCAATATTCTTTAATTGCCTGCTTAGGAGAGTTGATTAAACATACAATTTTTATGATCAATATAGAAAATGTTAATTTTAAACACAATTCAATAACAAATCCAATCTGTTCTTATTAAGACAACACCTTTATCCTCCAGGGTCTCCACTCAGCCAGTGTTCCCGGCATCCTGGCTCTGGACATCAATCCATCGGACCACAGCAAGCTGCTGACGGGAGGCAACGACCGCAACGCGACAGTGTTCAACAAGGACACGGAGCAGGTGGTGGCCATCCTCAAGGGTCACACCAAGAAGGTCACCCGCGTCATCTACCATCCGGATGAGGATACAGTCATTACTGCCTCGCCGGATCATACTATTCGTGTATGGAATGTGCCAACGTAAGTACCCCTAAGGATTTTTATTTTGTCGTTATTTTAGTTAGAGACAACCTCGATTTAAAACAATACATTTTAGATTTCTTTACAAATAATACTTTACTTAAAACATAATCATATTGACAGGTCTCAGACGTCAGTGATCCTTCGGTCGCACGACGGCCCAGTAACTGGGCTGTCGCTCCACCCGACTGGCGACTACGTGCTGTCCACGTCCACTGACCAGCACTGGGCCTTCTCCGACATCCGCACCGGCACGCTGCTCACCAAGGTCAGCGACTTCTCCGGCGTCAGCCTCACCACCGCGCAGTTCCATCCTGACGGTCTTATCTTCGGTACCGGCACAGAGAACTCCCAAGTTAAGATCTGGGATTTGAAAGAGCAGAGCAATGTGGCCAACTTTCCTGGACACGTGGGACCAGTCACATCCATCTCCTTCTCTGAGAACGGTTATTATCTTGCCACGGCAGCTGAAGACTCGTGCGTCAAGTTATGGGATTTGAGGAAGTTGAAGAACTTCAAGACTATTCAGCTTGAGGAAGGTTATGCCATCAAGGAGTTGTGCTTCGACCAGAGTGGTACTTACCTAGCTATCGCGGGCACAGACGTGAGGGTGTACCTGTGCCGCCAGTGGCAGGAGCTGAAGGTGTTCAACGACCACACGGCGTCGGCCACGGGCGTGCGCTTCGGCAAGAACGCGCAGTACATCGCCTCCACGAGTATGGACCGGACGCTCAAACTGTACGGGATAGAGTAGGACACAGGGTAGCACTAGCCTATGTTATATGTTTGTATCAATAAATAACGGTGAGCGATTGTAACCCTTTGGGTGGTTCAAAGTAGCATTACTGATGAATATTAAGATGATAGAAAGTTTTGTTTTTGTTATTACTGCTGAGTGCTGGACGCTTTTATGATGCCGAACTTTAATGAAGAACTACTAAATAATATAATCAAATAATATTGGACATGTATTATTTGCTTTATCAAATAAATAAAAATTAACAAAGATAAAGCGCATTCAAAAATTGACAAGCGCAAGTGGGGCTTGTGACGTCACTTGTCAGTATAAAGTGTAGCACACGATATTTCAACGCACTGTATCGTCGTATTTTTTTGTTTCCGTGGCAAAAGAAAAATTAAGTGTCCAATATTTTTAGGTAATTAACTGACGGACCTAAATAGAATTTTTTGATATTGTGAAATTCAACTGATGTAATCACACCACACGTGGCCTCAATTTTCATTATACTTTTTGTTGTGCCATTATTATTTTTAAATTTCGTGTTTTGCTACTTTGTTGATTCCCCGTCCATTATGATACATATATCGCGAACATAAGGTACAGATTAAATTAACTCCAATTAATCGTCAATTGGGGTATCCAATTTTATAATATAAAATTATAAATATTTCCCTGAACAGTAATAACATTCTATTGTAACAAATATTACATTTTCGATATGTTATTTACATAAACATAATATTACATAGTGAAATAAAGTTACATTGCATCTTGCATATGTATGAACCCCCAGAAAGCAGTTATGACATCTGCAAGTGTATTCAGTCCCCGACGTAATGCTATCGAGCCAAAAACAGGCGAGCTTTTGACTCGATTATTTATGGTCAAAAAGGTAATAAAAAATATTGTGAACTTAACTGAGTGTCCCTAACCACCATTACATTCTTGACATTATAAATACTTGACTAGCATCTTAGATGTTGATTAATATCATAAACAGATTAATATTGAACAGTATGTTTTCCTTGATTAAGTTTATATTAGGATAGGTTTTAGCTGATACTAAATCTTATTGTAAGTAGGTATGATACGAAAAGTGACTGTTTGTCGTTTTGTAAGAACTTGAGAAGACCTGACGAATTGTGGAAGGATTTCATTTCTTTATAAATAAAGGGAATGAATTTCATATAAAGTTTTATTTAATCCTATAAACTCTGGTTAGAAAGTGAGGGTTTCAGAAATAAACACCAACTCTCAGCATCATGTATCTTTATTATCAAATTTACAATTACACAAACCCTCCCATCACAACATAATTAGTTTGATACAATAATAATTATATATACACTTATCATTACAGGAATATTAACATAAAATCTACCAATTCATATTATATACGTCTTCCGAGTATCCGCAACGTCTATGCAAACAACTATCATACAACGTCACATCTCCATACTAAAATAAAATATAATTTAAATTCTTTATGACGATCAAAACCTACAGTTTTGTGTACAGTTAACAGTTATAGTACGAATATAAGAATAAGTATACTAGTCACAGCTGATCTTTGTGTCTCTAAAGTTGACGCAAACCATTGCGCAAGAAACAGTTTGTCATCGAGTTTACTGCATAGAGTAAGCGAGATTGGACGATGCGACAAACATAAGCGAGTGAAAGAAGCAGTCATACAATGCGATCTTCTTCTACATTGACACAAAAATAGCTACTGCGCAGGGTCTCGCGGCAAACTTCAAAGACACAAAGATCCGCTGTGTGTGGCTCCTATACGAGACTGTGTACAGCACACAGGTCATAAATATTACTGGTATGTGGGGAGTGAGTATGGGAAACTTGTGCAGCATGAGATTTCAATGGGTTGTGAATTCTTATTACCGTATAACTTGTTTTCGAAGTAACAATAAACTGAGTTAACCATATCAAAGCAGAAGGAACCGTTGATTTGGATGAATATGTGACAGTGACGCGGAACGCGTGTCGCATGAAGGCGGCCTCAGACCGACTCACTCTGTATGTACTTTGTACACAACAAGTATCTTTGCATACAGCATTGAATCTTTGCAAGAGACTAACCTTATGTATCCTACGAGCGAACAGAGTAAAATGAAGGCCCCTGTAACGTTAACACGGGTTTATAAACACAGTAGCTCAAATAGCGCTCACTAGTACAGCTGTGCTATTACTATAAGAGAAGATTCGATAAACAATCCACCGACCGCAAGCCACCTCGATCTACACAGAGCACGGAATTTCTAGAGACGCCGTTTTCGACACTGCAAAAGTCGAAGAGCAGAAAGAAGAAGAAGAAGCAGTCGCAGACATAGAATTGTCACAGGCCGTCGGAATGGGTATTCGGTGTTAATCATTGATACGCTTGGCTTGTATGGAAAGCTTTGACCTATGCCGTCCCTAGCAGCGGCCGCCGAGGAGACTCCATGCTCTGTGGATCTGACGAAGCGATTGGTTTTTAGAAACTATGAATATTGTCTTAGATTATGTTTTCTATTTTATTGAAGTCATTCTACAGCAGTCCATCCATATAATGACTTCGATAAAGCGTATCGAATCGTTATATCGACGTAGAAGTTTAATAAAATTATTGATATAAGTGCACATTAAGCTGATATAACAACTCGATATAAAACAAAGTTGACATTGGTGATAATAATACCTATTAGCTGAACAGTTTGACAAAGGGAATGATTGTTTGTCATCATACAAATAACTAAAAGTTTCAGCTAAAATACTTTTCATCTAACTATTTATCGAATGTGTTATCTTCATTTTAGTGCACAGTATTCCATCAAATCAGTAGTGTAAAGGTGAGGCCAAACGAACATAATTTTGTGAGTTGTGAGTCGCGTGATTTGCGATCAACTGAAATTTGGTTTGGTTGCCAGACCGACGGACGTAATTTCAGTTGCTATTCTACGTTTGTACGGGGCAAGCCTCGCTCCCCTCCCTCACCTCGAGTGCAATTCGGTTGAAATAATGTGCGTGAGTCAGCAGACAACTCATTTTGCGTCGCCGTGTGGCAGAAACAGGACTTTAGTATGAAACCGAATGCAGCGTAAATTCTGCAACACATTTTACGCGACTCACAACTCACAAAATTACATTCGTTTGGTCTCACCCTTACAGTATAACCATAAACAATTATGATTACATTCGGTAAACACCAAGATTCATAAATAAGTAGTTTCAGATGCGGTTAGTGGGAAGTCGTCATGCGGTCATGCCGATGAGCATCTGTCTGGGTCTGGATAGGGAAGTCTCTCTCTAAGTCAGCATTATTCAAATGCAAGAAAGAGATGGAGCTATACATGATGTAACGGAAAAGTGTGATCATATTTTAAAGACTGTTTCTACCCATGTATATGAACAAGTTCCTCCAAGGAAGTAATAGTCGATTCTCAAAAAAAAAATTGTATCTATACGTGACGACAACTTTGTACAGAAAACCAATTTGTTTTTGGGAATTGCCTATGTGTTTCCTTGCGTGATCGAATCAGAAATTTAGCGATCCGCAAGAGAACCAGGGTTACCGACATAGCCCGAAGAATTGCCAAACTTGTGGCAGTGGGCAGGGCACATTACTCGCAGAACGGATGGCCGATGGGGCCGAAAAGTTCTGGAATAGCGTATGCGAACCGGAAGACGTTGCGTTGGAAGGTCCCTCTAGGTGGACCGATGACCTGGTGAAGGTTACGGGGATCCCATGGGGGACCGGTCAATGTGGCGACGGTTATGTATGTCCAGCAGTGGACGTCTTTCGGCTCATATGATGACGATGAATTGCTATACCTTGGAGAAACTTGTTCATATACATGAACAGAAGCACTGTTTTTAAATATGATCGGACTTTTCGGTTACACCCTGTATAGGAAGACTAGCACCACCCCTTTTTCGCAGACTCCTGTACAGCTACAAGTAAGAAATACTTTTACCAACCGACATACCGGGCAGTATGATATTGAAACTAATAACAAGATAAATACGAATAACTATGGCTATCGATATGTTTACACTTCCGAACAATTTATAACAACTTTTTGTAACAATTTAACTTTCCATTTAATTTTGGATGTTGTGTGGGCTTGCTTTTCATGACATCTTTACAAATTAATATACTATACAAAAAGGTCCAAAGGTCGTTTAAATGTTTTTGGCTACCAGTAGAATACAGGTGAAATAGGTATGTTTTCTAGCGGCATAAACCATCAAGTCATCTACAACAACAAATTCTCACTCTACTAAACACTGGAAACATCTAAACGAGCCCTTAGATCTTACAAACTTAAGTTATTATTCTAAGATGATTTTTGGAGTTCTAACTTTAATTGAAGCCTGCTTCGAGTCTTTTATTTCGTTTTGGTTTTGATTCCGAGGAATGTAAAGATCTTTTGGAGTTAAGAAAGTGTTATACCCTAATTAAATGCTAAAGTCTGACATGTTTTCAGGTATCAGTTAGTTGAGTGGACGAGCCAAATTATAAATCAGAAATCGGGGGTAAGAGGTTGGGACTTGGATTAAAATTAGAACTCGCGTTGTAATGGATTGGTACGGGCGTTTATACGTTTATACTTTTTCTGTGGCACAGGGAGAGCAGTTTAGTATTTTTAATTTTGCCTGTTTTGATATTTATAATACAGTTCGTATTTAACACACCTATATATGCAAATGTTTTGCCTGATTTTTAGGGGAATTTGTGGCTTGTTGGCTTTTTTAGCTTTGCAATGCCTACTTGAATATGTTTTTAATAACTACCCTCTTTAGTTTTACAAGGCCAAAATTTTCATATATAAATAAAGTTTTTTTAGGATATCAATCCGGTTCACATCTAAAAAGACTAAAGATAAATGTTTAAAATCATTGGAATCTTTGAAGTTATATACAGGGACATGGTTAATTCGAGCACTTTGCTACGAGGCGAGGCAAATCATAAAATATTGCAGTAAATCTTAAGACTGATTCAATATTATAATTTGTTACTATCATGGTATTGTAGTAAAATTACCCGACAATTCCATAACTTCTGCTAATGTTAGATAAGCCAAAGATTTACCAGAATATTTTACGAACTAGCGGCCATTGACTGTCGTTACAAAATAAATTAAAATAAACCATAATGGATTTGATCGTCGGTAATCAAACTTGACCTACTTCTACATTACACCAACGTATATGTTTAGAATGTATCGCATATTATTAAGTGTCCCTTACGACCTTTATCACTCGTACATTGTGTGTAGGTACTACAGGCCTTGAAAGAAGGAATAAGCAACCTCGTATAGGACACTTCAAGAACGCGATATCTTAAATGATAAATTCACATACATCCCAGATCCCTTACAATACTTAAAAATTTTATACATCGCACCTTTTCAAGATGGAAGCCTATCCACCGAAAATTTCTTAAAACTACATTGAAAGGAAATGGGGAGAATTTGGTAAGGATCGCTTGCAAAGTGTAAACATACCGAAGCACGCTGTGTCGGTGTCGGAGGCAAGTCAGTAAGGGTGCAGGGCGCGGCCCATGAGCTGCGGGGTCACTTCCGGCGGTCATGCGAAGATCAGCCACAGCACGAACAGGATGGCCACCCACAGGAAGATCTTCGACAGGAACTGCTCCTCTTCGTACTGCGCTGTGCCGCGGGGGGCTGCGCCAAGAAACACTGTTATGAACCAATCGAGATGGCGAATAAAGGCTCTATAAAGCATGTTAACCGTATAGTTCGGGCCGGGTTCACTTTGGAGCGCGAAAAGCATACCTCCGTTGGCTCAGCAATGGTTGGTTCATTTTGGACCCCAGATTTAGGTCATACGACATCCTAATTAATAACATAATTATTTATTAAGATACCTAAAGAAACTTATTTGGGGGCGTTAATTAAAACAGTTGGATAAAAAGCTTACATGTTAGCGCCAATATCTGTTTTAGACTAAGCGCGCAAGTTCATTAATTTACCTTTGTTAAATACAAGTGTGTTAATGCGATAATCACCATTTTGATGACAGTGGTGGTCGAGGCTAAAACATAAAAAAAAGCATATTTGGGACACCCAAACTCCACTACAGGGGTAGTGGTTTGCTGAATTTATCCATATTGAACAAGAAGAAGACCCATATCTGAAAGTAATTAACAAACACTGGTCCAATAATACGTAAAATTCATTACCACTATTTTATTTATGATCATAACTTCCAATTCAACAGACATTGTTTTTTTAAGGCTGGTATAGTAATAGTGGAGTGCCAAAACGATTTTAGCAATCGATTTTTTTATACTATTGACTCGATTAATGAGCGATTATCCCAAATCGTTTCTTAAAAATTAGAATAAATCTTTCTTTGATTTAGGCTAAAAATACAATAATTACTATTAATATTTTCTTCAAGTAATCATAATAGATTAGGACATTATTTGACTACAACCAACTAAACAAGTTCTTCACAGATTCAAAATTTTTATTCGGAATGCTATTTTGCTAAATAATTTGTATAAAAGTAATAATGATTGGGCCTTTTAATGTTCGATAATCTCAGAAGAATACAGAGTGCCTAGTATATTTTTATGTAAGTATGAAATGCAAGCGTATATAAATTTAGTTTCGGGGAACCAACGATTTTATGATTATTCGTTATACTGTAACGAGTGTCATGGTGGCCCAGTGGTTAGAGGCCTCCCTTGCCTAAGGTCATGGGTTCAAATCCGGGCAAGAACCAATGTGTCTTTTTCAAATACATTTATGTACTTTTTAAGTATATCTTTGAGATCGTTGACAACGGTGAAAGAAAACATCATGAAGAAACCTGGTCTTATAGTCTCAAATCGCCAACACGCATTGAGCAAGCGTGGTGCCTTCTCTGTATGAGAAGAGATCTTTGCCCTGCAGTGGGACAGTTATAGGCTGGTATTATTATTATATTGTCTATTGTTTAATAAGTTGAGTATGGTTTGGTAAGGTTTTAAATTCGGTCGAGTTTGTTGTAATGTTATGAAAATTAGTTATTCTATAGATACTTTTAGAAGTTTATTTTTATTCTTTTTAAGAACAAGTTTGGTTTGTATTTACATCTGCATTCGCCAAAAACAATTAATGTCAATAACCTTGTGCGTATCTTCTTGCGCGATTCCTTAACAAGCGAGTTATGTCATGATTGTCAAACAACTAAGCTGAAAATCAAAATCCAAGATGGCGCCGACGATAATTTGATTTTCATTATTGGGTAATTTTAATAGTTTCTCCGTCAAAAGGTGGTTAACTTTTCTTTTTTCGGGCATTATTTTCTTGGTTTCCGTATGTAAATAACGAATATGGGCTTAAAATCAAAATCCAAGATGGCGCCAACGATTTTTTTTAAACTTTTCATCATAGTTGTCATTTTCATATTTTTCTGGGTCGCTAGTAACGAATACGGACTTTAAAATCAAATTTATAGAAAAATAAACAACCTGAAATAGCTGCCATCTTGGATTTAGAATTTGCGGTAATAGCACCCCAGAAGACATAAAAAATCCTTTAGAATATATATACGTATATAGATTTGAATAGCCGCCATCATTAATTTGTGAATTAAGAGAATGTGCTAGCCCTTAAACTTATGTATGTATTAAGTTGTCGTAATGCAGCTTGGTACATATGCACCGCCTTCTCAGATTTATTTTGAATGAATTTTCTGGATCACCACCCTCGTAAATCATGTTAATGACTAATTGGTTCCATTACGATAAATTGTATGGTTTCAGCTCTTTTTCGATTAACAACCATGCCATAACAGCTGGCTTCGTAAGGATTCGCGCAAGTGTAGGTACCGGTTCCTCCCTACGCCTACTTATCATACATAGACATACTCGTATTTATACTGGTCATTCTGTATAAAAGCTCCAGAAAAGATCAAAGTAAAACTCTCTTTTATGCTAAAATGTATCCGATAAAATATTTTGAATACCAAATTACCGATCGCATTCCGAATTTGAATTCTTGTACGTAATAGAAAATTCGGCGCGAAATTAGCCACGTATGCACTATGCATATATTGTATTCTTTGCCTATAAACGAGTTGGTACTAATTTTAAAACAATTCATTTTTGAAAATCACTCATTTATTTAAATGAACCGAGTCGATCGAAATAATTTAAAATTATCTTTTGATATACTTAATCGATGGTATACTTGATTTATTTACATAGAAACAAGTATATACAATGTAAAAAATACTTAACTAAGACTGCAAAAATATACACTTAAACCAAAAACTACTCACTAACTAAACCTAAAAATATACTAAACTGAAAAAATGGCGTCGAAAAACTCCTCCACATCGTTGTCCACTGGTAATGTGCCCAAAAGGCTGGCAGCATTGCCACGTTGTATGGCAATGCTTATTCTCTGACCAAGGTAAAAGCCAGCCCTTGGGTCACGCGAAGTGTCAACTAAGCGTTTAGAAAGATCTTTAAACAAAGCGTGAGCACTCGGACCCCACGGACCAAGAGTTTCAACCCCAAACGGCTCGAAAATATAATTACCGATGAGGTTATTATATTTCCGCCGCTTGAGGTTCTCTGCAGCCGCAGCGGCAGCGCCAGCAAAGCACGACGAGCTAGGAAGATGGGATGGCGCAAGAGTATCGACACAAGTAGCGTCCCACACTAAAGGTCTACCCAACTTCCATGGAAACAAGGACATCCCGTCCGGTCTTTTGCCATCGTCGCGTGCCAGGCCATGGGGTTCCAATACGGCCGGAACGCCAACGGTGACGAGAGCACGTCGGATGATGTCGTTTATGTTTCCGTGACGCGCTATGCGACCCGCACTTCGGCTGCATGAAAGACCGTGGTGACCGAGGCTGTTGACAACTTCGCCACAGTGACAACGATGAGGAGTACAACAGGGAGCGCCAAGACGTAGGGAAGCAGCGAGGCGGAAAGTAGTGTCGTCAAACAAGGTGCCTATGTTCGACGACGGTAGTGCGTGAAGCCAGAGGCCCGACTCCCACTCACCCACAGCCAGCAGGCGAGCGCGCTCGGCAGGAGTGGCAATTTGGTGCTCCTGAACTGCTCTGCAGATCGGCTCATCCCACTGTCTCTGGGATGATGGGTAGTCGGGGAGATTACAATTCGGGCAAGCGAGTCTCCAAGCATCAACAGCCTCGGTGAAGCACGGCACATCAAAATTAATCAGTATGGGTGCTAGGATATTCCTGATTAATTTCTCAGTACCGTGGACCGAGGCTATAAATGCCGGTAAACTAATACTAGAAATTTTGCGGACGCCGAGGCCTCCCATACGGATGGGAAGAGTAGCTTGTGCCCAAGCTCGGTCGTCCATGGCCACATTTAATATTAAAGTTAGTGTATGACGGATAATTTGGTCCATTTTTTCTAATAGAGGAGGGTGCTTCCATAGATGGGAAGCACGAAGAAAATATGTTAATTTGGGGCCAAAACAACAAAAGCGAATTATGGTGATAGCCGAATGCATGTTAATTTGGAGCAATCTTTCCGATATGTTGTTGAAATTTTGAATTTTTTCCTCAATAAAATTAGGAAAGGAATCATCGAAGACTGGGGACCCAAGGAGACGAAGAGAGCTTTTTTCAATAATTTTGAATTTAGGGGCTATTTTATTGAATTTTGAAAGTGTCTCTTGTCTGTCGGTACTGTCAGATAAAAATAACTCACATTTCGAAAAATTTAGAAATTAATTAATTTACGAATTTTTAAATTTAAATTTCATTTTAATTTTCTTAATCGATTAGGTTGAATGCAATTTTAAATCGATTATGAGACGGGTGAATGGACAGCACAAAAAAATCAACACTAAACAAATGTCATGTCGCAAGGTTGCATCACAATTTTAAGCAAATTTTTGCCAGATTTTGGCTTGTTTTTAATTTAATAATAATTAATAATATAATTTGAATTTAATGAACTTTAGCTTTAGAGTGAGCTGTGGTGGCCCAGTGGTATCGGCCGCGACTTACAAGATGTACGTCGTGAGTTCGAGCCCAGGCAGGCGCTTTACTTTGTGTAAATTATTTAATCACCACTGCTCTCAAAACGGTGAAGGAAAACATCGTGAGGAAACCGGCATGTCCTAGAACCAAAAATTCGAAGACATGTGACATTCACCAACCCGCACTGGGCCCGCGTGGTGGATTACGGCCCATTCCCGCTCACAGAGATGTGATGTATGAAAAATTTGGTACATAAGGACGCAAATAAAATGAGTATAATCTTTATTTTGTCCTTTTTTATCTTTTCAGCAAGCGAAAAGGTTGTGTATGCACATATTTGACCAAATCTATTGTCTGCCATTTAGAAAGGTGTCGTAATTCGTATTTTGTACACATTTTGCAGTAGACTGACACGGTTTAACCGACCTCAACCAGCCCCGGATCAATGGGGGGGCAAACCGGGGCACTTGCCCGGGCGGCAGTTTCATGGGGGCGTCAAATCCTTGACACAAGAATTCCAAATATCGAACAAATGAAGCCTCTTTTCCTACAATATCATAGGTTTTTATCAAGTAATCGAATCTTAATAAGAAACAAACTTTTCTAGCTTAAAGCTAACTTTTTTAGGCATTGAAAACAAAACTGCCTATGCGACAGACTTTGAGGAGCTAATAGATTCTCTCGCAGAAAAGAAAGCACGCCGTGTAATGTTGTAGTCTTTCCTGGTTATATATTTTTCTGTGTTTCTGTTTTATATCACAAATGAAAGTTAATAGATAATAAAAAGTTTTAATTCATTAAAGGATTATTATTTTAACAAATGGTCACAAAAATGCTACTCATTTATTGGTAGTTTTAACAGTTTTTCTCAAACACTAAAGGGAGGGGGCGCCACTATCAAGGTTTTGCCCCGGTTCGAAAAAATCGTAGATCCGGGGCTGACCTCAACATGTAAATAAATATATTTTTTACAAATTTTCTGTGTAAAATAGCTGCGTAAACTTATTTTTCTGAATAAATTCGAATGTTGAAAGTTCATGTAAATTCCTGAATTTCATGACGTCATTTGCAACAACCTGTCGACTCAGCTGGCATGTCATGTGTCAAAATCTTGTCAAGCAGAGTGGATACGATGTTGGTCCCAGCTTGCATTTGTAGAACTTTGACAGTCGTTAATGGATAATCAGAAGTTGAGAAATCTGACAGCAGTCTTGCCAAGGAGTGTCGTGTTCTCCAGTTACTGGGTTTTGGAGATCAGCAGCCGTATTGCGTAAGCACTTACAAAGCAAAGAGTTTAAACTCTATTCAACCGACCAATCATAGAAAATGGAAATCCACATCGCGTCATTCATCTCGCATGTGATTGGTCGGTTGGACAGAGTGTAGATATGCAGTCACTCCATGCAAATTACTGGTACCTACTCAGCGGCATCCGTTTGGACTGGAAGCCGTCCCCAGCATAATACAGCATAGTTGGGAAAAGCTTTAAATTGGAAGATTGAATGAGAGAAGATCTGCTGTTGCTACTAGGAGGATGAGATTCCTATTCCATCTATCACTACACATTCTATACAGCATTTTTTTGGGCAACATATAATGAAGACTTAGTCGTAGTTGACACTCACCGGCACTAGGTCTCGGATCTCCGAAGTTGAATGTGGATGTAAACACCCCGAAGGGGAAGGCGCCAATTCCGAAGGACATGTGGAAGCCCTCGCCGAAGCCGAAGCCGGGGAAGCCGCTGGTGTTCTCGGGCTCCGTGCGTTGTCCCGCCGGCCGCGGCGGCACCTAAAATCATGGCGGCATTTGTATTAAAAACAAAATTGGTTGATAGCATGTTGTTTTTAGGGTTCCGTACCCAAAGAAACTAAACGGAGCCCTATTGATGTGACTCACGTGTCTGCTTATCCGTCGTCTGTCACACAGGTTATACAGTTTACAGCCAAACGGTTGAAGATATTCTTGAAATTTTCACAGTATAAGCATCTTGTTGACCCAGTCTATACAAATTGTCAAATAATAATTTAAATGTTTTTTAGTGGACTCCCATAAAGTTAAAGGGCGCGCGGGTATCGTTGTTTAGAGCTCGTTAAGTAGATACATAGGTACTGCATTTTTTGTGTACAAAATTTTGTTTCGTCGAATTATTAACTTCTCATTGACGTATGAACTTCAAATTATATTTTACTAACAAATACCAATATAAGTTTTTAAGCTGACATGGTCACAATCAACCAAAATCAAAATATACATGGCAATATCCCGAAACAAATATTAATTCTAAATGCCAATATATTTATAAATAAGTTTTTTCTTAGAAATTCCCTATTTTTCCTATTACACACAACTTGATTTTGCGGTTTGGTACGGAACCCTGAATGTGCGACGTCTGCACGCACTTGGCCAGTTTTTTTATTTTTCTTATAACTGCATGACTGATGACTTCAGGATATCTAGTTTATCTACATGCTTATGATATTTGTAGCCGCGCATGGTTACAACAAATTTCGGCTGCAGTAGTCATAGTCAGAATCATCATGGACTGCCAATTTCTCACTGGCATGCTTGGTTTGTGACCAGAGGCGGTGACATTTATTTATGGGAGTTCACAAAAAAAAAAAGGTAAAACTAGAGCTTACCATTTTTTTTTGTACAGAAAATTCATTGTGAGCTGTTCTGTTCAGTATTTCTGTTCTGGAAACTTCATAAATAGCATCTAAAATGTCATTCTGAATGGTTTTAGACGTACTTTTAAAAACGGACCTGCTTGATAAATGATGTTTCATAGCCAAATCGATCTCTGACACGAAATCTTCCAAACCTCTATAGATTCCGGAATGCCGTAGATTCATCCTAACCTCGTAAAGCAACTTGAAATGCACCACAAAATACCACACAATCTATTAAACGCCGTAAAATATATCGTTCATTGAACTCTCTAATAGATTTTTGATACGCAGAATCGAGCGCTTTACGAAATTTTGAGTAAGAGCAATTTTAGGACCCTAGCAACCAGGCCATAAAAATTCATAAAAAAAATTCAGGACGTGGTGGCCCCTTAGCTTTAAGTTCGAGACGCATTTCAAGAGTCTTCTCATATTTTTTTATAAAAGGCACACTGTATTGTTCCATTTTTAACACAAATATCGCGCAAAACTATATTTAATACAAAATTCTACATTCATCAATAATCTGCGAAGAATCTACATTCTACCGTAAAGTAACTGATTTCGAGTAACAAACACTCGAAATCAGTTATTATTGTTAATATTGTTTACATGAGATTGACAACGGCGCACAGGCATAAGTCTCCCGCGACGCCTTGCGCGATTTGGCAACGTCGCGCGTGAGCGGCGCTCCAGATTAGGCTAATTTCCCATACAAAATCTTCTGTTTCACGCGTCGGACCGTGTCGATGTTTCTCTTTCGCACTCATTGAATACAGTGCTAGAAATTGTACTGAATTTTGTTTCATAGGAGCGCAATTGCTGGCGCTCCACTCCACACGTTAGGCACATACAACTTGACGCCAAATGTGCGCGTAGGTAATAGTTAGTTTCTACTACGTTTCTAGTAAACTGCTAGTAACTGAGTGTATTGTATAGGCATTGTAGAAATAATGTATGTATAGGATTTTATGGAAATATAGATTATGCAATTTTTGTGGGAGTGCACTGCACCAGCGCTCTTTAGGACGAGCCGCCTGTTTGTGACAATGCCGTTTCTAGCAGCACCTAACCGCTGAGCCATCTCAATGCTCTGTAAGGCGGAAAGTGCTGGTAGTTGGTGGTGGAGTCAAGATAATGCAGAGCATCCCCCTCTATTGCGCAACTCAAGGCTCTTCTTTGTCTGTAGAAAACCTACCTTATTCCTAGGATCCTCTTGCTTGGTGTTGCCGCGGCCGTATAGCGGGATAACTTTGTCTCGGCTTATGGCCGCCTTGCACACGGGGCACACCTGCCGGCTCGGCCGCGTCTCTAGCCATTGGTGCAAACATGGCCAACTGTGGACAAAGTGGCATCTTGGTTAATATATTCTGAATTACTTTCTGGATTTTGTAAAAATTGGACAAACTCAGTCTTACTTATTGAAAGTAGGTGAGATAGTGGTCAAGCGCGAGCCTAACAATAATAAAAAAAAATCAAAAAAGAAGAATTGCCTGTTAACATGGCGCCGCACAGTAAATTATATGATTATCAATTGTCAGCTTATTGATCCGAGGATTCCAAGACTTTCGAAAATACTTTTGACTTTAAAAACAGCAGATATAACATGGTGAGTTTTCAAGTGGGTGTGGATGGCCAAATCGGCAACTATGAGGAATAAATAGTAAAAAACACTCGGAGTCACGATGTCGATTTTGATGAAAACTAAAACTGCATCATTGAATTTTTTAAAATCAATAAGTATTCCTAGCCTGAACCGAAACAGTTGATTTTGAAAAAAAATACAACACATGTTTATTACACTATTCGATACTGTCGCTAATAAGGATAACATTTTGGGAAGTAATGTCGTACGGCAAACTTGAGGCAATACCCTCAGGGGTAGTTATGAATAACAGATTTAAACGGTCAGTAAAATTGTATTAATTACCGAACAGTCTTTTTTAAATCACACAGTTAGGTATATATTATAATTATAATAAATGGATATTATAATATTCATTTAGCATCCTGCTCTAGTAAATACTTATGTGACAGTATACTTGCATAAGAATAATTGGTCATTTTGAGGTTTGTTCTCTTTGTATTTATTGATTCTATAAAATAAAGTGTTTAGTTTAACACTAGCTGTGCCCGCGGCTTCGCTCCCGTCAACTGCCTACCTTACCCTACTTACCTACGTCTTTCCTAACCTACCTACCTACCTGCCCAACTTACCTACGTGCACAGAATATTATTTCTCTAGGGAGAAGAATATTGACTTAATACAAAAACACGTAAAGACATTTTTTTTTAAAGTAAAGACAAAGACTCCAGAACGCCACACCGAAACGAAAACATATTTTTTTTTTTTACAAATATACTACTTATAATATATTTTTATATTTCAATTTTTATTTTTACCTACCTAATAGGCAAGTAGTTTAGTAAGGTACTTCAAATGCCAGAATAGATTACCCGAATATCATGAAACTGAACCTAACCGGTGAAATGAGAGTGTACCAAGATGAACTCTACACATCTGCGTACTCCTTTAGAGCGTACTGGCGTGATTTTATGTTATGAAATGATATAAACAATAAACAGAAATGCGAATGCAGCGATCCCTAGAGATTTGCCGTTATTTATTAAAGAGTTCTGTTATAATATATCTCCGAAGTTCTTCATCAGATCTTCACCAAATTAAAATGGGACCAATTTCGGAACATATTCATTAAAACAAAAAAATTATAATTTCAAAATCGGTCCACAATTGACGGAGATATCGGTGAACATACGCAAAAAATAAACAAATATAAAGTCGAACATAGAACCTCCTCCTTTTTGGTAAGTAGGTTAAAAAAAACTATCCATAGCGGGGTCTCGAACCCGGTACCTTGGGCGTAGTAGGCCACTGCGTTTATCATTAGGCTATTCAGACGGGCAGTAGCGGCGGCAAAATTACGAACCACATTGATCACACGACAACGTCAACATTGGCATTAGTAGGTAGTATAAAAAAATACGTTTTATGAGTTTTAGGTCTGTAATCAGACCTAAAACTCATAAAACGTATTTTTTTTGTCTCGCGCATTAGGTCCCTAAATATTATTTTTACTCTAGCCACACCTGAAATAGACCTTGAAGGTATGTCGTTGATTCGACGTATAGAGTTGATACTCCCTGCCTACTTGTCTACCCTAGTACGCAAAATACGTGGAGTTGCGGACACCAGCCCGTCTTAATCTAATCTAATCTATCTACCCTACATACCTGCCTACCCTACTTGGCTTGCTACTTATTCAACCTACCTACCATTTTTTTTTTCTAGTGTCATTTGCCGCGGAGAATCTTAAAACCGCCATTTAGAAAATGACGTGAAATGCACAACGCCATCTATCGAATATAGAGTTCAACTGTCCGAGTATCTGAATAGCGTGTTGGGATATTTTACTTCTTGAGCACTTAAATTCATCTAACTTTTGATAGAGTGAACCGATTGCGCAGTGGCGTGCCTAGGGTTTCAAAATAAGGATATTGAGCCACATATTTAAAAAAAGGCTAGATGATGTTATTTTTGTTAAAAATCTCTCTATAGATTCAAACATTTTCTTCCGTCCAGCACCAAAACCACCTTGGTTCAAGCTCTTGTATTGCCTATAATCAACTATGCTGATGTTTGTTATTCTGATCTATCCCAAGAACTTCTTAACAAAATGGATCGACTTCTTAACAACTGTATTCGCTTTATATTCGGGCTTCGTAAATATGAACACATTTCTTACTTCCGTTCTCAGCTTAAATGGCTGCCTATCCGTCAGAGGAGATCCCTAAGATCCCTCTGCATGCTCTTCAACATCATGAACGATCCTTGTACTCCTGATTATTTAAAACAATATTTTAAAGAGTTGGGCAGTTCTCACGATCTTAACCTTCGAGCTTCCAAAAACTTACTTCTCCAAATTCCTTCTCACCGCACTGGGTTTATATCTAATTCTTACGCTGTCTCTACTATAAAACTCTGGAACGTCCTTCCCCTTGACATAAAAAAAGCTGAGAGTAAATTTTTATTTAAGCGTAGAATCCGGAACTATTACTTGTCCTCTCTTACATAGCTCGGTCTTCGTCTTAGTTATTATGTTTAATTTCTGTTTCATTTAGAATATGATATTTATTGTAATATTTATTAGTCTATTGTTTTATAAATTATTTATGTATTTTATTAGTTAGATAGTTTATTAATATCCGACTTTAATTATTGTTCATTTTGTACTCCTACCACCTGTTGTCCTTTTTAACCCAAAGGTTGACTGGTAGAGAATGCCTTGCTGCATTAAGTCCGCCTATGTATCACCATTGTACATGAAGTTTAAATAAATAAAAATTGATAGTCTCATTTGGTCTGATTTAAATACCCCCCCCCCCTCTACCCCCCAGAATGGTCTGTGGTCCACCCCAGGATGCTGGATTAAAACAATTTTATGTAACATAAGTAGATTTAATTGAAAAATATATATATTGATGTGCAATGTTTTTTTTATTGACGTTGTAAATTATTGTTCATACTTTTTGACATTTTAACTTTGACAATCTCGGAACCCAGTCCTTTGAAAATCATTCACGACTCCCTGGCTAAATGGGACCCCTACGGTTCCCCCCGCCAGTGGCGTGCCTAGGGTTTCAAAATAAGGCAAGCCCAATAAAATTTTAACCAATTTCAAAAAAAGAAAGTTCAGTTTTCGACTGAGTATGTAGGTACCTACGTATGTATCATCGCAATTTTCTCATAAACTACTGGTTAGGTAAAATCAATTAAAAGTGTATTCATCCATCTTCTTCTTTCCTCTTCTTTCTTCAATTTCACTCTTGCTTGTCGTGCGGTGAATGAGGTAACCAAAGCTCACTAAAGGCATGCTAGTGCTAGATTGAATATAATAAACATATCAGCAATTGCATACCTCCGGTGGCTTTGAAAAAAGCCGTTTGGTTTGCTTCATTGCTTGAGGGAACAAAGTTATGGTAAGTAGTTGCTTGCTTCGTAACAGGACTAACAGGTTACAGACAAAAAACAAAACAGAAAGTTACAGAACGAAAGTTAAAAAATAGCTAGATAGAATGTAATAAGGAATTTAAATAAATTATTTATATTCTAATTGGAATCGTCTATCTTTCTTAAGAAATGATTTAATTACATCAGAGTAAAATGTTGGTGATCGTTTTAATTCTACCAACAACTGTTTTTCAATAGCTATCATTGATAATTCGGAAAGACGCTCTTGACCTTGTGTATTTCTCAGAATATGAATAATATCGTTTTGAATTTTGTTAGATAAATAACTCGGCCCCAATTTGTCACTTTCCTGATGCTGCATATGCTTTTCTAAAACGACATCGTATTTTGAAATTAACGAGACCAGTTCTAAAAAATTGCCTTTATTTAATTAAGTTTTGGACTCATCATGTCCTCTTAAAGGAAGTTCCTGTTGTGCTAAATGACAAACAATATCGACTAATCTTTGAAATACACTACGGTTGTTATCAACGCGCGTGTTATATTTTGAAATTTCCTCAGATAACTGGCGTGATATAGATGTCTCAATTCGTTGTTTACCAAAATTACTGAATTTCACACTGCACAAAGGTTTTTATGGGAATTTGCGTGCCTTTTAATGGCGCCAGATATGTTATTTAAAAAACTTTAACAACAAAACTTTTCCCACTCAAGCAAATGAAACTAAAGTGAGTTGCACTCGGGTGTCGAGAACTACTTAGGCAGAGTTGCAGTGTTGTCATTTAGAAAAAAAAGTCGCCAGGTATATGAAAAATCTAGCTAGATGTCGCAAATTTTATATTTTTAAGATATTGCTTGAATATCTAATTTCGTTATTTTAAAAATTCGTTAGTTTTTATTGTTGCTATATCTTAAAAAAAGTCTTCAAACTCGTTAAAAATCTCCAAGATCTCACAACGTCGCTAAAACGGCAACACTGCAGAGTTGGCAAGGTGACAAGGTCACGCATACGCGTGCAACTTCATACGCATGATGCACGGCTTAAATCTTCCATACTGATCGATTTGTAGACGCACAAGGTTCTAACTCGTTATACGGCACATCGCTATAAGTGCGAAAGTGACAGGGATAGTATTTGAAAGCCCGGCAAAAGCCGGTACGTGTAAGCGAGATAGCTATATGTAGATGCTGCAACTGCAAATGCGAAACTCTGCGCGCGAACAATCGCGATGTGTAGTAGTGTGGCATAGTTAGATACTTTGTGTTATTTTGATAAGAATTAAGCGCGCGAACTTTTAAATAGTTCAGGTTTGATATTGATTCTCTATCGAGCATTTTAGTAAGGCTTTTGGGCTTATATGAAGGTACCGCCACTGCGATTGCGATGAAACAAAAACTATGTAATACTTCAAGCTACGCATAATTTTTATGTGAATTTTTCAAATTCATATGTACTTTCTGAGTTAATCTTGGACATCACAGGCAACGGTGAAGGAAAACATCGTGAGGAAACCTGGACTTATATAGTTATAATGTAAGTCTGAAATAGCCAAGTCAGTGGCCTGTGGGATTCCCAGAGGCGGCTTAATTAACTCTGACACCAGAGGTGGCCACACCTCACACGAAAAGAAAGAAGACGTATAATTTTTATGTATAATAGTTCTAGAAATCTACATTGGTTTCCTACATTTTTCGTGATGCGTGCACAAATACACAGACAAGAAGACAAAAATTTAAAAAATGCTGGAATGGGTTCTGTTGGTTATCCTTTAACACACTGGCATTTTTTTTTAATATTTTCAATGTACAAAATCGTCTTTTCTACTGATTTATTATATGTATTGATGATGATTATAAGCCGCAGCTGCCTTTCTTAGCTTCATATTTCCAACAACGACTTTCAAATTGGCACTACTATTTCTTCCCCTTTAGGATCTTGACATCGTTTTTTTTTTATAATTGCGCACCATTTTACCAGTTTAAAGGTGACAAATAGATTTATTTTCAAAAAATTAATTCCTTAACTATCTAAATTAACTAACAGTTAAATGACTAACGCTGCCATAGTACACTATTAGTATGGGGCAGATATGAACATGTTCAAAGGTGCCCCTTTAAATTTGTTCAAAAATGCACCAAAAAAAAAAAAATGCTCCATAAAAACATTGGATGAATAAAAATAAACACTTTCATAAAAGCCTATATATAACTACTGAATAAAATTAGGCTGATAACTCTGATCAGCATTTTTAAAACTACGCGTTAGCTTATCAGTCGAGTTTTTTTATTTGATCTGAGAGTTTAACTGACAACCTAAAGCCACGTTAAAGATATCATTAGTAGTGCAGTAAAAACAAAAGAACTCTTCTGTGGCGTTACCGACTGGAACGCAATGAACAACGTAAACTAGAATTCAAAAAATATACAGCAATATATAAAAAAAAAATCAAATTAACACAACGTGCTCAGAACAGCTATAAAATCAAAGCATCATCTAACAGGTCAAAATCTACTTGGGAAATCATTAATCGAACGAAGATGAATATGCCCAATAGAAACTCAATTGGAAACATTAAAATTGGAAATAAAAACGTAACGCACCCGTACGAGATAGCGAAAGCCTTTAACAACTTTTTTGTCGACAAGATAAAACCTATCAGTAATAGAGGTAAACATGTGACATCAAATATCTCAAAATCAAGTAATTCGATGTTTATGGCATTAAGTAATGAAAATGATATCAAAACCATTATTAGGTCTTTAAAAAATACTGGCAGTGTAGGTAATGATGGGATTTCTACCAAAGTAATTAAGTACGTTTCGGATTCCATCAGTAGACATTTGAGCTATATTCTTAATTTGTGCATAACACACGGTACTTACCCAAATAACCTAAAAACAACTGTGGTTAAACCATTGTTTAAAAAAATGACAAAGATTGCATGGAGTCTTATAGGCCTATTGCACTTGTTCCAATAATAGCCAAGATATTTGAAAAATACATTTATGCACAGATTTATAAATACCTGGATAAACAAAACATTTTGACAGAGGAACAAAAAGGTTTTCGGAAAAATAAAACAATCAACTTGGCCATCTATGACTTTTTAAATAATGTTTATACGAATGTTGACAATAGAATACCTGTGTGCTCAATATATTGTGACATGACTCAAGCCTTTGACTATGTGGACCATAATATATTGTTAAGTAAACTAGACGCCTACGGCATTAGAGGTAATGTCCTAAATTTAATAGAATCGTATTTAAAGAACAGGAAACAGTACGTTGAAGTATCTGAAATAGATTTGAAACTTAAATCTCAACGAATCTACAAATCTGATCTTCGAACACTCACATATGGCGTACCCCAGGGCAGTGTTTTAGGGCCTCCTTTATTTATAATCTATATAAATGACATGCCGAAAGTTACAAGTCACCCTATGTCACTATTTGCTGATGACAGCACTGTGACTATTAATAGCACAAATGCTGAAAACTACAACGACGAAATTTCCAAGACAATTACCTCCATAGTACAATGGTTAGATAATAATAATTTAAAGATAAATATTAACAAGACAAAATTAACAATAAACATTGTTAATTTTAAACATGAGTATATACTATGACAGCCAACGCATATCACAAGTAAACACATCTAAATTCCTAGCTTTAACAATTGATAATAAATTAGATTGGAAAACACACACGGAGGAGCTAACCAAACGAATTAGTAAGTCTGCCTATGCCCTATACAAACTTACCTCAGTGATTAGTGTGGACGCTTTAGTCACAGCATATCATGGCTTGGTGGGTTCAGTTCTGAGATATGGTATTATATTTTGGGGAAATTCAACCAACAGGGAATTAATTTTTAAAGCACAGAAAAAGTGCATCAGGACAATGTTTGGATTACAAGTCATAGATACATGTAAACCATTATTTATTAAATTTAAAATATTGACTCTTCCATGCTTATATGTTTTTGAAGTTGCTGTATTTGTTAAGACCAATCCTAAGTTGTTTAAAAAAATGTCGGGCCGAAATCGAAGGGATAACAGTAGCTTATGCGTAAGAAGGTCCCACACAGCATTGATGTATAAAAGTGTATTTTACCACTTACCATGGTCAATCAAAGAATTGAACGTGAGTTTATTTAAGAAGCGACTAAAATCTTTACTGGTGAACAAAGCATATTACAGTATCTCGGAATTTTTAACGGACAAAAATCTAATGACAGAATGAATGCTAATGTAATACAAGACTGTTTGTGCCTACAAATAAATTTTGTATATTGGCATTAGTATTGTATATTGATACCGGTATTGTATATTGACATTAGAATTGTATATTGACATTGGAATTGTATATTGACATTAAAATTGTATATTATCATTAATATTGTATATTGACATTTGTACATATATTGACATAATCTTATTATCTGATTTTTCAGTCTGTGCATTGACATGTACTGTATTGGCATTTTGTTTTTTAAGTTATTATTATTGTTTTTCTTTTTTATTGACATTGATTTATATTGATATTTACATTGACATTGATTTGTATTATGCAATTCTTTATAATTGTTGTTTTATTGTCCAGGCTTATTTTATTTGATTATTGAGATTTAGCTGGCTTGATTTATATTACCTACTTGCAAACATTTGAACGCCCTCTGGCATAACATAGCGCACTCTTTATCACCTGTATATACCAATTATTTTACCTATGTTAAACAAATGAATAAATTACTTATGACTTATTACCTTGCCCAAAAGTTACACAAAGTTAATAAATTGTATGTTGCCTGCATGTTGCACACATGGCAATTTACAGTAATACCGAGGTAGCCCCCAATCTTTTTAGTTGTTCTGTCGAAGTTGCCTAAAATAGAAAGTAAAGACAGTAGAAAATCTCATACTAAAACAAAAGCGCGCCACGCCATGCACATTAGAAAGCCTATATTCAGCCCGGGCTAAAACATTGGGGATTACTGTAACAGACTTCGGGTTACGTTGATGGAGGATAGTATAGATTCCGCACTTAGGGTTCATACGCACTATGCGGGTAGCCGCATTGCGGCTAGCCGTCCGGCTGACCGCAAGCACAATTATGTACGTAATATTCATTTCTATGCGCACTGCGATGCGGCTACCCGCAGACCGATCCGGTCGCTCGGAGGGTTGCGGCCCGAGTGACGGCCAGCCGGACGGTTGCTATACGCACTGTGCGGTTCAGTCTGCGGCTCCCCGCCATTGAGTGAGTGTGTGCACGTGGTACGTCTGGTAAAATGGAATTCGATACCGAAAAATTTATCAACGAAATCCAGAGACTCATTCTAGTAAATCCGAAAAACTTATCTTCATATGTTTTTAGTTCTTCGAAAAATATTGCAAAATGCTTGCTCTCATCTCGTGTTTGCAAATAAGGATGCACCCAGTACTTCTTTCTTTGTTTTTCTTCTTTACGTAACGTGTGTAAATGTAGTAAATAGCTGCAACTTCTTCCACGTCCATCTTCGAAATGGATCGACATGACCGCAAATCGCAACGGTTCTTCAACCGCACGTTGCGGTTGCGAATGCGGCTGCCCGCGATCCGGCTGGCCGCATTCGCAACCGCATCCTGCGGTCAGCCGCGCGGCTAGCCGTAATGCGGCTACCCGCATAGTGCGTATGAACCCTTAGACTCGCATTTGGTCCATTGTTCGAGCATGCCTCCGCGCTGTGACAGGGAATGCCCCGTAATCCACGCGGGCCCAGTGCATCTTTGTGGATGTCACGTCTTCGAATATTTAGTTCTAAGACGACGATCCTCACGATATTTTCCGTTTTGGGAGCAGTGGTGTGAAATAATTTACACAAAGTAAAGCTAATAACACTAACATAGCATTTAAGCACAATCTGTTAATAACCACTAACAACTTATAGACTGATATAGGTCTGAAATAAAGATATTTTATTTTTTTGTAGCACCTGCCTTGGTTCGAATTCACGCCCTACAAGTTGTAAATCACGGCCGTTACCAATGGGCCAACACTGCTATCCTATGTTGATAGATCGTCCTTGTGAATCTAGAAGCCCTGATGAAATAGCTAGAAACAGTCTCTATGTGTTATGCATAAGGCTGACCTTCAAGCTGAATTTTTATTAATCTTTCATCACCTCATTATATTGCACAATTTAATGGACAAGTTTCTTAGTTGTTTAAATTATTCTTAATTTTAACCATTGTTTATTTATAAATTCAATGTCTTTAAATTTAAATATTAATTAGTTAATTGTTTTAACATTGAGGTTTCAATAAGGTCAGCCCACCTAAAGTACAGTAACTGTACAACCAATGAGTCGTGGCCCATCTGAATATAGGCTTGGCGACTTTCGCGTCTGTACACGCGTGAAGAAAACAGCCTTCTGGTTTGTAAAGTATGTTCTCCGCAACCACTTGGCACTAACTTCAGACGGGCCACAACTCATTAGTCGTACTGTAAATAAAATTATAAGTCAGTAAGAGACAGAGTAGACATCACTTTAGTAAAATCATTTAATTGTAAGCAAAAGGAGTATGTAAGGATCATAGTAGGTGGCGTTTTGTATTGTCTACCTACCCCCATAGCGAAAAGGTGATTGCAAATTAATTGGTAGGTTATTTTATTTTTCATTCATGTGTTTCAAAATGCTAGTAGATATTTTATCCGTTTTGCATCTTGATTCTGGTGAACTATCATGTTCATATTTGCATCTAGAATTGTGCCTTGGGCATAAGGGATCAAGGTGCTTTTAGGAGCTCATAGGAGACAATGTGCTGCATGCATTTTAATATTCGGCTCAGTTTTCCTTTGACTGACGTCGAGTTGGGGGTTGATATTTTTTTTACAGAAAGGTTACATTATTATTAGCATACACGCAATGTTTCAATATGCGACGACGCGCAGTTATTGAGAAAAAAAAAATTGAAAAATATTTTTTTTTGCAATATTTAGGTCAATCCCTACCACAGATTATATAGAATTCTCGCCATTTATATGTTATCGTTTTTTAATGTTGTGGTACAAATTAACAAGTTGGAATTAAAAAATAAATGTTTTTTTTTTGCCTGGTAAATAACACCTGGCTCCCAGGGTATCAAGAACCTAGCTGACAGAAAGGAGCGAGCGCAGTATAGCGCGAGCGACGACATTTTTGACAGTAAACGAGAGACAATTAAAAAATTAAAAATGCGAGCGAAGCGAGCGCGACGAGCCTGAAAAAAATCCATATAATCATAGAATAAGAATTTTATAAGAAACTAAAAGGATTCGCAACCCCGCCCCTATTATTAATTTTAATTATTAATAGAGGGGGGGGAAATATTAATAATTTCAATCCAAAAAATTACAAAAATTTCCTCAGAATTAAAAATTTAACAAACCTGACATCGTAACTTTTCCTTTTAAGGGGGGACCCCAACCCCCTCAATTCGATGTCAGTCAAAGGGAATTCGTACCTAATATTCAACCAGGGAATGCAAGAACTGGACCCAAACTGAATTTAAATTTAAGGCCAAGATGAAGCTACAAAATTTAGAAGGTGAACATAATTATTGACTACCTCCACAATGATTAGGTGTCAGCCATCCAAATGTCCTGCATATTTTTTATTATAGGTATTTACAAAATGATACATATCTACATTATTATGTAATATTATAAACAGAAAAAGGAGCAAAAAGAACATGTGACTATAGTAACAGGTGCCTTTCTATAGTTTCTGTCTACCCCCATGAGAAAAAGTGTGAGTTTAAGATTGTATGAAAACTACAAATAATGTAGCCCACAGCACTCTCTATAGATTTCCATTAATGATTAAAACTTTGAGAGGCTACAAGGTAAGGGGTTTATATGTGACAGTTACAGCTTACTATAACTGCTAAAGTTTAACCAGTTATACATGATATTTTTACATATTGTGATTTGAATCAGTACTTATACTTACTTTTTTCAGTAAGTACAAGTTACATATTCTAAAGGTTGTCTGTAAGAGATTGCCTAGTGCGATAAGACCACCCATTGTACACTTGTATATTTGAATGTTTGTCCTGTATGTTTTTTTGTGTTGTACAATAAAGTATATAATAAATATTCAAAAAAATATCTTTTCAATAAGACAATAATTGTTTTGATTAGTTATATTTTAAGTGTTTGTTATTTTATTTCATGAAGCATTTCAATTACTTTCACTCAATAAGTATTGCTTTTCTAATAACATATTAGAGGTGTGTTATTTCTAATACATTGCTCTATTGTTTTGAATTCATTTCAGATTCAGCGAAGTGAATAAACACAAAACATATTCCAATTATTGTTGCGAATGCAATTAGCATACTTAATTGTATGATTTATTCTTACTTTTGCGTTTTCTGGAATGTAAGGAGGGTATGAGGGTGTCTTACCAGAATAGGTGTCCGCACATGCTGACGACGGCGTCGCGGGCCGTGTCCAGGCAGATGTTGCACTCCAGCATACGCTCATCGGGTTTTTCCTCCTCTCCGCCAGCATCACCGCCCGGTGGCGAGGCACTCGCCCGCGCTTCGCTCGTCTCTGCCATCGCTCTGTCCAAAAAATACTCCACAACTGAGCACGTCAAATTACACATAAATATTCAACAAATCCTTATCACCATCAATGACATTCCCACTGTGACACGACAAAACTTCACAGGGTTTTCTATACACTAATCTAGACATAATTTTTCAACAACATTTTCAAGAAAATCACCTGACACTGTTAAATTTGAAATAATACCCAGCTTTTTCTCACAGAAAATTATAAAAATAAATAAATCACATCCCCAATCCCGTGGTTTGATGATCTGTCATTTTTTTTCATAGACTAGAGAAAGAAAAATGTCACTACATGTCTAGTTTATGACCGACCAGAAATGGAAACGTGGCTAAAAAAAATTTTTAAAGTTTTCGACGACCTCTCTATCTCCACTATTAATTACTTAGAGTTAGACTTCACTTAATCTATGCGAGATATCTTTCAAATCTAAATTAAAACCTCAAACGTCTTGCATTATAGTACAACAAGCATATCGATTGCATTTGTTTATAAACAACTCTTGTCTGCGTTCTCTTTTACATTTCGTTCCATACGGTACGGAATTGTGATTGGCCTTATTTTTTGTTTTGTCGTCCATGATTGTTATTTGATATTCGACGCAGGCTATAAATAATTGCACAAAGAAAACAAATGTCAAGTTTTAATTTTGTCTTGTGTGAACTGAATATTTTGTGATTGTATGAATATTTTTTTATTGGCATCGATTTCTGAATGTGCGTATTAAATTAGGATTGCTTTGTGGTTTTGTGTTATTTGTGATTGATTAGAATCACCAACTGCAAGTGCTTTTCCTAAAATATGTTGAAAAACAAGTGTGACGTCACATTTCCAATCAGCTGAGGTGTCGAGAGGGAGGATTGAAGACGATAAGTGCAGCAAAACAAACAAGATGGGTGGAGCGGTGAGCTCAGGGCGCGACAACAATGAGCTGATAGACAATCTGATGGGCGGAAAATACATCCGCACTCGGCCGGTGGAGCGGGTGTTCCGCTCGCTCGACCGCGCCGACTATATGACGCCTGAGTCGCGGGACCAAGCGTACAAGGACCTGGCTTGGCGGAATGGGCCGCTACACATGTCCGCGCCGTGTATTTACAGGTGGGTGCTCGATGCTCCTGTTTTGTAGGTAGACGTAGATAGAAAAATGTATAATCAATAGTTGACATATGAGTACCTAACTGTCACTTGAGCTTTGTGAAGCTTGTTGTTGTACTGAAGTTGGTGAAAACGCATCCTAGGCGTTCCTAGGGTGGTGCAGCAGCATTATGGGGTGTGGTTCACATAAGGATCTCTGTAAATATATACAGTCTAGCATTCTGGGGTAGGTAACATACCTAATATATATGCACTACTTATCATTTATGCATTTATGCAATGTGAATTTATTGAAATTGTAATAGATTGTTTTTCTGATATCTTAGCTGTACTGTTGTGATATATCGAGTTATGCATGTAGAAATTGAATAGCTATATTTAAGATATAGCCAATTTGTAATTTTATGTATTGTATTTAATATTTTTGAATGGCTATACCCACCCAATCTCGTCTATGTGGTACCATTTTGGGGCAAATAACCACCCGATTCTTGAAACTGTTTGTTTTAAGTATGTCTCTCGCAGTGTGATACTATAAATGCATATTCTAATTGCATACAGTTACTGTAGACTACCAACGTTATCTTATAGTTATAGTACAAAACACCCTTTATTTATGCTTCCTTACTTCACCAGTAAGCCTCCTTACATTAGTGCCTAACTTGCCAGATAATGATTTGTGCCGATTGTGTACCTTATTACGCCTTAAAATACAAGGCCATTCGCTGTTTAGTAGTAAATTCATGTGGCAGCTGGGGAGTGGGGCTGGGCACGGCCTGTGGGTAGCACATTTCACAATTGCCACGTAGTTTGATGCAATTGCAAGCTTCTAATAATAAATCTATAACCAGACTTGTAAAAATAAAACTTGCTCACTTTATTATACTCTCGAAAAGAAAAAAATATGTATTTGCTCTCATTACAGAGGAAAAACATTTAAAAAATCAGTCTTCTGAAAATGTAGCTGTAGTCATTATTCTGAAACTATGATATATAATAATATATTACTTAAATTATGCTAGCATAGCTGTTATTTTTAGAACATGTTGAATTGTTGTCATTCAAACATAATATTCTTATTTAGTAAATCTTGATGCGTGATTATATGCTATGCAGATGGAAAGTGGACACCATGCATGGTGCCAGAATTTACCATATCTACATTTTGTATTGAACTAGGTACTGTGATCTATGGCACACTCATTATTTAAATTGGTATGGCTAACCATAAAGCACCCTTATTTATTTTGTTTTCCAACTTAGGACCAACAATATAACAGAAATCACTATGATACAAAGGGTTCTTTTACGTGTGCTCCTTCGGTTATAGGATTTCACAGCTAGCACTTCTAACCAGGTCTTATTAGAGAACAGGTTCTTTATTGCCATAATAAAATAAAAAAATCACAAAAAAATACAACCAACTTCCAAATAAAAACACTACAAAGTGAAAAATAACTTCATTTCAGATATTGGTGTCAAGAAATGAAGAAACAAAAACAAGAACACCAACTTCCGAAATTGAAGTAATTTTTTACTTTGTAGTGTTTTTATTTGGAAGTTGGTTGTATTTTTTTGTGATATTTTTAAGTCGATTGTATTATTTTGTAAAAATCATTTTTATTTGTCACTTTTAAGTTCTTGTATATTTATAATACCCACAGTTATGCCAGAATAGATTACCTGAATAACATGACTCTTGAACACAACCTGTGAAATTAGAGTATACCAGGGTGACCTGTACATACATCGGGGTACTCCTTTAGAGCATACCAGCGTAATGCTATTTTATGAAATGGCGTAAACAATAAACAGACATGCAATTGCAGCAATCCCGAAAGATTTGCCGTTGTTTATTAAAGAATTCTGATCAAATTTAAATGCATACGAGATGCACCAGCATTCAAATAAAAAAAGTTTTGAGGTAAGACACATAAAAAAAAGTACATGTGAATTGAGAACCTCCTCATTTTTGAAGTCAGTTTAAAAAAATACAACTGAATTGAGAACCAATTCCTTTTTGAAGTTGGATAAAAAAACCTATAGTTGATTGCGGGTAGTAAGAGTACTCTCAACCACATTTGGCATCAATATAATTATAGAGTGGCAAAGGCAACATAATAGCCACTGCTGTTAGGGAGTGGGCACTAATGGCAGTGCAGCAGTAAGTACATAATTAGTGATAATGATTTCATTATAGTACCTAGCTATTATTAACTGGTTTTGAAACAAATTTGTGATTGTGGCTATCAGTGTCTGTGGTGACATAAAATCTAAATGTAATAGTGCAACACAGCTGGTATCAGCAGAACTGACCTAGCCAATATTGTTATCAGTGAGGTTCAAGTTTTATTGCATTCTGTTTTAAGCAATTAGAAGCTCCATTCCGAGGTTGCGTATTAGAGTGGCGCGGCCTATCGTGCTTTCGACTTCATTAAAACAAATATGTTTATAACATTACCACGGCGACGCGAATGCGAGTGTTTTTATTATCACAAGTATGTATTTTTGCATATATGTTCATCTGTTCCCTCATTAGTTCTAAACTACTTAACATAATTCGACAGATGAGGTATTGCTAGAAGCGTCTTGGTAGTATGAAGTATTTTTATTTTTTATTGATAGGCTCGCGCTTGACCACTATCTCGCTTGATGGTAAGTGATGATGTGGTCGACGATGTAGCACGCTTACCTAGAAGAAACCTATTCACTCTTGACTTAAAGACTCCCAGGTTGTAGCTATCAGGAAATACAGACTCCGGCAGGGCATTCCACTCCTTAGCTGTACGCATAATGAAAGTATTCCCAAAACTTTTGGTGCGTATGGGTAGGATGTCCACCATGTACCGATGACGCATCGCCGTACGTCTTGTAGTCCCATGATGGAAAGGGCTAGGAGGAATTAGTTCATGCAATTCCAACGCACACTCTCCGAAATGCAACCGATAAAAAAACGACAGACTAGCAACTTGCGCCGATGTTCAAGGCTCTGGAGCCTAGATTCGACCAGTATCTCATTGCTTAAGAGCCTCTTGGCCCGTTTTTCGATCGACACAAGTGCATCCAGCTGGTATTCGGTGCTGACGTCGATCGTTTATGTGCAGCAAGAACAATGTTGCTGAGAGTATCGATCCCTGAGGGACCCCTGCATTAATGTCCAGTTGGTCAGACGAGCGGCCATCAATAACCACTCGACGGGCTGGTCCCTCAAGAAGTCTGCAATTCAATCGCACAGACCACTGGGTAGATCGAATGAAGGAAGCTTACCAATAAACCATTCATACCAGACCCTGTCAAAAACTTTCGAGACATCGAGGGAGACGGCAAGCCCCTTTCCGTGCCCTCGGTGGCCTCACCAGATGTTGATGGAATAAGCAAGCAGATCCCCAGTTGACGGCTTTTGAAGGCAGCCCTATTGGCAGTCTCTGAGATTGTCGTTAGCTTCTAGGTACGCCGCATGTGTCCAGAACGGAACAAATGCCGGTTACAAATACGTTACAAATACGGAACAAATGAGGGCTAAAAGTAATAAAAAATATCAAATTATGTATACTTAAAACTTAATAGCATATATGTATGTATAATCCCGTCGGGGCCACTAGCTTTGTTCACTCTACGAACGTCCTTTTGATGGATACGAATGTCAGAAGTACTCGTGTCGCATTCATCAGCCACTTCCTTTTCGGAAGTGGCCACGCGTCACCAGAATCCAGACGTGAAGATTCAACAAAAAGAGAGGCAAACAAGTTTGCTTTCTCCTCAGCGGAGTGGGCCAGTAACCCGCCGGGTTTCAGCAGTGGTGGTAGTGAGGGACGGCAGAAGTTCGATTCAATCGACTTAGTCAGGGTCCAAAACGCTTTACTACCAGCTGGGTAAGAAGCAAGTTTGGTCCCAATACGGTTTATGTGGTCAAACCGAGCCCTTCGCACCACTTTCTTGCAGGACTTGGCAGTCCTATTACCCTATTCCCTGACGCAAAAAATCCGTCACGGCGTCCGCGCACGTCGAAGGATCAGCCGAAGAGAAGCAAGTAGGCTGCCAAGGATAAGATGCGAAGAAAGAACGCATCCCATCCCAATCTACTAACTTGTACCGCCAAACCCGCCGAGCGCCTCTTTGAGTAGACGGGTACAGACTTCATCAGACAATGATCGGAACTACCCAAAAGGTGAATATACCGACACCGAGTAGTGGTCTGGATCTGTTGTCAGCAGAAGGTCCAAGCAATTGGCTGTGTGCGAATCAACATCCGGCACTCTCGTTGCCCCCTGGTCCAAGCTTTCTCGTCTCTCGCCCAGCATGATCAATGGTGCAACGGTACGGGAAGAGCCAGTCCTGGTAGTGGGCATTTAAATCCCCCAGTAACACTGTTTGGGCGGAAGGGTAACACTGATGTGCCGTATCAACCGCTTTTCTAAGGTACTCTGTGATTCTGGTTGTCTCCTGATCTCCGCTGTGCGAACGGTAGACACAGGCGTAGATAATTTTATCTAGGCCTAGGTCCACCATAGTTCAGAGCACGGAAAACCTAGAGTCCTCAAGGTTTTCGAGACGCTGAAAACAGATGTCGTCTCTGGCATACATGCAAACATCCGCGCGTGACGTACGATACGTCTGACGGACATGATCTGCGTCTCCGAAAGGAAAAAAAAGAAATGGACTGCTATTAGGTTGGAATGCAGACCTCTGATGTTAATGAGGTGCACTTTAAGTGGGGCGTGATGACGCTGTTCAACTTTTTCTCTTTTTCATTTTTAACGAGTGATGGAAGGAGAGGAGAAGGAAGTGAGATGCGGCTCCACGCTGCTAACCTACAGACACGCACTAAAAGGACGCCATCATTGGCAGACTAGTCTGGAGACTGCGGGGATGCCCAAGCCTCCCCGGGCATGTCCATCGGGCCATCCCTTCTGGCCGCCAACCAGCACGATGGGCTTTTCGTCACTTGGCGGGGCAACCTTTCGTGGCTGGCTGGCACACTACTTGGGCCCCCAACTACCTGGGTCGGCCAGCGGTGTACCGCGCCTGAGATCCCGCTACCCATCCGCGACCACTCTCCCGATACGTCTATAACAGCGTGCGTCAGGATGGTCTGCCTGCAATGGACCCGCCATCTCGATCCATCTCTAGTGGCTACACCGATCATCGTACCGGAACACGGCTGCCGCTTGGCGGTACGTAAGCCTTGGTGGGTGGGTGGTGGTAAGCTGCGGCCGAAGCCTACTACATGTTAGTGTCACCTGATTAGCACCACCCGGCGACCACGTACAGGGTATCGTAGGGGGTACTTTCCTACGGACGTGGGTTACACGGCCACCAAAATTTCACTGAATTTGTTCTCCAGTATATTTTGTTGGATATTATTTTCCTTATACTATTTTTATATATCAAAAAATGAACAATGTAGGTGGCAGCTAAAGCGGGCCTACGTGCGGTGCGCACGTGGCTGACCACGCGTACACGTACCCCACGGCCCCACGTCCCACGTACTGCTTACATAATATCTCCTTCCTTTGTGTCCTGCTCTCACGTGGCCCGACACACAAGAACCTGCATAACTGCATTTTAAATTTTCACTCGGTTATTTATAGCTTTCTATTGGTGAAGGACATTTTTGTAACGGTTTCTGTACTCTGAGAGATAACGGTAACAAACATAACAATGTTTCTTCCCTAGTATACATACTATTAGCTTAGATTACTAAAGCAACGATGTTTCAAGGAGCTTAATTACTCGTAGACATTTCGTATTAGGTTAAGTAAACGTCTATTTGAATTAAGGTATGTGATTTCTATTTTTACAAAATAGCAATCACATCCCTTAATTCAAATAGATGTCAACATCACACTTAAATATTTATTATATTCTGTTTTTGTTGTTATAGCGGCAACAGAAATACATCATCTGTGAAAATTTCAACAGTCTAGCTATCACGGTTCATGAAATACAGCCTGGTGACAGACAGACAGACAGACGGACCGCGGAGTCCTGGTAATAGGGTCCCGTTTTTACCCTTTGGGTAAACCCTAACCCCTGGGACCCTAAAAACTAGCTTGGGCTGAAGTTGAAATCGTTTTCAAATAGACGTAACGCCAGAAAAGCACTGGAAGTATTTACCTACCCTTATTAAACATAGAAGTGACCAAAATGCTAAATTGTTTTCTTTTTTCCAGTGAAGTGTTAGAAGGACTGGAGCTACGACCGGGGCTCTCGTTCCTGAACATCGGCTCCGGCACAGGCTACTTCAGCACCCTGGTAGGGCTCATCATCGGGCCCTCCGGTATCAGTCACGGCGTCGAGGTTCACCCCTATGTCCTGGAGTACGCCATCAAGAGACTCGGCCAGTTCATGGAGAACTCGCCAACTTTGGACGAGTTTGAGTTCTGTGAACCTAGGTTTTATGGCGGTGAGTGGTGAAATTATTATTGATTATTTTTCCTGTAGTTTTTCAATCAATTATGATGTTGTAATCTTCACATAGCTATTAGTGGTAAGAAAATAAAACGCACTTTCGGAAGTGGCTGGTAAAATAACAAAAATAAAGGCGAGGACTCCCGCAACTAATGTTAAATTCGCTTGGTAGCGGTTATTTTTGACCCTGCGTTTTTGTAATCGTTTTTTTTTAGATCGAATCTTTCTTACACAGCAAGGCTCTAGAGTCTAGATAGGATAGGATGGGATAGATGCACCCTTTTTCCGCACTTAGACTCGCATTTGGTCCGTTGTGCGTGCAGGCCTCCTCTCTCTCTCTCCAAGGCTCTAGATTTTACAGCCGTCTCAAGAATAGAAGGAGATACCAATCAATTTGCATATATATATATACATAAACTCACGCTTTTTTGCCTTGGGGGTAGATAGAAACTACAGAACGCCACCTGCTACGATACTTATATACACATTTTGCTTCATTCAAGGTGAGTATAGATTAAAACATTAACTTGTAACAAAACATCGAGCCGCTCTAACAATATATCGAGCGTAGTGTTCGAAGTGCAGTTAAATATGGCCAATGCTCGATGTTCTGTTACAAGTAAATGCTCTGTCTATATTCGCCTTTACATTCATAGAAACTATTAAATGGTAAAAATAAATAAAATGCTATATATCTCATACAGGTAATGGCCTGTCCATCCCTCCGCTGACGACGCCGTACGACCGCCTGTACTGCGGCGCGGGCTGCCCCGAGCAGTACCAGAACTACTTCAAACAACTCATAAAGGTATACGCCATAGCTATGGACGCCTGGTACCTGCTAACATGAACATTGTATGTTTTTGTTGCATATAGAATAGCGCTTTGGACCAGACTTTTAATAAATGGAATATTTATTACTTGCTGGATAGAGGGAGCATCTTTTTATTCTGTTTGTGTAAATTATTGTTATTTTATTTATAACAAGAATTGAATACTTTATTTCACACTTCAGCTCCAGTCGATAAATATGCTTCATCAGTTCTAGAAAAACTCAATACTTGAATTGATCTTGATCTTATTACATTTAATTTTATTTTATTCGTGTTAGCAGGGTTCACTCCCTCCGCAGTCTAGGTAAGGACTTTACGGGTCTAGCTGGTGGTGCTGCTAAGCGACAAACACCTGTATGTGTGTGTTCTGTTGGTAATACCGGATAAGCGCTTTCAAAATAATACTAAGGTTCATTATTGCTTGCGTGGAACGAGTGATATGGGTATGTTTTTAAAACAAACCGAATTAGTATTGGGATTTGAAGTAATTATTTAATGTAATAAAGCTTTCATTTGGGCAGTTTTGTTTAGTTACAGTTTTATGCTCAATTGATTTCTATCTCTATAACATTAAAGTTTAAAGCATTTATTTCGATTATACCATTACAGGCATTTTTTTGCTAGTTGTCTGATGCAAGGCTAAGTGGGTTGCTATGGAAAATAATGGGATACAGCCATGTATATACAAAATTTTGGTTAAAATATATCCACTCAAATCTTGGTTACTCATCCTGAGGACAAATAAATAAAATAAAAGGATAGTGTAATTGAATTAAATGCTTATAAGTCTTACTTTGGCATCGTATTTCTCCCACCTACATTTAGTAAAAAATTGGTCAAAACAAGGGCTAACATAAATACTTTCCATTAAGGTGGGTGGTATCCTAGTGATGCCGCTGAACGATAACCTGGTGCAGATCAAGCGCATTGCCGTGGACGAGTGGACCACTCGCAGCCTCCTCAACGTGTCCTTCGCCACCCTCAAGGTGCCCACCAAAGAGGACCCCAAGGAATTCTCCAGACCAAGTGAGACCTTATTTATAAAAACTTTTTATTAATTAACTATATGATTAGTTTCAGTTGAGGAGCTCGTAGCTAAATAATAACAGCCGCACTGGTCGATCATCAAGGTTAAGCAACGCTTGCCAAGGTCGGTCCGTGGATGGGTGACCATTTCAACATACCGAGTTTCCTTTGTGCCTCGGTGCGCACGTTAAGCCGTAGGTCCCGGCTGTCATTTGAATATCTTTGACAGTCGTTACGAGTAGTCAGAAGCTTCGCAGGCCGCTCCGCTGTCTAGCTAGTGTCCTTTGTACCGGACTGTTTTAAATGTTAGGCGCACATGTAATAAATATCCAGAGATGACAGACCGTCATTTTTAAAGTAGCCGAATATTTAAAGAAAATAAAAGCAGACGAACAAAGCTTTGAATATAAAAGTGATTGTTTAATTGAGATTAATAGTATCTAACAATATGACACAACAAATAAAATTTTAATAAAACTTACCTGGTTACTTATTTCACTTACCATTATAGTAGTATGATATTTCCTAATATGTATTTCTACTAAGTTATGTCTCTATAGCTTTAAAATATCGTAAACTGACATCGTAAGGTCTGTCCGGCAATATCAATCTCATGTGAACTCATGCTTTTTCCTTCCCGTTCCCCGCTTCGCCGCGTCTTTTATTTATGACCCTGTATGTTTGGGGATCTTATGTTTTAGCTAGAGAGATAGTAACAGGCCGAGTTGGTTTTAAATGTACAAATTAAAATGAAACCAATGTGATTTGTTTATGTAGGTAGAAAATGTAAACATTGTAAGTATAATTGTGTTAATAAACTATCGGTATCGGTCCCACAGTCCAGCTGGAGGAGCAGTGCCCGGCGCGGCTGCAGGTGCTGGCGCGCGCGGTGGTGCGGCGCTGCATGCGCGCCGGCCTGCTCGCGCGCAACCCGCACCTGCGCGAGCCGCCGCGCCGCCGCGTGCAGCCCGCCGCCTCCTGCCCGCGCCGCATCTGCATCCCCATCGAGGACGACAGCGACGTCGGTACGTAGCCCTCCGCAACAACTGATAAACTATATGGGAATGCCTAGCGAGAAATACCTAACTAAAACATCACTTCTTGATATTTCTTACATGCTCGGCTCCTCCCGCCTAATGACAGAGGGGCTACATATACTTACAGAGGGCCTGAACGCGCTGCACGATCTGGACCGCGTCAACGGCGCCAACGAGATGAACGCGCTGCTCAGCCTCGTGCTCAGCATGGGGCAGAACCGCGTCGCCGGCGCTCTGCGCTTCGACTCGCTCGACACGCCCTCCGACGACGACGACGAAGACGATGACAATGACGCGGGTGGCGAGGGAGGGGGCGGGGGCGGGGATGGAGGCGGCGGGGGCGGCAGCGACGACGACGACGACGGCTCGGGCGGGAGCGACCGGCCCGCGCGCCCCCTGCGTACCCCGCGCGCCGAGCGGGCGGCCGCTCGTGCGCTGCGCGTGGAGCGCGGGGAGCGGCCGGCGCGCGTGGAGCGCGTGTTCCGCATGGAGCGCGCCGCGTCCAGCGCGCACCGCACGTCGCAGTCGCCGCCCGAGGAGGCCGGCAAGTCGTCGCGCGCGTGCCGCGGCCTGCTCACGTTCGAGTTCCAGGACGAGCACCGCGACACGCCGCGCGCGCGCCCCGGCGGCATGTCTGTGTCGTCCGGCGTGTTCGACACCGCGACCGGCGCGTTCGTGTCGTCCGGGGTGTTCGACGCCGCGTCCGTGACGTCCGGCACGTTGGACACCGCCGACGCGTCCGGCACCTCTGACGACTCCAACAAGACTGACGACGGCTCCCGGCGCGATCCTCTCAAGGTGCCGGCTGAAGTGGAGATATATCTGGGTAAGGAGCGGCCGGGCACGTCGCGCGGCATGGACTGGTCGGGCACCAAGGAGGAGACGTCCAGCGAGGACGAGACAGAGACGTCGAAGGAGGACAGGAAGAGGAAAAAGCTGGACAGCGGCATCGGCGAGGGCACCACCACCACGTCCAGCAGCTCGTCGCCCGCCAAATCCGAGTGCGCGGACGACGCAGACGACGTCGACGTGGTTGCACTCAGTGACTATGACGAAGACACCGATCTTGACGAAGGTAAGACGAGCTCTTTATAAAAGAGGTTTATAACCTTAAGGCCTGTCTTTGTCTTCACCGTACACGACTATGCTATACTGATTTGCCTACTCAATAATGATAATATGACAGTCAGTTGCTAATTAAAAAAATATAACATTGTTAAAATATTACTGTTTTGCATTACAACAAAACAGGTATTATGTGTGGATAAAACACGTGGTGTTGAGTTAGAAGAAAACTGTCTGTAATTGCCTTTACATGGTAAATTTACCAAATTAACCATGGTTTTATACCGGTCTCTTTCTCTCCAGCGAGCGTGACGTTGAGAGTGACGCTATCAACTTCATAGGGTCTTCAAACCACCAGCAAGAGAATTGCTGCAACACCAAGTGTTTTGTCCACACATAATACCTGTTTTGTTGTAATGCAAAACAGTCATATTATGGACTATGCTAAAACGCGTGGTTTTGAGTTAGAAGAACTGTTTGGTATCTGCTGGTGATAAAACACAAACGCTATGATGAACCCTTACAAAACTGTTCTGAAATATAATCGGTTTTTTTATACACTTACACCATTCAAGTTAAAATAAAAAATTATAATAAAGGAGAATGCCCATTTTGTATGGATCAAATGTAATGACCGAAACATTTGCGTGTCCTGATAAAACTCCTTTATTTGATTATGTTACCTTAATTAATTACACATACCAATTTTAGTAAATTTTCATTGCTGGAGTTAAGAGATATTGAACAAAATATGTTCCTTTTTAGGTTATAGTAGATTCACAGCAATATGGACTCTATGCTAGCATATTTAAGATTTGCATTCTTTAGACATTTGTTCAAGTCCTGGTAAGATATACAATGTTATTACTTACTTAACGGTGTAGATCCGAGCCCGTAATATGATCAATATATTATCAAGAATCTTCGACAAAATATTATGTCTGCGCATATATGGCGCCAACATCAAAGAACTATTGAGACACCAACATCGAGCCGTAGCCATGTTGCAAATCATAAAAATAAAGCCCTGTCTTATTAAGCACTATTTTCACAAACACTAGGCGGTGTTGTAGTGATAAGATAAGTATTAAGTAACTGGGGAACGAAAATCACAACTCGACGCAACAAAACGTTCAAACAAATCAAATCTACTGTCAAATGAAATGACTGACAGTTATAGGCATGTTACCAAATCGGTAATGTAATCGATTCCTAAAATCATGATTCATTTGTTATATTGGTTTGCATTAATCTAGTAAACCACAACAATATCAAAATCAATTAGTTCGGTAAATCGGTTTGATACAAGAGATCCTTGGATTGATTCAGTGTTTCAGGTAGATTATAAAAAAAAAAACGATTCTTCCATTAATCGATGGCAGATCATGTCAACATGCCTCAACCCTAACAAAAATGGCAGAATTTGTTTGAGCTGTGAAACGGAAGTAAAAATACTTATTTATTCAAGAAAATGAATCCCACTACAAATCGTTTTGAAAAGACGTTAAAATACTTATAATATTTTTGTTTTATTTATTGTACAGAAATGATTGTGACACAATTATTTTTTTTAAAGTACTGTCCATGGGCATTCTCCTTTTGCAAAAAAATTCAAAATTCAGATAATTAATTCTGAATAATTCGTTCAATTAATTAATTCTTATAGTTAGTACACTATATTATGTAAAAACATAAAAAAACGTAGTGATTATATAAGTACAAGTTCCTAACAATAAAATAAAACCAAAAACATACGCAATATTCAACACTTCAAAAATGTATTTTTATCAGGTCTTATACTACCACGTTCCATAGTGCGCTAGCTCAATGCGAGTTGGCGTTTTCAGACTTAGGTCGTTTGTTCTGACTTATCTGACCCTTCGTTGATTATTGAGTGACTATTAATGTCTTAAATTAAGATTAGAGAGGTCCTAAGTAAATAATGGCTGTACTGGAACTGGACTTTGTTGCGTATGACATGGTCTGTTTTGTTGTTACAAAACTTTTAATAGTTTCTGTTATCAAGTTGAGTTACCTGCATGTACAGTGCGTGCCACGAGTGATGAGACTTGACACAACACGTGGTTTGACTTGTGCAGTAGACGATTTTTAGGTCTCTAGCGGTAAAGTTCATCGGGGCGGCAGACAGAGCCCGGGAGGCGCGGTCAAGTCTCATCTTTCATGGCACGCACTGTACATGTTTTATAAGCACTCATAAATCGAAGTCCAATCTTTGGAAGTCATTTAGTTAGCAGTAAGTGTTATGTTATTGGCTTGCTGTACGCTTTGGTGCATACTGTTAGTGCAGGAAGCAATTGTTATTTGTTATTATAAAAAAATGTTCGATCAGGTCACTCGGGTAACTCGGAGAAGCGCGGGCCGCTGAAGCGATCGGCGCGCATCGCCCAGCAGCAGGCGGGCTCGTCGTCATCGGGCTCGGCCAGCTCGTCGTCCCCGCCCGCCCCGCGCCGGCGCAAGCGGCCCATGCCCGAGCCGCGCCCGCGCCGCCCGCAGCCCGGCTCCGACGCGCGCCGCGTACGCCTCTCCATACTTATGAAGCGTGGCGTCAAGGTACACACAAGACTAACCCCAGTAGATACAGTGCGCAAGCGGCCCATGCCCGAGCCGCGCCCGCGCCGCCCGCAGCCCGGCTCCGACGCGCGCCGCGTACGCCTCTCCATACTTATGAAGCGTGGCGTCAAGGTACACACAAGACTAACCCCAGTAGATACAGTGCGCAAGCGGCCCATGCCCGAGCCGCGCCCGCGCCGCCCGCAGCCCGGCTCCGACGCGCGCCGCGTACGCCTCTCCATACTTATGAAGCGTGGCGTCAAGGTACACACAAGACTAACCCCAGTAGATACAGTGCGCAAGCGGCCCATGCCCGAGCCGCGCCCGCGCCGCCCGCAGCCCGGCTCCGACGCGCGCCGCGTACGCCTCTCCATACTTATGAAGCGTGGCGTCAAGGTACACACAAGACTAACCCCAGTAGATACAGTGCGCAAGCGGCCCATGCCCGAGCCGCGCCCGCGCCGCCCGCAGCCCGGCTCCGACGCGCGCCGCGTACGCCTCTCCATACTTATGAAGCGTGGCGTCAAGGTACACACAAGACTAACCCCAGTAGATACAGTGCGCAAGCGGCCCATGCCCGAGCCGCGCCCGCGCCGCCCGCAGCCCGGCTCCGACGCGCGCCGCGTACGCCTCTCCATACTTATGAAGCGTGGCGTCAAGGTACACACAAGACTAACCCCAGTAGATACAGTGCGCAAGCGGCCCATGCCCGAGCCGCGCCCGCGCCGCCCGCAGCCCGGCTCCGACGCGCGCCGCGTACGCCTCTCCATACTTATGAAGCGTGGCGTCAAGGTACACACAAGACTAACCCCAGTAGATACAGTGCGCAAGCGGCCCATGCCCGAGCCGCGCCCGCGCCGCCCGCAGCCCGGCTCCGACGCGCGCCGCGTACGCCTCTCCATACTTATGAAGCGTGGCGTCAAGGTACACACAAGACTAACCCCAGTAGATACAGTGCGCAAGCGGCCCATGCCCGAGCCGCGCCCGCGCCGCCCGCAGCCCGGCTCCGACGCGCGCCGCGTACGCCTCTCCATACTTATGAAGCGTGGCGTCAAGGTACACACAAGACTAACCCCAGTAGATACAGTGCGCAAGCGGCCCATGCCCGAGCCGCGCCCGCGCCGCCCGCAGCCCGGCTCCGACGCGCGCCGCGTACGCCTCTCCATACTTATGAAGCGTGGCGTCAAGGTACACACAAGACTAACCCCAGTAGATACAGTGCGCAAGCGGCCCATGCCCGAGCCGCGCCCGCGCCGCCCGCAGCCCGGCTCCGACGCGCGCCGCGTACGCCTCTCCATACTTATGAAGCGTGGCGTCAAGGTACACACAAGACTAACCCCAGTAGATAACGTTCCGAGCGCGCGATTGGTTGTTCAGTTGACACAAGGATTGACTGACCAATTGCATCGCGTCCACGTTCCGTTTGCTATATATGGTGGTTGGTCAGTTCGCACACTATGCACGATCTTACCCCCACTAAGCCAAAACCTTGCCAAGTTACATGCCGGGGACTATAAGTGTATGTTCATCAGTTCCCTCGATAACTACTAATCTAATTTTAATAATCATTTCTGAATACAGATTTTAATCGGGGTGACTTTGAATTCATTCCCAATATTTCAATGGTTGAAGTGTGGTGACTGTTGTGAGTTCTGATAACAAACGACTAAATTGAATTTTCTTTCGCGATCTCAGAGGTACCTATAGGCAAAGTTGTTCATATTCACGAGTACTCTCTCCACTGAATGATTGCTACTGAAAGGAAAGTCACCCTGTGTTATACCCTGTTTTTTTTTGCACAGAAATAACATTATTTATTATTTTTTTCAAGGAACTGCCGTTACCGCATGCACTGAAGAAGTACGTCAATCTCGGACGTTGCTTCGAGTTCTAAGTCCACAGCAAGGTGTTAGCTGACCGCGGCGTTACTCTCACACACGCAGGCGACGCCACATGTCTTCACACGTCACATGAGCCCGCCAGCAACACTCAGCTACAACAGAAAGCCCTACTACAAAATCCTCACCATTTACTTGACAAATTTTAATGATCTATATCGTGTTCATAAAACTCGAATTTGAACATGAATTAAATGATTGACAGAGCACTTATTATAGAAATTCGAGTTTTATGCACACGTTGTTAAAAGTTAATTATAAATTGTCATCAGATAATATCTATAATACGCAAGTACTATTACACCGTGTCTTTCGTCTTGCAAACAATAATTACTCTCCCGCCGTGGCGTTCCATCCAACACGGCAATAGTCTCCTGAATCGGATGGTTAATATTTATTTTGAAAATACCTGCGTATATTATATTAGTCGATTTAATATCGATAAGCACTCCTAGTCGATTATAAACCTCACTAGACAGGGGCGACAAGGCGGTGATAATTTAAAGTAGATTCACGCAGTTGTTTTCATCTAAAATAGGTAGCTATGCAGAAATATAGACAAGTAACTGGACGTGTAAACTGTACATTATTGTTTAAAAAAATTAATAACTGGCCATCTGTATGACCCATCTTGTGAAACTATTATATTCCGAATAACTGAATGATTAGATTTTATCTGCAGAAAAATGATTTTCTAGTTTGCGCTATACCATTATGAACCATTTCATGGTTGGTCATATAATCTGGGTCATTTCACCATACAGATATTAGCCAGTCATTGAACTTCACATATATACCGTATCTTATCCATCTTACTATAAAGTCATAAATATTTAGAGCCATACACAGTTTAATATTTGTTTTGACTCTCGGTTAGTTGTATACACGTAACTTACCCTAAGCCATAGCAAGCAATAATTAACACTCCAAACAACTTACCCAGATATTCTCATCTCTAAATTATCGCAGAATTAATGTGACAAATTGTCAAGCACGCGTTATCTGCTGTGATTGGCTGTTGAAAATTAATTCAACCAATCACAGCAGATAACGCGTGCTTGACAATTTGTCACATTAATTATGTGATAATTTAGAGGTGAGAAATTTGGGGTTAGTGAAACCAACATTAAATAAGGTCGAAGCCAGTTGCTCGATCTCTTTCAGAGTGTCTCTCTTATCAATATAAATATAAAGTGCCTATACGCTAAATTCGGCCACTTCCATAGATCTGGGTGTAATGTCAGCTTCGAATTTAAAAATGAGCCGCCATGTTATTGTACGCGGCCGAGACTGGAGTGGAGCTCGAAACGGTCACAGCTGTTCATGCTGTTACAAGCTAAAATGTCTTCCTACCCTCATTATCAAATAAAGGCGCCAAGACTGACTACCTTTCATGTTCTACGAGATTTTCGCTGTATAGAAAATCTCTATTCAACAAACGACATACTTTTGGAATTGACACTATTTCTTGTACAATAATTTAAGAGAAATTTTCTGGGGAGTAAAGATGCATCTCGTATGCACTTACTAGTCTCTGCCGTGTGCAATGAAATATGATAGAGTTATAACATTTTCTTCGCCGTTCCTTGGCGAGTACTGCAGTTATCGTAGACTAGATTATAATTATAGTTTATATATTAATGTTAAGTAAGACTGTTGGTGCGCTGGCGTTCAAATGGTCGGAGAACTTTGACACATCTGTGGTGTTTTTAGTTCAATATCACATACGTACTTTTTTCTGCGCATGCATTTTTTATTCAATCGTTCGAGCTACGCGCATCGCCTGCGTTTTGCGCATTTTCTGTGTTTCGCACACCCACTGAGTTTGTGCTTTGGAGCCAGCTATTCTTGAATATTTAACGATTTGCTCGGTTACCCGACAAATCGGAACTAGTCAGTGTTTAGTACCTTTTTGTTTCGTTACGACGAGACTATTTGAACGCAGCGCATAATATATTGTGTCATAATAAATACTTCAACTTTGGTCGGATACTGAACTAAATTTGGAGCTCTCAAATAATTATCAGACAAAGGTGTTTGTTGGTTATTCTTTTTAATATTAAGAAGGTCCATTTTTTAAGCTTTGATGTTCAGAATAGAGTGTAGAATTAAAATTAGATATTTCTTCGTATAAAAGCTTACAATGGTGACCAAGAATGATCGAAATTAGATGAACCTTCAATTCAACATTCAATTTCATTAAATCATGATTGTGATATAAACATGAGCCGCTCAGCAGGGTTGTCACAATGACGTTCATGAGTGTGTTGCACAGATACAAATTTGCAAAATTTCGATAGTATTATCTGTAGTAATACTAGTAATTTACTATTTCAATATGAATTAAGTCGATTCAATAATAATTTTATTTGTGGGCTATCAATGTGAGTGGATAATATTTTAATAATAAGTATAAAATTATGTTTTAAGTTTGATAAATAACGCGTTACAGTCATTCAAAGCTGTAAGGAGATGCTTTGATTATTGACTAGCGCATTTGGTGGTTTGCCGGCTTGTCTATTGTTCATTTCTTTAATAATATTAATGTTACGAATTTGTTTTTAGGAAACAGGCGTCATATTCAACCAAAGTTGAATATTTATATCGACGTGTGCTTGGTGCACACTCAACTGCTATAGTTTCATTAAACCTCTTGAATTAAATGTCCTCCTCTTTTAAATGTGGATCCATTACTTATTGTTTCGGTAATTACGGCATTCAAACAATTTATAAGTAAGAAATAGAGGTGCCCAAGGATGCCTTGAATAAAACTGTATGACCAGTAGAGTGTGTCCCTAGCTTTGGGGAAGTTATGATAAATGTTTATACGATATTAATTTGGTGTAAATAATAATGTCATTACGTTTCTGTTGCTAGTAATAATTATAATGATTTTACTATGAAATTCGTTTTTTATTTCGTAGTTTATAATTAGATTTTATAATTCCCTCTAAACAAACGACTTCTTCTCTATGGAAGCTCCACCCATAGCGTTATTGCGTAAGCGTAGCGTATTCAATACTATTTTATTTCAAAGATAATAGGATGTATTTTGTGAATTGATACGTAAATAATAATATATATGTTTGGTTTTTTTTATAAGAATATTTGTTTTTCAAAATCATTGAATGGGGCAGGTTCATACAGTAATAAGAGGGGCACAGTCATACTAATAGATACATAACAAAGATATGTTACTTAATTCTAGGACATAGATATACTTATTTGACTGATCAGAAAGACTGTTAGGTTAACTAAGTTTCTTTCAGTGCCATAAAAGGAAAAACTACCTACATTTTAAGTTATTTTCTGTTTACTTAGTTATCTTTTTTTACTTTTTTCTTTATTACTTGATTATTTTCTAGGTATTAGTTACTCACAGAGTCTAATTGCTTTTGGTTTCGAATACGTTGTGTTTTGATACTTTTATTTTGATAAATAATTAAACATTTATTCCTTAATTTGTGTATTTTTTCACATGTATGAATCTGCCCCATAGCCTGTATGAAAGTACCCCGCATGCGGGGCACATTCATACATTCCTGATTTTTTTTTTAAACTTTTATAAAAAGGCACGGATGTATATTTAAACAAATTATATGTTTTTGATAGAAAGTCAGATAGTTATAGTACTAGTTCTTATTCAATCTATTCAGATATTGATACCAGAGAATAATCTATGAGACAAAATAGAAAAACTGTATGAAGCTGCCCCACCTTCCCCTACCCCATAAAAGATGATGCTACTTTAGCCAGCCTGAAACCTGGTTGAATTAATTGGTCCCTATTTCTGGTAACATAATTATGTCTGTCGCTATTTTTACTAAAAAGATGTCAATTCTTTCTAACTTGTGATGTTTTCTTAAATATATTGACAAGGTAGTAGGTACCGTCATGATGTTAATGCCCTTAAAAATGAATGCCTATTTCCCTTGGTCACGGCATCACGCGTGAACGGCTGGACCGATTCCACTAATTCTTTTTTTGTTGTGTTTGTTAATGTTAGAAGGTTCTTATGAAAAATAAAATTACATAGGTAGGGTAGGTATGTACGTAGGTTAGGTAAGGTAGGGTAGGGTAGGGTAGTTGGGTTTAATAAGGTGACACCAGCGTCGGTCGTACAACGTCCTTTGGTAAAGCCATACCGTTTATCGTGTAGGATGTTATTCGTATTAAAATGAATGAGCATTTGATTTAGCATTATCTTTTCAAATATCTTGCTAAAACCTGCAGCACCGATACTGGACATGAAAGAGTAAGACACATTTCCTTTAAATGTTTTCGGTTAATAATTTAGAAAGGTAGAAAATGCCTAAGGCATTAAGTCCGCCTCTGTACGTTTGTGTGCATGAAGTATTAAATAAATAAATAAAGGGTAATGAGTTGAATTCTCATATACTTTCCATGAACTATCCCCTTTCGAGTGTATTAAGCAATACGAAAGTCGTTATATTAAAGGTGTCGCACCCTTACCTATACGTGTTCTTTGGCGAATTAGTCTTAGGTATTTTTACATTGTATGATCAGTCAAGTAGTTATTAACGAAGAATCTATAATTATTGTCAGAGAGACAGAATTTTCATTATTCCCGATGTCCACCACTGGAAAAATGGCCACTCTCATTCACCACTTTATACCTATGTTATTTTTGCTTATAACTTGGGATAACTGGGTTCTAATAAATGAGGTCACAAAATCAAAGGCATAATACGTTTATTGTCATGTACACATCTTAGCCAAGTCTTAAATAAATACGTTACGTTAGGTGAGTATTGCGCGGTGGGTGCTTACATACGGTGTATTTACATTATCCTCTAATTAACTCATATTCTGTACACTGCTGCACTGCTGATAACGTTCTCATTTGTGGCAAGTTTAATATCAAATACAATCATTTTATAATTTGTAACGCCAGACTAAGAACTAATAAGAATTTAATTTTTTGATAAGAAAAATCTAAAACTCAAGTTCTAAATTATAAATTAATTTTTCTTTCAGCCTCATTTTTGCCATAAAGTTTATCCATTAGCCTATTTTGGCCTTCGATTTGGTAGGTGCTAACACCACTTGCCGGTCCTACCATTTATCCTAACAGGCATGTGAGTGTTCTCAGGGTACAGGTCATCAGCTGCTGGGGCCTCGCAGGCACTCAGTCCGTTGAGGTGCTTCCTCTGCGGCCGTGGCGTGGCTCGGCCCGCGTCTCGGATCCTCTCCCGCGCCCACTTGTCTGCCGCATGCGTCCTCTTTACCGGCCGTTTATTACATTCCGTATCTGTATGCTTCGCCTCAGAAGCAGGCCGACTTGGCGTCTCTGATTCACTGCCGTTTATCAAGGAATGTGCACTTCTTGCTTTATGAAGGGATAGTCGCAAAGGTTTCCGAGGAGGTGTTGGTCGAGACTTCACGTCGCTGTCTTTTCTGTCTTCGTTCTTCTTGTAATGACTCATCCGGGAGGTTTCTGAACCGTAGTCTATCCTCGGCGAACTGCTGTACATGTCTCCGTTCGGAAAGTCTGACTCTGATTCAAATTCAGAAGACTTGGCGCTCCGAGAGTGCAGTTTGGATGTTCTTCTACTGGATTTATGAGCGTTTTCTAAAACCTTGCCGTCTATTCTGTGATACATGTAATGTCTTTCAGATTCCAACTGAATATCTTCTGAGCTGTCGTTCTTCTTCATTTTTCTAAGACGTTGGGACCGTTTTAGTTGTTCAATGATTGACAGAGTTTTCCTCTCTGCCCAGTTAGTCTTCTTGATGCTTTCTTCTATCCTGTCAGCTGCTTTCTTGATCTCGTAATGTCTTGGATCGACGCTGACGCTGGAGTGCGTGTCCCGCATGTCCAAGTCGCTGTCTGATCGGAAGTAGTCCTCGCACTTGGACCGGCTCAGTCTTTCATTTTTCATTCGTTGTTTCTCGATGTGTCTTTGGTTCCTCTCGATCATGCGGATCGCTGCGTCAGTCTCGGCGCTGTAATCAATGCCTCCGTGTATGCAGTGATGGGAGAGAGAGTGACGCATTCGTTCGGCTTTGTGTTCGAGGCTGTGGGAGCTGTGGGACCTGTGGTTAAGGGGAGGTGATGCTCTGGGGGAGACAGCCGCTCTGGAAGACGCTCCTGAAGCGTTAGACCTTGGTCGGATCATTGGCAGATTATTCTCCACGCCATCTAGTCCTGGTAGTTTGGCGACGATAGCAGTGATGTCTGGTCCTTTCTGGAACACTTGCACTTCGGACTTGGGACTAGGCTTCTGGTGCGGTTCCGTTGTGATGTTGATGTTGGTGACGTTCTTCTTCGTCTTGTTTACTGTAATGCAGCTGTCGTTGCTGCTCACTGAATGAAGCTGGGAAGAAGAAATGCAAATGAGCTGGTGCTATAAAATAAAGCATGTTTTAGGGACCAAAGATAAAATATTTTTTTGTAAAAAGCAATGATATCTATTATATATTAACCTGTGTATGTCTGCTAAGCAGTTCGGCGACCTGTTCCTCGAGGTAGGAGATCCGGTGCGTCAGCCTGGTGTTGTCAGAGCGGAGGCCTTCCTTCGCCTTCTCGGCATCGTCTGCAGCTGACCTCAGGGCGCCTAACTCCGCTCGTAGTGACACTGCTTCGTTCTAAAATTATAATAAAATATGGTGATATGGATGCCTTGTCAAACAAACCACACAGTCTGCGAACATATCGGCCTCAATATAATGTCACTTGTAATACACTTCTCTTGATCATGTAATACACCTCTAAAAATATTTGAGATTGTTTAATGGATAAGTGAGACCCAGTCTCAAAAATAATACTTAGAAGGATTTGGAGGAGATCTTTACCCAACAGTGGGACAGTGTGGGAAAATATATGTAAAACGATGCAGTCTTCATACGCACCTGTGTGAAGCCGTTAGGTGGTTGCGGTGGCTGAGCGGGCCCGGTGCTGCGCAGGAGTACCAGACGCGCGGGGCTGGCGGCGCTCGTGGCGCGCTGTAGATCCTCCTGGCTGCGGCACGCCAGCACTGACGTGCCGTTCACTTCTATTAGTCTGGAGACGAGTAAAAACATCTTTTGTTAGAAAAAAACATAATTATCAACTTGTAATGTTGTTTAAACTTTAAGTCACCGCCAGATAACAAAAAAATTAAAATCGCTAACACCTGTCTACCAATGTATTCCAATATTTCAAAGCTATACGAAAATAAAACCGGCCAAGTGCGAGTCGGAGTCGCGCACGATGGGTTCCGTACCATTATCGCAAAAAACGGCCTAAAAATCACGTTTTTTTGTATGTTAAATATTTATTCTATTTTGTTTTTAGTATTTGTTGTTATAGCGGCAACAGAAATACATCATCTGTGAACATTTCAATTGTGAGTTTGTGACGGACAGACAGACAGACGGATCGCGGAGTCTTAGTAATAGGGTCCCATTTTTACCCTTTGGGTACGGAACCCTAAAAAATGTAAAGGCAGTGTCGCTAACACGATCAAAACAAACTTATCGCGGTATGAGGCGTCCGTGACCCTTTCACTTGGCATTCAGTAATGAGTTAATATGCCCTAAAGACGTGGACCGATTTACACGATTTAAACGGATGGATCTACGCCTATTCTTTTAAATTTGAGATCAAATATCTCCATAAACAAAAAAACATGTTTTCATGTTACCTACGTAAGGTAAAAGTCGGATCAACGACTTTTATTTTATTGTTATCTGGCGGAGTCTTATTAGGTATAAAGAAGTAAGTAAAACTGTTTATTTAAAATAAAATAAAAAGTTAATCTCTGGAAATACCGATTTCGTAAATTCTTTCATTGATAGAACGCAATAGGCAATTTTTTATTACGTATGCGCCGTTCCTAACGTGATAGGTTGAATGAAACTGCGATTATTTTGTGGGACGAGGATACTAGCAGGGCAATAAAAATCAATAGGAGTTTCTTTTGTATGGTAGGTGTGTTTACAAACATTTCAATTCACATAAACAAACAGCCAGCCTGGAATAACTATCTTTAGGCCATACGAATATTTGTTAAGTGCGGGAACGGAACCCGTGACACGCAGCGCAGCAGCCACCGCTCAAACCGTGCCGTTTGCGTTTGCCAAACAGAAAACAAATATGGCTTTGATGTTAAATATCTGTAGACACTTGGGCTGGTAGTAGGAAAGTGTTTACCTAGGCATCAGAAAGTATTGCGAATTGCTTAAAATTAATGTCATCATTGCTAAATCACGCACATTCTATTTCCATAAAACTACTTTCGCGGTAACTGTACATCACAAATAACCACTCAGTAGCGTGTATCCACCGAATTTACACATTTGATTCGTTATAATTGGTTAATTGTATACTTAACTTGCAAACTATGGCCAATTTCACCGTACTATGCTTGTAGGCATTTTGAAGTTAATGCTTTCTAACTGCGTATGTAACGGTTCGGCATGTTGTTCAGGTTTTTGTGGCAGATTCAGAATTGGCCCATTATTTTGGTGGATGTAAATTTCTGACAAGGTGGAAGAAGGAGAAGACAGTTTTCAGGGCCATATGTTAATGCAGAAACTTCCACCTTGCTTGCCAACCCAAGTATTTTATGACATTCTTGACTGTATAGTTACCTATTTGGGGATGTAGGTACCACAGTAAAAGATGTGTATGATAAAGTCATGTCTTTCTCCTTAAATATTTGTGAGGACAGAGGCAGCCTCAGCATAGGAATAACTTTGCCAAATAGGGAGTTGAGCCCGTCTCGCAATTCCTACCCCTTGTGACCACTAATCACAATGTTACTGAGTAATTGTTATACTCCTTGGCAACTTATCTATCAATATGAAACTATTATAGCCTCTAAGCGAAACATTAAGAAGATCTAGTATAGAATATACAAGAATAATGTCCGCTTGACAAATGCGCAGGAGTGGACGGTTGTTAGGATCAATAAATCGTGTAGAATTAATCGTTCGAGTCCTTATACGTCACGTCAAAGCAATTCACATATATAAATATTTATTATTATTGGCCCGGGGCACATTCTCCGAGGGCTGTCCTAGGACTGAAAATGCTGTTAGATGCTGAGAAGTTAAACTTGATGGATTATATTGATCTCGGGTGAAAGAAAGCAGATCAATCAATTATTATTTGACTGCTTCTGTCAAACCTCGTACCTACAAGATGAAGCATTAAATGTGTGAACACATTATATTATCTGATTCAATCTGCTTAACGTTTGCGCAGCTATGTTAGGGTCGGGTCGGGTCGGGTACGGTGTAACCGGTTTTATACCTTTAGTATTTTTCATGGAACGACTGCCTGTCTGACCTTCACAACCCCGTAAAGCGCTGTCCCCACATTTCCGGGTTCCCGTCCCTGACGGAACACGGAAAATCGGTTACATACGATTTGTACGAACTGGTTCACACTTTTCCGTATTAGGGGGATCCGGATCGTTCATACAAATCCTATATAACCGACTTTTCGTGTTCGGAACCCGGCAATGTGTGGACCCGATACCTCTTGGCAGGAGTAGTGTCAGATTTTCTGACTTTGAGTGCCTACCCGTAAGGACTGCCGAAGATCTACAAATTAAACCGGCAGCCTAATTGCGTAAGTGAGTTCGGCAGGGCAAAGGGAGTCATAACTCCATAAAAGAGTATAACAAATTCACTTTAAAATTGTTCGGTATTGCCAAAAATTATTAGACTCTTTCGAAAAGAGTATCTTCACCAATGAAAGCGTCTTACGTTACACAATTAGGCTGCTGGACTAACGGCTTAATTACTTGGTACGGAGAAGTCTCGATGTAACGGATGTTACCCATGGATTGACCTAGGCAAGCGTGCTTGATCTCGAAGGTCGACCTTTGCTGCTCGACTATATTACCTGATTATAGTTATTCCATTATTAAATGAGCAGTGGTGGCCCAGTGGTAACGGCCGCGACTTACAAGTTGTAGGTCGTGTGTTCGAATTCGAAGCCAGGCAGGCGCTTTACTAAAAGTGTAAATTATTTCATCACCACTGCTCTCAAAACGGTGAAGGAAAACATCGTGACGAAACCATGCATGTCTTAGAACCAAAATTCGAAGACATGTGGCATCCACCAACCCGGCCGATTCCCTCACTCAGAGAGGAGGCCTGTTAAATCAAGAAGATCAGAACTACTTATTTATAATATGTTCGCCTCGTCAATACTCATGATTAGCATAGTAGGTGGAGCAACTACTCGACTTTCTAAGATGATAATGATTAAAGATATGAGATTAGATAGATAAGTGATTTATTCAGGTTTCTGCTGCTTTTTTTTCAAAGGAACTAGTATTGTGCTCATTACCAAGAGTTCATTAAATAATTCCACAAGAGATTAATTTAGCGTGGACAACATTTTTCTAAGAATAGGTACTTAGGGCATCACGCACAAAGAGCATCACTATGTTATTACCATGGATGGATAGTTTATATAATACTAGCGACTATATATACTGATGGAGATATGGAACAACATAGAAATAATAAAACAATAAAATGGAATAACATAATACAGGAAAATTAAACGAGAAAGAAATTGACGAGGAAAACCGCGGGCAGAAAGCTAGTATGCCAATAAAGTTCGTGAGAAGTTATCTGTGAGCATTCTAAACGGACGTGTATTGATGGCCTGACACCGCGCCCGCCGCGACGGCGACGCCGGGTCCTACGCCTCGAGCACATGCCTTTACCGCCATAAGTCACAGGCATTTCTTTTTGTTTTGCTTCTGTATTTTCAAAACAGCGCACACTTGCAAAACCAGCTACTGTTCAGATTCAGCGTTTATTAGCTAAAGATAAAATAACGTAGTGTGCAGTCTGGCCGCGGCTTTATGTTATGTGGCTTAGTAGATAATTATTTAGTCTCAAAAGGTTTATTTATCTCGGTATCTTTTAGAAATATGTAAAATTATGGAATGCATTCATTTCTACATACATGGCCAAACAAAATAAAGAGATAAAGTGAAACCGAGATCACATATCTAGCGAAGCAACCAGTTATTTGGCGCGGTGTGTGGCCGTCACAAATGCCAAGAAATTCCATGCACTAATGTAAATGACTTCGACAATGTTTGCCCACAGTCCGAGGCCCATCGTTGCCCATCTATGGGCATAGATAGCATCGCGATGGCCGTGATTGCGGGCCGCTGACCCGCTGGCTGCGTGTGCGCAGATGCGCGCGCATTTGCGTGGTTATTGCGCGCTATAAAGCGGAGAGTGCGGACATTGCATCGTAAAGACGTTTTATGCGAGTTTTGGTGTTTCGTGAATGGATGTTATGACTATTTCACACAACTTTGAGTTCAATGTGACGATGGCCAGAATTTATGCATTTCCAGGTTATCTTTTTCCCCGAGACTTTCCTGAAATTCCAAACGAAAATAATTTTTTTCATACAGTTTTCTCAGGAATGGATTATTTTTATTTGAGATAATTAAAACAGTAACATGTTAATTTGATACAATAGGTTTCTTCACCATTCTTCTACATATAGCCCACTATGTATGTATCTATGGTACACGGATTAATCAAATAATTGAAAAACGGACACGGGTTTTTAAGATTCATCCGTATGAGTTATTTGCTTAATATGGGCCAAAGGGACCATTTCTAGATCTTGTTCTTTTTGAGTCGATGGAAAATCCTTTAAATATTTTGGGGCCGGTAGGCGGCCACCCCAATCGCAGCTTCAGTGGCGTTCATTAGGTCCTCTATGGTGCAAGTGTGTAGGCACTTGGGGCACTGAAACTTGTGTGAAAAACTCAAAGACATGTTTAGATAAAAATACATGACAAACATACCTGTCTCCGGCCTTCAGCCCGGCGTTGTCCCCGGGCCAGTCCACCAGCATGCCGGCGCCGCGCGGCACTGCGCCCCAAGTGCCCTCACGCGCCTCCGCGGTCACCACCGACGCGCAACCGCCGCTTTCCCGCACCGCACTGAGGACAACACATTTTGTTATAGTTAAGGATATTGAGGAACTCGTAAAAACGCTAAATGAATTAGGGTCTTTCTCCATTTCGCCAAATATCCTCATCACAAGGAATTGTGTGAGACTTACTGATTAAAAAAGATAAGTTCGAAATATTGGAATAATGGATTACGGAATCTTCTTCTTTTCGAATCGATGGACAACTCTTTAAATATGTATTTTTGGCCCTCTAGGTCGCCACGTTAATTGCAGCCTCAGTGGGGTTTATCAGGTCCTCTAAAGAACAGGTGTCCAATAACAAGCTCAACCAGCAAGATCTAATTCGTAGCAGTTTCTCAACAAACTCGTCTGTTCGTGCATCACTTGGTGGCAGTTTTCTGCCGTTCGAAGATCCGCATGGAAATTACAATAGGTACGTAGACAAAAAGTTATAAAACAAGATATTATATTTCACAGTACGACACGAGACATATCTATCAACAAAACCTGACTTTGAAAGATCGACATTATAAAGAGATAGAAACCAATCCCGTGTAAGTTTTCACGCTGTATCAAGTTTTTATGTACCTATATACATTATTGTTATGAAGAAAGGTAATGAATATCGCTATTGTTTTGTCAATCCAATATACTACACTTTTATATTTCAAATTAAACTTGTTGCAGTAGTTTTATCTATTAGTTGTATAGTTTCTCTAGAGTAGAGCTTATTTCAGTTAGGAAAGGAAAATGTCGCAAAAGTATTTTAGGGAGGGAAGCCGTTTATTGCTGTTGGTATGCGCCTGGCTGGGTTCGAACCCACGGCCTACGACTACGACACGTAAGTCGGGACCGTTAACACTGGGCCACCAATGCTCTCTGTAGTTTATGTCTCTTAAAATATGCTCGCTTTATCCCTAAGCGCACACGCTATAAATCATCAACTTTCTATTCAAAGTACCTCATCGTAAATAAAAGACGTATTCTTCGCCCTTCCACTCATGTTATAGCATAGTTTAAGTGTGATAACCTGTGCTGTTACTGCAGCATGCAGCGTTAGGTGACTTTGTGATGGGTGCCATAAATATTGTGTTGTGCGAACTGGCGTTTATTGGCTGTGTTAAGTGCATCGGATATGAGATCCTATGGGAAGGTTTAATACGCTGGTATAAGTACCTCTTAACTTTACTTTTTACGGCTATAATTAACTTCGTAAAGAGTTTAATGATGTAGATGGCACATTGATTAATTATGGATTTGACTTTTTGTGCATGTTACGAGTTTGTTAGGGCGCGGTCCATCGCGAATTAATAGCTCTCAAACCACGCCCTTAGGTATCTAGTGTTTTGAGCTGCAATCTTACGGCACATTTTCTGAAACAAAATTATCGCTATATTAATATGATGGTAAAAGTCAAGCTTGCGTTAACTGCTGTGATTGGTTTAATTAATTATCTATCAACATCAAATGTATCCCTCGACTTGAGATTACATGTTGCCGTGTCAATAATTTCATCCAGGAAGTCCGGGTCCCAAAATTAGGCTAAAGATCTCCTTTTTAATATTTCCTATATTGACCCTCTGGCACAAATCTGTTCAAAAGCCTTACATTATTCCCGCAAAAAAAAATTAAGCCATAATTTCTCTAAGGCTTAACTTCTTTAATCACATCTATGTGCGACCATTAACGCAGAATTCCAATAACTCCGTAACAGGCTAAAACAGTGTCTGTAATAAATCGAGTGCCATACGAGAGGCTCACGAGTCACGTGACGGACGATAACGGCGATATTTTATTTATCTGTGCCCTATTAAGGCGCGCAATCTTACGCTGCGCGGTTCTGGGCGGATTGATTGCAATCGCCTTTTATATTGCCGTCTATACAATGTGAATAGCAATAGGTGAAAAGTGGCTGGAAATCGTAAACTAGAAGTTTCGAACATAGGTTCCTGTTAAGGAACACGTTTGGTGAGACAAACGTCAATCTAGTTTGTGGGGGGTTGGGGTTCTTAGTTTAATTGGGCTTAAACTGTATTTGAATTATCATGTCTATTTCAATCCTAGATACAAATTATGTACTTCGAAAGCAGTCAGCGTTCCTTCCTTGTTTCATGGTGGTCCGAAAGTACCTTCTGCCGTAGTAGGATTTTGGGATCCCATGAGGGCTAACTAATACATCGGTGGTCACAAACTGATCCATCATAATCTAAACTGCATTGAAGTTGTCCGCGATCTAGTACAAGTCCAGCGATTTCACTTGAAAAGCGGACATAGTTCCTTTGGCCCATTGTCTGGCACGAAAATAATCGCAAAATTAATGTGACTATCCGTCAAACGAGCGTTAGCTGCCGCGATTGGTTGAATACATTATCAACAACCTATCGGCTGTACTTGACTGGCGTCTAATTTGTGTATATTTCATTTTTAGAAATCAAAGGTTAATCTGTTTGTACAACAAAAGCAAAACAAGAAATTCACCAACATTGGACGACTTTATTGTCATCAGAAAATGTTATATATTTATCTCAATATTAGCCGCATTTTAACAGTTTGATGTTTAGCATTGTGGAGGTTATCTGTTCCCAATCTCGACTGATCAAAACATTGTATGAAAATAAGGCAAAACTATCGGGGACTATTTGTATCACAACTGGACTCGAATATTTTAATATTGATGAGGTATATTTATGATCTCTATGCAACGCTGTATTATATCTGTGCTGAAATACGTCGTTTGGTAATCTTTTGTACCTACCTACTTCTAGAATAGCAGAATATTACCACCACCAAGTGTCTGTATTAGTGACTGCCTGATTGGTCTAGTATTCCGCTAGTTTCGATTCCCGATTAAAGTGGTATTGGATTGTTGCATCTGCAATTTCTATATGTATTTGTGGCCAGCGGGAGGTAACAGGTTTGCCGTATTATCTATAACTGGCGAAATATGGGAGTACCTATGAATATGAACACCTCTGCTTAACAGTTTGGAATATAGTAATTCAGTGTTTTTAGGGTTCCGTACCTCGAAAGGAAAAAACGGAACCCTTATAGGATCACTTTGTTGTCCTTCCGTCTGTCTGTCTGTCAAGACCCTTTTTCTCAGGTACGCGTAAAGGTATCAAGCTGAAATTTTATATCAAATACTCAGATCTAATGTCCCATAAAGCAGTGAAAAAATCAAACTTCTAAGCCAACGCAATCAAACGATACAGTCGTTTATGTCGCAAATTTTCGACACTCGCTAGGGAATCAAAACCTACAGGGTACTTCCCGTGAACTCAGAATCTTGAAATTTGCACGAAGCAACGTCTTGTAGCACAGATAAAGAAATAATTGCGAAAACCGTAAATGTTTAGTTACGTCATATAATAATAGCTATTTATACAACTGTTACGTTATGGACGGTCTTTTAATACGAGTGCCATTTTTCGGTACAAGCGTAGCGCGTACCGAAATTAAAAAAAAAAAAAAAAAATGATTTCAAAAATTCTTTCACCGTTGGGAAGCTACTCTATCCCCGGGTGACATAGGCTACTTTTTATCCCTGTATTCCCACGGGAACAGGAACTACGCGGGTGAAACCGCGAGGCGTCCTCTAGTTTTTTTTCCTTTAGTCCTTTATTTATATTCTCGCGTTTGACCACTATCTCGCCTGATGGTAAGCGATGATGTGGTCTACGGTGAAGCACGCTTGTCTAGAAGTAACCTATTCACTCATGACTTAAAGACCCCAAGGAAATTGAAAACTCCCTACAAAAAAACACGACTAGCTGTGCCCGCGGCTTCGCTGGCGTTAACTGCGTACCCTACTCTACTTATCTACCTTCCTACTATTTTTTTCTAGGGTCATTCTTTCATGGAGAATCTTAACAACGTCATTCATAAAATTACGTGAAATGCACAACACCATCTATCGAATAAAAGTTTAACTGTCCGAATATCTGAATTGAGTGTGTGTTTCGTCCGATTTTTAATATCTTGTTGCAACACTGTGCCAGCTCGCTGTCATTCTGAGTTTGACAGTAGTTTGGTTGACAGCTGACACTTGACAAGAGTCGAAAGAGAAAATTTGTAGTGGGCACTCGAGAAATTCGGTGGCTTGTAGAGTTATAAGCTAATCGAGCTATAACTCACCCATTGTAATTGCTAATTGCGCCCGCCGTTCGCAATCGGTTTGTGGGGCGCCCGCGAAGTCGGTTTTGAATATATTTCACGCACAACGAAGTGCTTTTGCGGGAAACCTGTTCTGTCTGGTGGATCCGGCGTCCACGCGCCTTTGGTCCAGACAGCCGTCAGCCTATCCCTTATTGTCCTAATATTATATATATTCTCCTATCCCCAATCTCCCGGCACGGCACGATATTGATCGACCCCCAGGAGCCTACCGCCCTAAGTAAGCCTAATCCCAGATAAGTGCCAATAACACCTTACTTACACCCGTTCCTATTACGGTACCAGTATATCTCTCAATAAGGAGCAAATCCCCTAGCTTTCCACTGCTGCGTTATGGCAGTTTCGTGGGATACAGGTTCAGACAGGGTCCAGGAGTCCCAGCATTGCCCATGGGCCCCAGTGCTGCCTCCTGGATTGGTATCCGCAGACCTGTATTTAACAGTGTGTTTTGATACTTTACACTTATTGAACACTAAATTCATCAAATGTTTGATAGAGTGGACCGTTTCCGATGAAACATAAACTAAGTGATACTTCAATTAAGCACATTATTTATTAATGTTTAAAAGTTATATATATTAGTTTCGTACATTTTACGTGAAGCGTGCACATTTATATAGACAAACAGACAAAAAAAATTTCATCACACTTGCACGTAAACAGTATCAAAACGTACAGGTTAACTTGGCCGTAATGCCCCATATAAAACCCTTGAGCTTTTTTGTTTGTCATGAAATCCTAGGGCGGTAAGTAATATTTTATTAATTTATGGCACAGCACATACTCGTAGGTCATGCAAGTTCAAGCAAGTAGTTTACACGCAATTGAAAAATTGTCTTAAAATGTTATCTAAATAGGAATTTCTTTGCAATCTCGCTACATGTTACTTAAATACTCAACTTATGTTCTTAATAATCGATTTTAATAGTTATAGTATGAAAACGTCGAAATTATTTAATTCTTTTTACACTCCGTCATGGCTGTATACCTAAGTATTTGCCCTTAAAGTTTCTGAACGAAACACTGTATAATCTGTGGTGTGGCCAAAAATTCGCCAACCGCTTAAAAAAAAGTTCACGTATTTCGTAATAACAGCTGTGCTGACTTGTGTATTAAAGCTATAATTCATAATTATTACTCGCAAATGTGATGAAAAACATTGTATGTATCACGGGCGGTACGGGAATTACGAACCTCGACTCAGAAAGCCCTCAGTCTCCGATTTCGGGCTTCTACTAGAGTCTCGATCGTAATTCCTTACATACCGCCCTTAATACACAATATAGGTACTATAAAAATGCTGGTTATGGGTTTTGGTGGTTATCCTTTAACACCCTGGCTATATTTTTTTTTAATATTTCAATATACAATAAAAAAAGTTAATTAAAAAATCAAAGAGCTAGACATAATCGCGAGCTGGCTGACCAAAAACAGATGTATCCTCCGGCTGCACAGCATGATTTTCTTCTTGTTTACGTCTTTTTAGTTCGCTTTTTAAGCAGTCGGGTTCTTTGATTTTTTTATTAACTTTTTTTATTTACAACCTTTTAGTTATTTTTTTAATTAGGTACATTTAAACATATAAGTATTATATCATTTTGAAATCACCTCTTAAAACCCTTTATTTTGATACCCCCACGATTGAAGGAAAAAAAAAATCTCCGCAAAATGGCGCCCAAGTTCCGCCATTTTTTTCTTTTCCATTTTTTATGTAGCCTGTGACACTCGCAGGGTTAAGACGAATCGATTGACGTAAGAATCATCAAACTCGGCCAACGCGTTTGGTCTCTAGAACGCCACATAGGAACAAACATACATACATAGTCTGATAAACACATTACCCTCCTTCGTCAGTCGGGTAAAAACGACTTTTCTACAGATATATTATAAGTATTGATGATTATTATTAAACGTTGGGTTTTTTAATAACAAACTAATACGGAAATGAGATTGACAAACAATAACAGCTATTACGTATTATTGCACGCACTGTCATATAACGAGACCACAATTTTCTCCATGTGGTCTAGTAACATGACCGATTTAGTTCAAAACTTCAAATTAGCAAAACAGCATTTTGTGGCTAGATAATTAGTTTTCATTCAGGCTTTTCTATTATTACAGTTTTCACTACCATTGGGAAGATTACGTGCACCTTCCTTTACACTTCTTATGCCAGCTAATACTTCTACAAATAATATTTCTAGGCAAGCGTTCCTGAGATAGAGATGAAACGCAAGCCTATCTTTCTAAGCTTATTAATTTTTACTTAAGCTTACTATAATATTATAAATGTGGCAGTATGGATGGATGTATGTTTGTTACTCAGTTACGCTAGAACAGCTGAACGGATCTGGATGAAATTTGGCACAGACATAGATTATGGTCTGGCATAGCACAAAGGCTACTTTTCATCAAGTCAAGTCAAATATATTTATTCAACTAGACCAATAAGCGGCACTTTTGAACGTCAAACACAAATTAAAATTGAAATTTACTAGTAATAAAAGTTGATTCTACCGTGCATTCGGCAAAGTAGCTATGGAGAAGAATGCACATGAAACTCCATACTTAATCCTTTAAAAAATATATATTTTAAATTCATCCCGGTCTAATGTTCCAGTGGGATAAAAAAAAACACTTTTCACGCGGGCGAAGGCGCCGGCAGAAGCTAGTCAGTAGTAAAGAGTGTTTTTACTGGATCCCCACCACAGTCAATGACACACGGACCAATGCCTTCGACCTTGTCCATGAGTTCGGGTCATACTTTGTGGATATTAACTTCAAATTAGCAAAACAGCATTTTGTGGCTAGATAATTAGTTTTCATTCAGGCTTTTCTATTATTACAGTTTTCACTACCATTGGGAAGATTACGTGCACCTTCCTTTACACTTCTTATGCCAGCTAATACTTCTACAAATAATATTTCTAGGCAAGCGTTCCTGAGATAGAGATGAAACGCAAGCCTATCTTTCTAAGCTTATTAATTTTTACTTAATATTATAAATGTGGCAGTATGGATGGATGTATGTTTGTTACTCAGTTACGCTAGAACAGCTGAACGGATCTGGATGAAATTTGGCACAGACATAGATTATGGTCTGGCATAGCACAAAGGCTACTTTTCATCAAGTCAAGTCAAATATATTTATTCAACTAGACCAATAAGCGGCACTTTTGAACGTCAAACACAAATTAAAATTGAAATTTACTAGTAATAAAAGTTGATTCTACCGTGCATTCGGCAAAGTAGCTATGGAGAAGAATGCACATGAAACTCCATACTTAATCCTTTAAAAAATATATATTTTAAATTCATCCCGGTCTAATGTTCCAGTGGGATAAAAAAAAACACTTTTCACGCGGGCGAAGGCGCCGGCAGAAACTAGTCAGTAGTAAAGAGTGTTTTTACTGGATCCCCACCACAGTCAATGACACACGGACCAATGCCTTGCGACCTTGTCCATGAGTTCGGGTCATACTTTGTGGATATTAAAATATAGCACAACACAGTTGTTAACAACATTTAATTGCACTTGCACAAAGTAGGCTCCACCAACAACTTGTTACATCGCCAATGGTACAGTCGTGCGCAAAATTCAAGCTAACGAAATACGCTTTGGTTAGCACCAAACTGCATTCACAAAACAGGCTGGAGATAAGATAGGACTTAAAAAATAAACTCACATTTAAATTTGTAAAATTTAATTCGCATCGCGGTCTATTAAAGTTGAGGAAGCAAGTGAAGTGAAGTGGTCAAAGTCCTCAAGTCCTCAGAAGGATAACTACAGCATGTTGCCAAGATTTTATGAGTATTATTTTCATTTCTCCACCAGCCAGTATCTTCCGCCAAGCTCAACGCTTGTGAACGTTCGACATGTTAGTTTTTTTTAAACCAGTCCGACCGGGAATTTTATGGGTTTCATATTTCACCTCAACGCTCCACGCTGGTAGATATGTGTACCGTGTAGTCCGTGTAGTACCGCGAGACTAAAAACAGTTACAATGGGAGGCGCTATTAAGTCTTTTTGTAAGTGGAATTAGCTACGGGAAATAAGATTTACTGATAGGGCAAAACTTGATAAAATCATGCTATTTTAAATTATAAAGGGAGTTTTCTCAGAAGTAGTATACCTACTTACAGGAAAAAAGTAATAGTTTTGAAAAGTAAAATGTAAAACCGCACTTATGACAAAAAGTTTTTTTTGGTATTGCCCCACTCATATATAATAGAATACAAATATTATAAAAAATATGACTACATTAAAATTTAAAAGGGCGCTTAAAGAACTTTTAATTACGAAAACTTATTACACGATTGACGATTTTCTTAATGATTATTCACTAACCGATTGACATACTGTTATTCTGATTGACATAATTATTGTGATCTTCTCACTGACATATTTTATTATTTATTATTGACATGTTTTAAATTAAATAATTATTGGAATTAATTTTGTTATACTTATTATTATTTTGAATTGTAAACCTTTGCATGCCCATGTGACGGTAAAATATGGAGAACTTTATTATAAAAACACCTATGTACTCTACCCATGTTTGCAAAGAAATAAATGATTATTATGATTATCATTTTCTCAAAAAACGAACATCTTAGACATAAATATCAAACGCGAACGCGACTACTGTCTGAGGCTGACCTTTGTAACCTCTAAAGAAACCAGACCTTACACCTATAGTATCAATACAGAAGTGCCTACCTATACGTTTTCAACATAATGCTGTGGCACATTACTTTGTGTAAATTATTTAATCACGACTGCTCTAAAAACGGTGAAGGAAAACATCGGGAAGAAACAAAAATTCGAAGTCATGTCCTAGAAACAAAAATTCGAAGACATGTGACATCCACCAACCCGCACTGGGCCCGCGTGGTAGATTACGGCCCACTCCCTCTCTTACAAAGAGGAGGCCTGTGTCCCAGTAATGGGCACATTAAAAAACTGATGGTGAATAAAGTACAGGCTCTTCGTATGGAAATTCACCGTTACTGACTGTTACGAGGGTCACATAAGTTTAATTAACTTGGAGTTAATCAATAGGATTGATTGTTGACCAGTATGAAAAAGATGATAGCGAAGGAGAACATCAGAATCAGCTTTCTCATTTTCAACTGACTTTTAAGGGATTAAATCGGTGAAAGACTAGACTTAATCATCAAATACATATAACATGCTACGCCACCACACCATTCCCATACACTGCAAATTCTGAAAGCCACTGAAATTCTGATTCTACAGTGGTTTACACCGCAAAAATACCAAGGTCATGAAGCCCGACGAGGCCCGAATCAACTATCTAGGATCCCGCAATGAAATTACTTAGAAAATAACAGCGGAGCAGTAAGAATAACATAATTGACAATGTGGTCGTTACCTCCCCAAACCTAAATTACGCCTCGCGCCTGTGTATACTGGCCTTTATTCTCTGAAAGTTTACTCTCCGCCAGATAACAAGAAATGGGGATGTGAACTGCCATTTTATCACGATAGGTGGCGCATCGTCGCTATGGCTATTTAAAAACTGTCAAATTCATACATTTTGTAACCTATCATTCAGTAAAATTAAATTTTCTCGAAATATGTCTGTGTGCTGTACCAGGATTTACCAACCCCAGTATTCATTTGTTGCGCAAAGATACAACGCAAAAAATATCTGGGAAAAGGCTATACATATTTATAGGTTATGTTATGTATCTGTCAAAGTCTCTCTGATTATGTTGCTTGGTAATCTTCGGCGATATAGTGGAGCTATTAATGTATTGTTAAAGTTCTAATGCAGGAATGTCATTTGCTTGGCCTTCAGAAGCTTGAGGGCTTTGATAGCCGAAAATAAAATAAAACTTCTAACCTAAAACGTAAAGAATACCATCACATTAAAGTAATATTCTCTAATTTTTTGTAAATTTTCCTACCATGAGTCAAGTAAGAAAGAACTTACGTTACCACTAAAAAAATAGCCAAATCTAGAACATATCACCGATGAAAAATATTTTATTGTATAAAAATCTTCTTTGCAATAAGATCTGTTTTCTTTCCAGTTATCCTTGCTCCTTATTTATTTAGTTCGTCTTTCAATTCCTTAAGCTTCCAGGGACTATACATATTATCAATAATGATGGTAGACGGAATTAAACACAAAAAAAATAACAAAAAAACGTGATGTAAATAAAGCAAAAATGATTTGACAGCAGCCATTGCGCCGACAGCGACATCTGCGCTCAGCTTTGCGTTCACATCCCCATTAAAAGTCATTGATCCGACTTGTACCTACTAAAAAAATATAATTATGTAACTTAAAAACATGTTTTTTTTTAATGGAGATATTTTGATAATTTTGGTTTCAAATTAAATTTAAAGGCGTAGAACCATTTTATTCGTATAAACTAGATAAATCGGTCCACGCGTTTATGAGATATTAATTTATTACTGAATGCCAAGTGAAATGGTCAATAACACTCCATAGCGCGATACGTTTGTTTGATCGTGTTAAGGCCGCTATCCCACTGGCGTTTAACGAGCGTTGGCGTTCCTCTAACACAGCCTTAGCGCTGAGACTTCGCAATGGTAACGACGCGTCAACGCGACGGTAACGTTGCGTTTTTTGGCAACAGGTACAATCACGCCGTACATTGATTATTGTAAAACTTATGCCAGTGTCTTTGAATAAATATAACAGGGTTTTAAAAATATACACAAAAGCGTTTTATATTCATACCTCAAAGTTATAACAAGCCTCTCATCTGGTGATACTGAAACTCTGAACTTAGTGTCTAGATATTTTACGTAATTTTGAATCAGTTCTAAAAGTTCGTTAAATGTAGTCTCCGGCATTCGCAAATATTTATAAAATTCCGATTCATTATTTTTAATAGTGCGAAATATTTGCTTTCTTGTAATCGATTGGACCATAAAGGATTTACCCAAAATTGACGATACGACTTTCTTTTTCTTTTACGTAGTTTTGGTCGAAGTATAAGCAAAGCCAACAATAGCTTTTCCTCGTCGGAATCCATTTTGTCTGTGATTGTACGCCTCAAATGGTAGCATGGGCACGATGTTAACGTTGCGTTCAGAGGATGTAACGCTTGCCACTAGTCTGCCAACAACGTCTGCGCAGCGTCGACGCTGCGCAGACGTTGGTGGACGACGTTTTCATATAGAAGGTGGGCGGTGTAAAAGCAATCGTTGAAATGGCGATTCTTCATTACATTGCGTTTTAAAGGCTATGTTGCATAGCAGACTAATTGTGCCTTTGATTGGTTAGTTAAATCTAGACCTGTCAATTTACTGGCTGCCCAAATGGACCATTTAATAACACAGTAATTATTCTGACATTGACGGATGGATGGCATACGGTAGAAGAAACTCTTAACACATTCTTAATTACTTTACTTTGTTACAATCTAAAAATAAAAGTGGCAGTCACACGGCGAGTGAAATGACTCGTTTAATTCGCGATTTGATGAACCATGTTAATTGCTAATGGAAGTAAATGTCTTAATTTAAACTATTATGTTTTATTGCCTATTGTTATATATGGCTAAGCCCCGTCTGGCGTCTTCATTGTTCTAAGTGATAGGACAAGTGAGTTTATAGTCGTATCGTAAGAATCATCTACCTACAGGGCCTTTCTTTTCTTTAAAAGGTTATTTTACCGTTCATTTACATTCCATCCAACAGAACTATTAAAAAAATACAGCAATGTGGTGCTCGATATGCATGCTAAGGTTTTTGTGGCGATACTGGCCAATTTTTTGTCCACAACTTTTATGTAATTTTTCGTTGCTCTCTAATAGAAAAAAAAAGTAAAGAAAATAGCTTATTTGTGTCAAGTATAATATGAAACCTACCACAAAAAAAAAAATTGAATTAGGTATACATATATGGACAATTAGTAAGATGTCACATCCGCGCAAAACGGCCATCGCTTTGCATAATGTTGGGCACGTGAGGTCGTGTGTGAGACAGAGCCACACAGCGCTGTCAAAAAACCAAAAATCAAATACAAATAAACTATTACTTTTCAACTCCTAATCGACGAAAATGTACAAAAAGTAAACCCAAACATTCTTAGCTACCTAACGACATTATAGTTCACCAAAATGATTCCACCTTAGATTCAACAAACTAGCAATCAGTTTGCGTGGCCGGCCGGCAATCATTACCACATTAGACTCGGCCCCGTCCCCGACTCTGCCTGCATTAGTCCGCACGCACAGACACTACCTGTGTCCCTCAGTTTAACGAATTAGACGACTGTTTTCATGATAACCATCTTGTATATAAAGCAAATTACTGCTATTATGTGATTATGTGTCCCCAACATAGGTCTTGGGTCGGGGTGTCGCTTTGCCGTCGACCCGTATTTCGGTCTTGTAAATTCTGAAAGTTTTTGAGCTTGGAATTGGCCACAGCAGGCTAACGGCAATAGCGCTGTTTTTACTTATATAAAATAAAAATCTGTGGTGTTGCCTTCTGTATTTTGAGATATATTTGAAAGCGTAGCACGTGCTGTGTCGGATATATAATTGACGGATATTTAAGAAACTTTACCGAGTGTTTATAAAAGTCCAAGGGTATGATTCCGTTACTGGCAACCAACCGCAGCGAGAGATGACAGCAACACTATCATCATACACATTTAATAGTGTCGCGACGTATCTTCAGCTGATACATTTTTGTCGCTGATGCTTGTCGCCGTCGCTTATTAAGTAAAGTTCCTTAACAATAATAGGTGTTTGTTATGCCTTAATATGGCGGACATATCATTCATAGGCGTGGCAACAATGCCGGTTTATGTACATACTTGCAAGCCTACATTTTTGCATAATATAATGTATGAGAAGGTGTCACATTAATCGCAGGATTGTTTTACAACAAGTCTGTTATGTTACATGATCGTCATGCAGCCTACCTTTGCAGACTTGTAGTAAATCAGAGCAGAACTTCACACAAACAATACGCGGTACATAGCATGATACCACGTTGGGTGTGCGGTGTGCCTGCCTCGCAACGATGACCAACCACTAACTGAAATCCTTTATTGAATTAAAGTCTTACGCTTCATCAATGATCGGACGCGCTTAACTTAAACTCTCGTTCTGTGCACATGATTACATTATAAGTATTAACGATGATCGCGTTTTGTTTTTTCTCGCTGTTAAGTGCATTTTGCAGTCGTATAATGCAGCTCTTTATCTTAATGTGCATTTGAAAGCACTAATGTGCTGTGCAGCGGTCTCGTCTAATCTACGTCTCGCCCGCAAACCTCAGAGAACACTTTCACTCAAGTTCATGTTCACACTCATAAATCAGTCGAAATTTTGTGCACTATTGTGCTTCTTCCCACGAGAGAAATCACAAGTAATGTAAAATTATATTATCTTAAATAAGGCTTGTTATGTATGATATATGATGAAGTTTATTTCTTTGTTGTATTATGTGCTTTTCATTAAGTCATCGTGCTTGCATGATTTCTTACAAGATAAGGTAAGACCCGTGGCCGTTATTAGGCATTGTGGTATTTACTTTCGTTTAAAACACTGGGAATTTAATATATTTATTATGTATTATGATTATGGTAACATGCTACACGTGGTAAGCTGCGGATTACATATTTAATTGTCAGCGTAGTAATCTCGCTTTCAGAGAAATAGAGAGTTCATTTGTTTTTATTTGCTGCCGCCTCATCGGACTTTAAAAATAAGTTTTTGTTAAATGGGTAGAGTATGTACTAGTCATTTACTAACCTCGTTAGTTAGTTGATTGAATCCAGTAGATACTTCTTTTACCCTGGCTGAAAAGAGAGGAGCGTATCTCCTGTAGGCTCACACCCTATTCTGGTACTCACCGAAGCAACCGTGCCCGGTCAGTACCTGAATAGGATTGGACGAGAAACCACGGCAAATTGCAAACACTGCGGAGGCGACCTTGATTATGCATAGCATACACTCGAGGAGTGCCCTGCTTGTGCCTCTGAGTGGCAGGTCTTGGTCGTCAGGATCAGGCGAGATCTGTCTTTTCCAGCTATTGTGAGAGCCATGTTTGCAGAGACAGAAAACTTGAAGTAAATGGCCTCTTTCTGTGAGACCGTGATGGTCCAGCAGGGTGCCGCCGAGCGAGATCGTGGGAGATCCAAACCCGCTCGGAGAAGAAGGTGGCGGGGAGCCAACCGTCTCGATACCTATAACCCCGAAACCCCGCCTGCATCAAAAGTAGGCGGGAAACCAGGGTTGCGGGTGGTCAGATTGACGACTCTGTCTACCTACCAAGTGCCTCCAGGAAGACGGTGGCACAGTGATCACGTGCTACCGTGCACAGCCAGGCTCCGTGGAGGCGCTTTTTCAATCTCCCCAGGGATATGCCACACCTTGCCACACCATATCACAGGCGTTGCACAGAGGGCTCCAGAATGGTTTTTTGAGAGGTTACGGTTCCTGGTGGTCCGGTTGCTGATGGTGATCACCGGGGTGGTTTTAGTGAGGTACAAATCCCACACTCCCTGGTATTTACTCCAAAAGTCCAGGCACCTTAAGGTTTCCCACAATAAACAATAAAAACTATTACCATCCATTTTCGACTATTAATCGTAAGTGTGGCGTAGCACGCTGAATCACATAGCATTTACTGGCTACTAATCATACACTAGGTAGTATATCCCAACCGCTACAGATTAAACTGCCACTTATTTCCATAAGTAATAAAGGCAGTATTTCCGTCTGCGTCTACCTCATATCAGCAGACAGTTACAGTACTTATCCGACGTTCGCGGAAATCACAAAGTCATACAACGAGTGACGTTTGACAAAGGTGTGAACCAATTAGCCGCGCGCTCATTTTTTGTTTAGGAGAGGACGTTTACCAGCTCCATGCGTATGTAGGTATGTGTGTGTTTCAGTTCTTACCTTCATCAAACGAACGGGACTTGACACGGTTCGGATGAAGTGTTTTATATCCGTCAAAATGGTCTCATTATGGCTTTGCGTATGCATGAGATAGAGCGCTGATTTTATGGTTGGTTTATTAAAATAACAGTAGCTGCACAAGGCATAAAGACAATGAAGAGCTTAAGTTTATTGCCTATTTTGTGGCAGATTTAGTTTAAAAAAAATCAGCCAGCTGCTGTTTTATATCAGGACTCTTTGCGACATTTTCAAATAATTAAATGCAAATTATTGCTATGATTATACATCACTTTATCCTGTTCGAAGACAATCAAGTTTCGCATAATTAGGAGCAAATTCTTTAAGTTCTAAACGTTTTTAACTTTGTCCTATTTATAGTCCGTGTACTCTCTTCTCCTTTACCGAGATGTCGATCCACGGTGTGTTAACAGAAACAGTTCCACTCGTTTTCTGGGAAACATATTAGGGTGGCTAATTTGCCACTTTTAAACGAAGGTCCGAGCAATTTGCGTAATTTCAAGTGTCTGAAATTGTATGTTATTAAAGGCAAACCTTTCGAGTGTTTGGTGAGGTTTGCAAGCGAATTCTGGAGAAAATATTATAGCGTATGTTTAAGGATCGTCTGTTTTGATGGGCTGTACCGTTTAACTCCACGAGCCTAAAGGTGAGCAACCATAAATACAGAGCTGAAAGTAAACTTTTACTGTAAGAGCTCTGCAATTAAAACAGCAGTAAATATCAATTATTTACTCACACAATTAAGTAAGCCAATATAGGCTTGAAAGGAAATGTTGTAAATCGATTTTTATCTGTAATAAAATTACTACCGACTTGAATTAACGACTATGATCCAGTTTATCAATGCTAATCAATGCATACAATAGTCATTCGCATAAAAGCGGCATTTTATCGCCGCTTATAGACACGATGGAGCAATTAGAGCGTTCTGTGCGCGTTCCTGTTACTTGTAACATGGCGTGTTGTCGCATTTCACTGACACTCTACGGGACTTACTCAGTTTCCGCTTTCCGGTAACTTACCCTTACAACACATCACACTCACAATAATATTATAAAGGCGAAAGTTAGTGAGTGTGTGTGTGTGTGTTTGTTACTTCACGCTCAAATGACTTAACGGATCTGGGGAAAATTTGGCACAGAGATAGATTATAGTCAGGAATAGTACATAGAATTTTTATCCTGGGATATGTTAACTCGGGATAAGCCGCAGGCAGAAGCTAATTCGAATAATAAAAAAGCGATTCAATCGTGAATCACAGAAGTGGCGCAAGTGCGGTACAAAGACTTGTCTACACTGCTAATCTTCTAAAACCGGGATGTGCGTCGCCGTCGGCGTCGCGTCGGGTCACACATGCGAACGTGTGTCTACCTGTTACGTTTTCACATCTAAACCGCTGAACTGATTTTGATAAATTTTGGCACAGGGATAGGCATTAGAACTAGGATACTATTTATTCCGGTAGTAAGTTCTAACGAAAGTGCAAATCGCGGAAAAGTGCAGGAGCCAACAATGTGAACTCGGTAGTAGTAGCCTACCGTAACAGCGATAAACAGTACCGATTCTATATCTAGAACTTTTGCCTAGTAAAAGACAACAGTTACTAATTCGCTCGTTTCTATTGCAAGCTCACATTAGCTATAAAAACACACCTCTCTTACTTCTGCGATGCATGTCGCTCAGTATTAAATTAATTTTTATTTACAAAAACTCGCCCGACTATAGAAGGAAGTTGTCTATGTATTACGTGAGTGCCACATTAAATAGTGTACATAAACTACGCTATGGTTTATTATTTGATCTTTGATTTATAATCTTACATGTGGAATTCCCTGCCGGAGTCTTTGTTTCCTGATAGCTACAACCTGGGGGTTTTTAAGTCAATAGTGCATAGGTTACTTCTAGGCAAGCGTGCTTTACCGTCGACCACGTCATCGTTTACCATCAGAAGAGATAGTGGTCAAATTCGAGCCTATCTTTATAAAAAAAAAACATGTACAAGCGTACAAGTTTCTAGTAGCAGATGCATAAGTTATTGAATGAAATGATGCTTTCTATCATGTTTAATTTATCATTCAGAAAAAGAGGAATGTATGAGATGCAGGGATTTGATTTATATTAAGATGTTGGATGGATAGTAGATAAGATACTGCCTTTTATTTCTGTCGTCGTTAAATACAAGGTAACAGCTTGGTCTGCCTGCGGCGTTCGTAACTCGCCGTGCGTGGATGTTTGTACTCAAGGTTGTTGGTAAGATCTAAGCATCTCGCAAAGGTATAAATGTTTCACTAATGCAACACTTTACACACATATTCTAAACTAATATTATAAAATATGTAATTATTTGTTTATAAGCTTGCAATGCGTAATCTCTGAAAGTACTGATCCGATTACGAAAATGGTTTCATTGTAATGTAAAACACTATCGTTCAGAGTCCCAGAAAAATGCACGGTCCTTGTGTTATTGGACCACAAGAAGTAAAACATGGTGAAAACCGGCCAAGTGCGAGTCGGACTCGCGCACGAAAGGTTCCGTACCATTATCGCAAAAAACAGCAACAAAAAAAACGTTTGTTGTATGGGTGCCCCACTTAAATATTTATTTTATTCTATTTTTATAGTGGCAACAGAAATACATCATCTGTGAAACATTTCAACTGTCTAAATATCACGGTTCATGAGATACAGCCTGGTGACAGATAGACAAACGGACAGTGGAGTCTTAGTAATAGGGTCCCGTTTTTACCCATTGGGTACGGAACCCGAAAAACTACATGTTAGATTAGATTAGATTAGGACGGGCTGGTGTCCGCAACTCCACGTCTAAGCGCGTATTTTGCGTACGGAAAGAAAATACATGTTTTGTATAATACGAAAAGATTAGCCTTATTAAAAAAAACCGGCCAAGTGCGAGAAACTACTTACTATAACTCGTTCAAACCAATTTTCGGTGGAAGTTTACATCATATATTATTTTTAGTTTTATCATTCTCTTATATTAGAAGTTACAGGGGGGGGGGAGACATTTTACCACTTTGGAAGTGTCTCTCGCGCAAACTACTCAGTTTAGAAATAAATTATATTAGAAACCTCAATATCATTTTTGAAGACCTAGTTTTTTTCTATTTTTGTGTGAAAATCTTAATGCGGTTCACAGAATACATCTACTTACCAAGTTTCAACAGCATAGTTCTTATAGTTTCGAAAAAAAGTGGCTGTGACATACGGACGGACAGACAGACAGATATGACGAATCCATAAGGTTCCGTTTTTTGTCATTTGGCTACGGAACCCTAATAACCGACCCTTATTGAAAAAGACGCTATTTAGTAAATGATGAGCAGATTCTTAATGCAGAGATTTGGATTCAGAATCGGCTGCAAATCATTTGCTAAAAACGTCAGAGATTATTATTATTAAGGCCCGTGTGTAAGTTATCATGCCTTTCGTAATGAACTCATGTCAAGCCATACAAAAAACCTCATAAACTAAGAAACCCTTTTCTAAAGTTTGTAAGCCGACTCGATGCCGTATTTGGGTCAGTGTCTCAGCAGCCAGCGCCCAGGACACGGGGCTGACCGCAGGCTCCACCGAGCGCCGACACCACACACCGCAGTCAACAGCGTGGGAAACATCACATTACTGTCACGGCTCGCTGGCTCCGAGGATAGCGTAGTTACTGAAGATAATATTATATGGTAAGGAGTTAAAGCTAATAGAAATTCAGTTGCATAAATATTTAAAGAAAGAAAAATATTTATTTGTGACCCGCACAGGAGACACGAGATAAGCAAAACACAAACAATAATAAAAAAAAACCCCGTGCGATGCGAGACCAAAAAGGCTCCTATCTCAGCATGTCCAACGATATTAAAAAGAAAATAACGCTGCGCTGATATTCTGATAGGGCCCACTGTTGATGCCACGGACACATTCACGGAAACGGAACATACAATATTTAAGGAATAAATTAGAATAAGATAAATAATAACAAAATAGTAGAAACACAGTATGTATGTTTGTAACGTATAAAACAAATATATAAATATACGACCAAAATCCCGACGCGACGGCTCAATGATCAAATCGGGAACTCGAATGTAACGTAAACAGGCTAAAAAGATGTGAAAAATTAAAACATATTTTCAAGTATTTACGAGAGAGTTTCCAACTATGTTGGACTCAGCTAGCAGTCTAACCGATGCAGCTGAGTATCTGCACTTTACATGGAGCGACAGTCTAGCTGAACTCCTTAACCCAGTCACTGGGGACACGATACCTCTTGGCAAGACTAGACAGATAGTGACAGATTTGAATGGCTTCTGACTACAATAACGGCTGTCAAATATCTTCAAATGCCAGCCGGGACAAATAGCTTAAGGACGCTGTTACATTTTCGACGAACTCAAAGGACATGGCCAGATTCTGCCCTGGAATCAATTTAGAATACGTAAATGTACAGTAATTCTTTATATTTGAAAATTATTTGTAAAATAAATTAAAATTAAACGCAACAATTACATTTCTCTAGAACAGGCGACAAAAAATTCCAAAAAATATGTATGTTAATTGTTTTTGAGCGGATTGTATGCAATGCATTTGCGTTTGGATACACGAGTAAGACAAACACTGATTCTGAAGTACGCCTGAAGGTCAGATTAAAATATAATACAACTACAACAGCATGAATTGTTTTGCTACGATAAATACCTCTAAAATAAAAGTTAAGATTTTATGAATATCGCAGACACCATTTTTCATGCTGCCGCGCGTCACCATAATGATTAATGCATCGACATCTGTGATCGACATCGACAATATGTTCCAGTGTGTATCCGAACGTCCTAGTCATTTTGACGTTTCTAAGCGCGCGCACTGCACTGGTGCTGTCTAATCTGTGGTGCAGTTTTGCGTTGATCGTATCACTGTTTATTGTCACGTATTACTGTTCTATTTTGTTATTCTGTTTTATATTTTAGCTTGACCCTACGCTATCGTTTGTCGGACTTTCGTTTTCGCTTCTTCGTGAATATTAGTGCTGTGTATATTGGACTTGTTTGGTTGGATTCGGACGCTCACGATTTCATGATGTCAAGGTGCCTGAATTGTAGTGTGGCCACTACTCGAATGCGAAGGCATATTGTAACATCTTTAACACCGCAGTTACAAAATACATTGACTGAATGGTTATCTATACAAGAGGTATGTACGACGTAGTAAGTCATTATTTTCATATTTTACAAACTTCACCTGCCATTTTAAACAGTTATGTGCCATAATCTTAAAGAGTGTTAGCATAACTTAAAAATCTCGTATTACTTACATACTAAGTACAATATTTCATTTTTTTTCAGCTTCCTTCTGATGGATTGATTTGTAATGCATGTTATGTATTGATAAACCAATGCTCGGAAGAAGGTACACCTAGCAGAGTTCTGGGCTATCCAATGGTGTGTATTGGTTGTGGATGCTCTGTTATGGGGAGGCGTTACTCAGTGCGACACCACTCCCTTGAAGAAAACAGTCCATTAATCGATATTTTCTTCTCATGGGAAGCCCACAATCAGGTTAGTGTGAGCTGTTGAACTTATATTTTGCCCCGGCTGCTGCCAATTTATTATTCAGTGTTCCCATGATAAAGTGAATTATTTCTATGTTCTATGTTAGGAGGGTTTGGTTTCCGCACTTAGTCACTCAGTTGGACCAATGTGTGTGGGCCATGGCAGCCGTTTGATGGTTATCACAACCAGCCCACCTCCCTCCAGAAGTTAATCAGAGCTCCTGATTTTTTCAGAACATCTGTGTAAGATCTGGGTGACTTGAGGGTCAGTCAGGTCAAGCAAATACTTTTTAATAATTAATGATGATTGTTACAGAATCGGAGGACAAATCTGCAAGCATGTCATCCCTGTTGGATGCGAGCTAATAGGCACTTAGTACTGAATACACAAAGACAGGTTGAAGAACTAGAGGAAAATGAAACCGAATTGCCGGGACCACCTCCACTTCCACCAGCCGCTAATCCTAGAGAGCAACATGAACCACCACCGCCTCCTCCACCAGCCGGTAATCCTAGAGTTGCTCATGAACCACCACCGCCTCCTCCACCAGCTGCTAATCCTAGAGTTGCACATGATCCACCACCGCCTCCTCCACCAGCTGGTAATCCTAGAGTTGCACATGATCCACCACCGCCTCCTCCTCCAGCTGATAATCCACCTGAAGCAGGAAGGATTGGCCAAATGAATTATCTGCCTAGTTACAAACGTGCTCCGAATACTTCTAGCCATTGTATTTTTAGGATGTGTCAAAATCAATCAGGCCATTTAATTCCTACTTTTATTAAGGTAATTTTGCTTAAAGAACACAATTATTATGTTCCCATAAGGTGCCGAGTATGTGAGGTGCATTTATTTGCTAATGAGTGGCATTTATTACCTGAGAACACAAATACCTCGTCTTATTTTACGGTTCAGCAGTCAGAAGATTTAATAGGACTTCTTAAAAGAGATCCAGTGACTTTTGATTTTAATAATGTGGATCAAATGCCACATCACATTTGTCACTATTGGACGGGACTTACAGTGACAGATTTTTTAGCATTGTATAATGAAATTCCTATGGAAAATCTAGTTAGTGAACCGAAAACTGCATTAGCCATTTATTTAATTAAACTTCGAACTGGAGAGAGTAATCGAAGGCTGGCCTCACTATTTAACATGTCCCGATCAACATTAGAGTCACACATGAACAAAGTAAGGTCATGTTTAAGCGAACATTTTGTACCAAGGCACATTGGATTAGAGCATATAACACCACAGCAAATAGCAGAAAGAAATCTAGCTATTCCTAATGCATTATATGGCAATCAAGAACTTCCAATAGAAGCCAGGCCCGCTATTTCAGTTTGTGATGGGACTTATATATATATTCAAAAAAGTGCCAACTATCTCTATCAGAAACAAACTTACAGTCTTCACAAATATGAAAACTTGGTTAAACCATTCATGATAGTATGCACAGATGGTCATATAGTAGATGTTGTAGGGCCTTATGCTGCCACACAAACTGATGCAGATATTATGACTGATTTATTTCAAAATCCCGAAAGCCCCATGAGGACTTTCTACAGGCAAAATGATGTTTTTATTTTGGATAGAGGGTTTAGGGATGCGATACCCTTATTAGAGTATTGCAATTATAGAATTCATAAGCCTGAAACTGTTGACCCAGGTCAACAACAACTAACAACTATGCAGGCTAACAAAAGCCGATGTGTCACATTGTGTAGATGGGTGGTAGAGGTGGTAAATGGTCGCTTCAAGCGTGATTACAAATTATTCAGACAAGATTTTTTTAATGTTGCATCTAAGCATTTAATGACCGATTTTAAAATTGGTGCAGCCCTCATCAACAGATTCCATCCACTAATCATAGACAGGACTGATGCTCCAGATATTATAAATAGAGTTAGGCATTACTTGCACGCCCGTAATTTTTTAGCTGAGTATGTTGCTGAAGAAAATCTTAATAGACGGCGAGTAATGTTTCAAAGAATTGATGCAAATATACCTGACTTAGAGAATTTCCCTCAATTTACTTATGAGCAATTAATGTTAGTGTCCCTTGGGCCTTATCAAGTAAAGCAAGCCCGTTCATACTATGGAGAACATGTTAGGAATAATGGTATTTACGAAGTGGAAGTATGTCCAGAATTGCAAAATGCCCAAAATATGATTGCACAAGTGCGTGGCAATAGCCCTTATCTTTTGAGGGGGAGAATAAAGTCTCGGCATATTAACAGGAAAAAATATTTTTCGTATATTTTGTTTGACAGGGAGCCATTGGGGCCACCCAATCCTTTGGATGCCATTTTAGGCTATTGTTGTAGCTGCCTTGTTGGAAATCGGACTGTTGGATGTTGTTGCCATGTCATGACGCTATTATGGTATTTGGGCTGGGCCAGGCATCAAGCAAATATAACGGCACCAGCCTCATTTCTTGATAACATTTTATTGGTATTTGAAGATGAATAGGCTTGGTAATTGAAAATGTGTCTTGTCTGAGTAATTGCAGTGATGATGTTTTTCTTAAAATGTGTTCTGTAAAATATTTAGATGTAGATATTTTTAAGCAAATGTATGTACTTAATTACGGTATTTAATTAAATACCTAAATAAAACATTCAAGTTCTATGTTCGTGTTTTATTGCATATCCTATTTGTATATTTTTTGCTTATTTGCTATGAGGAAGTCATAATGTCCAGTAATATAAGTAGACGACGAAGCTCTTCTACGCTATCGCGGCAAGCCCTAAAACAATATTTCAAAGGACAGACCAATATAGTTACATCAATGGGATAACGATAATGGTATTTTGATCTTTGACTGTTTCTTCACTAGCTGACTGTCGAAGCTTAATTCTATGAATGCATTTTCATAGAATTGCGCTTCGAAAGTCTGCACACCGGCAGTGAGAGTGTTTATCTATCGTACATTTTCTAAATTCTGAAAGGCGCTCAACTCATCTTTTAATGTCAACTGTCACTGTCTAATGCTACTGTCAAATGTCACTGCCATTGTCAAATGTCACTGTCATTGTCAAATGTCACTGTCAACTGTCACTTAAACTGTTAGTTAGCGACATCATTGCTATTCAAAATGATAAGGCATTTTTTTTGTTTCCTTTATACAGTGTCTCTCGCTTCTTCTCTGATCATAAAACAAAAACTATTGGAAAGCCATACCTTTATGCTTTATTACGACGTACTGTATGTCAATGTACATGAATATTTTTTGTTAGGGCACAGCTCCATACAAATTCTGGCCATGTCCTTTAGGTATCTAATCGCACACAGCAACATTACGCGCACGCACTCATTGAAACTACTGAGCGCTCGATTTTATACATCACTGAAATAATATTGGTCCTTGATATTATTTTTAATTTTATTGTAGTTGATTCAGGAAGGTTAGTAGGCACTTTGAAAATGCATTTGGTAACTTTTACAAACCGTCGTCGTAAAAAGTAGGTTATTAATTTCAACCGACTTCAAAAAAAGGAGGTGCTCTATCTATTTGACCCGTATGTATCCGCGATTTTCTTGAAATCTACTTATCCATACTGATCGGGTTTTCGTCGATAAATGTATGTCTTTTCAGGGAAGGTTTTATTGTATAATATATTAGAATCTGATAAAGATCTTCGGAGATACAACAATGGAACTCTTCAATAACAAATAGCAAATGACCTGCGATTAGTGTGATCGTAAGTTTATGTTTTGTTTTATCATACCATAATATAAAATCACGATTATATGGTTTTAGGGGGTAAACAGATGTATTTAGTATACCCACTATGGGGTAACAAGACCTAAACAACAAAAACTAAAAAGAGACAAATTATAACTTTTCTGTGTCCAAAAACCAAAAAACAATAGGTACCGACACCGACTTCCGAAAAGAAAATTAGTTTTGACTTTGCTGTAGTAAGTATTTAAAAAAAAAATGTTAGGTAGGTGAAATAAGTAGATAGAACCTCAAACGTAATGATTTTTGGTCACAAGGATTAAAAATGACTTGAATTTTTAATTTGCATTACATGGAACATATAAAATATTATTATCTAAAATTTTTACATAATGAGCAGCAGCTAATGACATACTACCCAAAATCCATGAAAATGACACCCATGACGAAAAGATGTAAAATTTTCGTCGGCGCCATCTTGTATTTTGGTTTTGACTCCATATTCGATTTAAGCGAACCTAAAAACCATGAAAATGACACCCATGTCGAAAATATGTCAAATTATTGTCGGCGCCATCTTGTATTTTGGTTTTGAACCCCATATTCGATATAAGCCACCCCAAAAACCATGACAATGACACCCATGACGAAAAGATGCCATATTTTCGTCGGCGCCATCTTGTATTTCGGTTTTGAACCCCATATTCAATATAAGCCACCCCAAAAACCATGACAATGACACCCATGACGAAAAGATGTCAAATTTTCGTCGGCGCCATCTTGGGTTTTGGTTTTGACCCCGTATTCGTCATACATACAAACATACAAACCGGTTAAAATCATAAATCTTCTGCCACCCATCCACTTCTAACCTTCACCGCCGATAGCTTAACCTTACCCATCCAAATCCTAACCTTACTAAGAGCTGCCCCACCCATCCATTTCTCAACCTTGTCAACAACTGCTTAACACCACCTATCCAAATCCCGATCTTACCAAACATAATTTCTAAATCACATTCTAATAATAGGAAACTCAAACATACTTTTATTTCGGCCCGATAAAATATCAACTCCTTTCGATCAAGACAAACGATGACGACGGTACTCACACGCATGCACACTACAATCTTTTCTATTACTTTTATCGTATTTATTTTCTGCGAGAAAGCGATACGCCCGTCCTTCCACGAGCGCTTCTGAGCGCGGAATCAAAGGCGGAATCAGTGTTGCCAGTGGCAGATAGTCAAATGTTACATGAGACATCTCAAAAGGTTACATTTTCATGAGAAAAGTTACATTACCTTATTTTATGTGGAAAACGACACTAAAATAATAAAATTTGTTTTTTTCTACTATTTAGGTAGCGGAACGCACTTACTATTCGAATTTTAGCGTGGGTGAGCCCTACCCCTCGACTTCCCCTGGTAAATCCGATGCGTTTAGTTTAGAACATTCAAATTACAACTAGAAACAATTATGTAGCTAGGTGGCTTGGTCGCATTAGCGAAAAGATCGATAAATAAAATCAAATCTAGGTTACGCCGGCCGGTAGTTATTCATCCCACTCTAGTTCTTGTAAACGAAACCAAAGTTACTTAAAAATATAGCCAAACTAACCTCTTGAAGCTATGTGCAGTGCATGGCACACATGTATCATGTTACTTCATAATCTTGATATTTAGTTGACGATTGATACAAAAATAAACTTATATCAGTTGCAAATATGACTTTGTTGTTGATTTACTGACAACACGACGAACAAAAGCTTTCTGAGATGTGTTCCGTTTCACGATTATTTTTTATATATGGGCAAATGTTTTTAGTAACTTCTAAAAGTTACGTAAAAGTTACATTTTGAGTCGTGTTACATGGAGGTTACATGAGACGGTCAAAAGTTACGTTAAATGTAACATAAGTTACTTTCTGGCAACGCTGGGCGGAATGATGAGCCTCGAGTGCTAGATGTATGAAGAAGTCGGCAAGTGTTTTTATTTTAGCTAATAATTAAAAAATGTAATGACTTAGGTAAAAAATAATTAGCTGAACCTATAAAGGACTATATATACAGCAATTTCTTATAATTAAGAGATTAAAAAATGCTGTAAATTTACCTAAACGGGGACCTATTCGGACCCTACTTATTTAATATTTTTGCGATTATTGTGATGGGCAAAACGTATTTGTTCAAAAATGTTGTATGATGTCATACAATTTTTCTGATGCCAATCTGGAGCTGAATATATTATCTTTAAACTAAGACCATAATATTTTCACATCTGTGATTGCATATACATTAAAATTGTACCTGAAAAGGACTGTTATTTGTAGAAAAATGTAATAGCGTCCTTAACGTGCAATCCGAATCAAGGAGGAGTCTCGATATATGGTTGGCTTTCCGAAGCGCAAGGCACGAAACGGTGCTGTTTTTGTGAGATTTACTACTGTGCAGCCATTGTCCAACTTCAGGGCGGCCAAGAAGTTTGGCGATAACTATAATACTCATTAAATATGTCGGACACGACCTTTTTTCCTTAAATGCGATTAGTTCCACAAATCTACAGTAAGTTGCTTCTAAACTTAAGCTAATTTCATCTCTACATGAGATTGCATGAGTTATATCTGTGGGATACGTGTCCAAGACCTTGGGCCTTCATCATCAGCATCATCCACAGCCCGAATTTTCCCACTGCTGAGCATAGGTTTCTCTCTTCTCTTCAATCACCACGTTCCTGTGCTAACCTCATCCAGGTTCTACCCGCAATGGCAACAATGTCATCTGGGCCTTTACTGGTTAAAATTATTAGAATCACGAAAATGATCGCATGATCATCCGTGATCCGATACAATACAGTAAACCTCTAACCTAGCGTAACCTAATAACACTTTCTCCAGGAGATTGAACCCCAGACCTCAACCGCAACTTGCTAACTCGCTACCACAGTGTTACGCACCCGTGGGAATCCAATCCCGATAATATTTCACGTATGATTGTACTCTAATGGGGTATTGTTTGTGCGCGCTCGACCGCTCGTGGGAGTTGCTGATACACTCGATATAAGAAATTAGTGTACAGGTTACTAACTTTCAACTATTTTAGATGTTGTGTGTTCAATAATAATGTCCTTGACACTCATCTGTGTGTTTCTAATGGTTAAAATTGTACCAATATTATGCAGAAGAACGAAATCGGCAAACGTGAAGTAGGACGCTCTCTGGCTACGTGTCATGTACATCAAAGATTTTTGCAAGACCGATAATACCCACAGAATGAGGTGGCCAATGATCGAGTTAGGTAGCGTGCAATTGGAGAGGACTATGTCCAGTAGTGTACAGCCGGTCGATTCTGGAGACATCACCGTGATGATTAATCCCTAGCATCGGTTAACAGTCAGTCGGAATGATAGTACACTTCACTTATGTCATCACGGTGAGATGTCTGCAGAATCGATCGGCTGCTTTTGGCTGATCATGAGTGAACACTGTGAACAGCCTAGAGGCAAACTGCTTAGGTATTTTCTGCCTATTCACCTATCTCTTTTGTTGAGTGTACTTGTGCGGTATCTACTTGTGGTTAAGTACCTACTGCTTGATGTCGGTAATACAATCGAGATTGCTTCAGTGGGAGGCGAAGGTGTTGAGTAGGTGCAATTTGTTAACTAATTGTTTTATGTTAATGTGATTCTATCTTATAGATAGATTACGTTGTATGTGACTCATTGATTTATTGGTCTTGTATGCCAGTATTTGCATCAGATGCTCTATATAATGGCACCGTCGTTCGAAGTATAGTTCGAGAGTGATTTTGAATAGCGTTTCAGTTATCTAGAGCTAGAGTTATGGCTGAGTTATATTTTAATTGTTCGGTAGATATTTAACTTCTTGCTGTTCCCAGCGTGTAATCTTCATCTACAGCTACACGCATCAGATTTATGTAAATTAAGATCCGTGGCGGATAGTCAGACTTTTTATTTACTGTTCCGTTCAGATAAGAAATCTATAAGTAATCGCGAACCCAGCCCACCTCTCATCGTCCAGCGAATTCTATCACCTCTTGATTCAACAATTTCGCACGCGCTACAACGCCTCCCTAATAACTACACGCAAATAACTAATTCTAGAACTTTCCCTATGACGAGTCCACTTTTGGAGATAGTTCCCACAGATTGCGGTACATTGAGCGCTGTGTATAGAAAGTATGCTGTTAAGACACGCCCCAGAGAACAATGGATGGCGCAATGATCGTAACAGTCAGATCTGATGGCCAGTTTTCCGTTTAGTGTGGAAACAGGAAGCACGGGTCTACGCAGCCGCAATGCCTAGTTAATTTGAATAGATCCTATCTGCGTGTGAGTGTTTAGTGTCTGCAATTACTTCACCCTTCCACTGCATAAATTAACTTAATGCGAATTAGCATTCTTTGAGATGAAACTCGTTAACACTTGCATTCTGTAGGAGTGGCTGGATGTGGCTAATCAACATAACAACTTTCTTAGTATACGTAAACTATCGTTTACCCGTGGTTTTGCTCCTGTCGCTTATCACGCAAGAAACTGGAATTGTCTGATAAACAATACTTATGTCACTCAGCAATAGTATCAGTAAATATTCTATCAGTAACATTTTTTTTAAAGATGTTTACATGTGTAGGAATAATCAGAGATTCTATAAAAAAAAATACCTCTTCAAAATATTAGTTTAAGAACTAATATTTAGTCTAGCATTTGCTCGTGATTGCGTTTTGTGTGAGATAAGAGGCCTTAGTGCGAGTTTTTACTCACGCTCAATCGCGTTAACGTAAACATCATTTTGTATTGAAACTGGATAAACGCCGTCTGGTGACGGTAAGGAGAAACCTCTTTTTTTGTATACATTTTGACATAAGAGATCGTTTACGTTATCACGAGTGAATGTGAGTAAAAACTCGCACTAAGGTCTCAGAAGCTTTATTTTTTAACTTCAGTCAAACCCAAGAGTTCAACAGTCCTGTCGTCATCTCGTGTTTTCTAGCGATCAGTTTCCAAGTTCGGTTGCATGCGACACAATTTACACGCGCCTGATCTAAACGCTTGGCGGTCGTGTCATGATCTACCTGACAATGTTCAATGGATGCGTAAAAACCTAATGTTCTGACGATGCACCCAGTTGTATACAAGTTCGCATCGTTAGCGGCAAAAAAGAAAGAAAGTTGTAGGTAAAATTAGACTTGAAATATGGACCAATTTACTTCATACTAGTTTTTCCCACAGCTCCGCTTCCGAGGCCGATCCCATACGACCCCGTCATATTTGCAGGTTAAAATTAAGCCTGTGACACTAAGCAGTAGTGCAGTATTAAAATCGGATGAGTAGTTTCGGAGATTAGCTCCTACATTCAAACTTACAAACATTACCTCTTTATAATACGTGTAGATACTTATTTATTAAACGCTGAAATCTTAATATATTTAATTTTGAAATTAATAATTAAAATCCTACCTAACCTATGAATGGTGTGGTTGGTAACTCTTCCTGCACCTACTAATTCACTGTTTTACATACTTACTTTTACATTCTATTTTTTTTCTAAAAAAACTATCTAAATGGAAGTAAACACTTCTCAGTTCAAAAGATCGCGCTCCTAGTGACAATATAATGTCATCTGGGCCGCGTGCGCACGCGATATGGCAATGAGATAACAAACAACAGTTCCCGGGCTTTCTTCTTACGACTGATTAATAGTTCTGAGCTCTGACACATTCAGCTTGTACTGGAATTGGTTTTAATGAAAGCACGATCGTGTTTTTCTAGACAATAGTTACCAAACATGGAGCGCGTGAACCGGTACGATACTGGCTGAAATCGGAACGAACTGGGTTTGAATTAAAACCCACCTATGTGAAAGACAAGTACCTAGCTTTATTGAAAAAGTTACAGAAACTGCTATGGTCTTTAAATTTAAAATGGAGTATGTTGCCAAGAAACCAAAAAAAGTGGTGGATACCACAGGTCAACAGTTGCAATTTGGGCAGCGACTCAAGTCGAAGCCGTCACTTGAGCGCGCAAAAAGTGATCCATGACCAATTCTATTTTATTCTACGAAGAAAACCCATGTCTCCATCAAGACAAAAAATATTTCTTTTCTTCATTTTTGACATCTCGTTCGCGGTTTTATCTTTACTTTTTGGCGTGATCATGCTCCGCACGAAGGTATGTTATGTATACAACGGCCTATATCTTTTTTGGGTCTACTCCTGAAAGCCAGAATAAACAGTGGTGACCACCAGAAAAGTGCCGAATCAATGAAGCTCGACGAGGCCCGGAGAACCGATGCAACTGTCTTGTACCTCGCAACGAAATTAATCAGAAAACAACAACGGTAGATTATGAAACTGCAGTGTAATAGGTACTGCTGTAGATTTTCATTTCTCACGTGTGGTTGTTACCTGTACAGGGTGGCGCGGTGGTTTCTGCTGGCGGCGGCGTCAGCTTGCTCGATGAGCTGCGCCAGCGCACGTGCCTGCTCACTGAGTGTCAGCAGTTCCAGTTCTTCGCGGCCAAGCTTATACTGCAGCTCCGCTTGCTGGATCCGCGTGTCGATATTACTGGGACAAATGGGGGGCATGTTAAAATTAGATGCTTAAGAGGTTACTTAAACATTGCCAGTGTTTAAACAACGTTCAACCAATCAGAACCTTTCCAATGGGATATTATAAATCAATTATGTAACGGATAAATTCCACTTGCAAACCCTAGCTAGATTTAAAATTCGGTGTGGTAATTTTCGGATTTCTTTTAAAAATGCCAGCTATTTTGACTATCACATCCCTTTCAAAATGTAAAATTTTGCATTTCGAAAGGTAAATAACCTATGATATATAACGAGTATGAGGGAGTTTTTGACTCTTTAGTGGCTTTTCTTCTAGGACCAGTGAAAAAAGTTTTCAACTTACTCAGTGACATGCGTCTTCTCCAGTCGTCTCCTTAGCTCCTGTATATTGGCCTTCCTCGTATCTAGGTCGTTCCTCACAGCATTAGCTCGGTCCTCCAGGGCTCTCCTCTCGTCTGCTGACAGGGATGCGGCCTGGTCTTCGTGGGAACTGGCGCGGGAAGCCGTAGGGGACGCCAGCCGGGCTGCGCTTAGGGACGCGCTTAGTTGCTTCTTCAGACTGTTGGAAAAAGATGATGATTATATTCTATGGCATAGATATAAACGCACTATTTTAAACATTTGGTTCTGAGCCGAGCGTTGAAAATCCAATAGCATGCTTGTATCTTCCATACCGTCATTTAAATGTCGTATAGAGTTCGTAATAATGTTAAATGCTATACGGTCTAAAACTTGGTGAATTATTTGCCTTAAAAAAATACGTTTTAAGGCAAATAATCCACGAACTTTTGGACCTGCCCTTGTAAGAAACTGTTAAAAGTGACCATATTCTAATAGAAACCTTAATTATATTTAAAAAGGTAACTTTATAGTAATTTTTGTAGTTAAAAAGAATTCTCCTATTTTATTTTAATAAAAATATAATTGAACCTTCTAGTACAAGAGCTAGAGCTACGGCACGAGCACGGCCTACTGTCAACTGTGACAGGCTTGAGTCACACATTTTTATCACAGTTTGGGAACAAAAAACCGTGATCAAATGCGTGACTCAAGCCTTTCACAGAGGCCGTGCTCGCCCGGCAGCACTGATATTTGTGACTTATAATGTGAGTTAATAAATAAATCTTGGTTTACATTAGTGTAATACCTATAGGTATCTGAAGTATCATATCATCATCTCCTCATCTCATCTAGTCTATGAATAGAACATTACCTTTGTATGAGAGTGTCTTTGTCAGTAAGCGCGGTGCGCAGCGCATCTAACTCGCGGGTGACGTCACGAGCACCCGCGCTGCGTCGCCGGGAACCCGCCAGAGACACCTCGATACTTGCCATCTGAGACAGAAATATACAGGGTATAAACAAACCTATTACAAAGAAGTATACAAGTACCATTTTACCAACTCTACGTTAGTCACTGTGCTTTCCAAGATCTCCGTTTGCCAAATTCTATTTAGTTAAATTTTAACATAATTAATGGCATTACACTGATGCATTCTTTACAAATTGTTTAGACATTTTTGTTCAATAGCTTGCAGAATAATAAACTTACTAATATTATAAATGCGAAAGTTTGGCTCGGTGTATGTTTGTTACTCAATCACGCCAGAACGGCTGAGCGGATCTGGATTAAATTTGGCACAGAGATAGATTATAGTCTGGAATAGCAAAAAGGCTAAATTTTAGCCCACTATAATGTTCCCTTGTGATATTTAAAACACTTTTTACGCGGCGAAGCCGCTGGCAGAAGAGCTAGTAAATTAATAAATATAAGTTAATGATTTTTGCTGTTAATAAAAGCTGTTAGTTAAATTTATTAATAATATTATATTTATATTATATTTAGTACGTTGTAGAAAGATAGTGGTCACATACCCATAGACGGGGTAGAAGTGTGTGACTGTGTGCCTTATAGCGGGAGTTTTACAGTTTTTTACATGTGTGAAATAAACTTCATTTGAAATTTTGCTGCCCAGTTCGTTTTGCAGGCAGTTGTCGATGTCTTCGCAAAGGTGTCAAATCATAAAACGTAGCAAATATTGCAAACAGTTATTTTCTCACTATTAAATTCTATCCACAAACTGTAATAGAGACGTACTTCTGTAAAGCTTTTCCCATAAACCTGTGGGTCTCAAAGCCATAACTCGCTGGCCCGACATGTAGCCAAACAAATGTCTCTCGGATGTATATTGCCTTTCGTTCATCCATTCAGTCATTCACTCCACACTTTATGTTCTTGCTTCACGTCACTCAGCTTTACTAACTTAATTAGGTGGACTTGTTAAGTTATGTTTAAGTTGAATGTCTAATTTACGTGTAAGTTGGAAGTCGTCCATCTATGCTAATTGAGAGGTTGATTTAAAACTGGAACCTTGTTTATTATTGAGATCAGTGCTTACAAATCAGCAGTATACAGATCTGACTATTCATTAATTTTCTCGCTATATGTAGTTTTATTTCGTAGATTTTTATATGTATAACTCAGTTTCCTTAGCCGTAATGGCAACTTGACCGTTCCAGATCGTTTACCTTGATAGTAAATTAAAAACACAGAGCTATTTGTATGTTAAATCGTAACGAACATACGAAGAACGTTAGTAATGGTAGCTATGTTATACCATGCCATTCAGATTTAAATAAAATGATAGAGATCATTTTAATGTTTAGTGGACAAGCAGGGGAATTAAAGTCGTCGCAACATACTTCATATTTTTGTTATGCTGTAGTTAAATGTAAATAGCTTCTACAAGTAGAATCAAACCTAGTGGCGTAGCTGCGCATTAAGTAGTTAATTCATGTGACAGCGGGGGTGAGGTGTGGGGTACTGTGCAGTGAAAACCAAACTTCACAGACCTCATGAAGTTTGAATATATCTATACAAGTTTTCTTATATAAAACTTTTATGTGGGTACTTGAAGGTACTGACTGAATTCGTTAGTTTGCACGACTTCCTGTACGGACGCACGCTTCGTTCCACACGGTGGCGCTGGTTTCAAGTGCTCAGAAAAAGACTCTACTTGACGGTTCAATTTAAACTGATAATAGTTATTTATTTAGTCCAGTCAGTCAGAAGACCTACTTTGGGCCTCGAATAAACATAAAGGTATGTAGGTAGGTTTAATGTAGCTAACGTTTTTTTAACTTAGCATAAATAGCTGGATATTTTAATATTATTAGTTTTCTTTATGTATATGATACAATCAATTATCAATTTATGTAATTACTACTGATTATACTGCTTTTAACTTTCCTACCTTTTGGAAATCAACGGTGGTATCAAGAGAGTTTATGTGTGAGTATAATTATGTAAATTAAATATAATACGATTTACTGCATATGCTGCAGTTATTTATTAAGATTAATGTTTCCGCTTTACGCTGAGCTCTAGCTAGACCTATTATCAAGTGATTATCCTATGCTTTATACATACATACTATATTTAGAAAAATGTGTGTCCATTTAGAGGGCATGCACTAAGTCCTGTGCGCAATGCACAGGACTTAGTGCTTTAGACTTATAGGAGAAATAGGATTTTGTGGATTCTATTAGATAAGAACCTCATATAGAGTATTGTAGTTGCATTGGCTTTTCGTCTATTTTTTAGGCTGTCAATTCAGCATCTCATCTTTGTAGAGATCATTTAGGCTTGTAGTTAGTTTTCTTCACTTATGTTTAAAAAATGGATAGCAGTTACCGCAACATTGTCTGAATTATACATGTAAAGGTAGTTATAATTGTAATTACAACCACTTATATTATTATAGCGATGAGATGCGAGAGATCATCTGTTACCTATGGCTGGGAATGTGCGCAGACGCAGATCACGCGTGCGATTAGCGCATCTGTGGGTTTATGGCCACGTATGCGCACCACGATCTCGCACCGATTAATATTAGGGTCTGCTTACATTATGACAAGGTGGTATGACGTTCGGTGTTCCAATATAACGAAAAAGGTAGGCATAGTGATTAGAACTCATTGCGATTTTTAGCTGTGCGGATAAAAATCGCAATACGTCATAAGCCTTAGTTCAATCTACGTCAAACACAAGTACATACTTAACCACGTGCATATTTCCAGTACAGTGCGTCAACTTCCTTAGATGCGTGTCTATAGTTACCGTCAAGTACAAGTTATATTTATAGCCAGCCATCACGCGGTTCCCACCATTGTGTCAGCAGTACCGCTAGTGTATCGCCGCCCTTTCTTCTCACAAATTACCGACGCATATGATACACAGCCTTCGATAAAGAGATTCCAGTCGTGATTGAATATATGTGGCATGTTTGGATATACTATTGTTTTTATGTGGCATAATGAACTTTGGGAAGGGTTGGTTGTGAGCATGGGAAATTATTGTATTAATAAGCAACTTTGGTATGCAAGTTTTCTTTTGCAAGTTGGTATTAACAGTATCAATTGCAACTTTATCTATGCGATGCCACTAACGATGCCGTGATAGCGGGTAAGTTTTTAGCGAAACATATTGGAATTACAGTTGTGCCAGCGACACAAACTAGAAGAAGTTGAAATTCATCTTGAAGGAACGCAGACGCTGGCTAAGAGTTCCACCACCTGTTCCACACTGTGGCTGTGCGCATAATAAATAAAGAGGAGTAGCGCTTTATAGGTACTAAAGTCTCCACCAGATAACAAAAAAATAAAATTCGTTGATCCGACTTGTACCAATAAGTAATAATTACGTAACTTGAAATTTATGGAGATATTTTGATAAATGAAAGGTATAGACGTATACACATTTTATCCGTTTACACCATGTAAATCGGTAAACGAATTTATGAGATATAAACTCATTACTGAATGCCAAGTGAAAGGGTCAAGAACGCCCCTTACCGCGATACGTTTGTTTGATCGTGTTAGCAACACTGTCTTTACATTTTTATCGTATTTTTTTGAAATATTTAAATACATTGGTAGACAGGTGTTAACGACTTCTTTTTTTATCTGGCCCTGACTTAGGTAGTAGTCAGGCAGGACAACCAAGAGCAGACAGTACCCCGCAGTATCTACGTCTGGTAGACTGTTAGTAAAACTGAGATGATAGTACGAGATTAGAGTAGCTACGTGATTTAAAATGCTCTCGAACTCAAATGATTATTTTAGCTGTGCTGTATTATAAATGTTTTATATACCGAGCCATACGCTACATAACTTACACTCAAACTACACACACCACACAAAAATAGTAACATTAAAAATAAATAAAATCGACACTAATTCAATAAATGTCGGGCGCGAAATCGATACTGGAATATAATGAATCGAGCATAATCGATTGGGAACAAAAAGCCGCCGGCTGCGCTTGCGCCGGCGGCGCGTCGCATAACAAATTGTATAATTGAAAGCGGTCCAGTGATCCGATCGGATACCACTGTGAAGATACGCACAGAGATCAAAGTTGTGAAGGCTGGATTGCTTGATATTGGCTTCGAAATGCGGCTCATATATTCGTAATTAAATTTTATAATTTTCCCACTTCCGTAAAAGTGTATATCATTATCTAACATTACCAATCTCTCAAAATCGTAAATTTTACAAATCTGTCGCTCACTCAGCTAAACGTCACAGCACACTTTTTTCTTCGGGTATGATAAAATGAGTATAAAAGAATATACATAATTATGTTTGCATTTGACAAAAGTCGGTACATATGTTTGCATCCACCTATATACAAACTTATAATCCGAGATACTAGATATCCTGATTTTCCTAGACCGATATAAACATAAAGTACTGTGCCAAGAGCCTTCAGAAATACTGAGACAGTAAAAAGATAGGTTGAGGACCTGCTATTAGTAGCCAGTTCATCGTTGAACCTGCCCAGATAACCTCAAATAGTCCCACATTCCCAAACATCATTTGGATTACTACACATAATTTACTGTATCACTCTGAAATATCAAATTCCTCGCGGCGAAAATCTCCTCTATCTCTTTTATTCCTTCGCTAAATTGTATAGAGAGAAAGGGATAGGCGATTTGCTTCTCACTGACAGCCAGATGCTGCGATAAAATGCAAAAACTATTGCGGACAATAAATTGGCGAGTAATTGCATATGCGGCTTGTGATTGCATATGCAATATGCATGCGAGTCTTAGCTCCTTAGTAATGTGGGTTCGCTATGATTATGTAGGCAGATAGTATTGCTGAAGGCTCGCAGTGTATTTTTAAAAGTAATGTTGTAATATGGATGGTTGTACAGATGTTTTTTTAAGATAAAGTCGTGTTTAACTGCCAATAACATTGTGTTATATTATGCATGTATTTGTTATGGTATGATTATTTATTATGCCATAATGTCTGGAATAATAAATAATCACGATGTTATATAAATTCCTTTTATTTAAGAATTGATATGCTGAACCATTGCAGGGCAAGGCCCGCCTCTTTCGCGGTTTCTTGTGACTTTGGGTCAGTTCTTTCAGAAGGTGCCCTCGGGTGAATTCAAATATTGCAGTATGTTTTGATCGTGCAGACAGCATAGTTAGCATTATTATTTGTATATACTATATAGAATTTATTCTTTTTTTTATTTATTTATTTAATCAATTCTTTATTTATATTACAGTTATTCATTTATTATTTTAAAAAAAAACTTCATGCAACATAAAGATATTTAGGCGGACTTAATGTCTTAAAGGTCAGTATCGACACCCAGGTCAAAACGGACATCACGTCTTGCCGTGGGAATAAAAGGAGCAACATTATTGTCCACAACCATTTTAATAACCACAACACCAATGATCAATATAATATTACAAAACTTTAAAAGTGCTCGTTTGTTTAACGGTTTGTAAGTGGTAATGTCTAGAATTGCTGTTCTGATTAAGAAAATTATTTATAGAAAACTATATTTATTACATACTATGAATCCCGCAAAAATACAACGTTTCCTATTGGACAAACCACGGGAGCGAAACCACGAGAAAAAGCTAGTGTCTAGTAATCAATAACTCAAAGGAAACGCCTCTGGCTATCGACTCAACACTCCGGCTTCACTTTCGTTAGTAAGTACTATTATTATGAAGCCTCCTGCCTCGCGCCTGTAGGCTCTATGGTGCAGGCGTAGTGTTATATTATCTGTGGTACAGGTTCTCGAATCGTGATAGGTTGGTGTTTGTCTCCCTGGGGCAGGTTTTCTAGTATTATATTGTTGATAGAAGCAGTATTTATGAAGAGTAAAGTAGGGTTAAATATAAATTTTAATATCTTGTATTTGAGCTGTTTATAATTAATTATAAGGCTTCATTTAATACTGCTTTACTTACTCTTTATTGTACGCATAAAACGCAAATAGGGCAAACAAGGGCAAAGTATGTACAAATGCATAATACACAAAATTTACTAGATTTAAATGTGAGTAAAAAGGCTTACTGCCAGTAGCTCTAAATCTATTGTACTCCAAACAATTTCTCTCCATACATTGATTCCCAAGAGCAGTGGTGGCCCAGTGGTATCGGCCGCGACTTACAAGTCGTAGATCGTGGGTTCGAGCCCAGGCAGGCGCTTTACTTTGTGTAAATTATTTCATCACCACTGCTCTCAAAACGTTGAAGGAAAACATCGTGAGGAAACCGTAATGTCCTAGAACCAAAAATTCGAAGACATGTGACATCCACCAACCCACACAGGGTCCGCGTGGTGGATTACGGCCCATTCCCTCTCACAGAGAGGAGGCCTGTGTCCCAGCAGTGGCAACATTAATAGGCTGATGATGTGATGATGATGATGTGAAATTATGGAGCTCGTTTAGTTTTTATTACTTAAATTTGATTAACTAAAATTGTAAAATTGTTCCCAGCAGCTCCAAACCAAATTGCGTAAGGTAAACAAAACACAAATTACTAACATTAATGTTAAAATTTCGTGGTAAATAGTTTCAGTAGGCAGTCACAAATCAATCGTATACCTATTGCGAAATTGAAAAAAATATTCTCACAATGCACTTTCTGTCATCACAAATTGACTTTATGTCACACAATATGAAGTCAAAGAATTTAAAATTCAAAAAATAAAAACAAAATACAATTAAGAATCACAGTTCTGATATTACAAATTAACCATATTACAATTTTAAAGTTTAAAGGCTCCATAAGAACGCAGAAGTAAGGGAGGACAGTCAATAAAAGGAGGTTCATAGTGAGCATACGTTTAAATTGACTGATCGTGTTCGAGACAGCGTGGCTTACGACTAGCTATCATGTTTACACCACAGTAGGTAGGAGATGAACGCAGAAGTACTATATTTTTTTGTACAATCTGTACTTAAAAATTTTTGGAGCTCATGGGAAAGGTTTTATTTATTATTATTTCATTGATTTGTTAATTTGATTACAGATTACAGTCTGACAGTTTTTTTTTTGTTCCGGGTTGGAAAATTCTCATTGGATGTCCTCCGCCCTAGGGGGCGGAGGGGTCTGTCAGACTCCTACTGACTAAAAACCACCCCGGTGTTCCATCTCACACCTACGCCGGGGGTCGCGGGAACAACGATACTCCCGCAACCCCCGGCTAGTGCCGGTACGCCGAAATCCCACCGGCTCTCGAGCACCAATCCTAGGTACCTCATGGTAGACTCGACAGTGATTCGAGCCCCCTCTTCGACGACGATGTGGGCATCGGGCGGTGGCGCCCGCCGGGGGCCATGAAAGAGCATGGCCTCCGACATGTTCAGGGCCACCTCCAAGCCAAGGCGCCGTATGCGGCTCACCACCTGTGAGACCGCAGCCGTCGCTAGCAATGCTGCCTTCCTGTACGAACTTCCCCGGGCGGTGACCAGCGTATCGTCCGCGTAACACGTCAGGTATACGCCCGGTTGGAGTCCGCCCCTCAGCACCCAGTCGTACCCGATGTTACACAGGGGCGGGCCCAAGACCGAGCCCTGTGTAACACCGCACGACTTACGGTGCTGGTTGCTGACGCCATCACGTCCCACGTAGGTGACACACCTCACCGCCTAATAAACCCCGACGATGCGGCGGAGGTAGGGAGGCACTCGATGATACCGCAGTGCCTCCCGAACACAACTCCAGGGGAGGGTGTTGAAGGCGTTGGATTTGTCCAAGGAAACCGCCAACATCATCCCGATATTGCGTGGATGTGCATGCCGTAAGCCGAACTGGCTTTCGTCCAGGTCCGGCCCCTCTCTGTACAAGTGGCTGACGAGGCAAACGGGCACCGATAATCCGCTCGAACATCTTCCCCACCTCGTTTAGCAGCACTATGGGTCGGTACGCGGACGGCGAGTCCGCAGGGCGCCCAGCCTTCCTGAGCAGGACCAGACGACCAGATTTCCACAGAGTGGGAAACTGGCCTCGCTTAGACACGCTGTGAAGAATCCTCTCAGCCAGGACTCTAGCTCCTTCAGAGCGAGTGCCAATACGTGGCCGTGGATCCCGCCGGGCCCCGAAGCCGCATCACGGCCACCCGCATCTCTGCCTGTGTCACCTCTGGGACGCTGATGGCGTCCTCCTCTGTAGACTCAGCAGCCGTGGGCAAAACCATCGGCGGCGGGATGTGCCCCGCTCTCGCCGGGAAGAGGGCTGCGACTACCTCCTCCAGCAGCACGGGTTGGAGACTCTCCGTAAGCGGAGGCGCAGCGGCTAGATGTTTCCCTCGAACCGCTCGATAAGGGCGCCCCCACAGATCCCCGTCTAGAGTCTCCAACATCTCTTCCCTGGCACGCTTCTTCGCCTCGACGATGGCTAGCCGCAGAGTCTCCGTCGCCGCGCGGACACCCTCATACCGCGCGGCTTTTTCGTCAGGACAGTATCCTGCCTATCCTAACCTATGGCGTTCAAACTTGATCTTTGATCGAGGCTCAGAAGTCCAAACTTAGTTTGCCAAAGAGCAATAGACCGTAGCATTCTGCAAATCAAACAGTACAGTACACCGTTAAAATCTTAGGTTACCTCTTACATTACCATACAAAGCATTCAGAGAAAATTTACCCCGGCAGCAGCGGAACAAATTAAACAAAAAGTGTGTGTTGTGGGGAAGGAGATTTCCTTAGTAAAGAGACCTTTACTAAGGAAATCTCCTTCCCCACAATACATAAGTGCGTGTTAATCAGTCCAATCTTAATTAACCCTCACTAATCAGTTTCCCGCGACTGGAAACAGCCCGGTATCGAAGCATGGCTATAAATCCCGTGTCGTGTGCCGTTCTGTCGCGGCGTCGTGCGGACGACAAATTGTCGCCTGACAACATGTAGTGGAGTACGGCTGATAGTAACTTGTGGGTGTTAGTTTATATTGGTGTAGTTGAGTGTATAGGGATTGGTTTGTAATTAAATGAAGGATGGGAATGATGAAGATGCAATTATTATTATTATTAGACATAATAACATAAAATACATACATACAATACATTGCAATAATTCAATGTAAGGAAATAAACAAGAAAAAATTCAAAATATAAAAAACCCCCCTACACATTTATCTTGCGAAAACATCCCGATACAAACAGTAAAACGCCCATAACTTTTGAACGGCCGAAAAAAATTTATTCAAATATAGCTAAGAACACTCTCGACACAATCACCTTTCAAACAAAAAAAAAAAATCAAAATCGGTTCACCCGTTGAGGCGCTATGATGCCACAGATACACAGCACAAACGTCAAACTTATATCACCCCTCTTTTTCCGTAGGGGGTTAAAAACGGACCTCTCGTTTTTAAAATTATAACTTTTTCAAACTAATATCTCAAAGAGATAAAATTGCTTATGTATGTAAAAGATAATCTCTGACATTGCGACACTGTCACTGAGTACGATAGGCTACATTTTATCCGGAAAAATGCTGTGCGGATGAGAAGCCGCAGTAAAGATATCCAAATTCCTATTTAATTATATGTAAAAGTTTGTAAAAAGGTACAATAACTGACTTACTTCCCCAAACAAATACACTCTATTTCATATAGTATGGGGTTCCTAGTTGTCATGTATAGTAAGTATGAGAGACAGCAAATATACATGAATTTAAAGGAGTTCAGAATCTTTCACAGAAAGTCTTAGATCAAAACGGAATCAATTTTCAATTAAAATATGTGCCTTGTTGATCAGCCACTAAATTAATCTGTCCATGTTCAAGCAATAAATTAGTAGGAAGCCAGATGCTAATAAAATAGAAACGTCCTGAGAGGCTGACACTCGATAAATAAACGCAATCATAATAATCCATGCGTTTATCTTCTGGATGTTACGCGAAACATGTCGCGTTATCTAACTGCGCACTCAATTATTTGTAGAGGGATTTACACATTGGTCAGTAGGAATTAAATTCTTTAAACCAAATTAAAAATCTAAATATTTTCATTATTACTCGTACTTACATGGTTGGAGGTAGCCCCAGGAAGTTATCAATTATACTAGTGTTGCGGCTATCTCGCTTCTTCCCATAGTGACAATTATATAATGTTTAGATCATAAAACTTTAATCATGAAAATTAATTTAAATAATAAGAGTATTAGGACTAGAATAGGAACTGGTGCCTATAAAGATTTACTATTACGCTATAAAGGCTTGCATGACAGTCTACGGCTATCTTTCCAAAAATACACCTTCTTCTATATTCAATTGAGTGTATTTTTGCCTGGCCTACGATTTTCTTCAGAATGCCTTTTAATAAGGAATAGGATAGTTGATTAAAAAAATCTATTTAGTCCGTCCGTCGTAACCTAAAAATATTGGACACGTATTTTATCGTTTGCCACGTAAATAAAAAATTACGACGATACAGTGCGTTGGAATATCGTGTGACGTCACGGTGTGCTACCTTTTATACTGACATAGTGACGTCACAAGCGTTCACTCCTGAACTTTGATGCGCTTTATCTTTGTCATTTTGAACAAAATGACGGGTCCAATATTATTTGATAATGTCACTGACGGACTAAATAGAATTATCATTTTTCTACCCAGGCAACATCCCTATTATGAAGAAAATCGGTACGACTAACAAACATGGTTAAGGTAAGTAATATAAAATCTTTTTTGCAAAAAAATACTACCGACTTGCAAATAAAAACTACAAAGTGAAAAATAACTTTATTTTTGGAAGTCGGTGTCCATAACGCAAAAAATTGGTATTAGTTTTTTTTTTTTTTTTTATAGTTGTACCTACCTAATAGGCAAGTTTTTTAGTAAGGAAACTATAATGCCAGAATATATTACTCGAATATCATGAAACTTGAAACCGATATATAATATACGGTGAATTGAGAGATCTGCGTACCCCTTAATATCGTACTGGCGTGATGTTGTGCTATGAAATGAATGGTATAAACAATAAACAAACATGCGATTGCAGCAATCTCGAGAGATTTGCCGTTATTTATTGAAGAGTTCTGCTGTATATCTTCGAAGTTCATCATCAGATCTTCACCAAATTAAAATGGAACCAATTTCAAAACATACTCTTTCAAATAAAGAAAGAATTTTCAAGATCGGACAATAATTGACGGAGATATCGGTGAACATACATAAAAAAAAAACATACTCCAAGTCGAACATAGAACCTCCTCGTTTTTTTAAGTCTGTTAAAAGTGGTATAACTTGTGTAAATAGAGACTTCAGCTTAATTCAGTGTATGCTTTGCGCCAAAAGTCAATCTTAGTTGATTAACCTTTAAGTTACTGAACTCGCATACAGTCAACACATGCCTTGACTGTATGCGACTACAAGTTGGCGTTGAGTCATACCCCCTTTACCTATGTGAGGGGTCCTTTACCTAACACATGCAAATGAAATCTTTTCTAAATTGAAGATGAATTGAACCCTTAGCAGTATATTATACATTTGACATGTTTAATCTAGTTTAAATAATATTTATGACTTCCTTCAGCTGTTTAAATCACTTTTCTGATAATAACGCGGGGACCTCAAAGGTGCGTGCGCGTTGATGTCTTTTGTACTACGAACGGAAATTGAATGAAAGTTCGAACTAGTTTTCAATTAAATCAGATTTAATAATAATGTTTAAGTTATGTAAAACTTGTATATGTATATTTAGCTTTCTAAGATATGTGTGAAAGTGTTCGTGGAATTGATTCAGTCCAGTAGTCGCTGTAATTGCTATATTTCATAGAGTCATGGAACATAGTTTCTCTGGTACATACTTTATGGGTTTTATGAGCATATCTGTGTATATTATAGCGTTTTTCTCTTACTGAATAATGATGTTAATTGAAAGAGGTTTTATTTTATTCTGTGGTAAATAGAGTAGGATCTTGTAATAAAAGCAATAATGACTAGAGAGGAGAGTTTGTTATTGTTTTTTTTTGTTACCATTACTTTACTGACATTCGAACATTAAACTTGTAAATTTACGACGCATTTATTATTAGAGAGACTAGTGGTTTATGTCCATTAGAGAATTTATGTAATACTAGATTTTTCCTGCGGCTTCGCTACCGTGGCCACAACAACAGAAGAATCTTGATTTTTTGTGTTAAAACTTAAAAAGTAGCCTATGTACCAACATAATGATTTCTGTAATTGTTATATTCCAAATTTTTTATACCAACAAATGTTTTTGCCTCTTTATAATATTAGTTTAGATAACCATTTTTAAAATCCCACAGTCAATGACTGACGTAATCCTACTCATCAGCTGCTCTACATACGATCTTCCGGCGTGAATGTGTAGAGGTCACTGACCTTGGCCTCCAGGCTCTCGAGGTTGCTAACCCCGCCGCCGCCCGCCTCCAGGGTTTGCTGAAACAAACATATATTATTGAATTAAGGTGTCAAATCATGTCTGGTGGCCTTGAACTTTTGAGGTTGCGTTAATAAGGTTTCGTAATTTGTGATCAAACAATGGTTTTCTAAAAAATTATATAGCGAGTCGTAGACAAAATATGAAAGACACGGCTTCTTTTATTTATTTTTACCCACTACAGGGCCTCCCCTTAAAACGAATAAGTATATAAATCAGCATAATCTTCAAGCAGTGGGTTTTAAATTAGGAGGACGTGTGTCAGATGCCCACTGAAAATGGACAGCGCATTTAGATCGAACTTGAGCCATCTGAAGGTGCAGACTAGGATCTAGTTCATTTAAATCTAATCAGTAATACGATATTATTCAGAATACCCGCTGAAAACCCTATATAATGCCTGAAATACAGTTACTTCAAAACCGGAGCTTATATTTATCAACAACACTTAATATGCAGTTGTAGATCGTGCGCTCCGCACAGCTGACTGATAATCACCTATGTATAATGTACACATACAAACAAACACACATGAATATATGTATGATGCCGCCACGCTGCGAAGCTGATCACGATCGATGCGCGCGCGCACGTGTGCCCTAAAACCTCGCGGCTGGCATCATAATAATGGATGCAGAAGACCAACTTTATACAACTGTTGAGAGTTTAATTAGGCTGCAACAGCCTGTACAGTTCTGTTCTCTGCCAAGGTTTTCAGGTTAAAGTGGTGTTTGACAAACACTCAAATTCCAATTCCTAATTAAGAAATCGGCGGAATGACTACGACTTTCGTTCTTGTTCTCATGCTGTGTGTCAAACAATTAGGCAGTTAGCTAGATTAGAGACGGGTTTAGTTAATGGCTACAAAGTGCGAGATAACACTTGTTTAGACCTCAACTAAGATGATGGCAAATAACCTTCTCCTTTTTGAAGTCGGTTAAAATTGTAATTAAGTTGTTAATTTGTAAAAATCTTTCTTTCTCTGGTTATGAAAGAGCAGTCAAATAAACCACTGGGATTTCGACTGACAAAAGGACGGGATGTCAACAAAGATCCTGGCATAACATTACTTTTCAAAGTCGACTTTCTGCGTTCATTTATTGGTATAACTTCAGTTACAACGGTGATAATTTGCATATTGCGAGTGTGTGGGGTGCGGGGAGGGGTGGGTGGGCTAGCGGTAAGAGGGCGAGATGCCGAATTATTAGCGCGAGACTCAAGATGAAAGCCGTACAGCTCAGTTTATGATGTGGTACCACTAAGGTGAACCATAGAACCGGTTTGTTAAGAGGCTTAAATGGTTTAAATACTTGGGCAGTTAATGTGAAGATTACAGTTGGGCTATATACTATACAGTGCTATAAATATAATGGTAAGTAATAGTTCCATTACAGGATCTTACTAGACAAAGAAGAAAACATAACGAAGAGGATGAAAATAGAGACTGCCGAATCTAATCTTGGTTTTCATAAAAGACTCTGTCCAAAATAATGAGTAACTCGTAAAATTAATTGGATAGGCTCCCGAAAACTAGGAAGAGTTGAGAGATTGATTGATGTTTGTTCCTAAAAGATTGGTCACATATTGCAAATTTGCAATAGACCGAGGATATTGGAAAGAACGAAAGGATGACGTTGTCCAGCAGTGCGACACAAGTAGGTCATAATAATAACATGTAATGTAATAGTGTTTTAAACTTTATTTATTAAAATATTTAAAAAGTGTAATTTGTAATATTTATTTAAATGGATAAAGTAGAAGATATGTACATTTATAATCGTGACCATCTAAGAGGTCCGATGAAGTTTCTCATTAACATGCCGCGATAACTTTGTATGAACGTCTATGAAAAAGCAAATTCATAACATAATCTTAATTAATTACTATGTTACCCAAACACTATAACAACGAGTATCATTCGTAAGCATCAAGTTTACCCTATATAACGTATTTTATCGCTGTCAAATCCTACTTCTTAGATTATCACGATTTTAATTATATTTTCTGGTTCACTAATAGACCTTCACAGTACGGTACTTACACCTCCTAACTATAGTTAACACAATTACTACAAAGGCCCAGTTTCCTGGCGAACTGGACCAATGTTAAACTGGCGCTGCGCACGCGCCTTATTATGAAGATTATCAGCCGGAGCGCCTGACAGCCAGCCGGTAAGAGGTGAGGCTGCACAAACAGCGGGACTGGGATTAAACTTTGGATCATTTGGGAAATGGATCTTATCTTGTAAGTGATTTTTTTTTTAGTGTTGACTGTGTGATTTTTAGGGATAAATGATACAGATTCACGCAGAGGGTATTATTATTATGATGCTCGAAAGTGCCATGAGCTAAGCAAGGTTGTAATTTCTAACAGATAAAGAAATTGAATTTCTTTAGTGTCAGGTGCTTGTATAACGATATAAATGAACGAACAATTACGAATATCATAGTGTGTGTGTTATTTATTCCGCCCATTGCAAAGCAGCCTCATTTATGTGCTGCTTCGCAGGTTTGTTGCCCATTATTAGATTATTAGCAAACGCAGGCTGTTTTCAAATAACTGAAAATCAAGAGTGAAAAGGTTACTTCTAGGCAAGCATGCTTCACCGCAGACCACAGCATCGCTTACCATCAGGGTCATACGAGATAGTGGTCAAACGCGAGCCTATCGATAAATAAAAATAAAATAAATCGCTTCCTGAATTCCGCTCTAACTCAGAGCACCGCCTCCCCATCGTCATTGCACGCGCATGCCATACCACGGCTTTCTATTTCACATCGCCCGTCAGATTTCACGTTATTAGCAGAATAGACGCGTCCCATTGTTCAGCCATGAGTCCATGACTGCCTGACGTGTCTGACTGCCTGCGTCAGGGATCCTATTTATTGGCAGGCCTTTTATATCTGCACCTGAATGCTAAGATACCGGTTCTTGCGGGGTTCATTCTTCACTCGGTTATAATGCCTCTTGTTTCTTTATACTCTGGGTCCATGATGTTTGTTGTTTTTAACCGACTTCAAAAAAAGGAGGAGGTTCTCAATTCGACTGTATTTTTTTATTTTATTTTTATGTGTGTTACCTCAGAACTTGTTACTGGGTGAACCGATTTTGATGATTTTTTTTTATTTGAAAGCTGGTGTTTTTCGTGTGGTCCCATTTAATTTTCATCAAGATCTGATAAAGAACTTCGGAGATACACATCAGAACTCTTCAATAAATGACGGCAAATCACTCGGGATAGCTGCAATCGCATTTATGTTTATTGTTTACACCATTTCATAATATAACATCACACTAGTACGCTCTAAAGGTTTTGTTTAAGTTTCATGTTATTGGGTAAATCTATTCTGGTTTCACTTTGGGCATTATTGGTACCTAGCCTATATAAATTATGTAGCACAACTAAAAAGCGAAAAATAAAAAAAACTTTTTACAAAAAATACAACCGAATTCCAAATAAAAAAAGTGAAAAATAACTTCAATTTCGGAAGTCGGTGTCAAAAAACGAAGAAAATAAAACAAGAACACCGACTTCCGAAATTGAAGTTATTTTTCACTTTTTTTATTTGGAATTCGGTTGTATTTTTTGTAAAAAGTTTTTTTTTGTTAGGAAATTGTTAAAGGAATCGTTGTGCCAGATAATTAAAAATCCAACCAAGGATTTAATAAGTTTTTATTAGTGTCAGAACAATACATAGTGTGGTGTGGAATGAGCGGTCTCTTACAATGTGAGTAGGTAACTTGTAAACTGCAAAGAGTAAAATTAGTGGATAGCAACATTTCTTCTTATAAATTGTTAACCCTATGCCTATACTTTCTTATCAATCAATAATAATAATATCAATATATCATAAAACATTGTATAACTTTGTTACAATGTTAATTTAATAGCATCGTTGTGTGTGTTCTTCAGATATTGTTTTATTTTTGTTATACAACAATTTTATTGACTTCAAAGTAACTATATAAAATGCATCTTAACACATTGTTGCGTAACGAAGTTCATATAGATGGCTCAGCGGGTATTTTACAATATCGTTCAGAGTTTTATTCCGATGTTTACGTCTTCAACACCGAAGTATTCAGTAAGCCATAACTCACTAATTATTTTTCATTGAATTTAATAGACAGAATCAGTAGTCTTCACAGACTTTCTACCATTATGAATATCATAACTATCGGTTGAATAAGTTTTAAGGTTATCCGAAATTATGCGCTCTCTCTCAGTTAATTATAGTACAGATTAATAAGCCACACTAATGAAGCTCGTTGTGAACATATTTCACATTTTGTTTGATTACGTAAATCATTAGAAAGTTTACAATCACTGTTTCTAATTAACTAAATTGTTCTTATTAGGTGTTATGTACACTTTTAATCGTAATTAAATTAACACGTATAATCTTTATACAAATGCAAACTTTGTATATAAATGTGAAAGGAACACATGCTGTTGTGGATTAAGATGTTTGGATCAATGGTCAAACACACCTAAAAGACTGAACGGATTTGGAACATAGGTAGACCGTGGCCTGAATTAGGCCATAATATAGGTAGTTCTAATCCCGTAGTACGTCCTGTGGGATAATTTTCGACACTCACACGAGCGAAGCCGCTAGCAAGCTAGTTGATAGATAAGTTTGAAAGCCAGACAAAATAGTAGTTTGTTTACTAAACACCATTAACCTTCTTGGTCTCAATAAAGATAAGCATCAAATCTACTTGAAATTGAAATCGAATTCAGCACAATGAATCTAGTCGCGTGATAAGAGATTTATTGGGTGTTTATTGTAACAGGTTAGTCTAGGTGTTTAGCACTAAACGTTTATGGGCACACATAAATCAGGAATTCTTGTATTCCGAAGTAATCTACTTAGAAGGCGACATTCTTTTCGCCCGTGTGGTCGAAATGCCAAACGTGAAACTGAACTTTAGTATTTTGAAAGTTTTCTTCTATTACGTCATACATAACATCACGCCTGTTTTCCTCGAAGGGTTGGGCTGAGATGTACGAGGTGCATTCAATAAGTACCTAGCCTCATCGCCAGAGGGCGCTGTAGTTTCAAAAGAGTTTTACCACAGTGTAGCACATTCTTTTTTAATTCTTTTTTCAAATTTTCATTCCAATCCCTTTATTTGTTTTAATTTGACAACTTATGGAAGCGAACGTGTCGATCGGTTTTACAAAAATGGAAAAAGAGCAATATCGTTCGGTGATTCGATTCCTATTTTTGGAAGGGAAAACGCGCATCGAAATCAAAGAGCGCTTGGATGCTGTGTACGGTGACTCTTCTCCATCGATGGCCACCGTCAAGAATTGGTTCAACGAGTTTGCACGTGGCCGTACGTCAGTTTTTGATGAACCACGTCCAGGTGCACCGAAAACAGCTGCTACGGAGGAAAACATTAAAAAAATTCATGATTTCGTATTGGCAGATCGCCGATTGAAGGTTCGGGAGCTAGCTGAGACTGTAGGCATTTCAAAAGGAACAGTGCATCATATTCTTCACGAGGAACTCGGCATGAGAAAGCTGTCGGCGCGATGGGTGCCGCGTTTACTCCCACCAGAAAACAAGCGCAACCGTGAGACCACATCGGAGATGTGTTTGGCGCTGTTTAAGCGGAATTCAGCGGAGTTTTTGCGTCGTTTTGTGACCGTCGATGAAACCTGGATCCACTGGTACACACCAGAGACCACGGAGCAATCAAAACAATGGATCCAGACCGGGGAACGTGCTCCAAAGAAGGCGAAAACTGTAAAATCGGCCGGAAAAGTTATGGCCACCGTTTTCTGGGATTCACAAGGTGTCATCTACATCGATTACCTCGAAAAGGCTAAACAATTACAGGGCTTTACTATGCCGATTTATTGGGCCGATTCGACGCCGAATTAAAGAAAAAACGACCCCATCTGGCGAAGAAAAAGTGCTGTTTCACCACGACAACGCACCGGTTCACACGTCTGCCGCTGCCATGGCCAAATTGGTCGAATTACGCTACGAATTGCTGCCCCATCCACCGTATTCTCCAGATTTGGCCCCTTGTGACTTCTTTCTGTTTCCTAATCTGAAAAAATCACTCGCCGGGAATAGATATGGATCGAATGAGGAGGTCATCGCCGCCACGGAGGCCTATTTTGCAGAGTTTGACAAAAATTATTTTTCCGACGGGTTAAAAAAGTTGGAGCATCGCTGGGCTAAGTGTATCGAACTAAAAGGAGACTATGTTGAAAAATAAATTGCCACTTTTCCAAAATTTTCGTTTACTTTTTGTAGGCTAAGTATTTATTGAATGACCCTCGTATGTAGCAGAGATGAGAAAGTTGAGATGGATGTGCGCAGTGAAGAGAATGGATAAAGTGAGAAATGAGTATATTAGAGGTAGTTTGAAAGTGGCGCCAGTGACAGAAAAGTTGAAAGGAAACCGTTTGTCCTGGTATGGTCATGTGATGAGGAGGGATGAAACGCATGTTACTAAAATAGTTATGAATATAAATGTGGATGGATGGACAGGGAGAGGAAGGCCAAAGAAAAGATGGATTGACTGTGTGGGATTGACATGAAAGAAAAGGGAGTCAGTGATAGCGTGACGGGGGACCGTCCTGGGTATGGAAGACGAAAAGACGGAAAAAGTTTTTGTCCCAAGTATTAGAAAAGAGCCTACTACCATTAACAGGACTCAAGACCAGACCTTAATCCTGGCTCATTATTATCCCGTCCTTATCATTATCACTTATCATTAAACATCCATCCATCGTTTCCAGTCTCTGGACTGCTACTGGCAAAATACCCAATAACACCCAGCACTTTTCTTCCTCATAATCATTTACAATTACAAACAGTTCCTCCATGCGTAGTGGAGCGTGACACTAACAATTAGTTTCACGTTACACTTGCTTTAGTAAACACGTGCGATAATTATAGTTACACTAAACTAAAAACTTAGTAGGACACCGCCACTTGTCCGGACTGCGGCTATGAGTATGTGGGTAATTTACCTGTTATGTGTTACACCAGGCAGTGCCACAGGTGTGGTCCTTGTTAGGAGTAAATTAACCTTTTATAGTGTCGTAAACCACAACTTTGGCTGGGCGTGGATTGCTACATTGTATGATATATTTATAAGCTTAAAAACGTCTATCGCTGAACTTTAAGACTTTCTTGTATCGCATGAAATAGCAGCTTGTAAACTTTTTTTGCTGAACTTATAAATACGTTAAAGAAGGCATATTGTTTGGGACAACTGTCCACCCAATGCCATTCCTCAGAGCCAGAATCAATTGATAAACGATTTGACTGTCCCAACATTGGTAAACGATTAGAAGATCATTATCTGCAGCCAACTCGAATACCGAGTGCATGTTGTCAGTACACCCTGAGAAGTCTTTCATGCTGAGAATTCTGTTTCAAGCCCTGTATGACAGTGGTAAGTTACATTATGTTGAAATAACTTTAGTCATGTAGGGACTGGTAACAAATTCTTTACATGTGCGTGTTTCCCACAGTTCCTATACGGCTAGCGTAGTATGACAGATTGACATATTTTATTCTTCTTCATCTTAATGACATTCTATTAAATTATTTTTTTACGAGATCACGTGGTATCCCACGAGGAATGTTAATTGGCCGTCCAGCGCAGCAATTTAGCAGTTTACCTCATATTCTTCGAAACATTTGAAGAATCGCAGACACTTCCGGATCTTAACGATACTTGGTCCATTATAGAGAGTTTTTATTAATCTGTAATGAGATTTTTTCTTAGCTAATGAGTTTAGAAATCTGCACGCGCAGGGGAAATGCCGTACGATGTCTATTTACTTGTAGTTAACGATCAATCAAAGAATAGCATTCGTTCTAGTGTTTATGCTTGCTGATCAGTCTGAGGTCTTCGCTGTGCTGTTCAAGTGTGTTTATGTGCAATTTATTGACGGCTGCTAATATTTTTAGGATTGTTTCAGGTCCTAATTATGCGACTCACGCTTGTTGAATAATTGGGAAAAATAGTAAATTAATACATTTTCATAATGCAATCCTGTAAATTGATTATTCTCATTATCGTTTCGACTTTTTGTGGATATAGGTACATAGATAAGTAGCGATTATAAGGTTACGAACTGTGTAGATAAAGCATGATAATAATTAACATCATGCTTTATAATAATAAATCAATTGAGTATGCCTTGATAGTCATGTTGAGAGGATGTATATAAAGCGACTAACAAAGGGTATTTATAAGGCAGACGTGAGTGGAAACGCCAGGAAGGGAGACTCATGAGGTATGAGTAGATGTATAAATTTAAATGAAGCAAAAGGAGTATGTAAAGTATAATTATTGGTCCCTACTTATTCCAATGTCAATCATTCAATATCATTCTAGACGCGTTTCAAGAAAAATACACATCTAGTCTAGTTAGTCCCCCATGGCCCGGCAGCAGTGCGTCAGGCTGTCAGTCCGTTTAATAGTCTGGTAAAAACGGTGGAAGCGGCAATCTAAGGCAAATACATGCTCTGATCTGGTAATGATCCAAGAGCTACGCCCCCTGCTAGTGTGTAATGAGGGCTATCATGTGCTTGGGTCAGTAAGTGTTGGGTGGCCGGTAGTCATTTTGAGACAAGGTATGGTGGGTTCAGTATGGCAAATACATGCAGTGATCTAGTAATGATCCTGAGGCCACGCCCTCTTTTCTTATGTGCTTATAGCTCACCATGGGTTCAGTATAGCAAATACATGCAGTGATCTAGTAATGACTACGGCGTTTATAGTCTGGTGAGGTGCCTAAGTACGAATTTTTATATATTAAAAGCAAAGTGAATCATGAGTCAAAAAGATAAATATTTTCCAAAACTACATCACCTCCACTTCTACTACAAATATTCCGCTGCTAGGAACACTTTCGACGAAGCTAACTAGCAGTGGCCACTCAGCTGGTTAGTGACGATTGGAGATGCGCAAGTGCAGTATCGTGGTTTAACCCCGGATGGTGGGGCTTCGAAGAGCATTTCGAGCGCCTGTTCCCCCGCAGTGGGTGCTTTGCATATGTAAACCGCTGCCCAATGTCGGACGACCCCGGTAGGAAGTTCGCCGCCCCTATGCGGATGTAGTGCGATCGATGGTACGTTAAGGAGCACATGTTTGTCAAACCGGCAAATTGCCATCATTATGGAGACGACCTGGACTCTGCACAGCACACACTCGAGGAGTGCCTTCGTGAGCTTTTGAGCAGTGGATCTTGGTCGCCAGGATCGGGCGAGTCTTGTCTCTGCCAGTATTAGTAAGGAATATGCTGAAGGAGACATAAAACTAGAGGGCAATGGCCGCCGAGTGGGTTCGTGAGAGGGCTGGTCCCACTCTGAGAAGAAGACATCGTCGAGGCGGTTACCTCGACGCCTAAAAAGCTCAAACCCTGCCTGTAAAATTTAAGGCAGGTGGAACGAAGTTTCAGGCACTCAGACTGAGGACTCTGTACATCCACCAAGTATGAAGTGACCTCAGGAAAGACTGTGGCACTGTGATCACGTGCCACAGACACCATTCTTTTAGAGCGAGGTTTCTTTGTCATTGGCTTTAGATTCGTATTCAGAGTTTCATACTCATTTGCAGATGATCCTCTTTTTGGTTTCAATAGCAAATTTCATAAATTTATTTAAAAAAATACATATAATTTTAATTAATCAGGTTTCGAAATTTCGAATTTTAGGTGTGCCAATTTCGAAATTAATAGATAAGCAAATATGGTCCGAAATATTAAAACAATGAAATTTCGAAATGCATGCCCTATTAGTAATGACCCGAGAGTTACGCCCCCTGCTAGTGTGTCACGTGATACGCCTGGGTTAGTAAGAGTTGAGAGTGGTCAGTGTGAGCTTGGGTTCAGTATTAGGTACAGAAGTGTAAAATGATCTTAAAATAATTAAATTTGATAATTTCTTTAGACATCATGTCATCATTATCTGCCTAGCCTTTTCACAACTCTTTTGGGTGAGCTACATGATAGAAAATACCATTTGAAGTTGATGACATTGCAGCCTTTGTTAATTGTTACTCTTACCCGACTGCGCTAAAGCAATAACCGGGTTATGTATTGTTTAGCATTTTTTAGCATTGTTTAGCATATAGGAAGATATATTACCCTCAGGAGTTTTCAGAAAATAGATAGACAGATTCTGATAGCTTTGGGTGCAGATCTGAGCTCAAATTGATGGCATGTCAATTGCGCTTTGACCACGCTTTTCTCTATACTGAACTCGCCCACCCCTCCTTCTTATCTCATACCCCACTTTCAATATCTAAGTACTTCACACGCTAGGAATCTACGTTCGTCTAACAATCTTCTCTTGCTCTGTCCTTCACATACTTCTGATTTTATTCATTCTTCCTTTCCCATTCAGTCCATTCTTCTCTGGAATGCGCTTCTTTTCGATATCAGGACGGCTACCAGCCTATATGCACTAAGCGGAAGTTCGGGCATTATTTTATACAACAATAGCAGAGTCGTCTCAATAAAACGCCTTTCTATTACTTTATATAAATATATTATATAAAGGTATTCATTATAGTAAATATTTATGTATGTTTATTTTAATTAAGTATGTATACTCAAATAATTATTTATCTTTTTATGCATCGCCAAGAATTCCTCAGGCATTAAGTCCGCCTATGTATCATGTATGAAGCATGATGTTTTTTATTAATTAATAAAATAAATCACCAGGTTAGGTGGAAAAAAAAAGATTTTTATTTACTTCAATTGTACAAGAAAACACTTATCTAAACACGTTGCGTTACAACTAGGGAAAAGAGTGTTTACGATGAACTCTGGCACCCAATGTAAGATTTAACTTGTGTTTGTGGAAGAAAGCGGTGACATCATATTTTATCGCCTATTATTTGTAGTAGGAATGTATTGTACTCCCACGAGGGCATGTATACGGGGTGGTCCATTCATATCGTCTGGCTCATGTACAATTAATCACCGTACTGACATGATGTATGATCTTGACATGATTGCAACACGGCGCCCGCGCCGCCGCGGCCACCGCCGCCGTTGCGCAGTGCGCCTGCGCAGTTTAGCGCGGTGTTGTGTTGTGATTGTGAGCCGTGTGGGTGCTGCTACATGCACTTAGCATTATATTATGACTAGCACATCTTTTGTAGGGCTGATAAGTAATGTTTTAACTTACTTTTTTTTGTTCATAAACATTAAAAGTATGGCACTAGGTAATAAAGAATAAGGTAGGAACTTACCAAAGTGTGCATTGATGCGAAGTATACCTTAGTTTATTCCGATGACTGTTTAGGTACGATTTGGTACCAGCAATGCTCGGAAAGTAACTGTTGTAAATAACATCACGACCATTTATTGTGGCTCATTTCCAACTTGTGCCCAAGGATCTCCAACCCAAGTGACAGCCCTATCCATCTGAGTCAGCATTACTGCGATCGCTCTATGATTACAGTGTGAACAAGCCATTAGAGCTGTTAAGCTATTATAGCTGACCGAAGGCTGATAGCTTTAATTACTATCCGCGGTATTGCTTGTGGTACAGCGAAACAAATCTCTGAGCTTTATTGCCTATCAGTAGCCAATCGCAGGCTTTGAAGGAGAATAAGTAGGCCGATCACAGGAATAATTGAATTAAAAGAGTCTTTTAAACAATAAAACCAAGGAAATTAATGATAGAGTGAAAAAGGTAGAGAATAATTTCCAAAATCATATTTATAGGTAAGTTACTAGTAGTGTAGGGATTGTCTCTAAGAGCAACTACAGCTAAATGAGTTTTCAATCGTCAATCATTATCTCATCCTCATCTTCTCGCCCTTTTCCCCTAATAGGTACTTGGGGTCGGCGGGACACGTTTTCTTCTTCCATTTCGTTCTGTCAACCGTAATTTTTAACACTGGCTCCCTTTTCTTTCATATCACACCTACTACGGACCATTCTGGAGAAATGGGAGCCAGCTTCTCTGGCGTCCTTAACGGGGATTGAATCCGCTAGCACCAACTGCGCTGGTGCTGGTGCTTGCACTAGTGCTGGCGTGCTGGGGTGCGTGTGGTGAGCGGCTTTATTGCTCCGGTACCATTCTGGACAAATGGTAGTGAGTAATCACGGTGCAACTCACATTTTCTCTTGAGTACCAGGGGCGAGTGCTCTCGGAGGCGTGACCTACCGAAGATGGTCCCAGACACCTCGTAAGGGGTTGCCTGGTATAGTGTGCCGCTTTCCATAACGTAAGGTTGGTGAAGGAGGCCACTATAGGAAAACTCAGTAGACAAATCCATCCATCTTTTTTTGGCCTTCCCCAAATTCAAATTCTTTATTGCGAACTAAGTGTACAGAATTTTGAAGATGTTACATAAGGTAGGTTCTTAGAACTTAGTTGCCTGTTAAGGCATTGCAGTTTAAATGGTTTATATCCAATATTACAGTTACATATACAGTTTACATTAAATAATACAACCACATTGATATATAGAGCAGGGAGGGTTAATATCTTGAGGTTTATGAAATGAGGTTTACATGAATCTGTTTGGTGTATCCAACATATTGATCTAATACAATTTATTTGTGCCTTGAACACAATTTCTTTATCAGTTGAGTATCCCCAATATAGTATCCCATAAGATAGAGTGGACCCCACATTGGCATGATAGGCATTAAGTAGTGTGTTTTGGTTAGATACTTTTTTGTTAGATAATTATTTGAGCATGTAGAGGGCATAAGAGAAATGATTCAATTTGCTACATACATTATTTACATGTGTTTTCCATGACATATTAGAATCTATATAAAAAGCTAGAAATTTCTCCTCCCTCTTCTTCCATCCACATTCCAACCACCCTTCAATTGTCGTATAACATTTATTATTTCAGTTTATAATTAAATGAACGTTTTAATTGTTACACTGTATTTAAGGCTGGTATATCTCAAACTTTTCAATTTCTTCAGTTAACCAAACTACAAATCTTTCTCATCTTCTACAATACAAGCTATATATCTGTACCTTGTTTATTCCATACATTTCCATGGATGTGCCCTAACAGGCGTTGCACAGGGGGGGTCCGGATGGTATTTTAAGGGATCCCTCCTTCCATTTATTTATTTATTAGTTTATCCTTACACTGGAACGCCTTGCAGCAATTACACCAATGGAGCACAATCTTATATTAAACTCACTATAAGTCCAGGTTTCCTCACTGTGTTTTCCTTCACCGTTGTCAACAATGTCCAAGATTAACTTAGAAAGTACATATGAATTGAAAAAGACACATTGGTACTTGCCCGAATTCGAACCGTCGTGGGTCTCAAGCACGAGAGGCGAGGTCTTAGCCACTGGGCCACAACGACATGTGTTGATGGTGATAGTCGGGGTGGTTTTAGTGAGGTAAAAAGTCCACACTCCTTGGTCTTTTCCCCAAAATAATGATTCACATCGAATAAATTAAAAAAAAAGCCCGTGGCACACGTTTAGCGGGGATGTGCCACGCACGTTTATTTCCTTTCAGCATCAAACTGCCGCACTTAAGCTGGCCTACTACCATTCGCACCACGCTTCCTTGATCCGATCCGCACCAATTAGCCAATTAGCAATAGCATCCACTGGCGACCAGGCTGGAACATTAATTACGAACAAAGTATTGCAACGGATACCATTTAATATAACTGCAATAATTCGAGCACTTTGCCACGCCGTGTGAGAACAGCCCTAGGGTTTCTATTGCGTTTCTGAGGTGGTAATCAGAACTGATTTATTTATTTCAGTTGCTAGTAATGAAGCTTGTGGAGCATTTGCCTGAGGGTTTTGGCGCCTCATTACTCCAGTTGCAATAAGAGCTGCTATGTAATTTAGTATTATTACTAATTTATATTTAGCTTTAGGAATTTGGGAGTCTTACTTCTAATATCATTCATTTAAAATGGGGAATACGTCATATGTTTATTTTCTTCTAGTGAGGTTAATGTGAAATTGAAGACACATTACTTTCCAGTAAAAGATTTGAAATAATTAGAGAAACGAAATGGTCCACAGGAAGGGCCTGTGAAGGTGAACTCAGTACTGCACACTAATTGCGTATCTGTTTTTACACCGCGAAGCACACTCTTTCCCTTTTTATTTTGATAACTCAACAGTATTCATTGCGTGTTATAACCGACTTCAAAAAAAGGATGTAAGTATGTTCCCCTTACTTAAAGACACCTGGGCCGATTTGGAAAATTCTTCTTTTGTTTGAAAAAGTATGTTCCGAAATTGGTCCCATTTTGAGATATACAACAGAACTCTTCAATAAATAACAGCAAATCTCTCGGGATTGCCGCAATCGCATTTCTGTTTATTGTTTATACCATTTCATAACATAACATCACGCCAGTACGCTCTTAAGGGGTACGCAGATCTCTCATTTCACCGGATATGTTCAAGTTTCATGAAATCTATTTTGGCATTAAAGTTACCTTACTAACTTGCCTATTAGGTACGTACAACTAAAAAGTGATAAATAAATAAACTTTTTGCAAAAAAATACTACCGACCTCCAAATACTAAACTACAAAGTGAAAAATAACTTAATTTTTTGGAGTAAACGGTGAAAATACAAAAAAAAAAAAAAAAAAAAAAACTTGAAGTCGAACATAGAACCTCCTCCTTTTTGGGAAGTCGGTTAAAAAGATCAAATCGACTTCCAAAACCAAACACTAAAAAGCGAAAAATCACTAACTTTTTTGAAATCGGTGTCGAAAAAACGAAAAAAACGAAAGACAAAAGGTACTAAAGACACCGACTTCGGAACAGAACGCTATTATTTTTCGCTTTGTAGTGTTTGGAAGTCGGTTTGATGTTTTTATTAAAACGATTTTTACGCTGTCCAGTAGTCGTATTTTTGAACATATGAAGCAATGAATGCAAGAAAACGTACCGTGCGCTATTCTTTGAACTTACACAATAAGGGTTGTGAGATAAATTCATACAAGTCTCGCGTAATACTGAAGAATGGTGTCCAAATTTTTTTTATTTGTGTTCCTTCTTTATTTGTGCCTGTACTGTGAGCAAACATACTAATCCTATATACCTAATCTATTTATAATTTTCTCTAACTTTAATTACCCCTTATCGTTTGCTTTGAAACTCCAAAACAGTCCATACTGTAACAAAACAAATGAGTAATACATACCATAATAAATATTCAACAATTATCAAATGAAAGTAAAAGCAATGAAAGTGTAAACAATGCAGCGCGTACGCAAGTCTCGCGTCATCACGTACTCGTTCCTTGTTACGACTGTCTGATTGTCGGCGACTGTCATTGTTGTCATTCATATCGCTGCACGCTGGTGCTATTGTCACAGATAATATAATACTGCCGTATTGTTTTGAGTTGTTGACACATGCGTTTGTTTGCAGTAGTGTGTATTACATTAAACTGCATTTTAAGGCGATATATACGCCCCAATGCTAACGCAGTACTGGCCGTGCGCCCGCTCGATGCCAAAATATCAATATTGAACCTCCTTTTGAACAGTTTTGTTAGCAAAATATTATTTGATTTACATATGCTATGTTAGGTATAAAGAAATTCCAGCCATCAATTTTACTGTGTAAAAATATTTTTAAACATCTAAGTCGTTTTGGAGGAGTTTCCAAAAGTTGCGAAAAAATATCGTGTTGTTAATTATTTTTTTAAATCAAAACTATTAGTCACACGAAAATACCTTGTGTTCAAAATTATGTACATGAATCAATAATAAATACATATTTTTTTCAAACCTTTTAACCTAGCCGTTAGTAAGGAGTATGCTTTAGAAAGTTACCGTTTTACGGCACTAAAGCGTATGTAGACCCGGCCCAGGTTTTAGAAGTTTATAATGCGTCAATAACTGAGTATAATATCTGTAGTGCCTAACAAGTACATATTTTTTTTAAACATTTCTATTATTTTTATATAAACATCAAAAATGGGAGACCCGATCGGTAAATCGGTACTGCAAATTCCAATTGAGAACGGACTAAAGCTTTGTATAGAAGTCAAAAAGTAGATAATATTTTCAAATCGTTTGAAGAACGAATGACGAAACCAAACGGACGGACGGACTAGATGCTATAGGTATCTTCTGCGACCTGCCGAAGGCGTTTGATTGCGTTGATCATGAAACATTGCTTTTGAAACTTGAGCATTACGGGCTAAGCCAATCAGCATTAAGTAGTTCAAATAAACGGTGTCAATTCGTCGGGGTTGAACGTGAAAATGGGGGTACCCCAGGGCTCAATTTTAGGTCCTTTCTTATTTTTAGTATACATTAACGATTTACCCCATCTATTGAAAAACAAACTAAACATGTCATTTGCTGATGACACTTCTTTGATTTTTAAGATAAATAGACGTACGAGTAACGTTTCCGACGTCAATAATGCATTGCGGCAAGTTCAAAATTGGTTCACTGATAATAATTTAGTTTTCAATGCAAAAAAAACTAAGTGTGTAAAATTTGCCTTGCCGAATATCAAAAGTTATGACTGTGACATTATATTAAATAATGAGACGCTGGAATTCGTCGACAAAACGGTTTTCCTGGGGATCACGCTAGACTCAAAGTTACAATGGGGTCCTCATTTAATATCACTTGCGGAGTGGTTAAGTTCGGCAGCTGCATGCTGTTATAAAAAATCGTCAATTTACAGATGTAGATACCGCGAGGCTGGTCTATTTTAGTTAGTTTCATAGTATAATGTCTTACCATACTATGGGGAAGGGCTGCAGACATTCAGTCAATTTTTATTCTGCAAAAACGAGCCATCAGAATGATATACAATCTCCGCCGGCGCGATTCACTAAGGGAAATGTTTAAGGACATTAACATCATGACGGTACCTTGTCAATATATTTACGAAAACATCATGTACGTTAGAAATAATTTACATATTTTTAGTTAAATACAGCGATAGACATAATAATGTTAGTAGAAATAGGGATTGTGATTTGATTTGAAACATACGATACGCCTTAAATAACGATAGTATCAATATGAAGATTGAAGTGCAATTTGCACTGAGTTCACGAATATAGTCAACTTTAACCATGTAGTCTACTCGTATAATCAAATCTTCTAATGTTTTTGTTATTTGTGAAAGTGATATCATTGCATTTAGATAAGCTAAGCTGGAGTTTGATATATGAACAATATCGAGAAAGTCAATCAAGATCCTCCTGCAAAAGCAGGCAATCCTGTGACACGACTAGTAAATTTTTAGTACAGGCATTCCTAAAAACGAATAATGAATATGGAAAATTTGCTCATAAACGTTCTGACTCAGCTTTAGTCTCAAAAAACGACTAAATATCACACATTTACTGCATACAACATCGGCTACATAGCATAAAAACACCTACAACATCGGCTCAACGAATTACCACATCACTCGAACACTTAATAAAGGGGAATTTTTAACTGCACCTCTATTTAGAAATTTAAGCAAACAAAATTTCTCCACTAATAACCTACTGCATATCAAATAAATGACTGTACTACAAATTATTTACTAGATTACCTAAACATGTTGTACTGAAAAATTTTTAAAATTCATCAAAATCTGATTCCTTTTTTATATAATTTACAGCAAAAATCTAGCTGAAACCACAGATATACGCATTTTGAAACAATATTACTCACCGTAAAACAAAAATACTGATTTGCACACAAATTATTCAATATTACAACGGAATTTCCAAAATTATTTTCTATAACTACATAACAAAAAAATTTAATTAGTCCAAGAGCGAGCGAAGCGAGCTCGGGAGTTTAGGTCACCCCGACACGGATAGGTTAGGTTTGAAGGTGATGACGGGAGCTGAAGTGAGCGAGCAAAGCGAGCGAACTCAGCCTCCGTCATCTCCTTCATGTTAGGTTACTTTAGTCCCTGCAGACAGAAAAAGGAGCCCCGCGCAGCGGGGCTCCGTCGACTTTGTTGCTTCAATAGTAATCGTAAAAACTATAACCATGGATATCTCCATAACCATGGGGTTCCGTGGGGTGGGGATGGTACAGTGGGGTTACCACTCAGTGTGCTAGTGTTTAGTGCATATTAAGTAAGCACTTGATTATTTTTTTGTGTACTTAATTATGTAAAGATGTCTGGTTAAATTGAGTTTCATTTAAGATAAACGATGCTCCTAAAAGTAAATTAGGTTATTGTTTTTCTTTAAAAATTTGAATATGTTTGTTGAACTAAGGAATTGTTAGATATACTATTTTGATAATAGTTATTCGTTCAGTAAAATAGTTCTGCAAATACCATTAAACTGTATATTTAATTTGTTTTTTTTAGTATGCTTAATTTGTGTGCAAGTCAGTATTTTTGGTTTAACTTTGAAATATTTTGTTCGAAAAAAGGGAATATACAGATATCGATTTAATTACATGCCCTTAATAAAACACATTCTTATTACAACGCTTTGTCTCACTCAAGTCCCCGAAGAGTCGATTATGCGGACGGTCGCGCTCGCCATCAATAGCGAATAGCTACAGCATTTGGTAACTGCTCGTAAGTCGTAATACCCAGGGGAGATTGTTGTTCCACTTTCATTTGATAGACAGAGCCGGCGGATAATAGTAGTGTATATTGATGCCAGTGACGCACGATCTCGATTATATTGACAAGCATTATTTGAAGTAGATATAGGTAAGATATTCTCTGTTCCAAGTCTTGAAGTTATTGAATTCCTTGGTTGAATGGACTAATCAAAATCACCAGGATCAGACTAACATTCAGATGACAGAAACATCTTTATTTTGACAAATACAAACCTGTCTCAAACATTAGAACTATTGAGATAGTTAGGATAGGAAGCAGCTGCCACCTTTTCTAGAACCCCTGACTTCATATATAGTTTATCATCCTGTTTTAAGGCCTATTTATCATAATCACAATACCCTCATTTCTGCAAGCTAAGCGCACTGAGCTGCACAAAGCCCATCGGCCCGTATAAGTACAACAGGTACAGGTCCGAGCCGTCAATTATGTCGATGCGATCGAGCCGCGCGCGCCGAGGGCGTGCACCGTGCGCCTACGCACCACAACTACAATAGAACAATTTAAAGATAAGTAGTAGAAGATCCGTTCTATGAAGTACAAAGCCGTTTTGAACATACAGTAAAGTTGACTGCATATAACGACCATAAAGAGATCGTATTCTCGTTCTGCATTACCATCTTCAAAAGTATATGCTAAGGTTGAAATGTGGCCGAATTTTATTATTTATTTACTATTTTATTTGTAAGTGTAAAGTCATGGACTAATGGTGAAAAGTCCATGACTTACTTCAATGCCAGGGACAGATCTAACGAACGAGTGAACGAACGCTACAGAAGGCCTCCACTCTTTAGCGTTCGTAAGCTCGTTGACTTACTCCACAGAGTATTTTTTTATAGTAAAGGCAAGTCTTTAAGTATTATGATGGTTCATTACAGATGTAGTCAATTATTTTAGTTTTTTGTGATCTGATTAATATGGATCTTCTGTTTCTCCGTTATTATGTGTCACAATGTTCATTAGGCTAACGGCACCCTGATCCTGGGTTGAACACAAATTATAGGGAACTGAAGCGCAATGATTATCCGCGCTTTGTTGGCAGGAGCAGGGATATGGTACAATTAAAAGGAATTATTGGTATTAGGTGTAATATCAGGTTGAGAAGTTTAGTGCTATTATAAACGCAGACGGAGCATGAGCTTACGTAATCATTTCATATTAATGGAGTAAGAAGGAGTGTGTCAAAATGCAACAAGTCTACCATTTTGCTCCTATAAAGCGGTTGGAATAGTGTTTCCCCGGCGATATATGTTTCACAAGCTTCTGCCAGCGGATTCACCCGCGGGAAAAGTGTTTTCTTATCCCATGGGAACACTATATTATACTGTCATCATCTATCTTCGATGCCTTTTGGCTATCATGATCGTACAAACACAACATCATCGTCATCATTTCGGCTTGGAATCATCAACTGCTGGGTATATGACATATCTACGCTTTCTTCTGTCTGACTCCTAGGTTCTGGCCGTATCTCATTCCGATGTGTCGGAGGTTTTTTCAAAGAGAGTTGAATTGACGATGTCATCAAAGCTGCGGCAAATGTCATGATGTAATCATACAGTCACGTTGTTCCATCTCATGATCTGTAAGCCCTTGTATTAGTTACTAACACAAAGCGTGGTACTCACCAGCGAGGCCGACCGCTGCTGCTTGTTGAGGTCATGCTGGCTGCGCGAGCGGTCCTCCCCCGCGTCAGAGAACTGCCCAGACTTGCGGCTGCAGACAAATATACATTATCAGTTGACAGTAGTTAAAGCTATCATATCTTAAAGCTTCAACTAGCATAAAGAAGGAAGTAAGGACCTTCAGACGTTGTCTTAAAGCGGGAAGTTTCATAACCAGTAAAGTCAGTCGCTGACAAAAATAAATAACATAAAACCCGACTGCTTAAAAAGCGAAGTTATAAGACATAAACAAGAAGAAAATCATGCTGTGCAGTCGGAGGATATAATTGAACGCGAGCTGGCTGCCCAAAACCAGATGTATCCTCCGAGTGCACATATGATTTTCTTCTTGTTTACGTCTCATTAGTTCGCTTTTTAAGCAGTCGGGTTTTTGTTATTATTAATTAACTTTTTTTATATTTTTTATTATAGGTAGGCTCGCGCATTTATAACTTTTTAGTTTTTTTTTAGAATTAGGTACATTTAAGCATATTAGTGTTAACTCTTTAAACCCTTTGTTTTGGTACCCCACACGATGGGTTTGGAAGAAAAAAAAATTGGTGCCCCACAATATGGCGCCCAAAATCCTCCATTTTATTATATTCCAATTTTAATGTAGCCAGTGACACTCACAGCGAAGAAGAATTAAAACGAATCGATTAACGTAACGAATTATCAAAATCGGCCAACGCATTTGGTATCTAGAACGCCACATAGGAACAAACATACATACATAGACTGATAAACACATTACCCTCCTTCGGCAGTCGGGTAAATAACAACCACTTCTCTACAAGGTGCCATTGATTTAATTGAAAACCTCGTTCTCAACATTATGAAGACATTGAGACCAAATCAAGGTTTGTATATTTTCGTTATTTTACTGACCATAGAAAATTAATTTACCAGTTTTCTTTTTGGGCTCGATTTTTAATTTGAATAATTATGATGGCTGCCACAGCTTATGTTTAACCGACCTTTGTGTAATAAAAATTACACAGATGAATTTTGTTTGTATAATTTTAAATAACCGCTCGCACGACCGGATATTATTCAAATAGAAGGTCCTATCGTTTATAATGTAACAATGTTTTTGTTCCGGATTCAAAACATGATTTCTTTGTTCATCTGGCTTCATTGTGTCTTAATTGTTTTCGTGATTTTAGTTTATTCAGAGAGATTTGAATAGAGATTTTTAATAATAATAATTTAAAAAAATGAGAAAAGTTTTGTTTATGATGTAGTGCAGGTAAAGACCAAAGATACGATGGATGGAACATGTGAAATATTAAAGTGCTCTCTTACTTGGTCCATTCGCCTGTAATGTAACGTTACAGAGTCGAGCATTCCATCAGTGAGGGATGCGAACCGAGCATTACAGTGCGCAACGTGTAATATTACATAATATATTGTAATGTAATGCTCAAAGTCGAATCTGAAATGTTACATTATTTATATTATAGGCGAATGCTCCAGGTGAGGTAGCACAAGACCAAATGATGATGATGATAATACAGACAATATTAGTCTTTAATTTTAAACAATCCAAGTGTAGAGTGTTTCAAATACAAATGTTCTCAGATTAAGGTTAAGTTGATCTTACCACTAAACAATAGGTGACATATGAAGTAGAAGCATATAAAGTATCACATTTAGCTCACAATCCGGTTCAGAGCCTTGAGACAGTAGCTCAGTAACATTACTATGATGAATTGTTTACAGAGACAAAGGTATCTCCAATAACACAAAAAGTAATTTATATGTATGATCTAAGCATTAAAATGTTTTTAAAAGTTCTTAAAATAATTAAGAGAATAGTAGTTTTGTGTCTATTTAATTTTAACGTAATTTTGGCCTTGGGCATATTATCAAATTCATCGTTTGTTTATTTTATTTTGAATTCTTGTTAACGTATTTTGTTAAAAAAATTACATAATTATGTGAACCGAGGTGAAGCAAATAATAAAAATACATTAAGTTTATTTATGTGTCATTGTTTATTATATCTGTTTGTAGAAAATTGTGAACTGTGTTATCAAACATTACCCAACTCGTGTGTTTGGGCCAAATAACGATTCTGAGAAAACCTGCCTTTTTGTTAAAGCATTTTATATGGTTTAGTTAATAAAATAACTAAAGTCAAGTCTGGGAATGCTCGTTAATTTTTACTAACTAGGTTTCCCACAGTTGACATTCGTTTTATTGACATTTGTTATACTTATATGATGGCATTGTCTGCTTGTGTCTTAGTTTAGGCTAATTAGTTTTAATAATTAAAACAGCTGACTTGAATTGTTGATGTAAAAGATGAGATTAGTAAAAAAACCCATCCAAAACCATGTTTTAATATCAATTATCAATCAAAGTATAACAAGCAAATTATAACGTTCCGTAATTTATTGCAAACTCAAATTGATTCGTATCAATTATTTAATAACAAGAAGGAAATTAAAAATCAATAATTAATCACTCAAACTTCGAATTGAGACATTTCAAAAGGAATCAAATGTAATTCAGTGGTAATTATATCAATAACAATGGTTTAGCATTACACATATCCCGACGATATCTGCGATTAACTTTACAAACAGACATATTTGATTGGAATTGCTTGATTTATTGGTAGCAGTAATATTATGTTTAATTATTGCAATCACACGTTGATGGATTGAAAACTTTACGATTATGTTGTAATAATTTATACTCATAATAGTACTAATTGCAGTGTTTACAGAATAAAATACGATACAATACTTTATATTATCGTACACCAAATTAGTTTAAAAAAAGGTACAATGCTTATCGCTAATAACAATATCTACAAGAGAACCTTTAACGTAGAACCTGTAACGTAAGAACACGGTAATAATATAGTAAAAAATGAATTCTCCATGAATGATTTTCTCGCATCATTCTCCAGCAACCATTAAACAATTATCCGAAACTGATCATTACCGGAGAAAAACACAACAACTTTTTCTTGGTCAAACCAGATTATTATCTTATTAATCAAACGCTGTTTCGTATTAAGAGGACATGGCCACAGTTTAACGAATACACGAGTTGTGGCAGTGTAACAAATGGTCCAGAATATAGCTGCGCTGGTTATGAGCTTGCGCTGCACCCACGCAGGCTCGAGTCAACCCGAGTCGGGCCGAGTCGTGGACGATACCCGTTCGGGTATGGTAATCGAATTGCTCGATACTCTGCATTCCAAGACGTTCCGCCACCTATATCAGTGGTATACTGTAGCTTTAAAGCGAGCTTTAGAGAGAAACAAAGCAAGGAACCCCGATTCGAAGGACATCGCTCTCAGAAATAAGATCCTTGACGTTTGTATTCTTATTAATGCTACTTGGGGACTGGGGTTGCGGGTCATTTTTTATTTATTACTAGCTGTGCCACGCGGCTTCGCTCCCGTCAACTGACTACCTACCTACCCATCTACCCTACCTACCCTACATACATGATTGTTGGTTTACGCAGCGCACGCAACGGAAGCTCTCAAAAAGGAATAATCTTTCCCGTTTTGCTACATTTTTCATTTATGCTCCGCTCCTATTGGTCTTAGCGTGATGTTATATAGCCTATAACCTTCCTCGATAAATGGACTATCCAACAGAAAAAGATTATTTCAATTCCAACCAGTATTTCCTGAGATAAGCGCGTTCAAACAAACAAACTCTTCAGCTTTATAATATTAGTATAGATAATGACGGCGCAGCGGTGCCAGTATAATATCTTGTAGTATGTGGTCCTAAAATAGTAACCTAAGATGATAGCATTACCCTGTTATATGCCCCGCGTGGTGATTGTATGTTATTCCCTCACTGACCAAAAAATCAGTGTTACCTGCAAAATGTTGGCGCACGCTAAGTCCACCTCTACATAAACCCTTCGCGAAATACAGATATGATGTAATGTTACATTACCTGCAGGCGAGTTTCCGATGCGCGCGCCTGGTGCCGCTGATCATGGACAGCGTGCTCATCACCGCGGACATGGCGGCCGGCTGCTGTGGGCATGTGATCTGAGGACAACAACAAACATTCTATTAGTCTCACATCATAAACCCATCTAGTAGAAAACAGTAGATAAAACAGAAATTTTGAGTCATTATTTTTGTGTTAATTGTAGAGATAAAGAGATGTCTTTACTTGACAAAGGCCCGGATCCTCATGCTCGACTCAAACTCAAAATGGGCCACACATATCAATCGACTGCTAACCAATCACTCACACTCTCGAATTTGGCATATGATGCTTTAGCTTGATATATTATGTGTAGAGCAAGAGCCGACACGCCCCAGACGTTACTGAATTCTTTTTACACAAAATGTGTGGTAGGTATTGAATGAAAATGACAGTCCAAGTTAGCAATTACGAATACGTTCCAAGTACAAGCTAATACTACTCAATTTCACTGATTTTATTTTAAAAGAGTTCGGTAACGTTTCGTCTAGAATCATGGATTTGAGCACGTTAATGTCAAAAAAATAGGCTAACCAATAACAACTGTCCATTGCCAGTTTGAGTCGAGTTGAGCATGAACATGAGCATCTGGAATACCGGCCTTACGCCTCTCTTTTCGCACTCTCAAAGAAGAAAAAGCCAGAAAAATCACCTACATCAACTATCAAGAACATCGAAGTGATCTAAATTCACAAAACCTATCATCTAGCATACATGTAGGACGCATGTAAGGTGTAAGTCCATAAACCAATACAAATACATAGGACAAGTGGGACGCTGTCGGCCACCGGCCACAACTCACGGCGACAAATTGTGAGCCGAGACGAGACGCCGCAAAAACTGCGCGCGCGCCGCCGTTCTACATTTGAATGGAGATGAGGCGAGGATAAGGTGCTATACAAAGTATAGTAACACCTTGCAAATTTAATCTATTTTTGCAAGGGTTTCATGCTGGTTTATTCAAATTGTGTAAAGCCTAGGAGTGTCACTGGGAAACCAAGTAAATAAACAGTTTTTTTTAATAAGTTTTTAAACTGTCATGGTCACTAACACTAACATTAACATTATAAGCGGGATATTTACCATGTTTACTGTTTGTAGCGAGTTTCCGATATTTCGGTGCTGTTGCAAGCACCATGATCACGGATAAACTGAAGTCATTGCGGGTGGGTGTTTATGAGGAGACAAAACGGTCTACCCTCTTTCTTGTTCGTTTTTTGCACTCGGTACCGCTACCATTGTCACTCACAACTCGATTCAGAGGCCTTAGTGCGAGTTTTTACTCACGCTCACTCGTGATACGTAAACATCATTTTGTATTGAAACTGGATAAGCGCCGTCTGGTGACGGTAAGAAAAAACCACTTCTTTTGTATACATTTTGAAATAAGAGATCGTTTACGTATCACGAGTGAGCGTGAGTAAAAACTCGCACTAAGGCCTCTGTTCCCGACACACGAAACTCACTGTGTCCGCTCGCGAACTTTTTACGGCACTTTTTCGAGGTTTACACAGCTGAACCACTGGATTCCAAGCTCTCGACAGTTGAAACCCATCCTCCCGGTTGAATTTTTTATATTTGGTTATTTCGATAGCTTCCCTCACCAGTCTAGGGATATAGTGGCGATCTCTCGAAATTACCTGAAGGTTATGTAACTCAATCCAGTGGTTCAATCCTGATTCCAAGAGATGTTGAGCTATGGCCGATTTTTGGGTGTCATTTTTCTTTACCGCCCTGATATGCTCTGAAATTCGACAAGCAACCGTACGCTTCGTCTGACCGATGTATGACATGCCACAACTACAATCTATTTTATAAACACCGGACTTTTCCAGCGGAAAGTTGTCCTTCGGCGAGCGCAGCATCTGTGACACTTTTCTGAAAGGAGTGAAGACAGTCTTTACGGCGTATTGCCGAAGAATGTTAGCAACCTTATCTGTCACTCCCCTGACATACGGCAAAAATGCTGGCTGCCTCTCAACCTCGCACTTCCGGTGTTTACAACCAGTTTTTTAATTAGGTTGTGCAGTCTTCCCTGTATATCCGTTTCTCTGTAGGACCCTCTGCACATGTGTTAGCTGATCACGTAAATGTTCCTCGTCGCATAGATCATATGCGCGGTTGGTAAGTGAAGTCACTACAGAGTTCAGTTGTCGGGGATGGTGGTGAGAATCAGCGTGTAGATATCGATCCATGTGAGTCAACTTCCTATACATTGTGTGACTCAAAAAACCGTCAGCACGGGCCCCTATTTTCACGTCCAAGAATGGAATTTCCCTTTCGTTTTCCATCTCGTAGGTAAATTTGATTTTACAATGTATGCTATTAAGGTGTGCCAAGCATAATTCTACCTCATGTTGGTCTCCTTCAATGATCCCAAAATCGTCATCAACATACCTTTTTCATAATTTAATATGTGTAGATGCAGTGGAGACCGCTCTTCAAAATGTTCCATCCAAATGTTGGCCACCACTGGAGCCACCGGACTACCCATAGCTACACCATCAATCTGGTAGTATCAGATAGTATTGACCTTGGTATATGAAGTAACTGGTAGATAAACAGTGATGAAGTAATTTCACGTACTCTACAGGGATGTTATTTTCTTGCAATTTCATCTCAATTACCTCCATGCAGTCCGCCACTGGTACATTGGTAAATAAGGACTCAACATCGAAGCTGACCATAACGTCATTTGTTTGGAGATCGATGGATTGCAAGATGTCAATGAAATGTCGAGAGTCTCTTACATAAGATGTTGAATGTCCAACTAATGGTTGAAGAACAGAAGCTACGTGTTTCGCTAGGTAGTCTATCTGACTGACTATGGGTCGTAGCGGAACATTTGCTTGTGCACTTTTGGTAACACTCCTGGCGATTTTATATTAGTTTTAGAACCAAATTAGATTTAGGGAAAACTTGGGCTGTTTGTCTTTCATACGAATTGCAATGATATACTCCGGGTTGATGACTTCAAGTAAAAAAGTCCACTTGCTTTTTGGCTTGTTGTAAAGTTCCCTTTGATATCTTCGCCGAATTAACTAACAGCCTAAGATAACCTTTGTTTTTTAAAGAGCTGATGTGGGCAAATAAGCAGGCGAGCCATCTGATGTGAATGGACCCTCCGCCTATTATACCAGCCACTGTGTCTCACTCACTAAAACTCGAACGCAAGTTCACTAGTGCAAATGCGTTGCCCACCCTGATGCTTGGGATTACATTTTTGGGCCATAATGGTCTTCATACTTCTATAATGAAATAACACCCTGCAAAGTTTCAGTAAACTGTAAATTAGTAAGTACTTGGTATGGTAGAGTTTTTAAACACTAAACACAAATACGCTCATGCGCTGCCAAAAAAATGAGCGCGATGTTTTGTCTAATTTAATAGACGTTTTTGATGATACTGGTATGTAGGTAGTACGTATGTGTTGGAATCGAGCACTGGAGACGCAGCGGGAACTTATCAGGAGCAAACCGAAAAAATAATAGTCCTGCCTGGTTTGGCCATTCTTGCGCCCCCCATTCTTGTGCCTGGGCACCGGTGGCACCGCCCTATTTACGGCACTGCCTCATACCAAAAATAATTATGTGTGTGTCCTCCTCAGTCCATTCTGCGACTCTTGATAAAAAGCCACGTGTCTGGTCCACCGTGGCCACCTCTAATGCTCTGCTGCAGGGGCGCAATCGTATCTCGTAATTCGTGAGAAGTTTTTGTTGCTCCTGTGCAGCGCGTGACATGAATACGTTTTATTATACGCTCCTAATTTATTTAATTCTATGTGCATGCTTTTTGTGTGTTAATAATTATAATGAGAGAATATTTCCTAAGAGAGTTAAGTTTAGACTTTGGTTTGCGCTATGACATTTTTTTGTCGCTTTATTTTATATAGGCTTTGATTGCATCGCTTGTGTTGCTTCAGTTTCTTGTAATGTTGTGAAAAAAAACACAAAGTTTTACTACCAAGTCTAAGCTTTCTTTTAAATGAAATAGGTACCTATATACGATATAATGTTTTCACAGCTTTAGATTTACAAAATATATATAATCATTTATTTTAATTTCACATTTAAATATCGATAGCAGCAATTTGTTCTCATTATTTATTAATCGTGTCAACGAATGCATAAACTTGTCGTTAACTTTTCGGATCAATATTCATTGAAAGAAATAAAAATATTTATAGGGAAATTAAATAACGCTTTGGTAGTAAAATAGCTCAATAAAATAATAATGAGACAATCGTTAGAGGAGTCACAAAAGAAATGGTCAAATATTTGTCTTGATCTTGTTTAACAGTATGAAATCATTATTCCTATATGTAGGAATAAAGATGGTTATTTTTATTTAGTGTTGGACAATATTTTTGTAAAAGATTCGCTCTCATTTTATATTGTGTGAGAGTAATATTCAACAATTAGTATTTTAAACCAATTTTAAGGTAAAAACAATCAAGGTTTGATTGCAATAGTGTTTGTTATGATCGTGCTCAATTGGGCACGGCTCTGCTCATGCCTGAGTGTTTACTAGCGTGAAGGGGCGCGACTAATAACTTACACAATTAACAATAAAACGAGCTTGTGTCGGCGGAGACTTGCCAAACGTTTGCACTTGATTGAGCAAATGTTGCGGATTTGTCGATGATTCCGAATCATTATAATTGTTCGTCTCGATTTCAAGCGGTTTTAGTTTTTATTATTGATTTTAGATGATGAAATGAAAAGTATTGTTTTGCAATTTGTAACGATTAAATTCCTGTACAAATAAGATGTTATATATTTTTCTATTTGCGTCAGCCTCTCTAAAAGTTAGGCTATGAAGAGGTAAACGCTCGAGTGCATTTCCTCTTGTTCTTCTTTTCTTCAAATTAGAACGAAACAGAAAAATATAACCGTAGCTTTAGAGTTATTTGATCGTGATCGTGTCCATTAAAATTACAGTATCAACATTTCCTAGAAGGATAATTCGACAGGGACCACCTATGGCTACTGCCAAATCGATTCTCTGTCAAGAAACTGAGACGAATTTAGGAATTTGCGCGAAACGAATATCTACTGAGTACTGACCTTCGCAATTTCTACTAATTAAATCCAATCCAACCTTCGTTGTATTTTTTTTTATTTTGATCTCTGTCAAACACATTTAAGTCCCGACTCCCGATCGATCGGTTTTGTAGAATGTGCGAAATCAAAAAATGATGACGTATAATTTAAGAGGTGTAAAAACTTATACTTATTTTTGGACCACCAACCACAAGATCAGCAGCTTGTCAGTTCCGTCATCATTATATATGTACCATCAGCTGTTGGAAATTGTTCCTAAAACACAGACATCGCCTCGGGATGCTCCTGCGCAAGTGCCCAGTAATTACGGATGGATCGCTTCTCTGCAAGACGTACATTTCCATTGGAACCGCATTTATTTTAAACACAGCGTTTTATGACTTAATCAAGAATTATCAGGATGTACCAGGGATGCACAGAGTAGATATTAACTGGTATGATGGCGGAATATAATTGTCATTACATTTATTTCATAGTTTTGGTCGGTTTCAGGATAATGTGTTATCTTAATAGTTTCTCGCGACTCCTAGTTGCAATCAATATTATTATATATAGGTAGAGTAATAATATGTGGATTGAATTATTAGGATAGTGATAATATCGTTATAATCTTTCTTAACATTTCATTACTAGATCACATTGGTTATTCAGAAGTCTATAAGTATTATATATTTTCAAGAGTCACATAATCTCTTAAGTACCTACGATTAAGAATACGGTCATTAAGAATTATAAAAAAACGCTTGTATTCTTTTAAATCGTGACAGTGATCCGCAGTAGCTATCATTTCTATCTCTATATTAAAACACTAGCCATAACAATCCTGGCACGACATAATTCCTCGTCGTTTGAAAGATAACGTAATGAATGGTTACTCAAATAGATTTTTAGATTGGCAAGCTTAATAGCCGCCACCGGTGTCAGATCGAGACATGACTGATGATAATATTAATAAAAATTGCACTGATGACTAGGTGTTATAAAAGCTATCAGGCAATGCCAATTAAAATATTGTAGGAAAAAGCGAGGTATTTATGGTTAAGGCTGTAGGTAACATAAAAGATGATGACGAGGTAAATTGAATAAGTAGAAAATAGTTACACAGGTATTTGCCGATATTCGTACAATAGTAGTTTATGAAACTGTTGCATAATAAAGGATATTAAAACGATATTGAGATTAATCTACTAAATAAAAGAAAAAGTCAAAACATTAAGAAAAAATCAGTACAGCAAAATATATGAATGGCGCCAAAACCAAGTACATCACCGCATTAACCGCGCATGCGCTAAAGCGGGCACATGCCACAGACAAGTAAAAATTGGAATCAAACCTTTTTTAATAGGTACTATAAAAATGGCGAACCCATAAGCAACGCATAAGCTAACTAAAACAAAAAAAAATATTGATGGACACTCCTTGGTGAGATTAACTTCTTGGATTTGCCCTGTATCGTAATAGAAAAATAGCTATTTATGTAACTGTTACGTTATGGACGGTCTTTTAATACGAGTGCCATTTTTCGGTACAAGCGTAGCGCGTACCGAAATAGGTGGGCACGAGTTATTAAAAGACCAATAACGTACAGTTGCATACAAGATTTTATCTACGAAGGAAGCAATAAAACACAGATATAAACAAATAAGTATTTTTAATAGAAACTTAACTACACACTATTAATGATGTGCTTGGAATATTGTTACGTTCCCGCCATATCACGAAATCTTCATAACATTTCTCATATACATGTTTTGATTTTTCTGGTAGTAAATTATTTGTAGCCGCAACTGCTCGATTTGTTATATTTGGTGGAGTATTTTCAATATCACTTGATTTGAAGACATTTTTAATAAAATTTCACTCAGAATTTTTTTTCGCGTCCACTTTTTATTTAACTTTTTTATTTAGTCTTTATTAGGTATAAGGCAAAGATCTTGTAGCCGCAACAGCCAAATAGTATACGATACTTTTGTTCTAAACTTGTTCCATTTTTAAAAACATCATTTACATTGTCTCGATTTCGAAGTAATATTATAGGTACCTGGCTGTATGTTCAGAATGTCTTTGCTTGTGTTTTAGAATTTATGACGTTTCGCATAATGCAACCCGATGTCGTTATGGGTATCATAATGAAACCGCTGTCAATTTTGTAATTCGAATATAACGAAACCGAAGTAGATAATAGCTATTTCTCAAACATGCTTGGAAATGTGAGCATTATTTTGACAACCTTCTTCGAGATAAATCGAAATTGCTGTACTGGCCAAATACATCCGAGCAGCGGCCGGCAAAAGTTGTATGAAAATCCATATCTGTCGTGTCTAGCGGCCAAATAAATTACATAGTAAACTCATATCTGTTGTGTTATTTAAAAATGGAACGATCTTTTACTCCGAAACATGGCAACCAAGGAGGTAACTTCCAAAGGTTTTATTTAAATTTCGAACTGGCTTGCAAATAGAACGCTGTTTATTAGAAAAAAAAACAAAAGAACACTAACCCGGGAACGATTATAGTTGTTCGTCATTGATTTTGACAAAATGAGTTCTAGGTACCAATTTGATTCAATTTCCGCGCATTATTTGAGAAATAGTACATTACTGCAGCGGCCAGCAAAAGAGGCATTGATGGACGAACGTGTAAATGTGGGCCGAGGCGAAGCCGAGGCACACATACGTAAGTCCATCAATGCCTAGTTTTGGCCAAGGCTTGTATAGTGCTTTTCTCAAATAATGCGCGGAAATTAAAACTAAGTAGTACCTAGAACTCATTTTGTCAAATACAATTACTTTTCAAAATCAATGACGAAAACCGAACAACAATAATTATTCCCGCGTTAGGCTTAGCACGCACTGCGATTTTCATTCGCGCGATTTTTTTTCCGCCCATTCTGCGGCCTATGGAATTGTATGAAGCCACACGCGTTGCGGTAAAAAAAACACGCGGTAATAATAATACAAAAATCCGCGCAAATAAAAATCGCAGTGCGTGCTAAGCCTTAAAGTGTTCATTTGTTTTTTTTCAATACACAGTTTTCTATTTGCAAGCCAGTTCGAAATTTAAATAAAACCTTTGATAAGTTACCTCCTTGGTTGCCATGATTCGGAGTAAAAGATCGTTCCATTTTAAATTACACGACAGATATGAGTTCACTATGTAATTTATTTGGCCGCTGCAAACGACAGATATGGATTTTCATACAACTTTTGCTGGCCGCTGCTCGCATGAATTTGGCCTGTACAGCAATTTCGATTTATCTCGAAGAAGGTTGTCAAAGTAATGCTCAAATTTCCAAGCATGTTTGAGAAAAGCACTATACAAGCCTTAGCCACAACTAGGCATTGATGGACTTACGTATGTACATTTACACGTTCGTCCATCAATGCCTCTTTTGCTGGTCGCTGCAGAAATGTACTATTTATGCAACTGTTACGTTATGGACGGTCTTTTAATACGAGTGCCATTTTTCGGTACAAGCGTAGCGCGTACCGTAATAGGTGGGCACGAATTATTAAAAGACCAATAACGTACAGTTGCATACAAGATTTTATCTACGAAGGAAAGAATAAAACAGAGATATAGACAAATAAGTATTTCAGGAAGTGAGTTTAAGTATTTCATTTCTCATATACATGTCTTGATTTTTCTGGTAGTAAATTATTTGTAGCCGCAACTGCTCTATTTGTTATATCTGATGGAGTTTCTCAATATCACTTGATGTTGAAGACATTTTTAATAAAATTTGGAATAAAATTTCACTCTGATTTTTTTTACCGCGTCAACTTTATTTTTATTTTTTTATTTAGTCTTTATAAGGCAAATAAATTAATACCATTCCCCCTCTAAAAAGCTTATTTTATTCACTGAAAACAGTGAATAAAAAGCACTTTTAATCACTGTTTTGGTGTTTGAATTTAGAACACACCAATATAATATTCAAACTCCATCTCAATGCTATACCACTTCCTTGCGCATAAAATATTCGATACAAACTTAGATAGAGATAGAGTTAGAGTTAGAATTAGAGTTAAGGTTAGAGTTATAGTTAGATATGGAGATGGAGAAAGAGAAAGAGAAAGAGAAAGAGAAAGAGAAAGAGAAAGAGAAAGAGAAAGAGAAAGAGAAAGAGAAAGAGAAAGAGAAATAGAAATAGAAAGAGTAAGAGATATAGTTTGAGATAGAGTTTGAGATAGAGTTAGAGATAGAGTTAGATATAGAGTTAGAGATAGAGTTAGAGTTAGAGATAGAGATAGAGTTAGAGATAGAGTTAGAGTTAGAGATAGAGTTAGAGATAGAGTTAGAGATAGAGTTAGAGATAGAGTTAGAGATAGAGTTAGAGATAGAGTTAGAGATAGAGTTAGACATAGAGTTAGAGATAGAGTTAGAGATAGAGTTAGAGATAGAGTTAGAGATAGAGTTAGAGATAGAGTTAGTGATAGAGTTAGAGATAGAGTTAGATAAAGAGATTGAAATACAAGTGCTGTTACCTAGCTCAGGGGTCAGGGTTTCACATTTTTTGTAAATTTTGAAGGTAATAAACCATTTATATACTATTATTCCTTGTGTTTTTCGCTCCAATCTTTCTTTTTCTCGTAGTCATGGTATAAAATATAGTATGCAACTCTTGAATAAAACGTTTTTATATCGAGGGCCATGAATCACTCGCTTCGCTAATGATTCTAACACTTGAATCACTCCCTACGGTCGTGATTCAGTCGTTAGAATCCTTCACTTACTTTTGATTCATCTACGGCCCTCGCATTAAATCCGTCTTTTATTCACTAGTTGCATAATATACTATTTAGCCGCAATAGCCAAATAGTATACGATACTTTTATTTTAAACTTATTCCATCTTTAAAAACATCATTTACATTATCTCGATTTCGAAGTAATATTATAGGTACCTGGCTGTATGTTCAGAATATCTTTGCTTGTGTTTTAGAATTTATGACGATTCGTACAATGCAATCCGATGTCGTTATGGGTATCATAATGAAACCGCTGTCAATTTTGTAATTCGAATATAACGAAACCGAAGTAGATAAATACTTTTTCGATTTCGCAGAACAAAAAGTTACAACTAATAAGTGCACTTAAAAACACGCCATATATTAGTGGGGATGTCGGATGGGGAAACTTATTGCCATCAGTCCGGACTACCATACCCAGATTCTGGATCCGTGCCGATTTCAAGCCACAACTAAGTGAAGTATGAAGTGTAAAGTAATGCCTTTTGAGACAAACACACAAATTATTTTGCGTCCCTAACAGCTTCAAAGAAAAAGCCCTGATATCCTGATGATAGCCGTATATCGTAATTACAAGTCTAAAATTGCATTGTATGGTTCCTATCTCTCAGTCGCCCGTGGGCTGGTAATGTCGGGCTGTCCGACTTGACGGCGTGTGCCGTAATGAGGACGACCGTATCGCGTGTCCGTGAGTCCGTGACTTACTCGGCATTACTCAGCATTATGCATCCCACTAGGAGTAATGTTAGGTTTCAAGTGAAGGTTGTTCTGCGTGAATGTTGGAGATAGGAGGAAGTGAAATGACAGCGGGCTGGACTTGTACCACGAAGGAATGGTGATGATGGGCGTTGAAACTTGAAATGGGTAAGTATAGGCTGAAACTGCATAGCGGAAAGTGTAGCGATAAAGAGCTAAAAAGTTCGCCTGAGTAAATACGATAGGATGTGCAAAGAGGAGATGATATCATAATTCACTGATCATTTAGGAGTTATCGACTTCCAGCATTATAAGGTCCATGTGCTTGGTACAGTAAACGATCGAGCTATGCTATAAACCTACTTCAGGTTAATTAAACTGCCCGACCAACCACTATTAAGGTCAACTTAGAATTTATATTTCTTAAAGCCAATTTCGTTTTTCCATGAATTTCTAAACCACCACGGCCTCTTAGCACCTCATTATCTATGTACAACTCATAATCTGTCGAAACTCTATGGTTTTTGTAGAACTTTTCCCATTCGGAGCGCGGGCTATAAATTGCTTGAGAAACACATTAGCCTGATTCTCGTTAGTTAGTAGTCGAGAGAGATAGAACTCGCTCGTTTAGTTTACACGTGAATATAATACTGTGAAGAAAAGGCTGTAAAAATACTTGGAATTCTGTAGCGTGTTTAGTATTTGTTATTGCTGAGAATGTGTCACCCAAGTTGAGCGTATCGAGGGGTACCGTTGTTAGCTTCTGATGTATGATGTGATGACAATGTCGAGTTCTGCTGCGCTAGATGACTAGACATTGCTGTTGTTTATTTGAAGAACACGCATTAAGGTTGTAACTATTTAAGCTAATAATAAGTGGAGGTGATGATGATACAAACAGAAATAAATGCACACCTTCCGTGCTGCCATGAAAAGGTCTTTGTTGCAAAGATCAGGTAATTTTTACCCTCTTGTGAAGCCAAATCTACTTAGTTCCTACAAATTTGTAATGATATTCCCCCAGTTAGGTACTGGGGGAATTTAGATCCACCGACGTTATTTTCTAAAACTTAAATGTGTAACACATGTCTATTGTGTATAATAAGGTAGTTAAGATTCTAGGACCTTGTTACATGATATTATTATAAGATTACACTTAATACTTAGGTCATGGCTATATTTGAATTCAGTATGTCTTTGTAGCCTTGACCCCTAGCCACAGTGGTAGTCAATAAATGTGCCACTGTTTTATTTTTATAGAAAAAGTCTTTCTTTTCTTCTTTCTTTTTCATCTTTTAGTACCTACTACGTTAGCCCATCGAATGGGAATATCACAAGAGCTATATCATAAATTGTTGACGCGCCAAATTTGATATATTGTCATGGATATAGTGTACGGTTAATAAAGTCGGTTGAACATAATAGGGCAACAGATGGCGCTCAAACTCAAGGACGCCTGGTGTTTGATTCAGTTGAATATTTTGAGATGCTACTGTAGATAAAAGAAAGGAGAGGGCAAGTTTTTTGTTTATTTATTTATTTGTTTACCCTCGCATTGAAACGCCTTGCAGCAATTACACCAATGGAGCACAAACTTATGATAAACATACTATACGTCCAGGTTTCCTCACGAGGTTTTCCTTCACCGTTGTCAGCGATGTCCAAGATAAACTTAGAAAGTACATATTTATTGAAAAAGTCACATTGGTACTTGCCTGGATTTAAACCCATGACCTTAAGCACAAGAAGCGATGTAGTAGCCATTGAACTCCCACAACATATTTATTATGGCGAAGGTGAGCAAATCTTCATAGACTAAACATGACAGCGTCTGCAATCTTTAGAAAAGGAAATTGACAGAAATCGAATTACATAGACCCTTCGTAACAGCGATACAAAATGAATTACTTTATTTATCGTCTCCCAATATCGATAACTCGGATATTACGATGTCCGCTAGGGGTGGTAGGTAATGATGAAAACGCAAGTAATGGCGTCATGTGCGGACAGACGGCAGATTGATGGCTCGTGGCGATGGCGCGCCGGTTGCCACGTAATTATACGTCACCAACAGGGCTGCTAAACTGCCACTGACAGAGTATCATAGCGAGAGTTTTTGCTGCACGTGGTATGGAACAAAAAGTAGCTAATAGATTGAGCAGCAGATAAGATCAGACAGGCGTTAATAGGAGCAAAGTATAGTGTTCTTAACATGCTAATAGTGTCCTGTCAATAGATCGAATCTACTCTTTGTTGTAACGTTATGGTTATAATAATTTTGTGATTGGAATTTTAAGCCACACGGATGGAGAGGAGAATATTGTAAATAAATGGTGGATAACTTTATTAAAACAGATTTTTCTTTTTTTTATTATCTACCATTTTCGTTAATTAAAGTAAACATATTTCAATATAACTTGAGTGAATAGATACGTTAGTTCTTGGCACGCATCGTTTACCATCAGGTGAGATAGTCGTCAAACGCGAGCCTGTCAATGATAAAACGGAAAATGCCATCTTAAACCTATGTTGTTTTGGGATCTTGGGGCAACCCTACAGTACCATCAGACAGATGACGCTGTGCGTTCTGTCTTTGTAAAGATATAATAATAGGAAGCACTTAATGGAGCTCCAGTCCACGGCTATTCAGCTGCGATAAGATATGTGTCTCGCTTTATACTGAGCCTACGAGTTATCGCCGAACGTTATATTATATTAAACTGAATGCGCTTCTCAATGGATCAGACACACAGGGTCGATTTTAAAGATAAATCAATAACGCAACATAACAACATTCGTATACTGACAAACTTTAGTTGCTTAGTATTGAAGGACTGTTTTATTATACAGCAGTAAAAATATTCACGTTTCTATAATCTGTGAAACATCTGGCATAAACGATGAAAATTGCTAAGTAGATAATGAACAAAATAAAGGATAAGTAGATCCTAAATGCTGCTAGATCCTAAAGCTGGTGAATAATTGTGGCCAGTGCGGCCACAATTATTCACCAGCGCTGTTTTTTTTTATATTACTTATTTTAAACTTAATCAGTAAGATATCTTTCCGTTGAAAATGTTTTAAGGTACAGTTTCTGTTACTTATAAAATATATTGTAAGGCCCTTTCCTGATGGTGAGACGCAATTTAAATTACGTCGATGGGTGATAATATATCGCGCACGTATTTTCCATGACAATTTCAAGCGCATATCGGTCGAATTGCATCGCATTGCGTCCATGTAAACATGGACTTGACACTTGCAATATCGTTATAAACTGATTATTTATTTATTTATTAAAACTTTATGAAACATAAAAGTACATAGGCGGACTTAATGCCTGATGCATTCTCTACCAGTCAACCAAGGGCTGTGTATAAAAAATGTAGTATATGGCAGGTGCATAAAAAATGAAATAATTATAAAAGTAAAATAGTTTTTAGCAAAAGTATATATAGTTGAAATAAACATTCTCATATATTTACTCTAATAAATACATATATTATTAAATAAAAATAATTAGAAATATAATAAAAATTATAAGTAGATATAGACTCTACTATTCGTTTAGAAAATAATGCCGCAACTTCCGCTTAAATGCATACTGACTGGTGGCCGTCCTGATATCAAGGACGATTCCAGAGAAGAATGGACTGAATATGAAAGGCAGAATGAATGAAATCATAAGTATGAGAAGGACAGAGCAAGAGAAGATTGTTAGGCGAACGCAGATTCCTAGCGTGTGAAGTACATATATATTAAAAGTGAGGTATGAGATAAGAGAGTTGAGTAGAGAGAAAAGCATGGTCAAGGCGCGCAAATTTTGTATCTGCCGAATGGATGGCCATTTGATCACAGATCTGCAGCTCGACACATGGTTATATTGCCGGAGGTGGTTAGTTGGTTGGTATGGCTCATCGGTGTGATATAAAATCATAGTCAGCCGGGCGAGCACGGACTCTATGATGGGTTTGAGTCGCGCATTTAATCACGGTTTTTGCTCCCAATCTGTGATAAAAATGTATAACTCAAACCTATCACAGTAGGCCGTGCTCGCCCGCCAGGAAAGGGCTTAAGGACTCTATTACGGGAACGCCATATGGTATCAAGATTCGCTTGCATCGAACGATAACCAGCCTATAAAGAAGTGACAGATGTTTAACTTTAAGATATCAGGAGCCATATTGAGCCATTGATCTGAGATCGATCGATAGGTCGATAATTTCCCAAGGCAACATACTCCAGGGATAAAAAGACCCTATGTCCTGATTCAGGATATCATCTACCTGTGTGACGTTTCATCCAAACCCAATCAACCGTAAAGATGAGAAAAGGCAATAAACATAGAATTACCAACAGTAACTCTGTTATAGCATACGACAAGCTACTGTTAAATAGGTCCAGATGCGAAATCGTTGTAAAGCTTAATGGAACAAAGGCATCCCAATTTAAAAGTGTATCTACTTTACATATTTACAGCCGGCATGGATGGTATTCTTAAATGAATCGATTAATTAGTGCGATTCTTAATTAAGCCGTCGGTTTCTTTCTTAATTGACCACTTAATAATGCAGATTATTTACATTATTTATATAGCGATCGCATATGGACATCAATAATTAATTAAATACCGTATACAAGAGTGTGCACTTCTAGATGGAACAAACTAGAAAGGACAATGCCCATGGACAGTACCTAAAAAAAGTTTATTGTGTCACAATCATTTCTGGACAATAAATAAAACAAAAATATTTTAAGTATATTAACTTCTTTTCAAAAAGATTCCTAGTGGGATTCATTTTCTTGTATTAATAAGTATTTTTACTTCCGTTTCACAACTCAAACATATTCCGCCATTCATGTTAGGGTTGAGGCATGTTGACATGATCTGACATCGATTAATGAAGATCGAAGAATCGTTTTTTTTTATAATCTACCTGAAACACTGAATCAATCCATCCGGATTCACCTTTTTAATGTAAAGAAAAAACTTATTTTGAAATTGATGTGGTTTACTAGTTTAATGCAAACCAAGATAAAAAATGAATCATGTTTTTAGAAATCGATTATATTACCGATTTGGTAACATGCCTATAATTGTCAGTCATTTCATTTGACAGTGACGGTAGTCGTCTTTTCATTATATTCTGTTTGTGTTATGTTGCGTCAAGTTGAGTTTTACGTTCCGCCGTTAATAAATACTTATCACTTCAACACCGCCGTGTGTTTGTGAAAATAGAGCTTAATAAGACAGGACTTTATATTTGTGATTTCCGACATGGCTACCGTTCGAACTTGGTGTCTCAATTGTTCTTTGATGTTGGCGCCATATATGCGCAAACATAACATTTTGTCGAAGATTCTAGATAATATATTGGACCATATTACGGGCTTGGTTCTACACCGGTCAGTAAGAATAACATTATATATCTTATCAGCACTTGAAAAAATGTCTAACGAATAAAAATCTTAAATATGTTGGCATAGAGTCCATATTGCTGTGAATCTACTGTAACCTAAAAAGGAATATATTTCGTTCAATATCTCTTAACTCCCGCAATGAAAATTGACTAAAGTTGGTACGTGTAATTAATTAAGGTAACATAATCAAATAAAGGTGTTTTATCATGACACTAAAATGTTTCGGTCAGTACATTTCTCCACACAAAATGGGCATTCTCCTTTCTCCTGCGACAGAAATGTCGATAAATTCAATTCAGAAGATCATTGCACCAACTTAACAATGTTAACTGAAATGTTTTTAGTTGAGTTACCATTTTGTTACAGAAACGGGCGCAATCGAAGCGCGAGTATAACTTCTAGTCTAGATGAAAATGTAACAAGCTGAGAATTATCTCGAGGATACAAGTGACAGTAAAATTATTTCAAGAGATGTTCATCAGGATTATTATTTTGGTTGACCTAGTTTCTTTGTATTGTCCCTCCCAGGTGGGTTCGGCATTGTCGAGGCGGGGGAGCACAGTAGCTGTGGCTTGGTCACCCCCGGCTAAGCGAAGAGGAACCCGAGGAAGGGCCGCTCGTCAGGGCTTTTGCCGATTAGCCGACGACGTAGTGGCCAACAAGTGGGTTGCGGTGCCGCTTGGTCGATATCGTAACTGAGGCGGGCCGCGATGGCGTATGGGAGATATCGCGGCTGAGGGTTGGTGGTCGCGGCGGGAGAGGACGCGTTGGGGCCACAAGGGAGGAGGAGTGTCAGCATAGCGTTAGCCGCTCTCCCTATCCTCTAAAACTACAAGTTGTAAATATTACAGTCCAGTTAACTATACCCGTTTAAAACGATACAGCACTATGAATGTCCTTTAATGACTTTATTATTGCTAGCACCTTCATAATTCAGCAATAAAACACAAGCAGTTTACTTCAGAACCATGCCAACTCATGCAGCTCCATAATTTACTACCCAATTAGTATTATAACAACCAGTTTTGCCATGTACGGCAATTTACACAATTACAAGTATCAGATACACCCTGGGTATTTAATGCCCTGCATGGAAATAACTTAATATCTACGACTTTTTCGTCCCGACTCGTTTAAATAGTCGATTAGGTACGTTAACGATTATAGGCGTCGATACCTATCGACGCCATAATAATTTGCTATAAACTACCAGATAAAGGAATGTCTTTTGTAATATGCGTATAATAATGCCAAATGTCTGTCCTTCAAGGGTTTATACGGCTGTTGATAGTTGGTGTGGTTTATTTACGTGTCGGTTTACAAAACAAGCTTATTCATGACAAGCCATAATATCAAGAGAATGTTTCACTTGAAACATCCGTTAAATTATTTAACCTCGGACATTATCATCATCATCATTCTTTCCTTTTCTGGCATCATCTTTCTACCCTTTTGAGGTGAAGATTGACACGGAAGATTCTCCCGTGGAGAATGGTTCCTCAATTCCTACCGCAGAAGCTACCGCCGAAGCCACAGACTTCATGCTATCATTTCTTTTTCTATCATATCTGCCTTAATATCTTACTTTATATTTTGTTGCAAAAAAAACAAGCAAGCGGAGATACTAGAGGCAAGCAACTAGTAAAACAATACTTTGCAAGTATAACGTTTAGTTTAACATCTGCCGCTCCAAATGTGAATGTGTTCATGATTCATGAGATTCACTTTTCTGTTTAAGGTAAAAATCGAAGACGCTACTAGCATGTTAAGTTACCAAGGAACATAAATAGGTTAAGTTCTAGGAGAAATCTATGCTGAAACAGTGGATGCCGAATGGCCATGGTTTTTCCATCAGGTTTCCCAACGATACGAGCAACCTCCAGCTTTTTTCATGATAATCTTCGATTTGTCGAATAATCGTGGGGATTATTCCCAACAACATTCAATCTCTAGATAATTATGATAATAAGCTATTCATATCAGGATCAGATCCAGCTTAAAATGTACTTAACGGTTCCGAAGATATGTTGTGTGAATTTAAGACTTTAATCAAGGCGCGTTTTCACGAAAAACATTTCTCTTAGATGGCCGTTGGCTAAGACGTGCAACCTGCATAACACCCTGTCTTAGATCCCAAAGACAAGCATTTTATGTAGAATTCTTCACAGCACGCCCAGTATAGGTTACATCTGTTTATTATAGACTACTGGTTATAAACAGGCATGCCAACGATAGTTTATTAGTTACATATATTCTAACGCGATATTTGCATAAATAAACAATTTAAAACTCTTATGTGCACGAATGGCCGTAAAAAGCCCGCTCTTTATTTATATACTGGCGGATTGTAAATTATATAATTATGTTTAGTATACGAGCATCTTCCTATGAATTTATTTGAATTAATACTCGTCGTAAATCTAAGAGATTACATTAACACCTAGTTTGGTACATTTTTATGCATAGCATTTATGATTATATGTTTTTATAGCATGCCTATTTGTTTTATGGTGTAAGGATCATCTCGAACTTAAGATTGCCAAGTTTTTAAATAAATTATGGCCGCTGATTTTGGACATCTTAATAACTTGCTTAAACAAACCATCTTCAACTGACCCTCCTCTTTAGTTTAAATCCTTTCAAAATTATATGTTAGTTTAATAGAGAACTGAGACTAGACAATATGTTATTCGATGTCAATAGCCGAAATGCCAAAATGTAAGGTAGTGTCCACGTCGATAGCGCTTCGACGTGGACAGACACAATCAAAAGTGAATCAGCTTCTGAACAAGTGACATCACTTGTTCAGAGCCCTAAGGTTGCTACATTCCAGATTGAAAGATACAACCTACTGTTTCAAAACTTCCTTATCTTTTTATTTTATCGCTGGCAGCGATATCTACCAGACAACCTTTGAATGGACTGATAGAACTTATGACAAAAATATCTACCAGACAACCTTTGGATGGACTATAAGAACTTAAAATAAAAAGGGATATATTTTGATTTTTGTCGATCGTCGTCCTACTTAAATGACGCGAAATCATGCAGGATGAAATGATGAATTACTCATTTGTATTGGGTTTAATTTCGAAGAGTATCCCATGTGTCTCTTTAGTGGTCATGATTCTTTCTCTGAAACGTACCAAGTTTTATAAAACCTCATTGTTAGGTTCAATCAAGCCAGTCTATAAAATACTCACACTGCATTACACTGGATATTACTAGACAGAGTGGACAGTGCCTGTGCCTCGAAAATGCGAGAACCCACCGAGGGGAAAATTATCTCTACCTGAGGCCACACAAGCTAAACCTTTACAAAACCCAGTCTAGAAAAGTAGAAACTGTTCTCTGGTACATTATCGACAGTGTCGCAAGCGTGACTCTGCGCTTGCGACACTCTGGTAAATCAATCCACGACAGCCTTATTGCATGAGACGGTCGATTACTGAGGATTCACTTCTTCTGCGCGACGCGGATATCCGCGTGACCATCGGTTTTGTTTTCTAGTGAAATATGGAAGCTAGATGCCAGCAATTTTTCAGAAATTCAATCGTTGTATCTATAATGTGTTGACCGGAAATATTGAAAAACCTACTTACAATAGATAGCGGATACTTAAAGAAAATCTACCAATTTATATAACTGCTCCTAAAAGCGAGCAAACTTTTAAATTCTAATACCTTATGTTACTATTTCCTCATCTAGGATGCGTAAAATTAAAGCCTGCAAATCTTGACACTGCGTAACTATGATTTCCAGAATTGTATTTTACATTGGGATATATCCGAATGCTTCTAGCCATCCATTCAGCCAATTATAACAGGAATCAGTTACCGTTCACGACTTCACAACACAGCGTACAAGTGTAACGATTTATATGTCAGCTCTTCTTACTATAGCTGCTGCCGAGTCTTACTTGTATGTCTTAATTGCATGCTATCGAGCGTTAATTAGCAGCTAATTTAGAACAGAGTCTATCAGTACACTTTGTACAACTTAAATGGACTAAAACACACACAATAAACTGCTTCAGTACATTCTGGAGTATGTCGCTCCAGATAACAGCACGCTCTATCGAAACGGAATAATTCCGTACGGTATCAAGAGAAATTATTCAAAAGTGCGCCGGCGCAAACCGGTCGGCAAAGCGGCCGCACACAAGAACGAAATTTTTTAATCTTTTTGTGAGTAATTCTGGGCCCTCAGTTAGGATGATACTGCGGCATGTGTGGTAAGAACATTATAACGCTAATAAAATTATATTTTATTCAGGTAATCTGGTTTATTCAAGTTTACTGTCCTACTATCATAGTCATAAACATAGTATCATCACTGAGGTCTTCGTGATCCATTTGAAAATACTCCACACTTCTGAAAATCTAAATCCTTGCTAGTCATAATATATTTACTTCTTTTCTTTGGTCTGCCACTTTTCTTATCATCATCCATACTTGTTTGTCACACATGCTCTTCATCAGTAAACAAAACGAAATTACCCAACATCCCCCTCAACACCGTTTGCCTTTTAGTGTCACGCCCAGAACGAGCATTATCTCTGTTGAATTTAATTACTTTTAAAACTCATGAATAATTCACATAAATAAATACAAAACAACTATGCAGTGGAAACTACTAGAAACTAACTGTTAACTACAAAACATTAGTGTTTATTCCCTCTAGGAGTTACGGGCCGTGGGTGTCTCCGAACGATAATTTAATCGGCTGCGCTATCGATGGTGATTTAGTAAGACTCGCTGATTTACTTGTATTATGTTGAAACACTATAAGATTAACTGATAGATTAACTTGTGTGGTCCTTAATCGAATAATAATGAGCACGACTCTTTTCGTGGGTGTATCTTCAGTAGTCTTGCTCCATAATACATGGAACTTAAACATAATAGGGAACTGTAGATTAGTGACGATTAGTGTACGTACTATAGGTACTCCTTCGCGGCTCTGTCGAACCTCTCGAAGAAGACGGGATTCATGTTCTGTTGACTTCAGTCGAATCGTTTAAGCTTCCCCCTGAGAATTGATATGCAATAACGCGTATAGAAAGCCAAATAACTAATCGTAATTTTAAGGGCGGATTTAAGAGCGTCACTTTAAATCTTAGCTTATCATTTAGTTACCACAATTTAGGGTCTCCTACAATTAACGTCTGTCACAGCGCGTAATTGAACATTTTTCTTATCCACCTTACACCTTGTTGAGTATCCTGTCAAGAGCCTAACAATTTGTTACCATAAAAACAAACCTCACAAATCTCCACCACACAAATGCCAAATCGAAGGCGTCCAACCTTCACCTTACCGACGATTCGATTTATAATAAATACCCTACAGAACGCAACATCCAATGTCACTCATAATGAACGGAAGCGATGCCCATAGACCATGCAGCTACTCGTAGATAATTACCGGTGTTCGAAGACAACCCGCAACCATCAACCAGTGACGTCGCCACCCCGCGACCGGAGCGACATCGGTGACGCTTCAGCAACCATAATGTTCCTACGAATCATTTCCTCTTTTACGTTTCCTCTATAAACTCTGTGTCGGTGTTCCGTAGGAATATTGACGCATGACTGACGGTAGTAATGACTTGTGTGGGGAAAACTGACAATGTTATGATGAGTGGACATGTTAGCACTATAATAAGCAACATTATCACATTAATGACTGCTGTTTTACGTGTGCTGTTTTTAAGTGCTCGCTACCAATGTCACTGAATCTAATGCGGTTTGATTTATTTTAAAGTGTATTCGATTTTTCGAACTTTCCGAGAGGAAGTATGGAATGAACTCACTACAATTTATTTTCGTGGTAGTGCCTTAACAGTTAATTTTCAGTAAGTGTGTAATGCTTGTAGCACGCAGTCTAGGTTTTCCTTCGTATAATTGGCGAAATATGTCACTTTTGTCCAACCCTTCTAGAAATATAGGTGTGAATGTGTGGTGTTACGAGTATATTACTGCTAGATATTCCAAGTATGTAATAATATCTGGTTAATAATAAGTACCCTTATTCCTACGGTTAAATCAAAATTATACACAGTTTAGTGAATGATTTATGTATTGTTAGCACTTAAAATACAATACCTCTAGGTACTTTACATTAATAAGGGTTATATACCATTTTAGTGATAATTATCATTATTCTGTTCAAAGCCAGATTTATTGTTACAAATAATAGAACATGAAGAAATATTAAGGCATAGTAAACAACATAGTTTATCGTTTTGTATGAATGAAGTTAAGTCGGACAGTTCCACACATACATCAACATAACTGTATCCTGTGTTGAACATTCATAACGTAGGTTTTATTAGGCTTTCTGCTGTCACCAAACTTGTGCAATGCGGATACCATGGCCAATGCACCTTTACTTTGAAGAAGCATTGCCCATAGAGAGAACATTCCTTCTATCTTGAGCTTGACAGCTACCATTACGCATTATTTATAGTAAAAACCGTAAAAAGGACCGTTAGAAACCGCTTTACTAATGGATCGTGCTAAACGTGGCCAAAAAATATAATAGGTTTAGTAAAGAAACAGATTGTTTATTATACATTAAATACATGAACAACATAATTCATTTCGCTTTATTTGGACATGACTAGTAATTCAACTTTTTACAAACTGCTCAAGCGTTTACAACTTTTTATTTTTTACATCGAATGTTATTTTTACAGTTGCTTAGCAAGGCTTTAAAATACTATAAGTATTAAACTGGTACATAATATTAAAAGCAGCTCCATTTCAATGCCATATCTTACGCACATTCCGGGCAGTTTCTCAAGAAATAGCGCAATATCCGTAGATCTCAAGTGCGTGATAGCGCCCTAAATCTCGCGGCGGGGAGCCTGCGCCCGCGCAACCGATCGATGGGGCACGCACGTTATGATACCAATGAACTGCTGTTACGGTATACTTCGGCTTCAATTGAATCTAAATAGTGATGTCATGCTCTTTGTGATGTGGCGAACAAAGTGCCTCAAATTGTCTTTTGCTTTGAAGCTATAAACAACATTTGATTAGCTAGCAAAATCATATTTATTTATTTATTCGTTTTTTATTTGTTTATTCATAACAGGAGTGCTTGTATTAATAAATAATTCTCCTGTTATGAAATTGCTTTGTTATTGAAAGTTGGTTTTACACATTGAAAACAAAGTTTAAATAAGCTGGGTAAGGAGTATAGGTATATCACATGGCGCACAAGGAGCGTAGCTGGTGACGAACAGCAAAATTGTATTAATGGCAAATCCCATAGCAAAAGGCAAGAGTTTATTTATGTATCTATCTACCCATGTTAAACTAACAACAGATTTTGAACTGCCTAGGCAATTTAAAACTAGGCAATGAACTTTCGCCGGTATTTTGAGATTAGTTTAACACTCAATATAATAATAGTAATTGTATTTGCTTACCATAAATGAAGAGCCACATTAACACGTACATAAACGAAGATAGTTAAACTTTCAACCTCTTCCTCAATTGCGGCATTCCAGTAACACTTTTGAGGAGATGACTCACGCAGGCAACAGGTTCGTTGGAAAGCGAACATTTTCTCCGCACACCTTCTGGCTACCACTGGTACACTTGTCCCTAATTAATTTATCAAGATACAGCCGACAGATATCTTGCTAATTATCCCGTAAAGATTCTATCACACTAGAGATTAGATAGAGGGGACGAGCGACACGATTTCACCAAGCAATCTACGATGGTGGTTGATGAAAAAGCGCAATACTTTCTCAGTAATATATTTTGTCGGATTTGATACAGTATATAGGTTTAATATGACTGCGTCACCGAATGGTGTTGCCGTGGCTGAATTCTGGGCCAAACATTTTTTATTTTTTTTTGCTTTCGGCACGCTAAGAAGAAGAAGTTTAATACACCTTTAAATTATACAGATTGACTGTAAAGTTCATCTCAGACAATAATCTGCATGATCCTCTTAAGATCTCAGAAGACAAAGATGATGACTTGACTTTAATAGAGACTGTTCCTTCCCAGGATAGATAGGAAACTAAGAACTTAAGTTTTATTCGTTTCACTAATATATATAAATAAGTATCGTTTCTCTCTCACAGGATACAACAAGTAAAAAATCACAGTACACGTCCGTTGCATCTAAAAAAACGCATTACCTTTTCAATTTAACCATATATAGGCACTTTTTAAATTGTCCAGAGGCTCCATTTAAATTAATAGATGCGTAGATCTCTAAAGAGGAAAACGTGCAAGAAACTCCACAAATATTCTCAGAGTTTTGCTCAAACTCAGACTTCTCATGTAATCCTCTCCTAGGTACTTTCCGTTACATAACTTAAAGATTATTATTAAATTATGAGCCCGAGGTAAAAGTCATTGCACTTGTAACTAAGGCAACTGTGGCCCACGTTGGTCAAGTGCGGGTCGGCGCGCGAGGCGGAACGGACAGGTGCGCGGGCGCCGGCGAACAGGGCGGAGGGCGCGCGCTTGCGCCTCGGGCCGTGACGCGCAGTTCACAGGCACTAACACCCGGAGAAATATGTAAGCAAGTTTTTAAGAAATGGATAATTGTGGCTATTATGATACGTGAAGACTTTGAGGAGTTGAAATTGGTTTGAAAGAAACTGGATCTAGAGTGTAGGGATGTCTTATGTGGTTGATCGAATTATAACAAGAACAGACGGTCAGCAACACATACCATAACGCCCGTTTTCCCCGAAGGGTTTAGTCAGATTAGAGAGATTTCCGGTAATCGAACTCATAACCTCGGGTCGGTAATATATCAGTAAATCTAATTCTGGTGTCCTTATGATGTGGTATTGGATACTGCCACAACCACAACCGAAGGACACCACAAACCCACATAAAAAATCGCTTTCAATTCAGTAAGAAAACTTCTTCTCGTCCATATTGCCTATTTCGAATAGGTGAAGGGCCAATTTAACTATTATATACTTATGCACAAGAAAAATCGCATGATGTCGGCCGAAACACAAAAAAAATATTACGTAAATCTGTGTAATAACATAAACATGGGTATATTTCCGTACAACATTCACATGGTTACAAATTACAAATCGTTCCCACAACGTTGCAAATAGACCTTAAGATGCCCTGAATCCCACGAGGGTGTGGTCACGCGGACTCAGGCGCAGATTGTCACCTATCACGGTAAACGGTGAACGAATGAACGAGAAGTTGCTCCAGACAATGATGAGTCATCGATCATTCATCTGTTCTCGACAGGTGAATGAGTTTTTGTGATTGAGTTGTTATTACATTACTGAGCTTCTATGATTGATTTTTAATGAACTTGAGAGCGTTCAGTCATATTGTGTCTATTTTCTTTCTTTTGTAACTACTATTATGTGCCATTCAGTTTTTTAGTTTTACCGTTCTATAACTCTATTCTATGAATGGTTTGGTAGAAACTTATCAAATTCTTTAGTACGGCTGGTCCCATAGTCATCAGGTCAGGATCAGATTATGAAATCTTGGCGAAATCGAGGGAACTACTCACATATTTTAGGCATACATACGAGTATAGCGATTTTAGCATTTTCATCAACGGTACAATCATTTGCACTCAGAAAGTAACATCTGGTGAAGAAGACCACAGATGGCCAATGGAACTCTTTAATGCTAAGTATGTCACGGGTCTACGATATCTATCGAATATTTAAACGACTATGATGAAGCAAATGCTTATAAATAAATAGTAATGATGAAAATGGTACCATCGAACTGATCTGATGATGAAGCCGGCAGATATGCACTGCAACTCCGAAATATAACAATGTATCCTATAAAATCGTCATGAGATGTACTTTGGGCATATATAATATTTATGGCAATTGGAGGTACCTATCAAAAATAAAAAGAGACAAATAAAAAACAAACCGACTTCAAAAAAAAATTCTACAAAGTGAAAAATTACTTTCTTTTTCGAAGTCGGTGTCGAAACACGGCAAATAATAGGTATCAAAGACACCGACTTCGAAAAAGAAAGTTATTTTCACTTCGTAGTGTTTTTTTTTGAAGTCGGTTTGTTTCCTTTTGTTAAAAAGATTTTTTCGTTTATCTTCTTTGGTTATTAAGTCGTGTGTCATAAAGGAATTTCTAGTAAATAGTCGACTGCGTTGGCACTATTCCAAACCCACGCGTAAATTCCTCGCACGTGCATTTAGTACAGTGCACATGTCAATTAAAAATTTTATACCTGCATAGAGGTAGATAATGAATGTAAAGTATAGCAAGATTTAAATAAATGTTAAGGATGTAACACCTGAACCAGCTGGCATCCCTGCCAGCATTCAAGAATGGTCACTTGGTATTTTGAGTGACCATTATTCAATGTTTTAAGGTAGGAAGAGACAAATCAATCATGACAATTATTACAACAGCAAAACCATGTATCCTTGCAAAACCTTGACTAACGTCCTCCGGTGTATCACAATGGTTGAGACTAAACTGCTGAATGAGTATGGAATAGTTATAATAATTAATATAATAATATTAGAGTAATTTTATTTAACACATACTCTTGTAACGGTTACCTAAAATAAGTTTACCGAATGTTTCTTGTATGTTCTCATGTAAGTGGCTTTTTTTGTCTTTATGAGAATAAATGATTTAAACCTATGTTTTAATAATTATCACCCCGCATTATCAAATGAAAAATTTATTTAAGACAATTCGGTGATTTATTATTATTAGATACAAATTCAAAGGCTTTACAGGGCCTTCGAAGACTAAGGAATATTTATTATTTCGTACGTAGAGCAGCCACAAAACTGTTTTGTGTATCTAATACCTAACAGACAGAAAAAAGTGCGGACAAATACAGTTGATTGTCATTTAGGACATAAACCATTGGTACATGAATCGACTTTCATTTCATCTAGATTTCCGGGTGAGTGCTCATCACTACATAGTAGCACTAACTGTCAAATGCCTCACTAAGACTGCGGAATGTGGCGATACTTTCGTTTCCGAACGTTCCACCACTTTCCTCCACCTGCCTCCATCATCTGCTCCACTGGCTGGACGAGATAATCTCACCACTTTGGGTCACCTGGTTAACCAAACTAGCTGATTACTGGATGAGATTCGATCAAGAAAATACCCGAGAGAGGTTAACATTTATAGCAGTATCTACCACCAAACAACGACAACAAAAACTTGTCATCCATAAACGGTCGATAAATCTCACTCATAATTGTCATTTCCTTCGCAATAAAATGTTATATCAGTTGTATCAATATTTTTTCTGACTCAGTTAAATGTTTGTACCTTAATTAACAGCTCTATACGGCTCGACAATTTTCTAGTACCAATAATGAGTAGGTAATAAGTAACTTTTTCTTTTTTTCGCGGTGAAACCTATAATAGGAGCTACTTAGCTGGTTATCTCCATCGTTAGTTCGACCGCGAGCGGAACAAGTGCGGTAAAAAGCTAAAGCACTTGATATATGAGTGTTGCAGCAGTGCAGCGCTGCAGCGGCGCGGAATTAGGAGCGGTGACGTCACACGCTAATGAGCGCGGGATGCCGCGCGTGCGCAACGCTCTCACGTCAGGCAGCGCTGTAGGCTGCGGAGGCTGCCTGCATACTAAACGACCGTGGTTTGGTTGCACACAACCCGGGTTAAAAGGACCAAATCACCATCATTCATCATCCTTCTAAGCATACCTTAACCTCTTTCATACCTTTAACGAAATCGAACTATAGTTTATTAATTTCATGTATCTATGGATACTAACCTCAACAAAAGGAAAAGAAAAGTGTGAGATCACCAACCTGCCATGAAAGAGGCATCTGTGGGAACTGGGTCACATAATGGACTGGGTATTCTCATGATGAGTGCCGATATTGTAGTATCTTGACCGTCGATATTATATTAGGGAAGAGACATATTACACATTAAAGGCTAGGTTTCACGTGCTGTAATTTTGGGTCTACCCTATCTAAACTACCGTAGGTACATTTCCTTATTACTTCCTGTAATGTGTTCACAAATGAAGTCCCTTAGGATTCACTCAACGACCTCTAACATGTGACCGGTTGCCTTATTCTGTCGGATCGTTTGTAATCAGCCTTAATGTAGTTTATGATTATAGTTCTTTAATGGTGATTAGTATTGTTTGGCAATATTAATGGTGCTGTCAAAACGTAATGGCTTCCTAGCAGTTTTTTGTCATAACTCTGATGTATTGGTAAGATGCTTCAAACGAAGAGTTCATTGGATAAATAACGTTATTTCTTTCAGTACTTAACAGTAGATGTTTCATTAATCTTTTATTAATCATTGACGTTGAGTTTTACTACCGTGGAGTTTAACATCTAATCATTTAAATACGGCACTTATAAAACAATAGAAAATATGAATGATGAAGTAGATTTGTATTTGTGTTTGAATTTTTTTTTGTACTTGACTGAAATTCGAAAGCGGTTTTCTTAGTAATCATATTTTATGTATCGGGCGCTTAGTTGAACTTCGAATACAGAATACCCAAATACCGAATATAAAGCCTATTACAGTCTTACTGCAGGGCAAAGGCCTCTTCTCGCCCTCATCTATCTAATTAGCAGACACAATAGTAAAATAATTAGATAGAAGCCTTATAAAGCGCCGTGACAGTTGAGGGGATCCACTGCGCCGCCACGACCATACTTTTTGAACAGAGTTGCCATTAATTCTACAGTTAGTGTCTTTTTACTGTTTGTAAGTATAGGTATAGGTTAACGTCCTTTAATGACCCTCGGTAGATTCAATTATGCATCGCTACCGGGTTGATGGTCCCGATTAAAATGCAGTAAAAAGAAACAAGATTTTTATCTTTATTAATTAACTTTAAGTATTTTGTAAACCCTCAGCAATCTTCTAGCTATAAAATGAGTACGAGTTAATCCGCGGTCAGTTGTAGCCATTAAATACATTTACAGGGTGACTGTAAAATAATTTACAATGTTTTAGAATATAAAAGCACTAATGAATGTAAACTACTTTTACTAAGGGACCAACCCTGAAATCGCGAAGAAAATTACTGTTTTTTACTTTTTGTCGACTTATGCCAATAAGTGACATTCCATAAGCGATAGCAATTAAGTCGTAATGCCAAAATGTTTGAGAATGACCCCGAGATATTTCGGTAGCGGTTCTCAAATCGACTGGCGCTCTAGACAAGACAAAAGTGGCATACCATCAGCGATAGCAATTAAATCGAAATACCAAAATGATTGAAATGACCCCGAGATATTTCGGTAGTGGTTCTCAAATCGACTGGTGCTCTAGACAAGATAAAAGTGGCATGCCATCAGCGATAGCGATTAAATCGAAATACCAAAATGTTTGAGAATGAATGCCAAAATGTTTCGAAATATTTCGGTAGCGGTTCTCAAATCGACTGGTGCTCTAGACAAGATAAAAGTGGCATACCATCAGCGATAGCGATTAAATCGAAATACCAAAATGTTTGAAATGACCACGAGATATTTCGGTAGTGGTTCTCAAATCTACTGGTGCTCTAGACAAGACAAAAGTGGCATACCATCAGCGATAGCAATTAAATCGAAATACCAAAATGATTGAAATGACCCCGAGATATTTCGGTAGCGGTTCTCAAATCGACTGGCGCTCTAGACAAGACAAAAGTGGCATACCATCAGCGATAGCAATTAAATCGAAATACCAAAATGATTGAAATGACCCCGAGATATTTCGGTAGTGGTTCTCAAATCGACTGGCGCTCTAGACAAGACAAAAGTGGCATACCATCAGCGATAGCAATTAAATCGAAATACCAAAATGACTGAAATGACCCCGAGATATTTCGGTAGCGGTTCTCAAATCGACTGGCGCTCTAGACAAGACAAAAGTGGCATACCATCAGCGATAGCAATTAAATCGAAATACCAAAATGATTGAAATGACCCCGAGATATTTCGGTAGTGGTTCTCAAATCGACTGGTGCTCTAGACAAGATAAAAGTGGCATGCCATCAGCGATAGCGATTAAATCGAAATACCAAAATGTTTGAGAATGAATGCCAAAATGTTTCGAAATATTTCGGTAGCGGTTCTCAAATCGACTGGTGCTCTAGACAAGATAAAAGTGGCATACCATCAGCGATAGCGATTAAATCGAAATACCAAAATGTTTGAAATGACCACGAGATATTTCGGTAGTGGTTCTCAAATCTACTGGTGCTCTAGACAAGACAAAGGTGGCATACCATAAGCGATAGCAATTAAATTGAAACGCCAAAATGTTTGAGAATGACCCCGAGATATTTCGGTAGCAGTTCTCAAAGCTACTGGTGCTCTAGACAAGACAAAGTGACATTCCATCAGCGATAGAGATTAAATCGAACTGCCTAAATGTTTGAGAATGACCCCGAGATATTTTGGTAGCGGTTCTCAAAGCTACTGGTGCTCTAGACAAGACTAAGTGACATTCCATCAGCGATAGCGAATAAATCGAAATGCCAAAATGTTTGAGAATGACCCCGAGATATTTCGTTAGCGGTTCTCAAATCGCCGCTGATAGTATATCACTTTTTCGAGCCACTCTGATCAGCGGTTATTATTTTTCATACCACAGGCTTGATTGATCCCATAGTAAAAGGTGTCCATATTCCTGAACACTCTTATCCCTTAAAACATTTTCTTTTCTTTCTTCATCCTGTCTATCTACTGGGTCGTAGAGTCGTAACCATTGGCCGCCTGCACCGAGGCTTCATGGGATTAACGCCACTCGTTTCCGCCTCAGAGACAGTTGCACTCCACACGATATAATATTATGATGACTGGTTTCATGCCTAGTTATTTGATACGCTTCGTGAAAACGTGATTGGACTTTTTATTTAGATAGGTACTGACTCAGAGCTGTTAAGTTTAAAATCTTCGCAGATAGGAGGAGATACAAACTTTCTGCCTTACCTCATGAATGCAAGTTTGAGTATATACATACTTACAGTAGTTACGTCCTTTTCCCGTAGGGATCGTCAGAAATTATCTGCCACGAAATAATGTAAAAAAATTAAGAAGTAAATACAACAATTTCTGCATAAATTCTTGTGATAAAATGCTCGTACTCTGGAGAAGGTTAGTTTATAAAATAGCAAGATAACATAACAGTAAAGTAAGTCTAGTAAAGTGTTTCTCGATAGTGTTTTTATTGTTTTTCTCCATAATTTCGAGCCCCTCCTAGCGTAGCAAAGGGTAATTGCGAGTCGTGACCGCGAGCGTGGGAATGATCGTCCAGACAGTTTCATATCGATAAATATTGCCCGCGGAATATGTAACAGAAAACGTTAAAAAAATAACAACGAAACGTTCACACCTCTATGAGTAGATAATATTTCATAGGCACAAAAAAGCCCACATGATTTGTTTTCCGAAAAAAAGATTTGTTGCGAATAAATTGCTACCATCACAGTATCGGGTTACTGACCCTACTTTGAATATATTAGAAAAAGTTTGTGTCACAAAGGGTTGTTTTAGAAATAGCCCTGCCAGCCCTGCTTTATACTTAGCCCATTTGTTCGGCGTGAGTGATATAAATGAGTTCACAGCATTGTGGGCCGCGCCGGGACCCAGGGGCCCGACCGGCTTTGTACTAAACCTGTTCTGAATTAAATATTTCTAACGCAATCGCGGAAATACTATTTTTTATCGAGTAACGTCGTTTATTTATGTCAGCCTCAGAAGTGTATTGTTAGGAGATTCGGTTTATTTTATGATGTCTATATCAAACCTGAACACGGCATTTTTATATTTTTGGACATTTTACAATAACTTTTATAACTGTTTCAGATTAGAGTTTAAATCCGTGTAGAGCTGACGTAATCTTATTATGTGAGGGTGTGTTGATTTTGTCAAAATGAATTGTATCGTTATTGGATATGTTTACCTTGTTGGTTACACAGTAATTGGGTTGTGGAGATCAGACAGACAGTCGCTCAGGTATTTTGCTGCAAGAGGTTAGACTAGCAGCTGACTCCAAGTACTCCAATATAGATGGGAAAAGGCTTGAAGTATGATGATTTGTACTTTTTGGTGATGACTCATTTTCGATAACGGCTAATCAATCATAACTCAAACTCAAAGCATTTATTTTAAAAACCATTTGAATGTCAAGGCTAATCGTCTAAGCTTTAAAACTCTTGCTTTGAGAGTCACGCTCAAGCTTTATTTAGCAGATCTCCCTCCCATATCGTCCGTCATCAATTGACTCAAAAGCACTCCATTCAAGAGTCAACATGAGTACATGACCGAGCCCTCTGACACAATGTTTGTATTCACAAAACAGGAGCATACTACACTACACTCGAAATAATTTACTAACAAACATTATTCGCATATTCCCCTAACATATGAATCGCGAATTCTCCCAAATATCGCTTGCGTTTGCGTCCCTTTTCTAAACTCATGCGCAATAACCGTAAACTCGTCATGACTTATTGTCATGCCTTTGAAATGACAATCAAAAGTGATGGAGTTGTATTGTCATAGCGAACGAAATGATCGAGCTGTCGAGCGTGCGCGGGAGCACATAACAGGATAGAGATGTGCCAACTTGGAAAAAACACGACTCGAGTTAATCCGAGTTGAACTTCACTTACGAGTTACACAACTCGAGTTGGCAAAACGAAGCTATGTTAGATTAAGTTATTTATTTAATATTTTTTATTATGATACACACAAGAGCAGATGTACAAAATAACATATCTACATAAATCTACACAGATAATGTAACCCTGTCTCCTAAACTAGATAGTCCTGTATATTAGGAGACAGTGATTAGGCCATACAGGGCGGTTAGTCATGTAGGTATAGCTGCAGCCAGGATGTATATCGCGGTGGTACGGTGGTTAAGTAATACAATTGTGTGCCGGTGTGTATCTGATTCAAATATTTTTTTACACATTCGTTTTTTCCTAAAAACTTCAAACTACAAACTTCGTATCGTCGTCGGTGTTGTTCCGGCGATGCACTGTGGCGGAAACACTAGGCGCGCACACAATGTACGAATCGCGCTCCCTCTCATTTGCTTACCATTTGCTGTCTTCATTCGTTCATGTAAGCCAGTCTAACTCGAGTTCGGAAGCATGCCACTTGAGTCAACTCGCGCTGGGCGCAACTCGGGTGACCTCGAGTTGCCCATCACTACAATGTGCTCTCAATAACATGTGTATACTTCAATCAATGCTTAGTTATAGGGAACACTGAATGAAGGTGGAGTGGGGTGTAAAGTGTAAGAGGAGTGGGTTTGATTGATATTCCAAAACATTGATGCTTTATTTGGGTGTCCTAATAAATAGAGATTGTGAGGATCATTGTCTCGTACCGTTAATTATGGGTACAGACAGTCCAAACCAATGAGCGAATAAACGCTTACTTGCCTTTGCCATTAAGGCCAAGAATAGTGAACGCTAGCGAAAAATACCGACAAGCTGCGTTCGACAGACTAATAAACGATCACCTTGTTACCAAGTTTGACGGTCACAGTGGCTAGTTTTTGTCTACCCATGCTGTCGCTTATCCCCTGAAATAATTTGTAAGTAATGTCATCTTTCGTGAAGAAGACTTCGATAACAAATACGAAAAATTATTGTGGGATCTTGGCACGACGATTTATTTTAATGTTGAGAGATATGAATAAGTGTCCGAACTTAGCAGAAACAAAACTTCACTAACTCAAAATCGCTATCTCTCGTACCTTACAGCACAACAAACAACTGCATCTCCACAATACGTTTGTTACGTTTATAACGGTAGTAAACGTCAATCTGCTGCGATTGTCGCACGAAGGTGCGTTACGGTCGCATTGTGTATGTCCCCCCGTGCTCTGCAACCGGTGCAGCGGTGCACGGGAATTGTTAGACAATGATTTGCGATTATTTCGTCGTTATAATTGTAGCGCTCTGTATTGGGGTTATAGAGTGTTGATACTTGAACAATATGACGATGAATCAATCATTTTATTGCTCGTTACTTCATATTTTATTTAGTTCAGTTTCTGATGAAAGCGGGCATCCATTGAATACCTACCTGCTTTCTTCAATACGATTTTTAAAAGGACTAGCTGATCACTTTAAGTGATTTCTAGCAGACAGAACTTCCGCCTAAGTCTTATTCCCTTTTATGGGCGTGAAATTTCACGGCGATTCGAAAGTTGGAAGAGGATTTTGCGCCCATCGAACTGAAATTTCCAAATACCAAAGTTAAACTAGCTAGGTTGCTTTGGCATTAACGTTATCACACAAAGGAAACCAGGCAACGATTATTTCCGGCACAAATGCAAACACAATTCAGCGATTGAAAGAAAGCCCCCATTGTTGTTATATTAGCCATTGAGCAATCACTGGTGTATTGCCCTATAGCTCCCGTTGGGCAAACAAACAAACAATCGGACAGAATTGAGGAAATCGGCCGAAAGTAATCGGATCTTGTGTAAGCGGCGCGTGTGCAGGACTGGTACTGCTGTATTGTTGCCGCGCAGTGATGGGTTACTTTACTGGCGAAAGGTGCAACTCCAGGTTATAGGGCTACCAGGCTAATTAACAAGTTAATGGGGTTCTGGAGCTAGTCTTTTAGAGTTTGGGAGGAACCAGAGCCACGCAATGAGTTATGATAGTGACTATCGGGGCGGTTTAGGTAATATTTTAATACCACAACGTCCACAATGCTCAGTCTTGTCCCAAAAGCATGGCGCATTTTGAAGGTCTATCCAGAAAACAAAACAAAGGTTAATTACCAAAGAGAAGATAAGATTAGCTGCAAAAGAATGGTATGTACCTAGAATCTTCTTTAGCAAAGCTCTGGAGATTTTTAAACTGATTCTTAGGATCGCCCAATAATGCTGGCAATATAGGAAATTATTTACACACAAGTTGCCTTCCATTACCCAAGATCCATTAAAATTACCATTGAATACAAAGCCGCGGCTTCAAAGCTAAACGTAAAAGCGCACTAAGTATAATCCGCTTCTGAACAATACACAAAAAGCAATTTTTTTTTGGTCGGTGTCAGCCCTGGGCAGCGTGACGTCACAGGCATTGTTCGGTGCGCCGGCGCAGCCACCGAGCTTGCCCATTAACAGGGCTATTGTTCCTTCGACTGCCGTAGGTGGACCACCACATAAGCATGAAACGAAGGTCCACATTCAGCATCATCATCAAGCATCGTAGTGCAACTATTGCAATCTGCTGTTGTAGATCTGGATGTAGACCTCCCCAAAATAAGGTCAGAACACTTGGTGGTCCAGTCCTTCGATAAAGGTTTCTAAACGAGCTATGAAAGAGGCAGAACATCTCTTCGAAGGCTTAGAGGGTTGGGCTAGCGGTTCTATTAGGTTACCAAACAGCTCCTATTATCAACATCTGCTGCGTGCGTTGGATGACTGATAATAGATTGATTAGGACCAAGAAAGCGATTGTAATGTTTGCCTTGAGCTGACATTAACAAACCAAAAACGACAGCCAACAATGCAAGTTAGTTCTTGACGATATTTTGCAGAAAATAAACCGTCTGAGATAATGAAACCTACGGGAAGCGAAGATTTTTCTGCATACATTTTCTTTACGGTCCTTCTGCTTCCGTTTCTGTGGTTAGGTCACTCAGGCATAAAAACGATTCCTTGAATGTCTTCTCAGTGAGAGGAGCAGCGATTTGAATATTCTTAGATCGCATCTGTTGTTAATTAAGAGGGTATAAAACTTTGTTGCTCTAGACTTTTAGTACTTTTAGAAGAACATAAAACTCGTGTCTATGAACTTTTCTACAATTGTGTTGTTTTATAGTTATGTTTAGGTTTAAAGTTAAGAAAAACTAGTAAACTATTTTTTTTGATCTTTGCGACAGCCGACTGTTATAATTCGCGCTTTGGTTTTAATATTATCAAAACAAAATGAGTTAGTTATTTAAAGTAATATTGTTAAGGTCAATTCATTTCTAAATACAGGTAGCATACGAGCCAAATTCCTCAGTGCGTGTATTTGATTACCCAGCGTTAGTAACTCAACACTGTACAGCTCGTTGTCATTATACACTAATACGCTCAAATTACTTTCTGAAACCCGATGCCACCCTGCGGCTAAAACTCTAACCAAATCTGTATGAGCATTTTTTAATAAACCAGCATCAATGAAAATTAAACTATAACACAAAGAGATAAGGTTGAGAATAGAAAAGGCTCAGGTAATTTGTAAAACATGATAAAAAAATAATGGTAGGTAATTCTTTGATATGATCAACGGTTTCTGAGCATCCGTTACGAGGGGCGTGTTAAGGGCCCGGGGCAACGGTACAGGGATGGTTTTGTTCACATTCTTTCCCTTATGTTAGGGTTCCAATATTTGCATTTTAGATTTTGTAAGGATATGTTTATAGCAATATTTTAACACATTTTTATTGAGTTTATTAAATTGATAAAGGTATTTGGATCAAGGGCTCTATATTGTCTGATTTTGTTTTTACGAGTACTACGTTGTACAAGTGTTCATCACGCAATTATAAAATTACTATTGTTTTCCTAAAATTAATCACTACCTTCGACCATTTATTAATTCACAAGATGGTCGCACATTCACAAAACTCGGGCGCAAATACGCAATACGCACGGTGAAGTTCTTTAGAACAAAAGACTTCAACGCGCTGCTAAACATTGGTGCGTTCTCAATGTTTCAATGTTTACGAAACTATTGTGTTGAACTGTCGATTATTAGCACATAACCCTTGTAATTATGTACACAACAATGGTAATTATATACACAGATCTGCCTCTCTCACATGTCTAACACTCATAAATCTTAGTGAGATTGCGATTATTCGCATCTCCATACTAAATGAAATAATCTTATCTACTATTAGAATCTCGATTTCATTTAAATGTTACATGGTCCGTGCATTTAAGTGAAGCACATGGTAAGAAAAGTTTATCTTCGACGACACAGTGATTATATTCGTTTACACTGCTTTATTATAGGAAGTTCTCCGTTTCGTCAACAACATCCAAATAATTCATAAAAAGCAATTTGAAATTAAATAAGGTACTCATAAAAATATGTTGCAATATTTTAGCAGAGAGCCTTTGTCCAGCAGTGGACTGCTGCAGACTGTTGACAATGGTGATTTCAGCATAATGTTTGCGAGTAACTGCGAAGAAAAATGCAACCAAAGCAAGAACTTCAAAAATCAATTGCCTTCAGGTAGAACTGTAGAAAGCTATTAAAAACACAGCATTCGATCTCGTTGTAATTAGCGTTGGATTGTGCGAGCGAACAAACTATTTGATGGCAATCGCACAATAGAACAAATGCTATTCCCATACTATTGCTGTCAGGTAAAAAACAAGGAATGTGGCGTGCGAGTACGATAATATACTAAATATATAAACTAATCGCGGTTTTTATCTCCAAGTGTTTGTTAGGAAAATGTTTCACAGTTCAACTCACACTGTTTTTTTTGTGTATGTTATGATTTGTAGTTTAAACTGCTATGTTATAGCTGTGGTTGAACGTATTGTACCTATTGTTACAGGGTTCCGTAGCAAATTATTAAGTGAATTCAAAAAACAAAAATTTGGACATCTGGTTTTGGTCAGCCAGTTCAAGAATATGTATGTATTCTCCGACTGCACAGCATGAGTTTCTTATTGTTTACGTCTTTTTAGTTCGCTTCTTATGAGTCGGGCTTTTAGATTTTTTGAATAAACTTTTTTATTTATAAGTCGTTTAATAAAAAAAAAATCGTATTACTTATAAACATATACGTGTTATATACATCCATCGTGGATTCGGAAGAAAACCAAGCTTAGGTACAGCAAGTACTACTCCTGAATTAAAATGGAAATCGAATCATTCAAAATTCTCTAGGTCAATTCAAACTTAATGATGTCTGAGAAGTTCACTTTTGGCTGCGCAGTACCCACCCCTAACCCCCGCTGACACATGAATTTGCTAATGCGCAGCAACTTTCTAAGTATTCTGAGCCACCATTAGGTTCGATTCTACCTGCACCTATATGTTAGTTTGCCTCAATCAGGAATTCTTCAACCATGTCCCCATAAAACTTTTAATTAATAGTTTTTATATTGATTCTGAAGACGAACAAGATTACATGTTATGTGTAATTAGCGTAATTACGTCGAGCAGGTTTGCCTGCTCTAACTCTATGCTTTTACCATAGATAACACTTACGTAAGCTAAGGAAGGGCGCACATCACATGCAACTGTGTCACGCGACTAGTAATTGAATTAGAAAAAACGCCTATTGTGTATTGGAGATGTTAAAGATAAAAGCCTTATGCAATGTGATTTTTCCGTGGTAGTTTACGCCATTTTCCCATTGAGATAGCAAAAAGTTAATTGTTTTGATCACAAGACTACAAGAAGTGCCTTTAAGTTTTTACTTACTCTATTCCTATCTATTTACCAATATATATTTTTAAATAAGGCTTTATTTCACACCAAAATTGTAACTCATCTCTTGTACAATATTGCTTATTGTAATTGAATGGCTGTTTTATCGCTGGCGTCATGTCGTACATAGTGTATTTACGAATTTTAATTAAGATTATTTCATTTTCTAAACATAAATGGTAGTACAATGCTATCCTAAGGTGGTGTTGTATACAGGTTGTAACTGAAAGGTAAATCGAAGAAATTGTATTAAAAGTTGTAAATCCACTAAGAGAGACTATTTTCCGTACCTTTTCGCGTCGATCCTTCGTACCTATATGTTTGTCGATGATATGCAGTAATAGGCTTGCATTTGAGTTTGTTTTTATGACCCTTTCATACCGAGCGAAGTGTCGCAGATGATAGTCTGCTATTAAGTTTTGTGATGAATCCCTCGTAAACATGTTAATACCCTTTAAAATAAATTAACTATATTTTGAGAATATCTAAGCTTATGTTGCCAGGTTACGATTATACATAAACTATCCTTTAACTTAATCCTAAAACAAAAATAACTTACCTTTAACATAGAAGAAGAAGGGTTACGTAGCGTAGCGTAGTAAGGGTAGGTACCTACCTATAAAAGTATATCTACATTTATTTTGAAGTCGCAGTTGTCTGTAAGTTTCATGTAATTAACAAGCTTAAATATCAAGTAGGTAGATGCAATAATAGTACGAAGTGAAGAAACAAAGCGAAAGCGCCCACGCGAACAGAACTCATTAGTTTGGACGCAACCTCTATCTCAGCAATCTAACGTTAATTATACAAGCTGGATCAATTCTCCACATTACCTTCTAAGTATTGGGCTCGGTCAAACACCCACTCGTAGAACATACATTTACTTTTTTTTTTGCGTTGCCCCACACTAGATAATTTCTTCCTGTATGGTGAGTGCGATTACAAACATTGAAACTCACATATCTGTAGACCATATATACTTGGTTACGAATGTTGGTTTGTGTTTTATCCTGTATCCTGTCACTGATGGGCAAAGGTCTCCCATTTTCCCTACTTTTTCAAGTTCAAGCCACTTCATGAAATATCGTAAAATACATACCTACTTATAAACATAATAATCAGTTAAGCAGTCTTAGGTTGAAAAATAACGCAAGTGACCCTATTTGCACTTAAATCAAGCATTTAAGTGCACTTGGCGGCTCTACTTTGTGCGATGACACGCCAACGTTTGCTCAAACATAATTTGTACAAATATTTAATACCATCTTATTGTACTGAACACTCAACGTACTTTTGTCGCTTAATAATGCTAAAATTAAACAATTTTCGAGAGCTATATAGCGCTCAAGGTCAAAGACTATGCAATAAATTTTTCATCTCTTCCTTTGTTTACAAAAAGTTTAATTACAGTAATTTGATAATAACAGACTGGTTGTCTGTCTGTTAGTCACGTTTCATTTCTGGTTTTAAACGAGGACTGCAATAACTTACCTTTTTTGTGCACTATCCGTCTACCAACTTCATTTTAACGAGACGCTACGTGTCTCTACTTTCAAAAATAGACAAAAATAAAAAAATAAAATTGGTGCACTTGAGATCTAGCTAAAATTTTGTGAAATAAAATGTTATTGAACTTTCTGTCCAATGCAAACACTTTATTGATCCCATTGTACACTACAAAAATGACCATACCCAACTTTTAAGGTCACTCTCGCTGATAAAAATGCCAGCAATTCGTCTTATAATTTAAAATTTTCTTCTCTACCCCCATGGGAAAAAGGCGTGAATTGATGTATATATGTAATACTTTTCTTCTGACATTTAAAGAAACTGGAATTCAATTCAAGCAAACAATAAATACAGTGCATTTGTTGTAATTACGTTACTAAACACAAAACACACAAAAGCCATTATATCATGTGATACAAAGAAGCTGTCCTCGAAGGCCCATATAAAAAGAATAAGAAAAAAAATTGGTCCTTTCCTACATAGGTAGGATAGGGTAGGTAGGTAGGGTCGATGAAAGTTTGGTGTTTTTATGGCAAAACGAAGTATCGGTCAGCTAGTTACAGAATAAAAATACAGCTTTATTTTTATAGATAATTTCACCGTGAAAACTGAGGCGAAGTGAGCTGTTTTTTCACCTTGACAGCTCAACTCAAGCTCTCCTGCTACAGAACAGACCGACCGTCTCCTTATCTTACCCTTGTTCACTTCCGAAGTTCAAAGTATTTTCTGCGATCCCAACCGCAACAATCTAATTAAAGAGACGTCAGCATAATGCTCAGCGAGTCTGCGCGGGCGCACTTTCCCTCGCTCTCATTTGAATACGTCTGCTTATCTCCATCTGCACAATTATGGACGTTTTCTACGGACGATGCGTGAACGAGATAATTAGCAATTATATATTAAAATGGAGTTTTATTTGCATTAGCTGCATTCTTGTAAATCTTGAGATGGAAAACTTAGCATAATATAGACACATAACAATGTATGGTAAGCAATAATAAAGCAGAAACTAAAGTTTCTTATAGCAATTAAGCTAGATTGTATAGTTTTAACTAAGAAGGTATAGGTATAGTATGCACTGCTGGTTTCTCCCTTGAAGAATACGAGTGTGATATTGTTTGGTACTAAATCAGTTTCTAGCAACACGCCGGACGCATTAATCCAATTGGATTAGCTAGGATATGAACTTGTGACAGTCTCTAGCTAGACAATTGTCATTAGATGTCAGCTGTGGCAATGGTCGAAATGCCAAAATGTAAGGCATTGCTCACGTGATATTTCGATAGCGATTGACATTCTCATAAATTTTTATCATTTTTCCAATCGCTATCGCCACCCTTTCGATGTTAGAATGTCGCTTGTCTAGAGCTCTTGCTAATAAATAGCGATTGTTACTCATGGCGCTACTGTCTTGCATTACAACGCGCATCTAATAAATATCCCTCCACAGCACATAAGTTACGCTTACATGTAATTTATTAAATAATGTTCTTGCATTTATTATCTGCATTAATCTCCCCGAACGGGTTTATTAGCATTACAATGTAATAAGTAAGAAGAGAGAGAAACGGGTTTGTGGTGCATGACAACATGACCTGTCATCCGTCATTACGTGTACACACATTTTAACGTCTTTCTGTGTTCTTTTATTTACATAACCGAGCTGACCAGTTTTTATAAAGATGCTATGCCTAATTCTTTGGGGATACAGGCGTGATGCTACGCTATGATTTATGTGATGTATGAACAACACAGGCATTTTTATACTTTCTGTTATTTGCCACATAACTAATTAATAATTATGCTATGATTCATATAATGTATGAAGAATCATAGGTACAGTTAAGGGTCAAAAGTGCAGTCACACTCTACCAAAACAGCAGTGGCAACTTATATTTAGGCAGAAAACTTTTCACGGTCAGAAGGTATAAGCTATACTTTAATTTCTATACAACATATTAACCCAGTTGTGAATAATTTAACTTATTCTACAAAAACTAGCCATTTCAAATTTGGTAAAGTAAGACTGCACTTTTGACCCTTTGCTGTACATACATAGGTTTACAAACAATTATTTTTAATAAAGATCATAATTTTATTTCTGTTTTCTTTATTCATTATGCTTTAAATCAACATGAATTGATTAATTAATGAATCAAAAAACACTGCCAATAATTTTATAATGAATATCGAAACGTTTTCCTTGTTTCTTTTTTCGTTTTACTAATTATTTCGTTCACTGGTGCAAGCAATACTTCTATCACAAAACGTTACAGTTATTAAAAACTCGTCAAAAAACCATGTCACCACTTAGCAAGGCAGACAAAAACAAATAAAGTGCAATATTAATTAATACTAGTAATTATCTTCGCGTCCATCCGCTGTCCGTTCGACCCGAGATCGTATCTTACACCAACCTACTTATTTATTAACATAGCTGATGTTGTTACGTTCGGTAGATTAACATAACTTCCGGTTCACGTGTTTTATGTGTACAAGTGTTTTCTGATCCTTTGTATACATTCTACGCGTGCCAAGCATTTACATTTTAAAATAGCACTTTTTTGCCTTATTAATTTATTATAATTAAGGCTTAAACATGAAACTTTTAGGAACAAATATAATCGAGATATATTTATGTCCCAATAAGCTGTTTCAGGTAACCAAGACGTATCTTCACTAACATTACAAAGACGTAAAATTTGTAAGTAATTTAAGGTGGTAATTTCCGAACTTAAATATACTACTATCAAATGTCAAAAATTCTTTGAGTGCCATAAGGTGCTTTTTATCCCGTAAAAAAAATAGGATCCCTGCAGAACAAGCCACTGGAGCGGAACTGCGGTAAAAAGCTAGTAAATAACTGTAAGAGAGTCCCTATTCTGAAACTAAAAACCAAGTGGCGCCATAAAGAAAAACATCTCAAAAACTCAATCAGAAGCCGTTCACACATTTGATGTCTTGTACCAACACTCTAACAGGCCACTTACGATCCTACTCAAGTATCTCTAAGTATTTATCTATCCTATCATCACTAAGAAAGTTCGAGGTGTTATGCATATTTGTACTACCAAGTGTGAGATTCAGGGCCGGTCCCACACTGCCCAATAAACACTTCTAGTAAAGAAAATATTAAATTTTCCGGTTTTGGTTGACAGAGATGGATGAACTAACAGTTAACTGTTTGGCATTACATTTACAGTATTCGGTCTTTTCTCATGAGATTGAAAATAGTGTTAGCAAAAAAAATTCAAGTCGGTCTAGAATAGGTAAAAGTTTACCTGACTTCTAAATAGCTCATGAAGAGTTCAAGAGGTTCTTCTTGAAGATAATGAAGAAAATTCGAATCGATTACAAGATCGTTGGATATGTCTTTAATTTTGTTTTCGGATGGTGATGATAATGAGATTTTAACTTATTTACTTGCTGTATAAGGTATCATCGTAACCAACGTGCAACCCTCTCTTTTCTGAGAAATATTCCCATCAAACATGTGCATTTGCTTGACAATAGCACCATGTTGTTGAAACAATATCCGGACAGCGCAGGCGTTGCTGCCTCGTTAACGTTCAGAGGTCGTGAGACATCCTATCCTGTGGAACTGTTGTGCAAAGTCTTGGAAACTAAAAACTCATTTCTATACTATAATATGTAGTTAACTACGCTATCTACTTTACCACAACAGGTACACAACGGTGTCCTATTGTCAGGTGAGGTTTTATTGCTATCAATATTTTTTCAAGCTTTATTTATCAGTCAAAGACACTATTTATGCAAAAAACTAACAACAAAAAAAAAAAAGTATTATCCTAATAATACTTATATTTTTCTTTTTTAGTGTTGGTTGTATCCTAACATTTAGGACTCTACGTTATTATCTATTGACTTTCAGGAGCAGCTGGTTGGCGAGTGATTGCTACGGATAAAATTAGGAGTTTGGATTCCTAATTACAGCCATCGCAGTTGAAGTCCAAACTGCAACGCTCCTGCTCCTAAAAAGAACGGCGCCGGCGTGATGCTGCTTACCAAAGTAAGAAATGGCAAAGCATAAGTAAACTCAGTGTTTTGCGAAGCTTTAGTCCCTTGCTGGTTGGGTTGGTGGTTACCAATCATCGTATCCTAGAGCCAATATTCCAAGCCATGACCTCCAACTCGAATCATCAAATTGACAATTATAGTTTGTTATAAATTTTGACAATAATCAAGTTATTTTTTCCGTTTTCATGGCATCAACTTTGAAATTGACTTGGGACTAGTAGTGTGGTTGCGAACACTCATCGTCTTCCACAATAATTATCTTCAAGTCTTCAGTATAAAATAAAACAGCTGTAAAACCTTATAATTTCTTAAAACTCTGCCTATAAGACAAGCCGTATAAAACATATCCCAGTAAAACGACAAAAAAAAAACGACTTTTGTATGAAATTAATGTCGATCGTTCGACGACCGTTACTCAATTAATATAGACGAAACTCCTCGACTATGTCAGTTCGTTAGCAAGGGAGATTGCTTTAACTGTTTTTAGTAATAAACTGCTATGTGATATTATAATAGCTGTAGGATAAATTAATAATATTTATAGTAATCAGGAACCATAATTTTAAATATTCTACGCAGCTCAAAGGAGAGGAGAGTGCCAATTAATTTCTGTGTTTTTTTTTATACGGGCCGTCATTTATTTACTTATTGCAATCTCATATATCGCTATGATAGAAAACTTAACAATAATCGCTTTTTTAAAACATCTATTAATTAATTAGTTACGTTAAAACAAATTAAAATCAACATAATAAAAACCAGTCATAAAAAATATTATAAACTTACCAAAAAAATACAAAAAGGCAACCCAATCCGTGTTCAATGAGAGGTAAACACAAACACACACATTGTCACACACAAAAACACAAACAATGAAAGTCAACACGAGTTACGAGTCTCCGAACAACTACGACGCTACGAACTACGGGCCGTGAGCAGTTACACGAACGAGACGTAAGGTACGACGCACGGACGCAGCGCGACTGCGGCCAAGGGGGCATCTCGCGCCATCATTCGCGGTGTGATAGGGTCCTCATATTATAGAAGGCACTGTTCATATGGCCTTTGTTTTGCTTTCCTCCTCAAACAATCGTTAAATAGAAAAGTTAGGGGTCCATAAGAACTTCTATGGACTATTGCGATGACTTGTTGTTTGTTTTTATCGGGCTTCTGTCTGCGATAAGCTTATTGCAAAGAAATTACTATAAAACATTACGATATAGGTAGTCTTTTACTAAAAGTTTCAGCCGGTTACAGCCACTGTTGCCGCAAAAATACTGTGCTGATGAACTAAAATACTTGCATGCCTTTTTAATTTAAAAGGGATCTCATTTGCGCACCCTGTCTCCTGACCTACAATGTGACCCCTGAGTGGGACCCAGTCCCGCGTGTCGGTCGGCTGCGCGTGCAACGCGTGTTTCTTCGCGCGCCGTCGCCCTTCGCCCTTCTTCGCCTTTCTTCGGGCTCTATTCCATCGGCATTTTGAAAATAAAAATGCACACAAATACAATAAAAGAGCTATCTCGGACATTAGCACTTGATCTTATTGTTCATTCACACAGTTAGATAACTTGCAGAAACTAATTGCATCAAACAAATTCTAAAATGGGTCCTCTTACTACACCGCTAGGGAGGTAGAAGGTACTCCGAACAGGAATAATAAAATTATCGTGAGCACTTAACAAGATCTAAATTACGCACAAGGACATCTCCAGAGAAGCATCCTTTACCTACCTCAGGAGATATCTTTGTAAGTATGTATATCAAAGAATATGAGTATGACTAACAAGTTTCTAATTTATCTAAATTCAATTAACCTTCAGAAGTTAGTAGCCCAAGGCTACAAAACAGATACAATTTATTTTCTGAATCGTGATTAAGATCTAATAAATACAGCTATGACCGAAACTTATTGGTGTTCACAGTAATAACATCAATTATGTACAATAATATAGGTTTAACATGAATCAAGTTTACAGAATTGTCGCAGAACATTGTATCTAAGAATATAATAAGTAACATTTAGTGCTCAGAGCGCGTGAAATTACACCACCGATCATTGTCACGGCCTGACTCATGGGACTTGGCAATAACAAGATACATAACTTATTCAAATAGAATATTATCTTGTTGAAGAAAACCTGCAGGGAACGCCGAGGAGAAAGTTACTTTAAGAAACATTTGCATCGGAGTTAGGGAGGAAATTGAATTTCTCCATCGTTCTGAGCTATTTCCACGTTTAGATTATAATGCCATTTTATCTCTACAATTCGGCTGAAATTAAAATGATTGTGTCGAACTGAGATTAGAAAACAGAGTCGAAAAAAGGAGTAGAACTCTACTGGCCTATAATATTTGCCTTTATTATTTAATTTATTTTCATAACTCTTTCAGGAAATTAGTTATCTACTCCTTAGTTCCATATTTTGTAATTTATGTAAAAGAGTACTGTATAAGTGTATAGGCTCGGGGCTTCCGGCTTAAGTTTTATTCGCTATAATTATTTCCTTTTGACTGTTTACGAACAGTTGCAGCAGGATATCACTCGATAAATGATATTGGTCCCGTACTTAATAAGTCTTGCCAGGTGGATTGGCTAAAATTTGCTTTAGATGATCTATGCTTTCCTCGTGAGACACTTGATCTAACCGACTAGTTACTGTTGGAGAGGGCAGAATGATCTTGACTGCTTCCAAGAAGCGATCTTTAGTAGATATGCTGGTATGGAAATGCCAGAGTAGGTGGGAATTTGTCCTGCATTGACTGCGTTATTAGAGACTTGCAAAATTTCAGGCTTTTAGCTTTTTACCTGCATTATAATGTGCCAGCCCAGATCGTCTCTACGATAAAAAAAAATTCTTACGCACTACTGAACTCCAAATCAAAACCGATATAAATAGTTAATTTGATCAATACAGCAGTCTGTCTGTTTATTGAATTGACACGAAGGTTTCTAAATCCTTTGCATCGAATGGTACACTGATTTCTACCATTGTGGTTACACTGCAGGCCTGCTGATAGGTGCAGTGCTACTGATTGGTTCATAAGTAGGCTAATGAAGACCTCACTTTTAATTGAGTGTTATCGTATATCGATCCGCCCCGCACGAGAACGATTTACTGCGGGCCTGCGCCTATTAGGTAAATGGCAATCGTTTATGCAGTTATTACAACAATCATACTGAGTATTAAACATAAAAGCAGAAAAGAATATAAACGATCTGCGAGGCTGCGTTGTTGGTCTATTGTTCGCAAGCATTACTGCTAACCATGAGCTCCTGAGTACGATTCCCGGGCCGGGCAAACTTTTATTGTTTTTTTTTAACTGGAATGGTTGATGGCAATAGGCCACCAAACTCCTACTCCTCCATTATTCTTTTCTGATTATTTCGTTGCGGGGTTCAAGACAGTTAATTTCATTCTGCGGGACTTCGTCGAGCTTCATTGGTCTCGGCGCTTTTCTGGTGCTCGCCACGGTTGGATCTGGCTTTCAGGAGTTGCATGGTTTAGGAATAGTGCGGGGGGATGTACCAAAAAAAAAGGCTTGCCCCCTACTCCATGGGATTTAAAAAAAACTGATGAAATGTGGGGGTATTTATTATACCTACATGCACCTCTGCCGAACCCTTCATGGATACAGGCGTGATGTTATGTTATATAAACGAGTGGAAGCCGGAGAGGAACTGTTAATGGTACTAGTGACAACGAAACTATTTAGATTGGATTGTCACAGGGTTTTCCGTAGCGCGTCAGACGCAGGGTTTTAGGAGCCTTTGAACCCTTATCTTATGTCCACTGTCATAGAGGCTTTGGTACCTATCTAAGATCCGTGAAAAAGTACTTAACTACGCATTGGCAGGACTATAGCAAATAGTTCAGTAAGAAAGGTTGGTAGTTTAGTAGGTTGAAGCTACTTGCATTTTCAGTATGTATCGCATACAAATTTAAATAGATCCCAAAAATATAAATTACTTTTAACTCAAGTGAAAACATCACAATGTAAAAAATTGCAAAGCGCTTCTATGCAACTTGTGTCAGAATTTACCTACCTCTATCTACGTATTCCTGGTTTTATACCAAGGGGGATTCTCTTACAAACAAGCCGAACCATTTCTTCAAGCCAACCTGAAGCGGGTTCCTGGTACCACGCTGGGTGACTGACGTGACAGTCATCCGCGACTTTTTGCAAACTCATGTTATCATTCCACAGATCAATCAATCTGTTTTTAAAATAACTTGAGAGACATGTATTTCTTTTGCTCCCAGATAATATAAATATTAATGCAGATTCCTACTTAGATGTGGCTAATGAATTCTGTGGGTAACACGATATCGTCCGTGACAGCGGCGCGTGAGCATCGCGGCCGCCGTCACACTCCCATTGCGTACGAGCACCCATTCCATCAGTAAACATACGGCTTCTTGGATATACACTGGTATTATATATGTTTTTATCATTCTCACAAAATAACCGGGTGGAGAAAGATCACTGGCGACAAAGATCAGTACGTCTAACAGCAGCAGCAGAAACGTAGATGGATTGAAAGCCGTCAAATCGGCTGGTCGGCCAAATCCATAGTCCGCTTATCTCTGGAGTAAAATGCACAAACCACTCTCATCAAAGTAGAGTAACTAAGATAAATCGTTATTAAAAACAAACAAGGGCTCTCTCAGCTCCATTTCTTTAATGGAGCTTCCTAGACAGTTCCAGTTCACGAAAGAAAAGCGACCACATCGTTATCCAATCGCTGAACTGTTCTTTTTTTTAAACACTGTAATACACACACACTGTGTGTGTACATTAGGCCTTCTGTGTTAATTTGTCTACTGTTTGTGTTAGCGTTTTAGAGAAGTCTTTATTAAAACGTCTAACTCATAGTTTCATGATACTTGTGAGCGGTCAAGCGTAAGTTCATGAATTTTCATATTGTATAGTGCTTTATAATTACATTCATGTTCTGTATGATGAATTTTAGAAAATTTAGATTAACTTTTGTTAATGTAGAATTGGCGTGCTTAATCTAACCTAACCTAAAGCCACATGTAACGCGTAGTGTCTCTATTTGCCGATTTTCAATAAATATTTTATAGAAAAAAATATTAATTTCTTCAGAAACTGACATACCATGCCAACACATTATGCTTAGACCAGTGGCGTAGCTGGTTCTATAGGGGTCATAGGTTTCAAAATTTGTTGGGGGCCCTTTCTACCGGAATGCAGAAGACTATAAACGTTAATATTTCTTACAAAATAAATATAATTGACGACTGAATAACTTATAACAACACTTGGATAACTTAAACGGTTTTGAGGGACGAGGATGAAGCACGAGTGAACGAGAGAATCCTGACTGGGATCGGATAAGTTTTCATGCTTCAGTTTACTAAATTGGAGAATAAGGACGATATGAAGGCATAGGATAGATTGTGGTGTCATCATAACAAATAATGTTTATTGAATAAAAATAAAAAACCGTACCCTTTATCAAAAAGAATTTGTGAACGGGTTTTTTTACTTTTGATTCCACTCGTTGGGGCCCTTGTAGCTCGTCCGTTGTCGGCCTCCTCCGTCCTACTACGGACTACACGGCTAGTCGGTCAGTCATAGTCGTCACATCTTTAATTAGTTGGTACTTCTTCTGATAAGAACTACAGCAGCTGAGTAGATTATTCCAGATTATTTCAGTTACGTAGCTATCTACTTGGACACTGCCGCTTCTACTACCAATTCATAATCCGTAGATCCTTCGCAAACGGTGAAGAAACGGGCAGCTTGGGTCTCGCACACTTTGGACCCATGCTATCACACATGTCATAAAAGTTTAGTTATCCCAAAAGTATTAAATAAATAATTACTTTGTTAGATATCTACCATATTACGATGATTGCTTAATTGAGACAAAGTAATTCCGACACTCAGCTCATCAGCTGTCGATAATTGAATCACCTTTTTGTAAGTAAATGTTAATCGTTGCGAGATGCTGGGAACCGATACATATTGATCGCGAACGATCAGAAATCACAAATATCTGCATGATCGATTAACTTTCTCGTTTATGCTTATATAGGGGTATTGTTTATACTTTATATTTGTCGTAAATTCCTTGGTTGTGAAAGAAAAACTTGAGAGTGCCATGCTTTATGCATGTATATGATATGGACCAAGTGATTATTAATACGGCATTATTCATAATGCCCGGGCAATTTGGAAAATGTACAACATGAGTAGGCTATATGATAAAAACTATTGAAATAATTTAATTGACCGGGCTTTCTGAATAATGCCCATCACCTATTGGACCGGGCAATAAAAAGACGTGTCTTTTTTTAATTATTTTATTGTTGACATTGGTTTAATTATCCCAAATCTCTAATAATCCCTATCCCCGTGCCGGGGTGCCCTAAACTCCCGAGCTCGCTTCGCTCGCTCTTAAGACTAATTCTATGACCATAATTATCGAACTGCCCAACCGTTACGTAGCAATATTCATAATCACCAGACTATGTGATAAATAAAGCAGTTTAAATCAGTATCGATTAATTAGAGTAAAAAAGAGCCAATTCGGAGAACTCGGTGTGCGATACGACCTTGACTGGCCCCTGGGCCTGTAGCGCCCCTGCTGCCATTGCTGCCCTCTCCGGTCTTGTCCCGGGTTCCCGTTTCGCTTCCTGATGTCATTAATTTCCCCACGCATCTCTTTCATTTCCACAGTTAATGCGCTGAGATGCTTGGCCAAATCCGTCTTTGAGTCGCAAGTCAAATCCGATGTGCTCGGTGCTATTGACGCGATCTCACCGGTCCCTATGTTTTCCATCACTCTGTCTGCCGTTGCAGCGAGATTTTCTAGTTTCGTGTCTCCGGTCACTGCCAGGACCGCCCGCACGCCCGGGGGTAAACGATTCAGCCACAACCTTTTTAGTGGCTCGTCTGTCACGTTGCAATTCTTGGCTAAAGCCGCCATCGCCCTATATAGCTGTGATGGTTTCTGTGTTCCCAGGTCCATTTCCGCTATCAGCCTCTGGAATTGCTTCTCCGTGCTTTCCTCATAAATTACTAATAAACGCTTCTTTAATGCTGCGTACTTGCCTGACTCTGGCGGGGCTTCGATTATATCGGTAACTTGCCGCACTGTGTCCTGGGGCAACCTGGCGATTGCTATGTAACAGCTGCGCATCACCCTGCTTCTGCGGCGCCATAATAGCCTCGAACTGGCAGAACCATGATTTGGGCAAATCCGTCCAAAAATCTGGTATCCTTGACTGCACCGATACCGCTGCTACTCCGGTTGTTGTTGGGGTAGTCATTGTAGTGGAGTTTCACTGGTTTCGATACTATTCACTGTTACTTGCGCCCACGCGGTTTCTAACGCGCACTTGCCACGTCGCCACTGAATCGCTTACGGCGCAAAAATAATAAAACACAAAAAACTAATTTTTGTAAACGTTCGGGGTCACCAATTGTTGTGCGTGTTATGTTTAGGGTCCAGATAAATTATACGCAACTTGGTTTATACTGAATATGAAAAATGTTTAATTTGGTTCACAATACTTAGTTACAATTCGTACCGTAAAATATGACGTGGCAAGGTGAAGGTATGTAAGCGACTGGCGAGCCCGGCGCTGGCGTTCCTTCAAATAACAAAATATGCAATTCAGCAAATCGCATCGCTGGGGTCGCTACAATATAAAACCACGTTTGTTGTATGGGAGCCCCCATACAACAAACGTGATTTTTTTGGCATTTTTTGCGTTAATGGTACAGAACCCTTCGTGCGCGAGTCCGACTCGCACTTGGCTGGTTTTTTGTAAGATATTGTGTGTGCGTCAGAATGGCTGGTTGTCTGTAACGATTCGCGTCAAACTGGTGACCAAAAATTGCTACCTATTTGCTACTTTTTACCCGACTGCCGAAGGAGGGTAATGTGTTTATCAGTCTATGTATGTATGTATGTTTGTTCCTATGTGGCGTTCTAGAGACCAAACGCGTTGGCCGATTTTGATGATTCTTACGTCAATCGATTTGGCTTAACACTGCGAGTGTCACTGGCTACATTAAAATTGGAAAAGAAAAAATTGCGGATTTTGGGCGCCTTTTTGTGGTGGATTTTTTTTCTTTCCAATTCCATCGTGTGGGGTATCAAAATAAAGGATTTTAAGAGGTGATTTCAAAAATATATAACACTTATATGTTTAAATGTACCTAATTCAAAAAAAAAAATAACTAAAAAGTTGTAAATAAAAAAAGATAATTAAAAATAAAAACGACTGTTTAAAAAGCGAACTAAAAAGACTTAAACAAGAAGAAAATCATGCTGTGCAGTCGGAGGATACATCTGGTTTTGGTCAGCCAGCTCGCGAATATGTATCCTCCTTATAACTTTTTACTTGTTAAAGCTACAAGGTGGGCATTGGAAGACCTGAGGGTAGCAATCAGGTAGTAATTACTCAAGTAAAAATAATAACACGAATATGAAAAGTTTACATAAACGGAGAGTTGACCAGCTAACCTGATATTAGAATGGCTGGTCATTCTGAAGTCCCTTTATTTTGTTTCACACAATATCGTGTGCGTCAGAATGGCTGGTTGACTGTAACGGTTCGCGTTAGGCTGGTGATCAAAAATTGCTACCTATTTGCTACTTTTTACTACCTATAGTCAATTAATTGCTACCTAACTTTGAAACAAAATAAAGGGACTTCAGAATGACCAGCCATTCTAATATCAGGTTAGCTGGTCAACTCTCCGTTTATGTAAACTTTTCATATTCGTGTTATTATTTTTACTTGAGTAATTACTACCTGATTGCTACCCTCAGGTCTTCCAATGCCCACCTTGTAGCTTTAACAAGTAAAAAGTTATAAGGAGGATACATATTCGCGAGCTGGCTGACCAAAACCAGATGTATCCTCCGACTGCACAGCATGATTTTCTTCTTGTTTAAGTCTTTTTAGTTCGCTTTTTAAACAGTCGTTTTTATTTTTAATTATCTTTTTTTATTTACAACTTTTTAGTTATTTTTTTTTTTGAATTAGGTACATTTAAACATATAAGTGTTATATATTTTTGAAATCACCTCTTAAAATCCTTTATTTTGATACCCCACACGATGGAATTGGAAAGAAAAAAAATCCACCACAAAAAGGCGCCCAAAATCCGCAATTTTTTCTTTTCCAATTTTAATGTAGCCAGTGACACTCGCAGTGTTAAGCCAAATCGATTGACGTAAGAATCATCAAAATCGGCCAACGCGTTTGGTCTCTAGAACGCCACATAGGAACAAACATACATACATACATAGACTGATAAACACATTACCCTCCTTCGGCAGTCGGGTAAAAAGTAGCAAATAGGTAGCAATTTTTGGTCACCAGTTTGACGCGAATCGTTACAGACAACCAGCCATTCTGACGCACACACAATATCTTACAAAAAACCAGCCAAGTGCGAGTCGGACTCGCGCACGAAGGGTTCTGTACCATTAACGCAAAAAATGCCAAAAAAATCACGTTTGTTGTATGGGGGCTCCCATACAACAAACGTGGTTTTATATTGTAGCGACCCCAGCGATGCGATTTGCTGAATTGCATATTTTGTTATTTGAAGGAACGCCAGCGCCGGGCTCGCCAGTCGCTTACATACCTTCACCTTGCCACGTCATATTTTACGGTACGAATTGTAACTAAGTATTGTGAACCAAATTAAACATTTTTCATATTCAGTATAAACCAAGTTGCGTATAATTTATCTGGACCCTAAACATAACACGCACAACAATTGGTGACCCCGAACGTTTACAAAAATTAGTTTTTTGTGTTTTATTATTTTTGCGCCGTAAGCGATTCAGTGGCGACGTGGCAAGTGCGCGTTAGAAACCGCGTGGGCGCAAGTAACAGTGAATAGTATCGAAACCAGTGAAACTCCACTACAATGACTACCCCAACAACAACCGGAGTAGCAGCGGTATCGGTGCAGTCAAGGATACCAGATTTTTGGACGGATTTGCCCAAATCATGGTTCTGCCAGTTCGAGGCTATTATGGCGCCGCAGAAGCAGGGTGATGCGCAGCTGTTACATAGCAATCGCCAGGTTGCCCCAGGACACAGTGCGGCAAGTTACCGATATAATCGAAGCCCCGCCAGAGTCAGGCAAGTACGCAGCATTAAAGAAGCGTTTATTAGTAATTTATGAGGAAAGCACGGAGAAGCAATTCCAGAGGCTGATAGCGGAAATGGACCTGGGAACACAGAAACCATCACAGCTATATAGGGCGATGGCGGCTTTAGCCAAGAATTGCAACGTGACAGACGAGCCACTAAAAAGGTTGTGGCTGAATCGTTTACCCCCGGGCGTGCGGGCGGTCCTGGCAGTGACCGGAGACACGAAACTAGAAAATCTCGCTGCAACGGCAGACAGAGTGATGGAAAACATAGGGACCGGTGAGATCGCGTCAATAGCACCGAGCACATCGGATTTGACTTGCGACTCAAAGACGGATTTGGCCAAGCATCTCAGCGCATTAACTGTGGAAATGAAAGAGATGCGTGGGGAAATTAATGACATCAGGAAGCGAAACGGGAACCCGGGACAAGACCGGAGAGGGCAGCAATGGCAGCAGGGGCGCTACAGGCCCAGGGGCCAGTCAAGGTCGTATCGCACACCGAGTTCTCCGAATTGGCTATGCAGACACCACTTTCGTTACCGGGAAAATGCGCGGGCGTGCGAGTCGCCGTGCAATTGGTCCAAGAAGCAGCAGGGTGCGGAAAACTAGAGGCGGTGCAGTCATCATCGGTGGGAGATTGTACCGCGGGCAATCACCGACTCTGCGTGCGAGATTTAAGAAGTGGTATTATGTATCTAGTGGACACAGGTGCTAACGTATCAGTGATACCAGTGGGTAAAGTGAGAGGCAACAAAGTTAAACGTGAGTGTTCGTATAAGCTGTTCGCAGCGAATAACACTGAGATAAAAACTTATGGTGTAACTAACATAGAGCTTAATATAGGTTTAAGAAGGAATTTTAAATGGCAATTTATTATATGTGACTTAGTACTAAGTAGGTATATGTTATGTAAAGACGGCTCCGAAACACTCGAGAGACCGCACGTTGTAGATAAGATAGCGTGTAAGCAATATTTTCGCCATATTGTATTGTGTAGTGCTGTACGCACCATTGTAAACCTAAAATATATCAAAATTTAAAATATGTTAAATTTTTGGAGAAAGGGGGGGTGTGATGTAGCGACCCCAGCGATGCGATTTGCTGAATTGCATATTTTGTTATTTGAAGGAACGCCAGCGCCGGGCTCGCCAGTCGCTTACATACCTTCACCTTGCCACGTCATATTTTACGGTACGAATTGTAACTAAGTATTGTGAACCAAATTAAACATTTTTCATATTCAGTATAAACCAAGTTGCGTATAATTTATCTGGACCCTAAACATAACACGCACAACAATATGAACCATTTAAATATTTATTTTATTATTTAAAAATCCAAAAATTCGAAGACATGTGACATCCACCAACCCGCACTGGGCCCGCGTGGTGGATTATGGTCCATCCCCTCTCACAGAGGAGGCCTGTGTCCCAGCAGTGGGAACATTAATAGGCTGATGATGAGATGATGTGGCGTTCTAGAGACCAAACGCGTTGGCCGATTTTGATGATTCTTACGTCAATCGATTTGGCTTAACACTGCGAGTGCGTATTATTCAGAAAGCCCGGTCAATTAAATTATTTCAATAGTTTTTATCATATAGCCTACTCATGTTGTACATACACTTAAATATTTATTATGTTTTTAGTATTTTTTATTATAGCGGCAACAGAAATACATCATCTGTGAAAGTTTCAATTTTCTAGCTATCATGGTTCATAAGATACAGCCTGGTGACAGACTGACAGACGGACCGCGGAGTCTTAGTAATAGAGTCCCGTTTTTACCCTTTGGGTCCCTAAAAAGGACCCTTTACTGATCGCGCGACGCAATTTAAATTACGTCTATAGGCGATATCGCGCACGTATTTTCTAAGAAATATTCAAGTGCGTATCGGTCGAATTGCATCGCATTGCGTCCATGCGAAAATACTTGCAATTTCGCTAAGTAAAAATCGCTTATCGGTGTGATATAAATCGAATTGCAACGCGCCATCAGGAAAGGGTCTAAAATGCGCATAACTTTTGAACGGCTGAACCGATTTTCATCAAACATAGCTAAGAATACATTTGATGAAGTCACCTTTCAAACAATATGTTTTGTCGATATAAAAGTAGAAGTCGATGACATGCCTGCAATTTCAAGTTACCTAGACGTGCCCGAAAAATGTTGTCGTGTGCCACATCTAGCACGCGTGCCAGAGTCGCCATCCGTGCATAGACAGATACTCACGTCAAACTTATAACACCCCTCTTTTCCAGTCGGTCGTTTTAGAATAGCCCTAGTTTCAGCAGTGATCAGAGGATTTCAGAAAAAAGTTTCACTGTTTTACTAAAATTAGGAAGAGAGTTTATTGCTCCACTTTAATTTTAATATGAGGATCGTAAGTTACTTCGGAAGGCACATAATCACTATCACATTTTTCTTGTTTTATGTTTAAACTGTGACCGGCATAGTTTTTATCATCTCTATAAGACCCATCATGTCTTTTATCTTTCCTCTTACGACTCTTATCTTTATAATTGTCATACGCATCTGTTTCATACCTTGTAACGCTGCCTTCTCTTTCATACTTAAAGTGTTTTTTTTCACCAGATCTCCCTCTTTCTTCATATCTTTTATCCCTCCTTCTTTCCTTAGAACTCTCTCTGTCTCTCCGTCTATCTTTTTTTTCTTTGTGTTTGTGAGCTTTATCTCTACTTTCTTCTCGCCTACTTTCTTTTGATGTTTCTCTATGGCGGTGCTTTGTTTCGTCGTCTAGCCCGTCTAGGTCTATATTAACCTGATATTCATAATCATAGTCTTTATATCTATGACTTTTCCTTGATCTTTTTCCTGGGCTGTATTCTTTGTCTGTTTCATTTCCTTGTCTCCTGTCTTCAGATTCTCCAAAATAGTTTTGTCTTTCCCTGGCTTCGTTATCATATTTTCTCTTTCTTGAATGCTCCCCATACTTTTGAATACTTTCTAGATCATCATAATTTCTTCTATCTGTAGACCTGTCATTACGTTCACGCTTGTCATTATCTCTATCGCGTCTATTCTTACTGCTGGTTTCATAATCATATGGTCTGTCTGATCTGTTTCTACTATAATCTCCTTGATTATAGTCTCTATTCTTTCTCTCTGTAGAATCTTCTGCTTCAGTTTTTATTTGAGACCTGTTTCTACTATAATCTCTTTGATTATTGTCTCTATACTTTCTCTCTGTAAAATCTTCTCTTTCAGTTTTTATTTTAATTGGCTTAGGTACAATCTTTCCATCATATTTAAATCTATCGTCTTTAGATGCTGATCTAAAATACTTCCTATCATCGAATGTATCTTTCGGCTTATTGTCCTTTTCCACAGTCTCTTTTGTATCAGTCTCGGTTTTACCATCAACATAGTGTTCCATCTGTTAAAATAATTTAAATTAATAACAATGTTGGTATTGATGCAACCTTGCAGTTGCATGTGTTATAATTAAAATTGAACTTAATGAACCGTGAAAGACGTGAAACAGTTGTTCAAATAGACCAAGTACACAGAATGGAGTCAGTAATTCTAAATTGTTTAAAGTAATACGCATTTGATCACACTTTTTCTTTACTTTTACTGTATCAATTATATTAAGTCTCTCAACATAAACTAAAATAGACACTTTGGGAAGTAGTGAGGTAGCCTCAATACAAGTATATCATATAATAACTTACTAGGGTAACCGGTCTCTGTAATGGACTTTATGAGATACAATAAAAATATTTTTATTTCATATTGTACACTGAATATTTTATCAATTTAATTTTAACACAAATAAAACCATGATTCAAAAGTTAACAAGAGCTTTGTATGGATTCATTCTCTATTATGAAGCTATACTTCTGAACCATCAATCTCATACCTGAGTCCTGATGACATCGCGGAGCACATCGGAGTAGTTGCGCGACTTGGTGGCGACGCGATACTTGGCGCGGCGCCGGCGCATGTTGCGCAGCTCCAGCAGAATCTGCTGCCGCGACAGGATCACCTTCGCGTTCTGATCATTGCCACCACTGTGGAAAGGAAAACATTGAGATATAGTGATTTTGAAGGGTAGAAGGTATTTGATCAGCCATCAAATGCTTGTGCATTCAATAGTGGTATTTTAAGTGAGTTTTTGAACAAGAAAAGTTAATGGGACCACCAAGATCTAAGGTGCAATAGTTTGAATATTTCGTAATTTTAAACTATTGCAAATTTGTTTAAAAAATTAATGCATTTTATTTATCCTGCAACATAAAATACTCTTCTATGGCAAACATACCATTGAATTTTTAGGTATAGGCATTGTGCTCATATTGTTGTGTCAAAATTTCCAGTTAGATAAAAATAAACATTTCAAGATGAACACCAACCTGAGCAAGGCCAAGTCTGTCAGGTCATGGCAGGAGGGCACAGCACTGACCACGGCGTCATGTATGGCACGGCGCTCGTCGGCAGAGTACGAGACCTGCAGGCGCTCCAGAGACAGTGGCTCTGCTTCGCGACAACCCACGCCTTTGTTGAGGAAACTTATTGGTTATAGATGATTTCAACATAAAATAGTTTATGCTGTGGGATTTATAAAACAGTGTAGTTTGTATCACAAAAATTTGCTAAACTAGACTTTTATCTAATGTAATGAATCATTAAGTTTTATTACTACTATTTATCAACATGTTCCTACCAAATGGTGATGGGACTCTAATTTAAATGTAATTACAGTCAAATGCGACCCCAGTAGTAGCTGTAGGGACTTCATTATCAGACTCTCAGTCAGTCCAGCAAGCATGGAAAAACACATCCCATATTATTCATAATATTTAAAAAAATGTTGAGACTTAAATAGATTTTGACTCCAACTATCTTGTTAGAACTTTATTTTTCCTGCAAGTATTAATCCAATACTATGTATTATACTACTTTCAAAGTAATGGCACATTAACAGGTTGAAGGCCGTAATTACCAAAACATTATGTCTAGCGTGGATCCACGTTTCAGGCACTCAACTGCAACTTACAGTATTTAAAACTTATAGAAAAAGATAAACATCTACAATAATAAAGGATACAATATAAAAAGGATGTAGTGGTTGAGACCGTTGAACTATTTTCCTATAAACTGAAAAGGAGTATAAAAGATTTAACGTTATTCACACAATAATTAGTACAAAGAAGCTTTAATTTAAACAATAAATATCATCATTATTTACTGTAAAAGTGGAGGTGATTTTTTCTGAATGAACATTGTTTTGTAACATACCTTTTTTAAATAATGTATCTGATATTGAGGCTTTAGCAATGATTTGCTCAATTTCTTCTTTTTCTGTGGAAAGATGATCCATTATTGAATTGACTCTATGAAAAGCAATAAAAGAAAAATACCACATGCAGAACAAATATTTACTGAGTTTGACAAGTGTCTTAGATTCCAAGTCAAGTGGATCTGGCAGCAGCTGATCATCTTTGGAGTAGCCATTCTGTCTCAAAAAGCATTCATTCTCATGTTCTTGAATCTTATCAGGTGGGACTTTGTGGTTGGTGTCATATTTACATGGTACCAGCGCAGGGCTCTGGAACGAAAACTTAAGTTAGACATGGACCATACATAAGTTAGCAGTACAGTTTATCATACTTTTTCTTCAGAAGATCAAGCGTGTGGAATTAAACTAGGTCAGAACTGGCAGAGATCTAATCTACTTATTTTTCTGCTTAAATAAACACAACCCTGATCAATGACGACGAAATATGCAAGATATAATTGTAAACATTTTAACTGTACCTGTAGCAACTGTTTTCGATCCCATTGAAGGGCTTCTAAGATCATCGTAAGCTGATTATCAACACCTTTGATGTAAGTCTTCAGATTTGTTAATTCTTCTCGTCTTTTCTCCATTTCCAAACTATTAGTATTAATGCTCAGGAATTACGAAAGAAAGTACAAACTACTTATCGATTGATTTTTTTAGTTTTTACAATTTGACAGTAGTTTGACAGCAAAAACAAAGACAAAAAAAGATAAACTATATAGTGATGCTGTACAAAAGTTTTAGTCGATTATGGCGAGAAGCACTCGCGAGGATTACGCGAGTCACTCGCGTAACTGAACCAATAAAACGTCCAAGTACGTGTTGGGCCACGCACAAGGTAGGATTACGTAGTTGCACGTTCCGCAAACCATGAAAATGACACCCATGCATGACGAAAATCATACAAATTTGTTCTTGAACAATCTCATCACTTACCATCAGTTGAATTAGTGGTCAACCGTAACACCGTGAGCCTACGGATAATAAATAAGTTATCTATAAAGAGAAGACAGAGAAGAAGGCGCGTACGCTGAATTTTGGATAATACTGCCCGATCAATATAGGATTATTCAAAATGAAATATACAATGAAGGTATACAGAAATTGGGTTATAGATTCTCATCTCGATTCTATTAAGAGTACCGACAAGCCAGATATATATGAAATTCAAAAAAATGGTCCCAATATGTATAAATTCTCACTAAAATTTAAATAATGAAAATTAAACTTAAAAATTAGGTTTTTTCATTAACACCAAAACAAAAGATGTTGCGCGAGCCACAGTTACAATCTGAAAGTAGCCCAAGAAAAATGTTTGTGATTTTAAACTCCTAGTTTTTACCCGACTGCCGAAGGATAAGATAAGATAAGTCTTTATTTGCCTTAAACATGGTATATAGTTGTTACATTCAGGTATTAATCAAAAGTCCACATGTTTAGCTATACAGGATTTGTATCAATTGCATGCAAAATAATTATTAGTTATTGTTCAATGTCACAGATAAGGTCAATACAATAATATAACAATTCATATGAGCATTATCCGCAATGACAAAAGATTATTTTAAGTTTATTGTTAAAAAATATCTTTAACTAGCTGTCCCACGCGGCTTCGCTCCCGTCAACTGGCTACCTACCAAGCTAGCCCACCTACTCTAAATACGTTGCGTCTCAAAAAGAATAAATTTTCCCCGTTTTTGGAACATTTTTCATTGATGCTCCGCTCCTATTGGTCGTAGCGTGATGTTATATAGCCTATAACCTTCCTCGATAAATGGACTACCCAACACAAAAAGAATTTTTCAATTCCAACCAGTAGTTCCTGAGATTAGCGCGTTCAAACAAACAAACAAACAAACAAACTCTTCAGCTTTATAATATTAGTATAGATGTCATAAAACACATGTTCTTTCTGCCATTTCAATAATCTGTTTTTAAATGAGTTAATATTATATAACAATTTTATTTCTTTTGGAATTTTGTTATAAATGCGTGTACACATGACTATGAAACTTTTCGCATACTTGGCTGATTTTGGAGTATCCTGCAATACAAGTCTGCATGGATCTCTAGTTCGAGAATTAATTTGATAGGCTTTTTTGAACAATCCCTTATTATTATAAACATAATTACATATTTCGTAAATGTAGAGTGACGGAAGTGGTAATATACCTAGTTTTTAAAGAAAGGTTTACATGACTCGTCAGGACGGATACCACAAATGGCTCTGATGCATTTCTTTTGCGCAATAAAAGCTCTTTGTTTATCCGTGCTGTTACCCCAAAAAATAAGCCCGTATCGTAAGATGGATTCTATTCTTCACTTGTCTGAGAGCATAAACAAACTTATTAATCCTACCGCACAAATTATCCAGATGTACTTTCCAATTCAGATCTTGATCTATGAGTAATCCTAAGAATTTAGTTTGTGGAACTTCTTTTAGCCTGTCAATATTAAGTTTGAAATTGTATTTAGTATGTTTTGATTTATTAAACTGTATTGTGCGGGACGGACGTGATCGATCAAGGCCCCAGGCTGACTGAAGGTTGTAAGGCTTCAGCTTGAACGCGTTGACGCCCCTTGCACCTATTGTTCAGTTGTCTTCGAGCAAGTATTGACCCTGCAGTGGTTGGAAGGCTGCCAAGGATGTTGAGGGGAAGGCGTGATGTCCAGTTCAGAAAAAAAATCAGGTTTTCATGTCCAAAAGCGACGTCTCTTCATGGTCTCCGTTACGCAAAGTGACGTGGATTTAATATTTCGGAAATAATGGCTACGATTAGGACGGTGCCTCAGCGCACTATCCTACTACCACACTTGACCGTAACGAGGACCTCGAAACAACGACCGCGCATAAACTTTAATTATAAAATTAATACCTTATGGCTAGTCGCTGAAAACCAACAGAAACCCCCCTTCTACTGAACCGATTTTGATGAGACTTGTGTCTCTGGATAGGTCTCGAGAAGACCTTCCCTCCGGACCTGGGTCCAGGTTCCTATCTGCTACCTTCACGGAGCCCTTGCGTTGAGAACGCCTAATAAGGGGAATTTCAGTCAGTTTGTAGCTTTATATGCTACTTTACAATACAATGGTGCACTTTAGTGCCAGGGTACCAGCGAGGGACTTGTAGCCCTACTCCTGGACCATCGATCTGTGATAGTTCCACAGCTTCATCTGTCACCTTCACGGGCACAGCCACGTGAAAGTGCGAAAACATAGCTTCTGTGCCTGTTTTCGGCATATTCAGTGAGTTTGTACTCGAGCTGGTAGGCGGATCCGCATTCACCAACCGTCATCGGATAGCCCTCGCGATGGGCTACCCCATGGTGGAAGTCCGGTGGATACAGCTCCAACCCTCGATCCAGTATTCACTCTGATGTGGTCGATGATGCGAGAAAACCATGGAACCTCTTACTATATTAAGTCGGTTAGTTCCCTAACCACCAGAGCTAGGCTCCTTCCAAAAATGTGGTTGGGAAGCTGGAGAATTGGGCTATCGAATGGTAGTACCCTGATGGGTGTACCACCAGCCCTTCTGGGACTTCTTATGCCGGGAAGCGGCCGAAATAGAAAATATCGTGTTGTTCCACGGCTTTAACGCCTCTGTGTGTGTATGTGTAGCTATATATTAGCTATGTGTTGTGACTGAGTCCAGGCGTGTGCCCGAGGGTCCCCGAAGGTAATGCTTCAGATAGCATATCAATAATCCTTCAGGCACCATGTGTGTCTGAAGGTAGTGGGCCCTCTGGCAGACGCGTAGAAACGTCCATGCTGGCACATACAGACACATTATTTCAAGTAAGTAATATCTATGTACTAGAATTACATAGATGCCATCTATATATAGGGCCTGGACACAGTTCCAGGTCACCTAGAAGCGCTAAAACGCTTATAACCAAAATTCTATTTACTTACTTGAGCAAAAATGCATGTATTTACCATCTCAGAGTGAAACTGTTTTAAACCTGGCTATGTACTGTTATTATGTACAGTTTTTCAGTCATAGCACCAAGGTATACTATCTAGAACACCTAGGTGGTGTTTCCTAACAAAATAAATGTGTAAGGTAAATAATACGATTGGTAGGTGGGCAGAGCGCACCTATCGATACTTGCGACCCGGCCATTTTCGGGGGGTCCAAAAAACGTAAACAAATATTTTTTATTTGCTTAAAATACTACTTACACATTTTATCTATAGTATATTAATTCTAATTATACTAGATAACCGTATTTTAGGTACTATAGGCTATTATAAAGCCCTCAAAACGCTATTCTAAAATACCAAATTTGTCTGCTTACGCGCCAGACTATATATATCGTGCACCGCCATCTGACTGCTCATTTCGAACTAAACGGCCATGGCGGTAGGTCGTGTTTACGGAATTTGACTTGTTTTGATTTTGTTTTCTTTCCGTAACTACCGCATTTAGTATGTATGTACCGATTCTAATTTACTCTTTAGACCCCATATTTACTTAATACATACTCATATACACTAAAACATAATGTTTAGTGCCTCAAAAAGTGGTCGAAATTTTATGTTTGAAAAAACTATAAAAGAAAAATTCTCGTCTAAAACTTTTTAGTACGAGCTAGCGCGCTGGGGTAAGCAGACGTATGTCTGTTCATAACATTTTATATTTACAACAAACTATACTAATATTGTTTGTGATGCCCCGTCGCGAACATCTCTCCCGCCGTGCAGTGTCGCGTCGACCCGATGTGTTGACGCGGCGCTGCATCACGCATAGTGAGCGACGCACGTCGGCAGCGCGCGTGCCACGACGCTCAGCGACACGTCGCTCTGCTCTCGCCGCGGGAACTCTGCTACGCTCATTTCGGTAGTGACGAATGAGCTTCTTCACCGGACGCTTTAGAGTGCCGCCAGTGGTGCGCACCTCAGCGATCCGGACTTCTCCATCAGGCCCAGGGTATATGGCCTGGATGCGGCCTCGCGGCCACGGGTTGCGTGGCGGCTGGCCGTCAGCGACGGGGGCGGGGTGGCCTCCTGCAGGCCAGGCCCGCAGCTATGGGCTCCCGCCGGTTTTGTAGCACCGGCAGGCAGCCTCGGCGACTGGCCTCCTCTCGGAAGGCCTCTCGGAGCTCTGTCTGTGTCTCGTTCGTGGTGAAAACGCCGTGTGATGGCGATATTCACGACCTCTATTGGTCTATCTGTTGGTCAGTGAAAGCGCCGTATGATGGCGTCATTCACGCCCTCTATATGGTCGGTGAAAGCGCCGTGTGATGGCGTCATTCACGCCCTCTATATGGTCGGTGAAAGCGCCGTGTGATGGCGTCATTCACGCCCTCTATATTTCTCTGAAGATCCGGTTTCCTACCCGGCTTCTTCTCGATGGAGACTAGCTTTGTAAGAGCTGTCTCGTTACTGTCGGGCACTTCTATGGCTTCTTCCCGCCATAGCATAGGGGTCTCTTTGTGCCCGCTCTTTAGCCGCCTTATGTCGCGGTTCAGGATGTCTTCTGCCCTCTTCTGAGGGTCAGAAGCTGGCTTATTTGGCTTGATAGCCAACGATTCTGTGGCAAAGATTTCACGGAGCCGCCGGTTCGGTTCCGTGTCTCGCCCTTCAACGGACTGCATCCCGTTGATATGATCCAACCGCCTTATGTCGCGGTTGGAATCTGCCCTCCTCTGAGGGTCAGAAACCGGCTGTACATAGATTTCGCTGGCGAAGAATTCACGGAGCTGCTCGTTCAGTTCCGCATCTTGCCCCGCGTCAACGTTCCGAGTTCCGTTGACACGATCCAACCGCCTTATGTCGCGGTTCAGGATGCCTACTGCCCTCTTCTGAGGGTCAGAAATCGGCTATACAGCTATGGCAGAGATTTCACGGGACCGCCGGTGTGGTTCCGTGTCTCGCCCTACAACGGACTGCGTGCCGTTGACATAATGCACCTGCTGGCCCAGTGTTCTGGTGTGTGCACCATGCAATGTCCAGCCCATCATGGTCCTTGACGCGATGGGTTGGTCTCTTGGTCCCCTACGGACCTCAGTGGCCAGCAGCAAATGCCAGTTGTCTTGTCCGACGAGTGTCTTCGGTACTCCCGCCGGATACATAAGCTCAGACGTCAAGTCTTGAAGGTGCCTGCATCGTGCCAGGTCCTTAAGATTGACTGCCTGTGGAGACAGGTTGAGCTTCGAAATGGTGCGCGCATTGAAGGGCACCCGATTATTCAACTGGCTTGTGCGAACGACTGTTATTCGTCTCGATAGTGGAGTATCGATCCTAGTGTGTCCTATGGCATCGATCTTCAGTGGCTCAATTGGGCCCACTGCTCCTACTCGCTGAGCGATTGCTTCGTCGATCAGCGAGACGGTAGACCCGTCGTCAAGGAGTGCGTATGTGTCTGCCTCTCCCGCCGGTCCTATGACCCGGACCGGTATCATCTTCAGGAGAGCTTGACTCGAATTAGTTCGCGAACTAGCCACCGTTTCCTGCGACTTCTCTGTCTGAGGCTTCCTGTTGTAAGGAAGTCGATTGTGCGTGGCGGTGCACCCCTTGAGGCCACACTGCTTCTTGCTGCAGCTGTGGTTCTTACGACGGTATCTAAGGCAGCGATAGCACAAGTTGTATGCTTGGCTAGCTCCCATTTTTTTTTTTTTTTTTTTTTTTTTTTTTTTTTGTCACTTGCTGCGTCTCTGTACTTTGAGCAGTCAGACGCGTAGTGACCCTCTTTGTCGTAAATTCGACATTTGTTTACCGGCTTGTCGGTAACTATGTGCGTCCTCTATATGACGCGTTTTCCCGCGGGAGAGTCCATCACTTTGATGTCCTCAGGCGGGGCGAATGCACTGCAGAAGTGAGCTTGTTCTGTTATGAAGTCGCTGAAGAGTGACAGGTCTGGCAGCGACTTGTACTTTTCTGTGTACGTTCTGTACCATTGTACACGTAGAGAATTGGGCAGCTTCTCAGTTAACTGGCGCATCAGCTCAGCATTGAGTAAGTAGTGCTCCTTCTTGAGGGCCCGTAAAGTGACGACTCCGCTTCTGATCCGACTTGCAAAGGTGCATATGTCTTTGGGCTGTTCGCTGCAGCGTGGCAGCCCTCTGAGTCGGTCGGTTTCAGCCTGAGCTATTGAGTCGGGACGTCCAAATTGTAGCGCCAATTCTCTCATGATTTCATCCGGTTTCGCGTTCCCGATGAGTTCTGAGCTCACTGTCTCCAGTGCGCGACCACGCAAGCTCCTTCTGAGTCTTGCTGTATTTTCAATGTCGCTGAAGTAGGCAACAGTTGCCTCGTAAATGGCTCGAAAGGTCAGCCATGCTGTGTGAGCTCCACCGAAGTTCGGCAGAGTCAACATAACCTGCGACGCCGTTCGGTTAGGCGTCCATGGTTCGATTTTTCTGTCGGCTAGCGACACTATAGCGGATGTCAACTCCGTTAGAAAAGGACGGAGTGACTCTTTCGCTTCTATTTGCCCTGGTGGCTCCGTCTTGGACGGCTCTGTCCTAGACGGTTCTATGTTAGCCCTCGTCTGTGGTTGGTCTATATGGGTCTGGGAGTCCATTACAGCGTCGCCGCTCGCAGGTGGAGGCCTATCTTGCTTCCTATTGGCGACGTCGTCCTCCCTCAACGGTGTGGGCTCTGGCGCCTCTTCGACCCAGGAACGCACGTACTCTTCATTTGAGTCTCTTTGATCCATATATTCCGCTTCAGAAGCTTCTTCTTCTGCTCTCTGAAGGGCTAACTGTGCGAGCTCCAACTTAATCTTTAGTAAGTCTTCGCGAGCTCTAGAGACTCTTCCCTGTAACCGGGTCGTCTTGCTTGTAGACGGCGGTCTCCAACGTTCATTACGGGCGTCACCCCGGGTAGCCATTATTCCTCCATGTACAAAGGTCTTGTCTTGGATCCTTTGTTTTTCATCAGAAGGCTTCAGTGTTCCTTCTGAAGATCCTTCTTCTCTCGATGCCTTCCTGCATGTGCTCGGTTCCTGTGGTTCCTCCTCTTGGTGTGTGGGCGTATTGTCACCTATCTGTGACACGGTTGGGCTCCTGTTCGGTACGGACTGTTCAGTCCCATCAGTCGTTGTCGGCGAGCGTGGGGGCAATTGATGGTGTATACCTGCACCCGGTCGCTCTATGGCGACTGTCCACGCCTCAGGTCTCTTGTCCTGCGATCTGGTTATCGGCATTCCGACTGGTCCAAAATGTCAGCTCGAAACGGTTAAGTCCAACTCTAGACTTCAGTACGATTGGGTTAAGTCTATTTTCGAGCTTCCAAACGGCTATGTCCAAGTCCAGTCTTCGTTTCAAGACGTCGACTCGAAACAGCTAAGTCCAAACTTCAAGTTTTTTCTCGAAAAACCTAAGTCGTAACTCCGGGTTAAGTCCAATTTAAATCGTTGACTCGAAGAGGGTTCGCTTCCTTTTTCAAAATTGAAAAAATATTTTTAAACTCCGGGTTAACTTTTAACTCCGGGTTAACTCTGGCCCTCTTGACTCCGGGTTATCCTTCAGACTATAAGTTTTTATTCAGTCTTCAAAACTATAAGTCCCAAATCAGCTTCAAAACTGCTATGTTGACACGACACAGGTTCACTATATTACTATCGACCCACAAGGGGTAAGCACTTGAGTAAGTTTTCACTGTACTTACTGTTTTATACGTGTCAACCTGTCCAGCAGCCTTCAAGGATGACCAGCTGGTCTGATACCACTCGCAGAAACTTCTGTCTAACACTTGACGTTAGTAGTCAGTCCAGACTCCAGCTTATCGAAGGTCCAAGCTTCGATTGAGAACTTCTATCTCTTATATGACTATTTGTTTCCAAACAAATTCTAAGTCAATAATAAGTCTTCAGCTATAACGCTTCAGGAAATTTACAGGAACTATTTTTCGTTCTATTTTTTATAGAACAAGTCGCCCACACGACTATACAATATGCCTCTGTGTGTAAGCCTCCTATAGGATAGCGCTTCAGCGATAATCCTTCAGCCGTAATCCTTCAGGAATTCTATGAACGTTTGTATGTTCGTTCTATCTCCTAAACAAGCTTTCGACACGCTGTATATGAAATTTCCGATTCTGAAATTTCAGCGATAACTCTTCAGGCAATCTACTTGTTCCTTCAGGATACAGTTTCTATGTATTCTCAGATACTACTGTTTCTCAGTATGCAGGTTACACAACAGAGACAACTCAAAATTCCGTCTTTTTGCGACGGTAATCTAATCGGAACGAAATGCTTCTCTGGAAGCAGCTAGGCACCACAGGAAACGGCTCAGGAAAGGCAGTTGCGTCCCAGCAAAATGGTTATGTTCTAGAGCTAGTCCACGCGTGGGTCCCAAACCACACGTGCACTTTTCACTCCGGTAGTCGCTCTAGAAGCTTCTACTAACCAAGGTCAAACGTACGCGCGCCTTTTGACGACGCTAATCTCCCAGTTACTGGGTTTCTATACTGTTTTTGACTGTTAAAGAAATATGATCTTAACCTCGACACTTGTAAGGTTTACGAGGGGGACGTCAGGTTTCTTTATTCACTGGAACTTTTCTCACGCACGTAACGTTACGTACCTCGGTCGGTACTTTGTGTAGGTGTGTACTCTTACCAGATTTATATTGAGGGTACATACGTTCTCAGCAATGGTCGTCAGGCTTCTTTGTTCTCAGGAATTTTCACTGGCTTGGGCCTCGGTTTTCTTTGTTCTCAGGCACAAGCTTCACAGGAACGATACGTTTGACTTTCGATAAAGAAATAGGAATGTAACCCCACTTAACAAGGTTACGGGACGTCTATCTTCTTTGTTCTCAGGAACGGGACAACGGTTTTCTTTGTTCTCAGGAACGGGACAACGGTTTTCTTTGTTCTCAGGAACTAGGCTCTTCAATATTGGCCTGTATTTTCACTGGAACCCAGGACGCCAGGCTTCTTTGTTCACTGGAACTAGGCTCTTCATATTGGCCTGTATCTTCACTGGAACGCTGCGTAGGTCATTTGCTCAAAAATCCGGCTCGACAGGACCAGCAAATGTGCGGGACGGACGTGATCGATCAAGGCCCCAGGCTGACTGAAGGTTGTAAGGCTTCAGCTTGAACGCGTTGACGCCCCTTGCACCTATTGTTCAGTTGTCTTCGAGCAAGTATTGACCCTGCAGTGGTTGGAAGGCTGCCAAGGATGTTGAGGGGAAGGCGTGATGTCCAGTTCAGAAAAAAAATCAGGTTTTCATGTCCAAAAGCGACGTCTCTTCATGGTCTCCGTTACGCAAAGTGACGTGGATTTAATATTTCGGAAATAATGGCTACGATTAGGACGGTGCCTCAGCGCACTATCCTACTACCACACTTGACCGTAACGAGGACCTCGAAACAACGACCGCGCATAAACTTTAATTATAAAATTAATACCTTATGGCTAGTCGCTGAAAACCAACAGAAACCCCCCTTCTACTGAACCGATTTTGATGAGACTTGTGTCTCTGGATAGGTCTCGAGAAGACCTTCCCTCCGGACCTGGGTCCAGGTTCCTATCTGCTACCTTCACGGAGCCCTTGCGTTGAGAACGCCTAATAAGGGGAATTTCAGTCAGTTTGTAGCTTTATATGCTACTTTACAATACAATGGTGCACTTTAGTGCCAGGGTACCAGCGAGGGACTTGTAGCCCTACTCCTGGACCATCGATCTGTGATAGTTCCACAGCTTCATCTGTCACCTTCACGGGCACAGCCACGTGAAAGTGCGAAAACATAGCTTCTGTGCCTGTTTTCGGCATATTCAGTGAGTTTGTACTCGAGCTGGTAAGCGGATCCGCATTCACCAACCGTCATCGGATAGCCCTCGCGATGGGCTACCCCATGGTGGAAGTCCGGTGGATACAGCTCCAACCCTCGATCCAGTATTCACTCTGATGTGGTCGATGATGCGAGAAAACCATGGAACCTCTTACTATATTAAGTCGGTTAGTTCCCTAACCACCAGAGCTAGGCTCCTTCCAAAAATGTGGTTGGGAAGCTGGAGAATTGGGCTATCGAATGGTAGTACCCTGATGGGTGTACCACCAGCCCTTCTGGGACTTCTTATGCCGGGAAGCGGCCGAAATAGAAAATATCGTGTTGTTCCACGGCTTTAACGCCTCTGTGTGTGTATGTGTAGCTATATATTAGCTATGTGTTGTGACTGAGTCCAGGCGTGTGCCCGAGGGTCCCCGAAGGTAATGCTTCAGATAGCATATCAATAATCCTTCAGGCACCATGTGTGTCTGAAGGTAGTGGGCCCTCTGGCAGACGCGTAGAAACGTCCATGCTGGCACATACAGACACATTATTTCAAGTAAGTAATATCTATGTACTAGAATTACATAGATGCCATCTATATATAGGGCCTGGACACAGTTCCAGGTCACCTAGAAGCGCTAAAACGCTTATAACCAAAATTCTATTTACTTACTTGAGCAAAAATGCATGTATTTACCATCTCAGAGTGAAACTGTTTTAAACCTGGCTATGTACTGTTATTATGTACAGTTTTTCAGTCATAGCACCAAGGTATACTATCTAGAACACCTAGGTGGTGTTTCCTAACAAAATAAATGTGTAAGGTAAATAATACGATTGGTAGGTGGGCAGAGCGCACCTATCGATACTTGCGACCCGGCCATTTTCGGGGGGTCCAAAAAACGTAAACAAATATTTTTTATTTGCTTAAAATACTACTTACACATTTTATCTATAGTATATTAATTCTAATTATACTAGATAACCGTATTTTAGGTACTATAGGCTATTATAAAGCCCTCAAAACGCTATTCTAAAATACCAAATTTGTCTGCTTACGCGCCAGACTATATATATCGTGCACCGCCATCTGACTGCTCATTTCGAACTAAACGGCCATGGCGGTAGGTCGTGTTTACGGAATTTGACTTGTTTTGATTTTGTTTTCTTTCCGTAACTACCGCATTTAGTATGTATGTACCGATTCTAATTTACTCTTTAGACCCCATATTTACTTAATACATACTCATATACACTAAAACATAATGTTTAGTGCCTCAAAAAGTGGTCGAAATTTTATGTTTGAAAAAACTATAAAAGAAAAATTCTCGTCTAAAACTTTTTAGTACGAGCTAGCGCGCTGGGGTAAGCAGACGTATGTCTGTTCATAACATTTTATATTTACAACAAACTATACTAATATTGTTTGTGATGCCCCGTCGCGAACATGTATATAATTAGATTTATATAAATAGAATTTTAAGTTATTTGTCTTTAACCATTTTATAATGTCGTCAATAGTATTATTAATGTCCATCTCATGATCAGCTTTCGTTTTATACTTTTTGTGAGATGTCACAACAATCGAAATGTCAAATAATACACATTTATGCTTAGTCACTAGTGGCAAGTCAATTATGTATAATAGAAACAATAAGGGTCCTAATACACTCCCTTGGGGCACGCCGCAGTCATTAACTCTATAGTTAGAAGAATACGAGGTTAATAGGTTTTCATTTACTTTATTAATGACAACGTATTGTTTTCGGTTGCTTATATAAGACGCGATCCACTGCAGTGCTAAACCTCGTATGCCATTTTTTTCTAATTTTTCCAACAAGTTATCATGTGCCACAAAATCGAAAGCTTGTGACAGGTCGAAGAATAGTCCTGTCGTTAAGTAGTTTTTATTTAGGAAATTATGAATATGAGTTAAAAGATCAGCAATTGCTAGTGTTGTTGGCTTGTGCTTTTGAAATCCATACTGTTCTTTTGTAATGATGTTGTATTTGCTACAGAAGTCGGAAAGTCTCTTGTGCATACATTTTTCAAATAATTTAGATATTATGGGTATAAGAGTTATCGGGCGATAATTTTTAACATCATTTCTATCGTCTTTTTTGTACAGAGGTTTAACGACTGATAATTTAAGGGCATCGGGAAAAGTTCCATATCAAAATGAAAGATTAATAAGATAGGTCAATATAGGAATCAATTCTGTACTGCAAGTTTTAATTACTTTTGTACTAATTCCATCGTAACCTTCTGAGTTAGTGTTATTTAAAGCTATTATTTCTTTTTTTATCTCGTCTTCAGTCATAGAGCCAAGAAACATGGAATTGGGTATTGTCTTGGTTTTATTAAGCTCATCATTATCATGTAAATTATTAAATTTCACAGTGCTAGTCGAATCAATAAAATAATTATTAAAAGCATTTGCCATGTCAGAGGGATTATCCAGTATTCTCTTATCTAGTTTTAGTTGAGATATATTAATGTCACATTTTGTATTTCCAATTTCACGGTTAATGACTGACCACGTTGCTCTACATTTGTTTTGACTTTTATTTATGTAATTAATGTTTGAATTTATTTTGGATTTAAAGATACATTTTTTAAATATTGATGAATACTTTTTATATCTAAGTTTGTGCGTTAGGGTTTTATTTTTATAATACAGATACCGTAAACATCGTTTGGTTTTGCAACTATTTCTGAGACCTTTAGTTATCCATTTTTGTTTATTTGCATTAGAGTTTTTTATTTTAATCTTAATCTTTGGGAAGCATAAATTATACAATAAACATAAAAACTCGTGAAATTTATTGAATGCTTTATTTAAATCAGTTTCGTGATTTAACTCTGACCACGTTAAACTAGCTAGGCATTTTTTGAATGTTCTTATGTTTTCAAAACAATAGTCTTTTCTATAAATAAAATATGATTTGGTCTTTAAAATTTGCTCTTTTACTGGGAAATCTAAGATTTGTGCTGTGTCGTGGTCTGATAAGTATAGGGGTAAAACCTCAGTAGAAGATTTTTTTATGTTACTTAGTATGTGGTCTATACACAGTGGTGCCAACTTAGGGTAATTTACCCTAGATTTAGAGTAAATTTTAATCAGCAGGGTAATTTTTAGAGTACAAACTCGGTGAGGGTAATTTTAGGGTAATTTTTTGTTGATTCCGTAATAGAAATTGTTAACTTATTTGAGTAAAATTTTGTAATAAAATGGACTTTACTGTGTCGTCTTGTGTATGATCTTGGATGAAATGTATCAAATATAAATAGTACCGAGAGGGAAAGCAAATTAAAAACTTTAGGGTAATTTTTTCATTTAACTTAAAATCTAGGGTAAATTGGAATCAGACTTAGGGTTAAACAAAAACAAGACCTGGCAACACTGTCTATACAAGAGTCTTTTCGGGTGGGAACTTCAACGTGCATCTGCAAGTTATAGTTGGAGTTAAGCAAGTTAAGGAGTTTTATTGAACGAGTTTTTGGTATAATTAACAATATTTCATGGCACAAATTGCTATGAAATATTGTTAATTATACCAAAATCCAAAATCCTGATAATTCTTCAACTAATTAGCCCAAGGGCGACCTTAGCAAGCAGATACACTTTGGGCTTCATCCCCATCATGTTCAGTTTTTTTAGAAACCCGCTAACAGAAATAAAAGCTCCGCACAACGGCGGGGCTCCGTCGACTTACCTTACTTACGTCTGTACTTCTAACATTCATAAATTGAATTTGAGTTTGTATTAGACGCATCGGCTGTATATCATTCAGGAAACATGACTATGTTTTTGAGGATTTGCATTCAGAAAATATGGTTTGGTGAAGTGGATAAATGTGTTATGGGTATAAGATATCTTAAATAGTTGCGACTGTGAAAAAACTAAAAAAAAAATGGTTCTCATGGTACCATCAAACTGATGATGATGAATCCGGAAGGTAGACAATGGAACTCCGTAATAAAACAATGTTTTTTTTTTTTTTTTCTACGTTTCGTCTCACAGTTCGGTCAAAGTGACCGTCCACTGCTTAACCGGGCTAGCCTGTGGAGACTAAGCTATATAGCCTCCAGCTAGGAATAATAAAACAATGTATCGTTGTATTTAGGCTTATAGGAATTGTCTTTTCTTTTTTTTTTTTTTTTTTTTTTTTTATTGCGTGGCGTCTCGCAGTTCGGCCAAAGTAGCCGTCCTCTGCTTAACCGGACTAACCTGTGGAGACTAAGCTATGTAGCCTCCAGCCAGGCTTAAAGTTTCTAAACCTAAAGCGACAGCACTAAGGGCTACCCCAGTTGGGGTCGGACCTCGGCTCAGGGCGTCGCTTGGGGGATGGCAAAGGCCGGATCTGATAAAGTGATTCTACCATCCGTTCGGAAAAGCCTACGTGGAGAAGAACGGACAAGAGGAATTGTCATTAGAAGCACTTTGCTTTTAAATGATTTTCTTGGTGTGGTACCTACCAAAATTAAAATGAGAAAAAATAAAACTACTTCCAAAGCAAAATTCTACGAAGTGAAAATAATTTTCTTTTTGGAAGTCGGTGTCGAAAATCAAAAGACAATAAGCACTAAAAACACCGACTTCCGATAATCACTATTTTGCATTGGAAGTCGGTTTATTTTTTTGTTTGCGTTCTTTTTTTTTTATTAGCTAGCAACTGTGATTTTGACAGCTGATTTTGTGCAATTATTCTTTTTAATCTGTGGTTCGTTTAGCGAGGAGACGTGTGTGCTTTTTCAATAGAATTTTCTCAATAAATGTGTGTGGAAAATGGCAGATTCCGAGGTAAATTCACTACCTTCATTCATATTGTTGCTATCAACATGTGACCGTATTCATTACTGATTATTCTATCGGCAGGTATTAAAAAAATTGAAGGATATACCATTTAAAATCCAGACCGCAAGTTTGAAAGGAAGACGTGAGGTTGTAGATGAAATTCGGAATGTATTATCCACACCGGGTAAGTAAAAATTAAGGCTATGTTTATTCATTATTTACTTAAAAAGTGTAATAATTGCGTGCTTGTTGCATATAACAGCAAAATATTTATAGGTTGCTTGTCCAGCTGTATTGATCCATAAACCCCTGGATGGATGTAGCTCCAGTGTGCTATCACTTGATTGAGTTTTGAGTGTGCCAATCAGAGGACGCTGTATGCAATATAGACTGCATCTTTATATAAATTCTGAAAAACCAATTCATCTATACCTGTACACAGAGCACTCTAATAGCAATTTGTTGAATCTGTTGGCTGGAAATGAAATTTTAATGCATTTTCAGGAACTATGGCTTTTATTTGTGATTGAAATTATAAATGTATGTAGTTTGAGCTGAAATGCAACAGGTCCTGTTATATATTCAGTCATAATTTAATGAAAATGGAGCCATTTCATGAAGTTCTAATTGTGATAAGATGGTGAAATAGGAATCTTATGATGAATATAGGTTAAAGACATGAAACTTTATTTAGTTAATAAATCTATGAGTTAGAAATATAACATTATGATAAAAGTTTGGTATTAGAAAAAGGTTTTATGTGATAATTATTTACAGATTGTAGAAATATCTGTACTTAATGATTCTGTGCGGAACTATGTACTACATGTTAGGGAAATGTCTTTAATAATAATAAACAAAATAACTAGCAATAGGTTATACTTTATCATTTCTTGTTTTACTTAATATTATAGGGGGGTAATATTGTATGTTTGTAAAGGGTAATCTCTGGAAGAACTGATCTGCTTATGAGATTTCTATCTCTAATAGACAGCTTCACCTTAGCTGAGTGTCATAGGCTACTTTTTAGTCAAGAAAATGTATGGTTCCTATAAGACAGGCCACAGGAGCTAGACCATAGGTAAAAACTTGTTTGTGAAATACGCGCGACTCGCCACAGCTTCGCACAGGTAGTAGAGCATATTATGCCTATGTGTTTTTTTTTTTTGCATTAGCTTGTGGACCTATAAAAGAGGAATATCCCACCATACATTATTATGTTATATCTCCAAGGGATTTTGATGAAAGCTCCCAGGCGGCTTGACTTTTTCTGACATTTTCAACAATTGTCGTCATATATCAACCTATTTACACAAATTAACCATCTAAACCTTCCTCATGAATCAATCGGTCTATTGGTGAAAACTGCATGAAAATGCATTCAGTAGTTTTGGAGTTTATCGCAAACAGACAGACGTCGGGGGAGTTTTGTTTATAATATGAAGTGGTAACTTTTTGCATAATACACTGTAACAGTTTCAATTTAAAAAAATGAAATGTCTGATCCAATGCTTGATTAGTTTAAAAATAGTCTGCTCAACAACAAAAAACAAACAATGAATACATTTGAATATTCTAAATTAATGTAATTTGTAATCATTTGTTGAATTTTTGTGTTATGCAATTACCCCACTGGATAAACAAAGGCAAATTTAAGAAAATTATTAATAATGCTAATACTATGGATGCTATAGCAAATACTGTAGTAATATGCATTTGCCATTGTTCTTTTCCTCTGAATCAAATTGCTGTACACTCTAGCATTATCATATTTAGTATTGAGTTTTTAAATAAAATACTTCATGATTGAACTCAGTACTGATAGCAACATTACAGCATCCTAGCGGACTCTCGCGCGAGAATGTACAGCCATCATTACTGTACTTGCAAATAAAAAATATCATGCGCTATTTTATGCAAACCATTCAAGCAGCTCATAGACAAAATCAAATGTGGTCTCCAGGTATAACAGAGCCAGCAGTGCGATTTGTGTGTCGTCTGCTGGTGCTCACGCTACACCGGTATCGCGATTCCACCTCCCAGTCCTATGTGAAGGGCCTGGTCGCTCACCTAGCTGCCACACACAGAGAATGGACTCTGAAGGGACTACTGCCTGTTCTACTTGAAGTGTCAGAGCAGCTTAAGAACACTGCTTCATCGTGAGTAGTTACAATTTTGTTGATAAACACTACTGTGTAAATAAAAAAAAGCAAAGGGATTATTATAATGTTTTTATTAGATTATGATTACTTATCTTGTTTAGTTTTTAAGTAATTCTTTTTGGTATCACTATTAAAATTCCATTCTACAGAAAAAGCATATGCCAGAGTGGGTTGTATGCTCTCCGTTGGTCCACTGTCCTTGTTGATGGCACCCTCAAGTCAACTGAGGAGAATGGAGTGGACTACAATGCACTTGTGCTATCCCAAGCCAATCTGCTCGCTGCCATCATTGCATATGGGGACCATAGGAAAAATGACAAGGCCTTTTCAATGGTAAGTAACCATACCAATAGTGGATTTTCATTTCTAGAAAAGCTTGAACAGTGAACATTAAATAATATGTAAAATATGTGATAAAAATAGCTGTGCACATGATAGAAGTGAAACTAAAAGAATAACAGAGTTGGGCGCCATTTATAAGGCGTGTGTCGTAGTTGAAATGAGACACGGAGATTGGTAAGGGCGATATATTAGTAAACACATACACGTAACCATGTACAGACACGTAGAACTTAAATTAACTTATCTAATGTAACTCTGTGTCTGGTATTTTCTTCTTTCTTATGTAACAAAATGTGCCTAAACATCATGCAACCCATCCTTGAAATTTCATGACCAAATCTCATTCAATTATCCAATCGCCGCCTAATAAGTTTCACTTCAAAAATATAGTTTTATAGACCTATTCTTTTTGGCTTTTGATTTTGCCTTCTCAAACGTCAATTTCTAACGTTCTATATTTTATTTCTAGCTTCATACATCCTGGGTATCAATCGGAAAGGAGAAGTTATCCAAATGGCTAGAGGTATTGCTTGCAATCCCTGCAGACTCAGGACCACATATCTGCATCACTTTCTCCACCCTCTGTCGACATCTACAGCAAATAGGGGATGGTGGCACCATTGAACAACACAAGGTTTGTGAACATAATGCAAGGCAATGCACTAATGGTAAATGTGCAATGAGTACAAGTGCCTTTCCACATGTTCCATATGAAGCCATTGGATACCGAGCTATCACCATTAATCACCAAGTATTTGAGAGGGGCTCAAAGTGCATAGATAACCATTAATTTAATAATTTATGAGTAATATTAACAAAATGGAGTGCTATACATGTAACACATGAACTAAGTGTTTTTAACCTATCAGACTAAGAAAAGCTACCGAACTGTATAAAAGTGCAAATTGACACTATTCTTATTCATAACATTACACAATATAATAAATAAGTTAAAGCTGAATTGCTTATTAGTCTGTTTAGGCTAGATTGTAATATATTATTAAGAACTTTAGTTTTTATAAGAACAGGAAAGAAAAAACTTACGCAATACTCTTGCACTGATCAGAAAGAAAATAAAAAAATGTTACCAACCTTGAACTGAATTTCTTAGGTTTATTCAATTTTCATTTAACTGGAAGGTTGTAGCGATAGCGGATAAGGCCCAAGTGGAAGCCAGACACTGCTTCATAGTCAGCAGTTGGACACTGTTTCCATTTTTTTAACTTTGTTAATTTTCCTATACAGACAAAAATGCTAGAAAGCTTCACAAAGAGCGTAATCAGCGTTAAAGCCCGCCCTAATGCAAACTACATCAAGGGCTGCCAAGACCTGCTGCGTCAGCTCGGCCCAGGGGAGGTGCGAGACGCCTTGCTGCCAGCCCTGCACAAGGCCATGTTGAGGAGTCCAGAGACCATCGTGCAGGCGGTCGGAGAAGTCTTCGCCAGTCTCAATGTGGAGCTGGATGGATTAGCTGTTGATATCGGGAAGAGTTTGATTGGTAAGGACATTTAGAAAGAAAGAACAAATATATATTTATTCTCCCTCTCCCTATCCTGGACTATGCTGATGCCAGCTATCTTGATCTCACCCAAGACCAATTGGACAAGCTTGAGCGACTTCAAAATCTCTGTGTCAGGTTCATATTTGGCTTGCGCAAGTATGATCATGTTTCTGAATTTCGGACCAAGCTCAAATGGCTTCCTATTCGCCTTCGCTGGAATGCCCACATACTTTCTTTGCTATATAACGTGCTCTTTAATCCATCAAGTCCTTTTTATCTTAAAGAACGCTTTCAGTTCCTTTGTGACACACATTCTAAGTCCTTGAGATCATCGGAGAATCTAAAATTAAGTATACGTATGCATTCCACATCCTTCTTCGACAAATATTTTACAGTTCAAGCAGCTCGTTTGTGGAATGCATTACCTATTGAAGTGAGGCGTGCTCAATCCTTACCAACATTCAAAAAAATGGTGAAGGAGCATTTCCTTTCACTATAATTAGTCTTCTCCTTTCTCTATGATATTTTTGTTATATATTAGTATATTATGTATTATTTTACGTATGTATTTTATGTTATTATGTCTAAGTATTATTATTTAAGATATGTTGTACACTGACAACCCTAAATTCCTCTCCTCTCGTTCAGTCCATCCAAAGGTTGTCTGTAAGAGATTGCCCTGTGCGATAAGACCGCCCATTGTACACTTGCTTTTATGATTTTTTATCCTGTATATATATTTGTGTGGTGTACAATAAAGAATATAATAAATAAATAATATTTGACACAGCACACAAACAAAATAAAATATGATGATATTAAGGTATTTTTTTTTTTTTGCCAGTAAACTTACACTCGAAAGACGAATGGGTACGAGGCGAAGCTCTATGCGCGCTAGAGCGGCTAGCGGCACGCTGCTCGCAGGTGACGGCGGCGCGTGCGCTGCTGACGCATGCCTTCGCTGAGTACAATGGTGCAAGTGGAAAGCTTACCTCCAGTGAAGACAAGATCGCGGTACTTAACGTAAGTAAACCTTTTCAGACTTATTTGGTAATTCACTGAAGATAAAAAACCTTATATAATGAAAATGATGGTAATTGGTTTGTAGACACCATTATAACCAATTTAATTTGACCTTGGTTAGTGGTAGTTACTCCGGGTTTTGGTTGATCTATCCTGGTCAACCAACAATGAGACTTACAAACGGGACTGTCATTAAAAGTTCCATTAGTTTTGAATGGTACTTGGAAATTTAACATTAAAACTCTGAAATGCAACTGTAACATTAAAATCCTTGCGGAGAGGCAGATAGGAAGTCCGTCAGGCGTGTCGTATTTATCCTAACCGGGGTTTACCCTGGAGCACAATTTTAAACCACGCGTGGGGACACTCGCTGTCGGCGTCTCTGTAACCTTGAGGACTCCCAAGTTTTCAGTGCTGTGGGCTCTCTATTGTTCGCACAGCGGAGATCAGGAGACAACAGGCCACAGTAAAAATATACAAACAGTATGGAAACAACCTACAAACGCTCGAAACAGCACATTCACACAAACATACGTGACCACTCTTCGCGTCGCTGTACTTCAGTGAGGCGACTGATGCAGCACAGCAGCAGTACCGCCCAATTAGTGTTACTGGGGGACTGCACTGGTCGAGAGAAGTACAAACTTGCGCTAGCGCTAAATCTCACCCAGCTGGTCCTGGGGGCAACCAGAGTGCCAGATTCTGATTTGCACACAGCCAATTGCTTAGACCTTCTGCTGACAACAGATCCAGACCGATATTCAGTTTCGATATCTTCACCTTTGGGTAGTTCCGACCACTCTCTGGTGAAGTCTGTGTCAGTCTACTCCCCGCCCGATCCCAGCCCAAGAGGCACCCGGCGGGTATGGCGATACAAGTCAGCAAATTGGGATAAGATGCGATCTTTTTTCGCATGCTGTTCTTGGCAGCCCAATTGCTTCTCTGCGGATGATCCTGTGATGATCGTCATGCGCTGATGCCGTGATAGATGTGTTGCGTCAGGGGATAGTGTCTATATTCCATTCTCTGACGTAGCAATGTCTAACGTCGACCGACCATGGTTTGGAGCCGAGTGTAGCCGCGCTAACGCGGTTAAACGCAAGGCTTACTAGGCAAGACTCGACGCTCGAACGCGCAAGGCCAATGACGTGAGTCAGAAGAAGAGAGTCTTCAATACGGCTGCAAAATCCTGTAAAAAGCTGATGCGAAGAGCACGGTTTGACCATATTAGCAGAATCGGGAACAAACTTGCTTCATAACCAGCGTTTTGGTCCCTGACTAAGTCGGTCGAATCAAACTTCTGTCGCCCAGTACTACCACTACCACTTCTGAGTCCCGACGGGTCACTCGCCCACTCCGCTGAGGAACTCTTTTACGGAATTTTCGCTTCTTAATTCTGGTGGCTGTGCCTCCTCCTTCTCCTGATGAATGTGAGACGAGTATGTCGGACATTCAAAAGGACGACCGTAGGGTGCTGCGTAGCCTTGACGTAAACAAACCAGTGGCCCCGACGAGATACCAGCAATTGTACTTAAAACCTGTACGCCTGAATTGTCTCCGATCTTGACACGCCTATATCGCCTTTCGTTAGAGACGGGAAATGTGTCAAAGGCTTGGAAGCCAGCCGCTGACCAAGAGCTGACTCGGCCAACTACAGACCCATCTCTATAATGTCCATCCAAAGTAAGAGTATGGAACGTGTGCTCAAAAGTAACCTCCTCGCATACCTAGAAGCGAACAACATCCTCAGTGACCGCCAATACGGCTCCGCCGAAATCGGTCCAATGGGGTTCTTCTAGCGTATGACCATTCATCTGGAGTGAGGCCAGCTTCCTGAGGGATCGATCCATCCGTGTAGTTATCGATGGCTGCTCGTTCGGCCAGTTTGATATTAACATAGTTCTTGCTGCAAATTAATGATCTTCTAAAACCCGGCACCTTTGGGTATGCAGACGTGCTATCGTCTGTTGCTGAGAGATACGTGTCGGCGTGTCTCAGATTCGGTCTCTCCGAGACGGTCTCAGAATGGGGCGATGCCAATCTGGTTAGTTTCAATGTTGCTAAGACCCAGGCGTGTCTATTTTCCGCTAAAAACCCTTTCCGTAGTGTAACCGTGCCGTTAACGGACCAACTCCAACTTCTTGATGTTGCGTTGACATCGACTCTCAATTTCGGTCTATTCATTGAGGCGAAAGCTTAGTTAGCTGTAAAAAAGTTGGAGATTCTTGCATAGGTGAGACGGTACTTCATAATTTACTTATTATTCTCGCCTGGACAGCTGCTCAACTTGTATAAAGCGCAAGATCGGTCATATATGGAGTACTGCTCTTACCTCTGGGACGGATCTGCCAAATACCAGCCTGATGCACTCGAGTAGATTGACAGATGGGCCAAGAGGCTTATTGGCAACTAATTCATTTATTTCGGTTAACTTAATCCATACAGTTTGATTGAATAAAACATAAAAATTAAAATACAATTACATGATTAGATTAGATTAAGACGGGCTGGTGTCCGCAACTCCACGTCTAAGCGCGTATTTTGCTTACGATACAATTACATAAAATCAAAACAAATTCAAATTACCCGCCTAATAAAGAATCTCCATACCGGAGAGGAGATCCTATCAGCTACAGTCTTCAGAATTCCGTTGCAGCTGCTACGCATTCTGCTGATCAGGGACACAGTTTTTTTGCGGAAAACGCGTGACGGCATGAAAGTCGTCAGTGCGATACAACGCAAACATCCGCAATGCACTAAAAAAGCGACGCAGCCCCAACATGATCCTGAAGATGTTGTTATACTGGACGCGCAAGACATCCAGCAATCTTTTGGTGTGACTGAACCACAGATTGCCCGTCAGCTTTGACAATACGCCTTAAAAAAAGTTATCTTTACTTGTTCAGAGCATCGGAAGAATCTGCGGGCCAGCATGTTACCTCTGACCGCCAAAGCCCTCCTGCCCCTCTCAATATCCAGATCGTCCTTAAGACCCTCGGTAATTAAATGCCCCAGGTATTTAAATTTCGTGACACGATTTATGCACAAGCCATTTAGGGTAATATTATGTGAATACTCGGGGCATCCACCAGAGGCCCCAATGACCATATATTCCATTTTTTTGAACATTTTATAAAAGGTCATGTGCAGCAGCATAGGCCTCACACACTTAACAACTCCCTGAGACTACCCACCTTCGGGCACAGCAGCACCATGTCGTCGTGGCTAATGTTGTTGGTGCAGATGCCATCTATCGAGCAATCGACACGCTTCCTACTGAGCTCGACGATGCGGTTATTTATGTATAGGTTGACAAGCTTGGGCGACGTCAAACCTCCCTGTCTCACCCCGCTTGCCAACATATATGCCTCAGAGAGTGTATTATTTCACCTTACATTTTTTTTTGGTGACAGTACCAATATTTAAGCACATTGAGAACCAACCATCGGTACACCCGCATTCCCTAACTTTCTCCAGAGCAAATCACTATCAACCCTCTTATTTCATTCCCAGGGTGTAAGCACACTGCGCGCACTCCCACTGCGCGGCGCAGACCGTCTCGCTCTGTTCAACGAGGCAGCCACTCAGCTGTCCCGTATTTTGGACAGCGAGTCACATGAGAGGACCCTGTGTGTAACACTCGACACACTACAGAAATGGACCATCGACCTGGACGCACCCCTGCCGGAAAAAATACTGGATATATTCAAGGTAGTAACTGTGACTTGACTGTGAGACTGAGACACACTTTAATAATTTATTTTTGTCTTACTCTGTGTTCTGGAGACACAAAAATTAGTGACTAAAAAAGTCATGCTGTTAAATGATAAATGATTTTATTTCTCTAAGTTGGTTTGTACAAACACTTTTACATGTCGAACATATTTTTAAAACTAGATGAGGTCGGCGTTTCCTATCTGACTACTCTGAGAAGAAAGGCCGAAACAAACTCAGAGGTCACAGTCTCTTTTAAAGTCCAGACAAAATCTTGATTAGCTTAGCGTTATAGCTTATTAGCGTTGGATTTCAACTTTGCACTTTTGTCACTGAGCCGTGCGTAGATAAGATTTTGGACCTAGACAGTAAATATGTTGTCATTTTAGGCATTTGGCTAAGAACTAATTTGAATAGAAGTTTTTTTTTTTTTGAGTTGTTAGCACTACAAGATTTAGCAAATTACGTGCCCAAACTTTTTTTAGATGTGTCCCTAGAATATCTATTAAATTTTATATTGAAGTACCAAATACTGTATTGATCAACAAATTCTTCTTCTCCAGAAAAACTTATCAGCGAAGAGTACGACACAAAATGTGCGCACATCGTACGTAAGCATGGTGGCCGCATGCGTGCGCACGTGCGGCGCCGCGGCCCCGCAGGCCGCCGCACTGCAGCCCGTGCTGCTCAAGGCCGTGGAGAAGGCCGCGCAGCAGCCTCTACAGGTAAATATTGCTTGATAAAGAATAATGTGTTTCTATAAATAATGACCTTGAAAGCCAGAACATTTTAAATTGCATAATTATAGCTACATACCTGTGAGTCGCTGCAGTGAAAATAGGCCTCGTATACAGAGAGTCGCGGGGCGCCTAAGAGATGGTATTGCATTGCAAAAATGAAAGGTTGTCCACCATCATTCATAAAGGCGCTGTCAAAGTGCAATGGTTGACGACGTGCAGTTAACTGTGTGCTAGTAATTAGTCAATATTTATAAAGAGCAAAGATGCAGTGCCATTTATATTAAAATCCAGCTTACGACTTTGCCAACATACCTAGTATATTTCTTATAGTTTCTGCATATTTGCTCAATCAAATGCTGATGTTATTTCGATTCTCCCAGCATCTGGTAGTAAGCGAGGGTATCTGCGCGATGCTGGGCCTAACGCTGCTAGACGGTTCCCGCGAGCTGCCCAACAAAACAACCTTGTGGGGCTCGCTGGTGCATCCGGACAAGCATGTGTTGTTGCACGACAGAGTGCTCACAGCCGCCAGCGATGACGGTAACTATCTTGTTTATGTGTTTTTAAACAAACCGGGGTGGGTAATTCAAAATGCCAGTCAAACAGACACAAAATAAAATCATCGCTAGAACTCTAACTGAATTAGTTTTAAACTAATTTCAAAGCAAAATATTGCTGTTTATTTTACTTACAAGTCAATACATCAATTTTTTGACAATATTATTACTCATTTTTATTTTTGCATTATTATTATCCAATTACTAAGTATCACTATAGCATTTACCCCTTTATAGTCCTAATACAGGTGGTGTTGCTATGCAGAACAGTGTTGGAAAACTACCACAGTGTTGCCAGCGAACAAAACTCGCCGGTTTACAGAGCATTCATACTCGTCCTACTGTCACCGAGCAAGGCTGTCCGAACTACCGCCATAGAGGAAGTTAAAGCTCTACTTGCCAAGGAAGATAGATTCTTATTAGCAAGGCATTTAGCGCTAAAGCTGAATGAAGTGCTGGAAGAAGGGAAGGTGTTCAGCGGTAAAGAGAAGTCGCCGACGGATGAGAAGGGAGGCGGAGAAGTGACGGGGAAGATGATCCTAGACTGTATTCATGCATTGTGTTCATTTAGAGGTGAGTTTTCTCCTGTAGTAACATACTTGTATAAGTAGCCGTAAGTCTTCAACTTCAGATATTAAGTCGACAACTCTGATACCATACAGTACTATAATATAAGCGGGGTTTCCGTTGCGTGGTGAACTAAAGGAGGTTGGGAGAGTCTTGTGAATCTCAAATACAGTCGAGTAAATCGCGATTAAAATTTTTGGTTGTATTCGCAAAATTGTGAAATATAGACCGACACGCAATCTGTTGCCCTCAAATAGCTGTCAAGCAAACGTCCTCAGTAAAAACCAACATGATACCAAACCTTACTGTCCCAACAGATTACGCAGAGAAGGATTCTCAAGAGCTAGCCATCGCGATACTGCCGAGCTGCCACCATCCCCTGGCGGCGGCAGTGAACACGCGCACTTGGAACAAGCTGCTGGGCTACCTGCGCCACGAGCCTAAGAAGCTGGTGGGGTTGTACTCCAACAACCTCAAGAATAAGTACATTGCGGGGTATACACCCAACGAGGTAAGATGTAGGTGAAGAAAACACCGCATAAAAAACAAAATGAAGATGGGCAACTTCGATTGATCGAACATGATCGATTTTGCTGAGGCGTGTTAGGCTATTATTTTCAATACTACATACTATTTAGTAATGTCTGATGCATCATAAGTTTTTTGATGTCCTCGATATTTAAATCCCCATTCTTCCTACAGACATTATCAAACGTGGTAGCGACGCTAGTGGCTACAAACCCGGAAGTATTAGCGGGCAGCGCGGTGCAGTGCGCACTGGACACGCTGCAGGACCCCGAGCTACTGCGCGTCACCAGGGACGAGTACTTCACGTATCTCATGCCTGACGGAGAGTTGTATGACAAGAGCTCGGTGCCTGGGTGAGTCAATGGATGAATAGCTTGTTTGAAACTTATACGTACATTCATAAACTCACGCCGGTTGTGAGTACTGCGCATCTGGCCTTTCAGAAGAACATTACCTATAAGATACGTGTATGTCTTTCTAGGGCGTCCCCTCCCGGCGTTTCCATTGACGTCTGCCTTGTCTTTATCTTTTGTTAGTAGACTTTCATTCATCCTCTCAACATGGCCAAACCCTCTTAGCATACTCTTTTCAATGTTTGTTATTACATCATTCCTCAATCTATCATGTTTTGTATTAATATTGTCTGTCTATCTAAAAATGTGTTGCTATATTGACATTATTTCCTGCCTATTACAGGAGAGAAATTAATAAAATATTGGATGTTATAAATGTAGGCAGTTCGTATTGCAGAACTGTCTACTGCTTTGGGTCATACAAGCGTGCTGTTAGTACCAACTCAAATTTAATAGAGCGTCGTGCGTGAGTGTGTAATTAATGGGAATAGGGTTAAAATAACTTGAATAAACGAATTTACGTATTATGAATTTATCTTAGCTATTATTGCCTGCAAAGTTGACTATGCAAAACAATACAGTGGTTCTTTCTTTGTTCAGTAACGAAGACAGCAAGGAGATGAATCTGAAGCGCGAGAGCAAGGCGTACAGCTACAAGGACCAGCTGGAGGAGCTGCAGCTGCGGCGCGAGCTGGACGAGAAGAACAAGCGACAGGGCAAGGTTAAAGAGGTCAGTGCGACACTACCCTGTGATTTATAACGCAAATGTGGTGCATGTGTGTTATTGAGATGAATACTAGATAGCCCTTCTAAAATGCTATAAGTCCATGCTTGTGTTTGTATGTGCCATAAATAAAAATACTTAGATTAAATCCTGACCAAGACCACTAGACTGTTACACTACTATCTTAACTTCATTTTCTGCCATGACATCCGATAACCTATTAATTAATTCACAAACCATTGCAAAACTACCGGGAGTCTTGCAACAATAGGATCATTTATTGTGTCACATTTGTTGTCGCTTCTTTCTCCTTTTCGAGTCAATGGGAGACTTTTAAAATATTAATAATCTCTAAGAAACGTTTCAATATGAATGTTTATTAATTCCAGGTGCCCCTATCAGCCAAGCAGAAGGAGGCTATAAAAGCTCAATTGGCAAAGGAGAGTATAATACGACAAAGACTGAGTGCGGTGAGTTTACAAATACACTGCTTTAGCATTATAGGTTATTGCATTCTTCAAAAAGTTTCTAATCTAATTTTCTGAAAATGCCAGAAACCGTCAGGAAACCCCATTGTTTTAATCATTCCATCCACGTCTAACTTTGCTTTTGATAGATTACGTATCCTGATAAAAACGTTATACCCAGGTTTTTCTTCCAGCTTAACTTGCGCGTAGTAATAGCAGTACGGCTCCTAGAGGCCGTACAACGAGGCTCAACCGCTGCCTTATGCCGCGGCGCCCGACGCATCGTGTCCGCCGTACTAGGAGCCCTGCGGAGCCCCCTGGCCGCGCCACGCCTCGCTGACGCGTACGGACATCTTAGGTTTGCGCTACTGCCAAACCAAACAGCATTAGGAGATATTCTGGCCAGGCTTACATTACGGTAAGTGGTTTTTTTTCCAGAGTTGTAGCTTACAGTCATTCTGTTGAAGTACATATTTATTTGCTATTTTTTTCGAGATAAAGCTTTTCTTAAGTTCTGTTATATACTAACCCTACATATACCTAATACATGTGTTACATAAAAGAGTTGGAGAATACAAATGTCACGTAATTATGACCACAATAAGCCATTTGACAACTTGACTTTTACACCACCTTTATTTTAGTTGCAATAAAGGGGTTTTAGTAAGTTCAAGTGCATTCCTCCTAAATTAAAACCCTTCAACAGGCTCCACAAACCGCAATGCGACCTAGAACCAAGCTGGGAGGACAACGAGTTGGAGTCTGCGACCGCGCGCACCATCAACCTCCTGTACATGATCACCTGCAGCAAAGCTTCTGGTGATGATGAGGAGGACGCAGCGCCCAAGACCAACCACCTCACCGCGCCAGGGTTCTGCTATGCATTCCCTTTGTTGAAGCTGGGTGAGTCATCTCCTTCTTTGTTGATCCTATGAGGAATAGCCCTATAAGAAATCAAAATCAAATCAATTTTTACCTGACTGCTGAAGGAGGGTAAATCAGTCTATGTATGTTTGTAAGTATGTATGTATGTTTGTTCCTATGTGGCGTTCTAGAGACGAAACGCGTTGGCTGATTTTGATGATTCTTGCGTCAATCGATTTGCCTTAACCCTGCAAGGTTCACTGGCTACATAAAAATTGGAAAAGAAAAAAATGGCGGATTTTGGGCGCCATTGTGTGGGGGACTTTTTTTTTTTTAATTTCTAAACCATCGTGTGGGGTATCAAAATAAAGGGTTTTAAGAGGTGATTTTTAAAATATATAATACTTATATATTTAAATGTATATTATTTAAAAAAAAAAAAAAGTTGATAATAAAAAATGTTCGCTAGCTGGCTGACCAAAACCAGATGTATCCTCCGACTGCACAGCATGCTTTTCTTCTTGTTTACGTCTTTTTAGTTCGCTTTTTAAGCAGTCGGATTTTTTGATCTTTATAATTAACTTTTTTTAATTATATTGTTGTACATGGTTTCCCATGAAAAATACCGAATTTGCTTGTTTGCACCTAACTTATAAATAGCTAGCTGTCCCCCGTGGCTTCGCTCTCGTCAACTGCCTGCCTACCTTCCCATCCCACCTACCCTACCTACCTATCTACCCACCTAGCCTACCTACCTACCCTACCATACCATACCCAACAAACATGATTGTTGCGTAACTTTAACCGTTTACGCAACGTAAGCTCAAATGGAATAAATAGCGTAAAAAACATATTCGCTAGCTGGCTGACCAAAACCAGATGTATCCTCCGACTGTACAGCATGATTTTCTTCTTGTTTACGTCTTTTTAGGAGCAGAGCATCAATGAAAAATCTTGTAAAAACGAGGCAATTTTATTCCATTTGAGCTTACGTTGCGTAAACGGTTTTTAGTTCGCTTTTTAAGCATTCGGGATTTTTGTTTTTTAAACTGTTTATCTATGATCTATTGTAACTTCGCAATATTGCTTTGTAACTTGAATGTAATAACACTCAATCGATTTGAAACGTGCATTTGAGTAAACGGAGCTGTTTTAGAAAGTTGTGATCCTCTTGCGAAAAATAGAAGTTTTTATTCGTCCTGTCTGTGTTGCCTTCTCCCTTGGTTGGTATCAGTTCGTTGTGTAACAAATGATATCGCTTGCAGGTCTGTCAAGCTACGCCCTGCGCTCTGACGAGCAGAGCATGCTGAACGGTCTGTCAGTGATCCAGTCTCACGCGGCGCTGCGGCTGGACTCCGAGATGATGCACCCCGCGCTCTTCCCCATCGACCACATGTTCCGTCTGCTCATTGACCTCATCAGTAAGTATAACATAGCCTTTCAAAATCTTCAAGTTAAAATAAATCAGCTCATATATTGGAAGATGGGAGAGTTGGAAGCGCAAATCCAATGTGCAGGGCCTGCCAAAGATACTGTAGCGAGGATTGCTGAGGAGTTTCGCAACTTCAGGGAGCTAATCTTCAGCATGCTTAGCCTGCTCCGAAAACAGATAAGCGAGTGTGCTAGACAGGTTGACGGGATGGAGACCAGACATCGACGGAAGGCGCTGATCTTCCAGGGCATAGCAGAGGTTGACGGTGAGGATAGCGGTGCAGTCGTCCTGGACATCATCAATAAGAAGCTGGCCCCTAAACCATTGGCTGCATCATCCATAAAGTCCTGTCATAGGCTTGGTGTAGCCAATAAAGATCATCATAGGCCAATCCTGGTGAAGTTTGCAAACTATGATGATAAATCTGCGGTTTGGAAATCTAAGACAGGCCTAAAGGGTTCCTCTATCTCTATCAAGGAATTCTTGACCAGGACCCGGCAGAACATCTTTGGGAGGGCGCGACTCCACTTCGGGATGCGATCTTGTTGGACTCAGGACGGTGTTATTGTGGTTAAGGCGCCCGACGGGAATAAACACAGGATAGCTTCATTCGACGAACTGAGTCCACTGCTGGCGAAGTATCCTAAGGTCCAGGGAGGCGGTAACCTGCGAAACAATGCGCGTTAATGGTATCTTTAACTAATTATTTTCATAATTAATGTGTACACAATGGACAGTAAGGTTTTACTTACCATAGCAATCTTGTCCCTTTTATGTTTTTATCATGCTCTTATCCTATCACTTTTCTTCATAACACTTTGCTGCATAGTTTAATAATATATATATATATTTCCGTTTAATAACTTTTACACAATAACAACCAATAGTAATCTTTGATAACAACATAATAACTTTATCTCTTGTGTTTACGAGTACCCTCAACCTTTTTTTTTTAAGACTGCTAAATGTCAAACGGAATAAATATTATTGTTTGTGTACCGTCAAGTCAGAGTGTTATCTGGCGTTAATCGGATACGTTTCATGATAGTTTGACAAGGTGTGTTCCGAGTACCAATATTAATTTATAATTTTGCTTAGATTGTAATTTTCGAACATCATATTTGTTTGTTTTTTCTTTTAACTGTATAGCACTCATTTCGTGTACATGGTTACAATTAAATTTATAAGTCGAAGTTTGTATTACTTGGAACAATTTTTGATGTTAGCTGGCGGGTGGCGCAGAAATGCAAGCGCCTGTCTTTCGTGTAGTGTTTTTGTTTATGTGACTTGTGTGTAGTATTGGTATATATTTTATTTATTTGTTTACTTGTATATAATGTTATCAGACAGCGAATCTTTTTACTCTGCCAACGAATCAACCGCATCTTCTTGCGATGTTAGCTTCAGCTCTCTTACGGACACCCTTGGCGATCTATTGCGTCAGAGGTTCAGCCCAAATTCTGACCGGCTGTTTAACGTTTGCCACATTAACGCTCAAAGCATTCCAAGCCACCATAGCGAACTGTGCGATACGTTTTCCAACAACAACGTTCACGCCGTCCTGATTTCTGAGACCTGGCTCAAACCTGAACTTCCATCTACCACCTACTCTCTTCCTGGTTTCGTTCTTCTTCGGAATGATCGGATTGGTAAGAGAGGGGGTGGTGTAGCAATTTACCTTCGCGGAGATCTCCCTTATAAAATTCTCACCACTTCTGCTTGTAATAGTTCTGCTGAGTTCCTTTTTCTAGAGGTTTGTGTCAAGGGAGCTAAAGCCGTTTTAGGTGTTGTTTACTGTCCCCCTACCCTTGATTATTTCACCGAATTCGAATCGGTACTTGAATCTTTGGGTTCGGAGTATGCACATCACATCATCATGGGTGATTTTAACACCAACCTCCTTTCCCACAACTCCCCTCGATCCCGTAAATTCCTGCATATTGTCGAGTCAGCCAGTCTTCATGTACTGCCTCTCCAACCCACTCATCATAATAAAGTCAGTGAAGATACCTGGCTCGACCTGATCCTCATCTCTAATCCTTCCCTAGTTTCCTCGCATGGTCAACATGATGCCCCTGGATTTTCTCATCACGACCTTATTTACCTGTCCTATGTCCTTAAGCTTCCAAAACCCAAACCCACATTCCAGTACAGGCGTGCCTTTGCACGTATGAATAGTGAGCTACTTCAAAAAGATGCTTCGAATCTTGATTGGACACTTTTGCAGGAAGCTGCTACAGTGGATGACAAAGTTTGTCTGTTCAACAATGCTGTGACCAAACTATATGACACTCATGCTCCTGTCAGGAGAGTAAAGTTGAAGCGTTCACCTGCTCCCTGGATGAATAGGGGAATCCGGATGGCAATGCGACGGAGGGACCGCGCATTTAGGATATTTAAAACGGATCGCTCAGAGGACAATTGGACCTTGTTCAAGACAGCTAGGAATCGGTGTAATCATATGATACGCAACGCTAAACGACGCCACATTCTAAATAACATTTCTTCGTCATCTTCTGCCGATATCTGGAAATTCCTTGGGACCTTAGGTATCGGCAAATCGCGGCATTCAGACCTTCCTAGCACAATTTGCTTAGACGATCTTAATCTCTATTTCTCTACTGTGCCTGTGCTAGATAGTCTAACCAAACTTCAAACTATCGACTACCTTGCTGGTCTGACGCGTCCCAATATTTCTCCCTTTGTCTTCACACCAGTCGACCCAGGAGAGATCAAAAAGATAATCCTATCCATTAAATCCAAAGCTGTGGGCTGCGATAACATCAGTCGTTATATGATCGTGTCTGCTTTGGATCAACTTCTGCCTGCTGTTTCCCACATAATTAACTTTTCTCTTTACTCCGGTGTTTTCCCTTCCTTGTGGCGTAAAGCTCATGTCCGAGCCTTGCCTAAGATTCCCAATCCTACTCTTTCCGGTCACTTTCGTCCAATTTCGATCCTTCCCTTTCTGTCCAAAGTACTCGAGGCCTGTGTTCATAAACAACTGTCTCAGTTCATATACCACAACTCCATCATTAGCCCATTTCAATCCGGTTTCAGGCCCGGGCACAGTACCGTGTCAGCTCTTCTTAAAGTGACTGATGATATAAGGCGGGGAATGGAGGACACTAAAGTTACTACTTTAGTGTTAATCGACTTCTCAAACGCTTTTAATACCATCAATCATGATGTCCTTTTATCTATCCTTTCTTATCTTATGGTCTCTCACGAGGTACTGGAATGGTTTTCCTCTTATCTTCGGGGGCGCCGGCAGTCAGTTCATGCTGGAGACTCTTCTTCAGAGTGGTGTGACCTTGCAGCTGGTGTCCCTCAAGGCGGTATATTATCTCCACTTTTGTTCTCCATTTTCATTAATCTTATAACCACCGAGCTTCAGTGTGCGTATCATCTTTACGCTGACGATTTACAGATCTACTGTCAGTCAGGTGTTGACAGCTTATCCGATGCGATCGAAGTGCTAAACCGGGATTTAATTACGATTAAAGGCTGGTCGGACCGATTCGGTGTGGCGGTTAATCCTGCAAAGTGTCAGGCTATCATACTTGGAAGTCCCTATAGCTTGAGAAAGCTTGATAGCTTAACTGTTCCACCCATAATCTTCGACAACGTACCAATTCCGTTTAGCTCTGAGGTTAAGGATCTTGGTTTGTTTGTCGACACTTGCCTTGACTGGCGCAAACAGGTAACGAGTGTCAGCCGAAAGGTCACCGGAACGTTACGTTCGCTGTATCGATTAAAAAATCTTCTCCCAGCTCACATAAAGGCCATGCTTGTACAGTCCCTAATCTTTCCAATAATTGACTATGGAGATGTGTGCTACTATGACCTGAATGCAGAATTACTCAATAAACTTGACCGCCTTCTAAATAACTGCATTCGATTTGTCTTCAACCTCCGGAAGTACGATCATGTATCTCCACACCGATCCCTTTTAAAATGGTTACCCATTCGTCAGCGTAGAGCGCTGAGGGCCTTGACTACCCTGTTTTCTTTTATTGGTAATCCTACTTTTCCTTCTTATCTGTCTTCTCACGTTCAATTCCTTTGCTCTGCTCACAGTAAGAATCTTCGCTCCAGCAATAATCGTCTTCTACAATGTCCCTCTCACCGCTCTGGGTTTATCCACTCGTCCTTCTTTGTCCAGGCAATCTCCCTTTGGAATGCGCTCCCTCAGAACATCAGGATGGCAACCAGTCGGCTTTCTTTCAAATTGAAGGCACGTGAGCACATTCGCAAGAAGTTTGCAGAATCATCACAAAATTGATTTGTTCGTTTCGGATTCTCTATAACATTGTTTATATGTATCTAAGTATATATTTATTCTTCCTTTTTTTTTTTTCTTTTATAATTATATACTCTTTTCTCTATTCATCCTATAATTTAGTTGCACCTGCCTTGTTTTATCTCTGCACCACCCTAAGGTCGACTGGTAGAAAATGCCTAAGGCATTAAGTCCGCCTTTGTACATATGCATAAAGTTTTAATAAATAAATAAATATTCAAAGTTGTTAAAGACGCTTTTCAGTGCTGTGAAGAGGTGGCGCAACAAACTCTACAGCAACACATCTCTGTCTATAATGTCAGGCATTTTTTGATGATGAAACTGGTAAAGCATAATAACACAGGAGCAGAAAGTACGGCAAAAATGTGTTTCCAAAGTATTATCAGAATATCTATGATATCCATGGTCCACTAGACATACTAACTTAAACATTATAGTTAATCAATCTGCCTAGCCTTTCCCTAACTTTGTTGGGATGTTTCCAGTTTATTCATATGCAGATGCTTATCAGACCTCCTCAACTCAGTAAGGTTATACAATACCCCTAGGCAAGACTGGTGTCCAAAGTTCTTACTTGTGACTATCCATTGAGAACTGTATTCCGCCATAGTATTCACGCTAAACATTTCCCCAGGCAGTACAAGCGGCCGCGTGCAGGCGGCGTGCACAGTGTCTCTGTTGGAGACGGCGCAGTGTGTCGCGCGAGCCACTCTCTCGCTCGATGACGTCACGTGCCTGCTGGCTGGCTTGCAGAACCCCATGGAGGTATGTTTCTATGATCTCTGCTGGAGACGGCGCAGTGTGTCGCGCGAGCCACTCTCTCGCTCGATGACGTCACGTGCCTGCTGGCTGGCTTGCAGAACCCCATGGAGGTATGTTTCTATGATCTCTGCTGGAGACGGCGCAGTGTGTCGCGCGAGCCACTCTCTCGCTCGATGACGTCACGTGCCTGCTGGCTGGCTTGCAGAACCCCATGGAGGTATGTTTCTATGATCTCTGCTGGAGACGGCGCAGTGTGTCGCGCGAGCCACTCTCTCGCTCGATGACGTCACGTGCCTGCTGGCTGGCTTGCAGAACCCCATGGAGGTATGTTTCTATGATCTCTGCTGGAGACGGCGCAGTGTGTCGCGCGAGCCACTCTCTCGCTCGATGACGTCACGTGCCTGCTGGCTGGCTTGCAGAACCCCATGGAGGTATGTTTCTATGATCTCTGCTGGAGACGGCGCAGTGTGTCGCGCGAGCCACTCTCTCGCTCGATGACGTCACGTGCCTGCTGGCTGGCTTGCAGAACCCCATGGAGGTATGTTTCTATGATCTCTGCTGGAGACGGCGCAGTGTGTCGCGCGAGCCACTCTCTCGCTCGATGACGTCACGTGCCTGCTGGCTGGCTTGCAGAACCCCATGGAGGTATGTTTCTATGATCTCTGCTGGAGACGGCGCAGTGTGTCGCGCGAGCCACTCTCTCGCTCGATGACGTCACGTGCCTGCTGGCTGGCTTGCAGAACCCCATGGAGGTATGTTTCTATTATCTACTAAAAGCCGCGTTTTACTTGTAATAAAGGGCATATTAAACATTGAATAGTATTTAAACGAGCGAAAATAAATTCAAATTAAAGGTGTAAAAAATACTGAATATGGCTTACTGAAATACTAAGTGAGCGACAAACAGTGGGCAAATACAAACGTTTAAAACGAGGGACTTGAAAATAAAAGTTGGTCGACGCAGCCGCAGTGCGCGGTGCTCCTTTTTCTGTCTGCAGGGTCCAAAGTAACCTAACCTAACATGAAGGAGAACTCGAACTTCGAACCTAACCTATCCGTGTCGTGGTTCTCTAAGCTCCCGAGCTCATTTCGCTCGCTCTTGGGCTAATTCGTTGAAAACACGATAAACCCGAACTCCCGCGCTGCACAGCGATGTCGCCTCGATGGTTGTTCAGCTATTTTCAAAAGAATATAATTCTAAATTAGAAAAAAATACAACACTAAATACAATTAAAGTATGTAACAATATTATTACCACAGCTCAGAACAACCTTTTAGGATTTTCTGAGCTGCTCAAACCGGATAAATAGTTACTTACTTAGTATAATAGTCGCCCAATCAGTATATTTTCGCCCGGTTAATAATTGCCCTTAAACAATTTTACTTGAAGCTTACTATCTTCTTCTTTTTGTGTCGATAATCTTAAATTTTTACTCAACTATACTCATATTTTGTCTGACCAGTATGTAAAGCTGGTTCAGTTGTTGAAAACTAGAGTTGGCGGGTGGAGATGCCGTCGAGTTTGGCACTGGTAAGTGCCTTTGAGTTTGAGTCATCGTGGTGAAAGGATTAGTAGATTAGGATATGTTTAACGCCGCTCGGGGAGGCTCCTTTCAAGCACCCCGAAGCTTACTATAAGAGACAAGCGTATCCGATTTTCTTTGTATTTACCTCTTTCTTGACCTAAATACATCATACATGTCTTTCGCACATCCTCCCGTGTACCTGTTTCACCTGTCAAGGCTGGGCACCAGCTATTCTGCATATTTTCACCCGTCAGTGACTAAAACTTAAACTCCTATTATAAGAGACGTGTTTGTTACAACCTGGTGAAAGAAAAATCAAGACAATGTGACATAGACACTCTCACACGTGCCTTGAATGAAGCTTCAATTACAATCCAAAAAATCTCAATGGAGTAGAACAATATACTATGTAATGACGTCACAGGTGGTCCGCGACGCCGCCCTGCGCGCTCTCCTGTGCGTGGTGGAATGCTTACCTCCCCTGCTGGAGGACCCGCAGTATGCTCTCACGCTCACCAAGAGGCTGCTCGTCGCCTCCTTTGATGTCTCCGAGGATAACAAGTGAGGAATCAGAATCTTGTTTCAATTCAGAGTTACTAGTAGTTACATGACAAAGTTCAAATTTCATTGAAGATTTTTTTTTGGTCTGTTTTATTATAAACGATCAATCAAAAATAGATTTCATAGGCTAATAAAATGGGCGTTTTACATTCAGGCCGAGAAAACTGACAGTCTTGAAGTCGGCCATAAAACCTGCTTGCACTGCAAATCCCGAATTGCGTTTAGCAATAAATTTGATTAAAAACATCCTTCTTTCAGAAAAATAATTATGTTAAAATTTGTTATCACTTAGCATATTAATTGATTTGTGGTGCGAGTGGGCAAAGTATAAAGTGACAATACATCATGTAAAAATATAAACTATCTAAGTGTAAAGTATATTCAAATATTGTATGTATTAGCAAAAACAGTGTTTCTGATGTATATAACTATCCTAATCATGGTGTTAATGGTTTAACCTTCATCACATAGGAAGCTAGCCTCGGACCTGTGGTCTCAGCTGCCGCTAGCCCAGCAGTGGAGCCGCGAGCCCGAGCTGGTAGAACTACTCCTGGAGGAGGCACAGCACCCGTCGGAGCCCGTGCAGCGCGCCGCGGCCGCAGCGCTGGCGCACCTCGTAGAGCGCAGCACTGATGCTAACGCGGCCGAGCATGTGCTGGAGAGGCTGCAGGATATCTACTCGCAGAAGTTGCCTGTCAGTATATTGTGTATTTATGTTACTTACTAGCTTATGCCAGCGGCACGCGTGATTTTCGGGAATTATCCCATGGGAACATAATACCGAGCTAAAAAGGCCTACTTGCTATTCTAGACTCTAATCTATCTCCAAATTTCATCCAGATTTCTTCAGCTCTTCTGGCGTGATTCAGCAACAAACATCCATCCATCCTTTCGCATTATAATATTAGTAGTATACCTTTTTTGCTGAAATTAGTCGACACGATGAATGAAATGGAAGCATGTTGATGGCTTTTCATCGCTTGTTTTAGGCCCGAGAGGTCAAATTCAACAGTGTAATAATATTTGGGCTTTGCCACGTGTTTTAATTTAAGATGTTATCTAGTGTTAGTGAAAATGAAGGTAACCTTTATGCAGTAAATTTTTACCAAAATGCGATTAAAAAAAATTAATAGTTTTCAGACATTGAGAAAGGTTGTTACAAAGCAAAAAAAAAACAAAACGTTTAGTTTATTCTTATATGATTGAATGCATTGTTGATCCAGTTATCAGTAACGCTCTATTGAGCCAACGTACGTAAGGGATCCTGGGTTTGATCCTCACGTCGAGCTAGGTGTTGGGTAGCAATTTCTCAACAGATAGTACTGAGAAAGGAGAAGTGGGCCTTTTTCCGTAAGTCGGACACAAATCTGTATACTTTATTTTTCTTTAACCTGAAGCAATACGTGAAATAACCATCCTTCTTTCCACAGCTGATCCCCGCTAAGCTGGACCAGTTCGGGCACGTGGTGGAGGAGGCAGTGGACTCGTGGGCGGAGCGGCGGGGCGTGGCGCTGGCGCTGCGGGAGCTGGCCCCCCGCCTGCCGCCCGGCGCCGTGCCGCCCGCCATGCGCTTCTTTGTGGAGCGCGCACTGGCGGACAGGAATGATGTGGTGCGCGGGGAGATGCTCAACGCCGCCATGGCTATTGTGGATCTGCATGGAAAGGTAGAATCGTAAAAATAAATCAAATTCCCCATACTGTTTGTATATTTTAATTTATATTTTGGATCATAGCATTGCCATAGTCGAGTAACAACCTTGTCTTTATTGTGTAATTTTAGGAAACCCTAAGCAGCCAACTCCCGGTATTCGAGAACTTCCTGGACAAGGCCCCCAAGTCCGGGGGCTACGACGCAGTGCGTCAGAGCGTGGTGCTGCTGGTGGGGTCGCTGGCGCGCCACCTGGAGCCCAACGACGCGCGCATCAAGCCCATCACGCTGCGCCTGGTGGCGGCGCTGTCCACGCCCAGCCAGCAGGTCAGCCCACACCTCACCACCACACGGGGGGAACAACATCGGAATGAAAGCTTTTACTATGGACTTAGTTCATGATTCTAGAAAAACAACTAATAAGAAGGCAAAAATTCCGAAAATCTTTTTTCTAGAATTTGATGCCAAAATGTAAAAAGTTTAAATTCAAAAAATTGTTTATTTCAACTAGGCCAGTCTAGACTCTGTCTAAACATGCCCCAAACCATGTTAGGATCTGAAATGTTCTAGTCAGACCTGAAGAACCGGTTCACGGTCGTGGAAAAAGCGACACTTTTGAATGTCAAAATTAATATTTATATTTTATAATTGATTCTATTGTCCATTCACAAAGGTAGATTGTTATGGAGAAGAACGGCCAAGAAACTCCACAGCCACTCTTTAAAAAAAAGTTTTATCCAATTTCTCTATGGTTTTAGGTACAAGAAGCCGTAAGCAACTGCCTCCCCCACCTTGTGAGTTCTCCTGCCCTGGAAGACGAGATCCCGGCCATCATGAACAAGCTCATGAAACAATTGCTCACCGCCGAGAAGTACGGAGACAGGAAAGTGAGTGTGTATAACAAACATTTGGTGTAAAGTCAATTCAAGCTCAACCTTAGATCATTTACAGTAGAATTTAATTTGGAAAAACAAAATTAAATATCATGTGGTCTATTTTTTATTTAAAAAGGTAAAAGTCAACCAAAATGAAATCTTAAGTTATTTTGATAAAGTTGAAATTGGCTTGATGAAAAAACACCACAGATGTATTCCTTAAAGAACTTAATTCTGCAGATTTGATACTTATTGTTGTGTTCAATCTTTTCCAGGGTGCAGCATATGGTATTGCTGGTATTATCAAGGGTCTCGGTATCTTATCACTGAAGCAACTAGACGTTATGGGCAAGCTAACTGAAGCTATACAGGAGAAGAAGAACTTCAAATATCGTGAAGGTAAGATTTTCACGTAACTCATGATTTTCAGGCTTCAAAAGGAAATAAAATTATAACGATTGCATGAACCGCCAACGTTTACCTTAGTTTATTTTATTTACTTAGCGGTTTCCCGTCGCGAGTAAGAGGTGTATTTTTTTGGTTTTTTCTAGGTTTTTGTGGCGGGGGTTTTTTAAATTTGTAATTTTATTTTATTTCATGCTTTTTAAAGTACAAAATCAATCAAAATCAATTTTTTTTATTTCACATAGGCCTACATGGGCACTTATAAAACGTCGACAAAAGGTGCACGGTTCGGGTTAGTCGTTTCCTATGGAGAAGAACCGGCAAGAAACTCCATGGTTACTCTTTTAAAAATGGTTTGGTTTTACAATATTTCCATGTTACAGCATTAGTACTTAGATATGGGGGGACAACGCAGGCCCGACTTATGACAATAAGTTGTAAGAAACTAAAAAAATTAAAATAAAAAGATTATATATTTTATAAAAAGGTTAACAAATGTTAACTAGCATCTAGAAGGCCTACAATGTTCACACATTCACAAAACAATCGGTAAAAGAATCTATACAAAGAAGAAGAAAAAAATAAGTATAACAAGACTAAATTTAACATGTGGCACAAATGTTGTTATCAATGCTGTAACTATTCTTAGCAAAGGGCTATAAAGATGATTGAAAACCATTGTAAAAAGTCTAATTAAAAGAAGGAAAGAAAAAATGAGATTGAGAATAGTTAGAGACATCCACTTATTTGTGCCGTTTACAAGTTACCAGGGAAGCTGCATGCGCAGAAGGAGCTAAGGCCAAATGTTTTTATCTTCAACGTAGTCCTTGATTTTATAATATGCTTTGTTAATAAGGATACGTTTGATGTAGTTTTTGAACCTTCCATCGGTCAGTTCTATAACTGACTTTGGCAACTTGTTATAAAAGCGTATACTGTTTATAAGAAAAGACTTGCTAGTTTTCGTTAATCTGAATTTGGGTATTACAATTTCGTGCTTACTGCGTGTATTTAAATTATGGAAGTCGCTTCTAGTTTTGAAAAGCCCCCGATTTTTACGGACATACAAAATACATTCCAAAATATAAAGTGAAGGTAGAGTGAGTATATCGATCTCTTTAAATTTTTCTCTGAGGGACTCGCGAGGACCCATTTTATAGATTGCGCGGATTGCCCTCTTTTGTAGGATGAAAATTGAGTCAACGTCTGCTGCTGATCCCCACAGCAGAATGCCATAAGACATAATACTGTGGAAATAAGCATAGTATACTAACCTAGCTGTAGCTACATCGGTTAGCTGCCTTATTTTCCTTACTGCATATGCAGCCGAACTTAACCTACCCGAAAGAGTTCTAATGTGCGCGCCCCACTGCAATTTTGAATCGATAGTAATCCCTAAGAATACAGTTTCCGTTATAACTTCAAGATTTTTGCCGTCAAGATTTAGGTTTAGGTCATGTTGTGGTACATTTGGTAAAGAGAACTTTAGACATTTTGTTTTTTTCGCATTCAGTAAAAGATTGTTAGCTGCGAACCATTTTGAGAGAACAATCAGACTTTCGTTGACATTTAAGACATCCGTATCTTGCCCATCTATTTTAAAAATTAGCGAAGTATCATCAGCAAATAGAATTACAGTACATGTAATATACCTAGTAGTAGACACGCTTCAATCGACAATATATCGAAGTACTAGACTACTACTTTATTTACACTATTTCATAACATAAACATATTTCTTTTGACAGCCGACCATAGATTTCTTTTTTCCATGATTTAAGGTCCTTTTTTAGGAATTTTAATACATTACCCTTTAGTCCACGCGCTCTGTCATTTGTCTATGGTTTTGACAAATGATCATTGAGCATCGCGGACTTTGTACATAGTTCTACCTACATTTAATATGATTTTTTATTTATAGATTTGTAACTTACACATAATTATAATATACATACTTTGACCCACCTTCTGTGTTTATTCTATTTTGTTTGTTATTTATATATTATTTAAGTATTTTCCGTTTCCGTAAGTGTGTCTGTGGCATCAACAGTGGGTCCTATCAGAATATCAGCGCGGCGTTATTTTCTTTTTTGGATATCGCTGCACATGCTGAGATAGGAGCCTTTTTGGTCTCGCACGGGGTTTTTATTTAAATTTTTTATTATTGTTTAAATTTATGCATATTTCTCATGTCTCCTGTGCGGGTCACAAATAAATATTTTTTCTTTCTTTTTAAACAAGTAATAATGACACGATATCTTGCAAAACCCGATTCAAAGAGTAAAATGCTAATAACTTTAATAACGGCTGAACCGATTTTATTCAAACATAACATAGCTAAGAACACTCTGGAAAAAGTCACCTTTCAAACTAAATCAAAATCGGTTCATCTGTTTAGGATCTATGATGCCACAGACAGACACACAGATACACAGCAACACACGTCAAACTTTTAACACCCCTCTTTTTTCGCCGGGTGTTAAAAACAACGCACTGTGCGCTATTATACCTAGGAGATATAACATGAAGTGACAAACAGTAAATTATTGTTATTTCTGAGTTATTGAGTTAGTAGCGGCACCTATGCCGCCATATACGAACTAATGTTCTGACGTCACAAAATCCCGCTGCGTGCAAGAAGTTTTGGGCGCGATTTGAACATAACAGTCCGAAGACAACCGTCGGCTAAACACAACACCCGTCTGGTCGGAGGATCCTCCCTTTTCAATAGAGGTTGCACTTATTTTACCCTGTTGTGCATACCTCCATATTACTTCTATGATCCTTTCTTTGTTGAAATAAGATTTATTATGTTTATAAATACCCAATCAAATCTCTTTTTCCAGGCGCCCTTTTCGGCTTCGAGATGCTCTGTCACAAGCTGGGCCGCCTGTTCGAGCCGTACATAGTGCACGTACTACCGCACCTGCTGCTGTGTTTCGGCGACACCTCGCAGTACGTGCGCACGGCTGCTGACGACACCGCCAAGCTCATCATGAGCAAGCTCAGCGCGCACGGAGTCAAGCTGGTGCTGCCCTCGTTACTGCAGGCCCTGCAGGATGATAACTGGAGGACTAAGGCTGGTTAGTATTGTAGAACACTGCTGCTGTGCTTCGGCGACACCTCGCAGTACGTGCGCACGGCTGCTGACGACACCGCCAAGCTCATCATGAGCAAGCTCAGCGCGCACGGAGTCAAGCTGGTGCTGCCCTCGTTACTGCAGGCCCTGCAGGATGATAACTGGAGGACTAAGGCTGGTTAGTATTGTAGAACACTGCTGCTGTGCTTCGGCGACACCTCGCAGTACGTGCGCACGGCTGCTGACGACACCGCCAAGCTCATCATGAGCAAGCTCAGCGCGCACGGAGTCAAGCTGGTGCTGCCCTCGTTACTGCAGGCCCTGCAGGATGATAACTGGAGGACTAAGGCTGGTTAGTATTGTAGAACACTGCTGCTGTGCTTCGGCGACACCTCGCAGTACGTGCGCACGGCTGCTGACGACACCGCCAAGCTCATCATGAGCAAGCTCAGCGCGCACGGAGTCAAGCTGGTGCTGCCCTCGTTACTGCAGGCCCTGCAGGATGATAACTGGAGGACTAAGGCTGGTTAGTAAGGCAATGGTAACAACAAGAAAGGCTAGCCACCTTTTGGGGCAGTTGGGTGAAAAAAGCGATGCATTGAATGCCTTAGGAAACAAATAGTGTTAAATTAATTTTCATCTTAAATATATTATGCTGGAGAGACACAGAATTTGCTCTTAAACTTACTTTAAAAGTACAAAATTTTCCAAAATCTCTTGTAGTTTAAATTAATCTGAGTTATTTTATTTAACTAACTAAAAAAGTATGTAACAACAAGTATCCCCAATAACCATGCACAATTTAATTATTTTCGAATAACTACAGGTTCCATCGAACTGCTGGGTGCGATGGCCTACTGCGCACCAAAACAGCTGTCCTCATGCCTTCCTTCCATCGTGCCCAAGCTCATCGAGGTGCTGAGTGACTCCCACATGAGAGTGCAGGAAGCCGGAGCTGAAGCCCTGGGGGTTATTGGCTCAGTTATCAGAAACCCTGAGATTCAAGGTAAGTCAAATAAACTCTTTGAATGTTTGTGGGTGTTTGTTATCAAGCACGCTTAAATGGCTCAACAGTTTTAAATAACATTTGAGACACAGGTAGACCTGCACCCTAATTTCGTATCTGTTTTAACAGCACGAAGCACACTATTTCCCTTTCCTTTTGGTAACTCAACAATATTCATTGCGTATTACGCTGTCGAGGAGACATATGAAGCAATGAAAGCATATGTGCGCTACAATTAAGATATTGTGATACGGGTCTCTTTTTTTTTAAATCTCAATTCATAAAAAAAAAGGTTCCCTTTGGAATAAAATAGGGAGCCACAACGTAAATCATGTAATTATATTATGTATAAAAATCTTAAGAAAATATTGCATGACCTGAAAAAAAGGTTGTAAAATTGGTCAAGGACCAAAAAGAGTTATTGTACCCCTGGTGGGACTCGAACCCACAATCCCCGGCTTAGGAGGCCGATGCCTTATCCATTAGGCCACAGGGGCTGTGAAGTGCGAGACGAAATTCTATCTCGCATTTTAGGCCCATCTATTCTTAGATTATTTATTGTCTTTGTTCGAGTCTGTGTGGGGTGGGATATATTATTTACCCGACTGTCGAAGAAGGGTAATGTGTTTATCAGTCTATGTATGTATGTTTTGTTTATAGTTTTTAACCTCGTAGCGACTGCGCACTCATTTGTTACGGCAGCGGTCGGATTTATGAAAGTTTTCAGGGAGTATCAAATAAGCAAAAATTATTTCATTTATTTAATAACAATTACTTGCTGTACTAACAGATTGCACCAAGGCGTACAGCAAGCTAACAACATGTAAACCCTTATAAACTAAAGAACTTTACACGAACATTCTGGCAAGTCGGTTAAAATAGTGTAAAGTGTGTAAATGCCTTTTTTTATTTTTTTTATTACATATACAAGATATTGAAATAGGAAAATTATGTTCTATAGCTAGACACATAGATTATATAATATGGAACTGAAACGTGGTCGCTCACAATGGGCCTCATCTGAAGGCTTAAAGTCAACCAAAGGGCAATAGAGAGGGCTATGCTCAGAGTTTCCTTGCGTGATCGAATCAGAAATGAACCAGGGTTTCCGACATAGCCCAAAGAATTGCCAAAATCTTCTCTTTCAGAGAGCTCTATCCAACCGACCAATCCCATGCGAGATGAATGACGCGACCTGGATTTCCGTTTTGTGTGATGTGCCGGTTTGGTCGGTTGGATAGAGTTTAAACTCTTTGCGCACTTACGCAATACGGCTGCTGGTCAAGACTGGGAATTCGGTGTATGCGAAACGTACAGGACCGACCAATGTGGCGACGCTTGGAGGAGGCCTATGTCCAGCAGTGGACGTTTTTCGGCTGAGATGATGATGATGATAGCTAGACAAATTGAAAAACTTTCTAACCACTAGTGCTAATACGCCCAATATTTCTTGAAATATACATTTCAAGCGGGTAACATGCATATTATGTTATTCTAAATATATATACAGTTCTCGCCAAACTTCTTGGCCGCCCTAAAGTTGGTTTTCCGATGCGCAAGGTACGGCGCGGTGCTGTTTTTGTATTCGGTTTACTATAACGCCGCCATTGTAGCCAACTTCAGGGCGGCCAAGAAGTTTGGCAAGAACTGTAATTCTCTTTATCACCATAACAATTCGCAAGGAACTAAAGAGTTAAGGTTATTGTCAAGGCGCAACGGACTACGGAATACAAATTAGACTTGTTTGTGGCAATCCCGAAAATCCCGAGATTGGCCAAGTACAGTCCCGGGATTTTCGGGGCCAGAAAATGGTCGGGATCCCGGGATTGTATTCTCTACTCCCAGGTCTTAGCTATCAGGAAATACAGACACCGGCAGGGAATTCCACTTATTAGCTGTTCGCAAAATTAAAGTATTCCCAAATCCTTTAGTGCGTATGGGTGGGAAGTCAACCATGTACCGAAGACGCATCGCTGTACGTCTTGTAGTCCGATGATGGAACGGGCTAGGAGGAATTAGTTCATGCAATAGAGATGTTGACAATTATTTAGTCCATCAGTTAGATAACCTAAAGATATTGGACACGTATTTTTCTTTTGCCAAGAAAAAAATAAAAAATATGGCGATACAGTGCGTTGAAATATCGTGTAACGTCACGGTGTGCTACACTTTATACTGACAAAGTGACGTCACTCCTGAACTTTCATGCACTTTATCTTTGTCAGTTTTTATTTATTTGATAAAGCATAAAATACGGGTCCAATATTATTTGATCGTCCCACTGACGGACTAAATAGAATATCATTTTTCAACCCAGGCAACATCCCTATAGCTTCGCACATTTCCCGAAATGTAAACGATAAAAAACCGACAGGCTGGCAACTCTGCGACGATGTTCAAGGCTCTGGTCTCTAAAACTTTGATTCAACCAGTGTCTCATTGCCGATGATGGCTAATTGCATCGCGCCAACATCAAAGTGCCTAACACACACATGACATGTCGCCTTTATACCTCCAAGGAGTAAGCAGAGATGCACTTATAGTACACCCACATAGACCAAATAAATTGATTAACATTTCTTCTCCCCAGCAATCGTACCAGTCCTACTCGAAGCGCTACAGGACCCTTCAAACAAGACGTCCGCCTGTCTCCAGACCCTCCTAGACACGAAGTTCGTGCACTTCATCGACGCGCCATCACTGGCTCTCATCATGCCGGTGGTGCAGCGTGCCTTCCTGGACCGCAGCACCGAGACGCGTAAGATGGCCGCGCAGATCATCGGCAACATGTACTCGCTGACGGACCAGAAGGATCTGATGCCGTACCTGCCCAATATTATCCCGGGGCTCAAGAGCTCGCTGCTTGATCCTGTGCCTGAGGTTTGTGGAATATTATTCTTATGGGGTTCGGTCCTTATTTTGAGTTTGTCTACGACGAAAGAGGTGACGATTCGGCGTTTTGAGGGCCAGTCTATTTGTAGAATATTGACGTTTAAAAAGTGCTGGCTGTCAGCCTAATTCGAATAAATGACTTTTGATTAAAATTGATTTTGTTAATTTTCAATCAGTCCTTCTAAATTCTCCTAATAAATGTTCTATCGAATTCGTCAAATATTTTTATAGCTTGCAAGATATGTTCATAGTTTTCTCTATCCGGTTGAAATATTGATTTAAGAAATTATTTTTAGTTTTTTATTATTATAGGTATAGTTCAATACAAAGTCTATGACGGCTCTAAACACACGCTGTGTTGCTACACAGTAACAAATGCAAGAGCTATCAAGAGTAAGGGTTGTGGTATTGGGCTGCGAGTAGAGCACTTCACAGTCGCCATTAGTTTGACGCATATATTTGTTACATAAAGTGAGTCCACTGGTGATAAATTAGTTTTGTCATATTGTAGGTGCGATCAGTATCAGCGCGCGCCCTGGGCGCCATGGTGAAGGGCATGGGAGAGAGCAGCTTCGAGGAGCTGCTGCCCTGGCTGATGCACACGCTGACGTCGGAGTCCAGCTCCGTGGACCGCTCGGGTGCCGCACAGGGCCTGTCCGAGGTCGTGGCCGGCCTGGGCGTGCACAAGCTGCACAAGATCATGCCGGGTGAGTAGCAATAGCCTTCGTAGTGGATTTAACATGATATGCGTAATATGACTTACCTCCTATACACAAATACAGATCTCACTGGCACAATCTTTATAACTGTCAATAAAAGCTTTTGCTGTTTTATTCATGCGATTATTGGCATTGCAGAACTATACTATTACCTAAAACTTATACGATTTAAAGACTAGGAATACATTGCATTAACTTAGAACTATTATATTACTAGACTGACCCTCGAACTCTTCCCACAGACATAATCGCAACCGCCGAGCGCACAGACATCGCCCCACACGTAAAGGACGGCTACATCATGATGTTCATCTACATGCCGGGCGCCTTCACCGACGAGTTCCTGCCCTACATCGGTCAGATCATCAACCCCATCCTTAAGGCCCTCGCCGACGAGAACGAATATGTCAGGGAAACTGCCCTGAAAGCCGGCCAGAGGATTGTGAACCTGTACGCAGAATCAGCTATAACCCTACTCCTACCAGAGTTGGAGAAAGGTCTTTTCGATGACAACTGGCGTATCCGTTACAGTTCTGTACAGTTATTAGGAGATTTACTCTACCGTATCTCCGGTGTATCGGGTAAGATGAGCACGGAAACGGCTTCGGAAGACGATAACTTTGGTACCGAACACTCTCACAAGGCGATCATCAACGCGCTGGGGCCGGAGAGGAGGAATAGAGTGTTAGCTGGACTGTACATGGGCAGGAGTGATGTGGCCCTGATGGTGCGCCAGGCGGCGCTGCACGTGTGGAAGGTATGCGTCACGTTTATTTTACCAAGTTGTATTGAAGTAATCTGTTTTCGGAAAGCCTAAACTTTTAGTACGTATTATGTAAGCAACTAAGGTATAAATTGTTTTAGTTTTGTTGATTTTCTCTCAGTTGTCTTTACATTTTAGCCAATCAAGTGACTGTTGTGGTTGATTGAAACCTAGTTATTTTACATAGCATAGTGGCGTTTTTGATTTAATTCATATCGCCATAAGTTGTCAATGTAGTTACACCAAGGATATCATCTCAATGTATTGAGTTACCTATAATCTTATGCTATGTGCTCCACAGGTGGTCGTGACCAACACGCCGAAGACCTTGCGCGAGATCCTCCCGACGCTGTTCGGGCTGCTGCTGGGCTGCCTCGCGTCCACCAGCTACGACAAGCGCCAGGTGGCCGCCAGGACCCTTGGCGACCTCGTGCGGAAGGTAACCATCACTTCACCTCGTCACATAACTTTTGGTTCAATGTTAACATTAAGAACATGAAAAGATTTTCTGGCTCAAAGAAGGTTTTGGTTTAGCATACAATCACACCGAGAATAGAAAAAGGTATAAATAATAATAATATTTTATGTATGTAAAAAAAAAACCCCGTAACACAAAAATACCTACAAAATGAAACCGTTTTTTGTGACTTATATTTGATCCATATGATCGTGTTGGTGTTGGCCGCCCGCACAGCTGGGCGAGCGCGTGCTGCCGGAGATCGTGCCCATCCTGGAGCGCGGCCTGCGCTCGGAGCGCGCGGACCAGCGCCAGGGCGTGTGCATCGGCCTGGGCGAGATCCTCGCCTCCACCTCGCGAGATGCCGTGCTCAGCTTCGCGGACGGATTGGTAAGGAAGCACTCACTATATTTTTTCTTACTCGTCGAGCTTCATTGATTCGGCGATTTTCTAGTAGTTGCCACTATTGATTCTGATTTTCAGGCATTGCAGTGGTTGTAAATAGTGTGGCGGGGTTGTCCCGTATCTACGTGACCATTCTTCGTAAAAACTGTCTTATGAACCATTCTGCCGAATATTAGCCGAATCGGGACCAAACTTGCTTCTTACCCAGCAGGTAGTAAAGCGTTTTGGTCCCTGGCTAAGTCGGTCGAGTCGAACTTCAGCCGTCCCTCACTACCACCACTGCTGAAACCCGACGGGTCGCTGGCCCACTCCGCTGAGGAGAAGGCAAACTTATTTGCATCTCTTTTTGCCGATACTTTACGTCTGAATCCTGGTGACGCGCGGCCCCCTCTTTATCCTGATGGATGCGAGACGAGTATGTCGGACATACGCATCCATCAAAAGGACGTCCGTAGGGTACTGCGCAACCTCGACATGAACTAGGCTAGCGGCCCAGACGGAATACCAGCAATAGTTCTCAGAACCTAATTATATTAAACAAGGAGAAGCTAGAATTCGTCGATAAAACGGTTTTCCTGGGATCACGCTAGACTCAAGGTTATAATAGGGTCCTCATTTAATATCACTTGCAGGGCGGCTAAGTTCGGCAGCTTATGCTGTTAGAAAGATTCGTCAATTTAGTGATGTAGATACCGCTAGGCTGGTCTATTTTAGTTACTTTCATAGTATAATGTCTTACAGGTATTTTACTATGGGGAAGGGCTGCAGACATTGAGTCAATTTTTATTCTGCAAAAACGAGCCATCAGAGCGATATACAATCTTCGCCGGCGCAATTCTCTAAGGGAACTGTTTAAGGGCATTAACATCATGAAGGTTCCTTGTCAATATATTTATGATAACATCATGTACCTGAGAAAGAATTTACATCTTTTTAGTAAAAACAGCGATAGACATAATTACATTAATAGAAATAGGGACCAATTAGTTCAACCAGGTTTCAGACTGGCTAAAGTAGCTTCATCTTTCATGGAGTACTGTACAAAATGTTACAATAAAATTCCTACCCACATTCTAGAACTGAATGAAACGAAATTTAAAACTTGTTTAAACGCACACTATGCAGGCAGGCATATTATAAGTTGGGGGATTACATCACTGATAAAAATGCTTGGCTCAATGCTAGTCTTGTTCCACACAAACACTTGGGCGCAAAAACAAGTGATATGCAGAACATTATTGTTTTGATGTATTGTTGGACCTGTTGCAGACTGTATGAATATATTTGTATTATATATATATAGACTCAATTTATTGTAGTATTGTATAACTGCGCAGCACGTGTGTGAGTACTATGTACCCAACTGTAGATCTACCATTTGCTGTACCTTTGTGTCGTTCTTTGACTTATGTGTGCCCTGGCAGTTGAGTGTGTCATGCTCTCTCAAATGTCTCTCTGATGGTGGCGCGTGTGTTGGATCATTCGGTTCCCTTCATGATGGTTGAGCTGGGTGGTACCGATTCATGCGTCATGTTCGTGAACGGGCGCCGTCAGTTGGGATTGGTCTTAACTGCTTTGGATGCTAATGTTTTTCTAGTACCTATTATGTAACTGCACGGTACATGTGTGAGTACTTTTAATACTTTGTACCTGTACGTAGTATAGTATGTAGTGATTCTGGGTGCATTGTCCCTCGACATCTCGAAGGCTTTTGATAGGGTCTGGTATGAAAACCTTATTTGTAAGCTTCTTTCGTTCGGTCTGCCCGGTGGTCTATGTGACTGGATTGCAGTCTTCCTGAGAGATCGGTCCATTCGAGTGGTTATCGATGGCTGCTCATCGGACCAATTGGATATCAATACCGAGGTCCCTCAGGGGGTCAGTACTCTCAGCAACATTATTCTTGCTGCACATTAACGATCTGCTAAAACCCGGCACCTTTGGGTATGCAGACGACAGCACTGTTGCTGAGAGATACTTGTCCAACGCACGGGCTACCGGGCCGCAGATCCGGTCTCTCCGTGAGGCAATGGTGGAGCATTTGAACCTGTCCTTGCAGGCAATCTCAGAATGGGGCGATGCCAATCTTGTCAGGTTTAATGCTGCTAAAACCCAGGCGTGTGTATTTTCTGCAAAAAAAAGCCAATTTCAACCGGCTCCAACTTTCCGAGATGTGACCGTGCCAATAACGGACCATTTTGAGCTTCTTGGCGTTACGTTGACTTCGACTCCAATTTTGGCCCATACATTGAGGCAAAAGCTCAGCTGGCAGCTAAAAAGCTGGGGATCCTTGCAAAGGAGAGAAGGTACTTCACGCCGGAACAGCTCCTCAATTTGTATCAAGCGCAAGTTCGATCATGCATGGAGTACTGTTCTCATCTCTGGGACGGATCTGCCAAATACCAGCTTGATGCACTAGAGTCGATCGAAAAGCGGGCCAAGAGGCTCATCGGCGATGAGGCGCTGGTCAAGTCAAAGCTCCAGAGTCTTGAACATCGTCGCCGAGTTGCCAGGCTGTCGGTTTTTTATCGGTTGCATTTCGGGGAGTGTGCGATGGAATTGCACGATCTAATACCACCTAGCCCGTTTCATCATCGGACTACCAGACGTACGGCGATGCGCCATTGATACATGGTGGACATCCCACCCATACGCAAAAAACGTTTTGGGAACACTTTTATTATGCGTACAGCTAAGGAGTGGAATTCCCTGCCGGAGTCTGTGTTTCCCGACAGCTAAAATATGGAATTCTTTAAGTCAAGAGTGAATAGGTTATTTCTAGGCAAGCGTGTTTCACCCTCGACCACGTCATTGCTTACCATCAGTTGAGATAGTGGTCAAGCGCGAGCCTATAGGATATTAAAAAAAATGTAAAGACCTAAATAACGTTTCTCTGTATAACCTTTATTTTTTGTGCTTTGGTCGCAAATCCTCAATGATGGCCTTCGGTTTAGGGCGGAGGGGTCTGTCTGACTATAAACCACCCCGGTGTTCATTCTCACAATTACGCCGGGGGTTGCGGGACGTACTATCCTTGTGCAAACCCCGGCCGGCCCGCCTCCTCGGGTCGAGGGAAGGAGAAGGATTTCGCGTCCTAGGACTTCTCGCTGCCGACCATCGATTTGACTATGGCTGGCATTCTCTGTTTCACTTTTTAGCGTTTCTTTTGACTAAGTTATTTTTAACAAAATATTGCTAGTATTTTTCATGCCGAAAAAAAATAATTTCGGGTAGAAACAGATAACCTCGTTTGTCAGCCCAATAACATGTTTAACCTTCATATCTCCAATCGCCAGGTCCCCACAGTGCGCACAGCGCTGTGCGACCCGCTGCCAGAAGTGCGCATGGCGGCGGCGCGCACGTTCGACTCGCTGCACGCCACCATCGGCAACAAGGCGCTGGACGACATCCTGCCGCAGCTGCTGGACGGGCTCAAGGACCCGGACCCCGAGATCGCTGATGCCACGCTTGATGGACTCAAACAGGTGCGTGGTGACTGCTGATCCTGAATCATAACCGACGAATGTGTATGAACCAATAGAGTCAGTGCGAGATTTGACTTGATTTAGCAGGTGGATTTTTCTAGTTTCTACCTATCGCTGCTGAAAGACGTTCACTGCTGAAAATTGGTTTCTCCCAAGTGTCGCTACATTGACCGGCCACAGCCAGAGTGTAACATTTTGATATATTTGAACATCATTCTGTCTTCAATATCTATTTGAAATGATTGTTAGAAATAGATCAGAATTATTAATTTGTTTAGTGCTGCATTAGTAATTCTTGGTGCAAGAAAACTTTAGAATTGTTCAGAATATTACTACTCTTTAGAATGATTTTCTAAAGATGTGTTCTTATTGTATTAATATTTTGCTAAATTGCTCATACAATTGCGACATTTACCAATCAAAAGTTAGCATGACACGTGTATTGTCGTTCTTGCGTTAACGTGTCTGTGCTCTACAGATAATGGCGATCAAGTCCCGCGCAGTGCTGCCCTACCTGGTGCCCGTGCTGACGGCGGCGGGCGGCGGCGCCGTGGACACGCGAGCCCTGTCAGCCCTGGCCGCGGCCGCCGGCGGAGCCCTGGCGCGCCACCTGCCGCGCGTGCTGCCCGCGCTGCTCAACGCGCTGGTGGCGGCGCGCGGCCAGCCCGAGGAGGCCAAGGAGCTGGACCACTGCAGGGATGCGTTGCTGCCGGTGGTTGACCCGCCTGGAGTTAGAAGGTAAGAGCTTCATGTGAAAAGTTTCTGTGTCTGTTCTCCAAAATAACGCATAAGCCTTTGTTATGATTATGTACTTACTGTATGCCCAACAAAAATTTCTGTCCTGCCTGCCTTGTATGCAATGCATTTCCATGGGCTACAAATGAGGCTAAAAAACTAAATCCCTTATCCATGTAGTTTTGAATAAAAATATGTGACGTGTATTACGTTTTATTGTCATTCCTTATAATACGACTACTCGTATCATTATCTAAATACCACCCTAAATTGGTTTTTACCTCTGACAGCATAATCGACACCCTCCTGGAAACAATCCGCGCGGTGGAGGGCGACAAGCACCGCGCGGCGGCGTCGCTGCTGTGCGCCTTCGTGTCGCACTCGCGCGCCGACCTGTCGCCGCACGTGCCGCAGCTCATCCGCGGCCTGCTGCTGCTGTTCGGGGACGCCGACCGCGACGTGCTGCTCATGGCCTGGGAAGCCCTGGGAGCGCTCACCAAGTCGCTCGACCCCGAGAGGCAGATCGCACACGTGTCCGACGTGAGGCAGGCTGTCAGGTACGCCGCGGCTGATTTGAAGCCCGATGAGCTGCTGCCTGGATTCTGTTTGCCTAAGGTGAGGATGGCTTTCTATTTTAGGAACATTATTCAACGGTAATGTTTGTGAAATAAGCGACATATAGATGATGCAAAGGTATTTTCAAGGTTTTCCCTGGAGATAATAATTGTTTAATGCTCATAATGTTTGCAATTTTAAACATTTAGGGCATATATAATGATTTGCTAAATTTTGATTATGGACTACCACACGAGATTTTACAGAATATATGAATTAAACTAAATTTCCTGTTACCCAGGGTCTAGCACCAATTCTCCCTCTATTCCGAGAGTCCATTCTCAACGGGCTCCCGGAAGACAAGGAGAACGCAGCGCTCATGCTGGGCGAGATCATCAAGCTGACGTCAGCACCTGCCATCCAGCCTTCCGTCGTCCACATCACCGGCCCGCTCATTAGGATCCTAGGAGACCGGTTCAACTCTAGTGTTAAAGCAGCCGTGCTGGAGACGTTGGCCACCTTACTGACGAAGGTAACTTATTAATTTAGCACTAGAGATCATTGTATGCAAAAGCTACGATTTCCAAACAAACTTTATTCGCTCTCGCTTTTATAATAGCGTGAAAATAAATCTCGCTTTTGTTTCCAGGTGGGCGTGATGCTGAAGCAGTTCCTCCCGCAACTGCAGACGACGTTCCTCAAAGCACTCAACGACCCTAACCGGCCCGTGCGCATCAAGGCGTGCCTGGCGCTCTCGCAGCTGGTGGTCATCCACTCGCGCGCAGACCCGCTGTTCCTCGAGATGCACAACACCATGAAGAACATCGAGGACCCGCTGATCAAGGAGACCATGCTGCAGGCCCTGCGCGGCGTCATCACGGCGGGCGGCGACAAGATGACGGCCAGCACTGCGCTGGTCATCCTGCCCACGCTGACCGGGGCGGCGCTGCTGGCGCACCAGGACGACCCGCCGCGCTCGCAGGCGGCCGGCTGCCTGGGCGCCATGCTGCACTGCCTGCCCGACACGCAGCGGGACGCGGCGCTGGCGCACCACATCCTCAGCACGTCGGACGACTGGCTGCTGGCCCACGGCCGCTCCACCGCGCTGTTCGTGGCGCTCAAGGAGACCCCCGCCGTGGTGTACAAGGACGAGGAGAAGGTGGATAAGGCGATGTTGGCGCTGCTCGCTAGTGATAAGATCCCCATCGCGTGCAACGGCATCCGAGCTATGGGCTACCTCATGAGGTACCTGCTGAAGGAAGGACGACCAATACCTCCCACTGTACTATCTGCCTTTGTTAGAGTAAGTAATCATTAACTTTTATTAGTCAGTGTAATGACTCCTTTTTAGGGTTATTATTACGTATATTTTTGGAATAAATACCAATATATAGATAAATCGGATTTTCCTTTGAAAGTTCTTGCGGTCGGTCCAGTTTTTGCGGTTTGGTACGGAACCCTAAATGTGCGAAGTCCGACACGCACATGGTCGGTTTTTTTTTTTTAATAATCTTAAGGCTCGCGTTTGACCACTATCTCCCCTGATGTTAAGCAATGCTGTGGTCTATTTCTGATTACATAAGTGGCTAACTCAACATAGTCTAAATCTCTGAGACTGAGGATATCATGGTCAGCCAACTCGCGAATATGTATCCTCCGACTGCACAGCATGATTTTCTTCTAGTTAACGTCTTTTGGTTCGTCTCTTCAGCAGTCGGGTTTTTATTATGTTGTTTCGATAATTGCGTCATTCAACTGGTTAATATTCGTATCTGTTATAAAATCATGAACATTCTATCTATCTATCTATAGAGATAGGAACCTGTTCCTGCCGTGTTACGTCACTTTTATTAATCTCGGCCATATAACCTACGTGTGCAGCTGTTTCGACCATGCTGTTTCCCGAATGAATAAGTCTTCCCACCCCACAGAGTATGAACCACACCAGCAACGAGGTGAAGCAGCTGATGGCGCGCGCGGCCACCATGCTGGGCCGCGAGGCGCCGCTGTCGCCGTCGGGTCCTGCCGCCGAGCTGCTGCACGCGCTGCTGCCGGCGCTGGTCAACGGCACCAAGGAGAAGAACACCTACGTGCGCGCCAACGCCGAGATCGCGCTGCGAGCCGTGCTCAGGCTGCCGCAAGACGAGCACTTCCACTTGGTAACTATTACGTCTTCTTTCTTCCATGCTCCTATTATTTAGGGTCAGAACTCCTGCCCCAAGTTGTTCTGTCTTAGGTTCTCTTTTCTGAAAAATGGCGGGCGGTCTCGTTAATTTGGTTCTGGTAGACGCAGAATGATTTGTACCACGTGGCCCTCACTACTTCTCATTCCAACGAACTATTAATCCTACGTAATCAGCGAATAGTCTCCGATTTTGCAGACTTGTCAACAATTCTCATGTACCCATGGCCTATCCCACAGCACAGTTAACTTTTAGGAGTCACTTTTTTTCGGACTGAAAATAGCTTAAGTAATGAGCTCCTTCTTTGAGTGAAAAAAATAAGAAATCGGATCAGGGGGGTGACCATAAACTCTTAGAGTAAGGTTACATCAACATAATCAGAAATTACAAAGAAACTGTTTTACCTAGTCATAATAAAATCGGTTTAGATTTGACCATGACAAAAACCTCCTCAGTTCACAAATGTATATTAATCTATACTAATATAATAAAGCGGAAGAGTTTGGTTGTTTGTTTGAACGCGCTAATCTCTGGAACTACCAGTAGGATAGGAAAAAAAAAATTTATATAAAATATTTTTGTGTTGGTTAGCACATTTATCAAAGAAGGCTATATTGCATCACGCTACAACCAATAGAAGCGAAACATCAATGGAAGATATTGTAAAAACGGGCAAAATTTATTCCGTTTGAGACCTTCCGTTGCGTGCGCTGCGTAAACGGTTAAATTTACGCAACAATCATGTATGTAGGGTAGGGTAGGTAGGTATGTATGATAGGATAGGGTAGGTAAGTTGGTAGATGGGTAGGATAGGGTAGGTTGGTAGTGTAGGGTAGGTAGGTATGCAGGGTAGGGTGGGTGGGTAGGAAGGTAGCCATTTAACGGTAGCGAGGCCGCAGGGGACAGCTAGTACATTATAAGTTTTTGATGTAGTAGTAAGCATGTGAAAAGTGTTCCATCGCATCGTTGTTGCTGAGTATCGCACGCCGGACGTGCGACTACTCAGGTATCACAACATCCAAATATTACGATTACTCGGTAACGATACTCGGAATACACACAGCAAGCCGCATTGTGTTATAGAAAGAATGATATAAAAAGATGATTATCAGGTTTATCACGTGATCTACATAGATAACGTGCGGTTTTAATAACTTTTTTGCGGCTAGATAAGATTACCCACCAACAGTGATGTGGAAAAATAACAGGAAACATTATCGGCACACAATGATAACAATCAATCCCAATGCAACACAAAATTATAAGCTGATCAAAATATGATGTATTGTTACATATTATTTTTATGAGTTTCATAATCTCCCCAATCTTACAAGTGAAACAAAATTGTTTACAAACTCGTAAAATGCGTTTAATGTTTGCATAAAAATTTGAATGGTTTCTAGTGCCAATTAGGAATCACTAGCTGCCGGCCGCGTTGTATTAGTACTTCTCCCAGTATCTTTATAAATTGTATTGTTTCGACGGGCTGTTGCCGCAACTCCCAGAACGTATTTTGCGTACGGGTGGGATTCGGTATCTTTATAAATTATAGCCTACTAGCTTTTGCCCGCGACTACGTTCGCGTGGAATAGTTACTTCTGATGCCGACTCTTGACCAATAGATGGCGCGGTATGTCCGGAATAAATTTTATTTTATATTTTGTAATAAAAACTATCCTATGTCCATTCTCAAGTTCCAAACTATGTCTGTACCAAATTTCACACAAATCGGTTCAGTAGTTTAGGCGTGAAGCAAAGACAGACAGACAGACAGACAGACAGAAAGACAGACAGACAGAGTTACTTTCGCATTTATAATATTAGTAGGGATGTGTTATTCTGATGTATTGTAAAGTTTCATCGAAATCAGTTTAGTAGTTCTTGCGTGAAAGAGTAACAAACAACCATCCTCACAAACTCTCACGTTTATAACAGGTAGTAGGATAATAATTACGCGTATAATATACGTTGCGACACACACTACTATAACTGATTTACGAGCGTTGATCTACGTTCAAGAGGTTAATTTATATTATAACAAAGGTAGAAAGCAGAAATGTCGAAATGGACTGACGAAAGGGGCGGATCACACAATCTATTTTAATACAACGTTAAAATAGACTCTATGAACCGCCCCTTTTTGATAAATTATATCTTGTTGTATTTTTATTGATACTATGTTTTTGTGTTCAGCAATGCATGGCGTTGCTGGAGGAGGGCGCTCGCGAGGCTCTCGGCGACGTGGTAGCGCGCGTGCTGCGCCGGAACATCTCCGACGGCCGCGACGAGGACCTGGACTGCACGCTGCTCACCTGAGCCCCCAGCCCTCCCGCCCCACGTGCTGATGCTACCTACTACGCGTTATAACTCTTTGTTCTCTTCGCCCTTGTAAATATCTGTCAGCAACTCTCATGTGCTGTTATTTTTTATAAAAAATGGAATGAATGTTTTATAAATAATTTTACTCAACTGGACTTGTTAATTTTAAAATGCAATTATTAATGTTTAGGATAGATACTAAACCTAAAATTTAATGTACAGTACACACATACCTCTCAGGTCACTGCACTCAAATGTATTTTATTGAAAAGATCATGCAATATTACTATTTTATCCTATACCAATAACTAAATCCAGAGAAATGAAACAATTTAATGTCTGTTGAAACATTTTACTTTAAAATGGCATTGAACTGCTTTTGTTTATCAAAGACAACAATAGAACCTAATTACAAATAGGATACATCTGTTTTTCATCATGAATGTCTGAATAACATTAATCAATAGCATTCCATATCTACAGTCAACAGGGTTACATATCCAAACATGTCATTGTGTTTAATATCTCTGTAATGTGTAACAGAACAAGAATGTATGAAACTGAATAAACAAAACTTAATATATGCGTGTTTTACTTGGCTTATCACTAACAACAGGCTGCTGTTATCAGACAATGATTCGGCAACTACAGCATGATAAATATTTCCAAAATAAAATCTGGTTAAATTAATAATACTATAAACTTATGGAAGTTTGTTCTCTTAGGCTCATATGAGTGGGAATGTTACATAAATGCTTTACATAAAGCTATAACTTATAATTAATTAGGTACAGCACAAAGAACTAAATTACAGTTCTTTATCTTTATTCTTCTTAGTAAAACCTCTTTCCTGGACTAGATCATTGCACTCCTGGCGGGTCAGCTGCGACAGCCCCAGGCGTTCCAGCTCATTGTCGTTTTCACCGAGCATCACCAACTCTGGAGGTGCTCCCGAGATGAATTCCACATTCAAGTTATTGTAAAAAGGAGCATCTTCCATCACAAATTTCTTTACTTCAGGGAGACGATTCAGCGAACATCCTCTGCAAGTCTAAAACAGACATTCAATATATATATAATTACCTTTTTTATTTTGGGATAACGGTAGTGTAGCGGTGAGTGTTGCGTAGCTAACCTCAATTCTCGCCGATTTAATGTCGGAACTCTCGTAAGCCGCGGCCGTAGCTAAGGTAGCACAAATAGCTAATAATATCAGCTTCATTATACAAAAGGTTTGTTATGTGACTGTCACTAAAACGAGCAAGAAACAAACTGAACTGAGTTTCAGTCAGACAGCTTATTGGTTTAGTTCGGAATCAGTGGAGTGTGGACAGTGGGAAAGGGAATCAGATTAGTTAAAAAAAAACGCTAAAATGACGTACGTGCAATTGACGACACTTTTTGACGTTGACGTATTTAAGTCATTTTTTTTTTATTTTTTTTTATGGCCTGGTTGCTAAGGCCTTTAAGCGAAGTCTTTTAGATGGGTAACACTTTAACACAATAAAGAATATACTGCACTGTGTAAGTTAAATTTTTTGAATAGTACTTTTAACATATTTGTAAAGCGGATTTATGTCCATTGTCCACAGAGCAGTGTTGCCAACTTTATTTTTACAAACCCACCAAATGTGGCTTCAAGACCCACCAGAAAACTAGTAAACTTAACTTACTTAGGCTTAGCACGCACTGCGATTTTTATTCGGGGGTATTTTATGCCGCCCATTCTGTGACTTATGGAATTGTATGAAGCTGCACGCATTGCGGAAAAAAAATCGCGCTCGAATAGTACTAAAAAATTCGCGCGGAAAAAAATTCGCGCGAATAATAATCGCAGTGCGTGCTATGCCTAACGGTCTCTGAAACCACCAGAAAACCCCCAATCCAAAACAACAAAATCTATGTAATGAATATTTAAAATTGTACCACATGTTTTTGTACTTAGTTACTGGACCAGCAGTGCTTTCCACCTCTTGTAACCAGTTCTTTAATTCTGGGTTACCTAATCAACAATCACGGAACTTTTAAGCATACTGTGGTTTGGGCATATTAGTTTCACAAATTTTGTGGAAATAAGTTAAACTAGTAAGTAACCTTTACCGATACCGACTCAGTCTCGAACTGTACTGTCTGTATTGTCCGTCCGTTGTATTTGTGCTCGGCTGCTCGCATAGGGAACAACATAAACACCCTTTAAATCAAATCAAACTTGACCCATTAACCATACAAATAAAGTCCATAATCAAAATTATTCAAGAAATTAACCAACTATTTTCGGGGTATCCTAAAAAACTACTACCTTAGTTCTGTTGTGTCGCCTATACGACAAAAATATTATACACTTTATTAAATCGTTCTTTCCTAACTAGAGTTTTTTTTTTAATACTACTAGTGGATTAATGTCTTTCCACCACTAAATGAAGCAATCAAAGCCACTAAAAAATCCACTAGCAACTAAAAGCAATATTTCACCACTAAAAGGGGGGTCGAAACCACCAGTTTTAGTAGAAAATCCACTAAGTTGGCAACACTGCCACAGAGTGCGCATTGTTGTTTTTTTGGGAATTCAATGACCTAGCTACTGAGGCCTCTGAAGACTTTCACGTCGTAGAAGGCAAGAGGAAGAAGAAAGCCTCATCCCAGGCATCTAGGGCCAAAAAGACCCTTGTCGCAACCCCGTTTGCGTCACCCGTCGCCTCCCCTTGCCCCTCTCCCGAGCCGATAGACGCGCTCCACTACCGCTTCCCAGCGAACAAGTCGCCCCCTAGCCCCACTTTTGCTTCTGGTAAGAAGCTTTATTCCCCACCGCCAATATTCCTTCAGGATAAGGCGAAATGGACTGACGTGTCCAATCTTTGTTCTGAGAACAAAATTCATTTCGTTAATGCCCGAGCCTGCCAGCAGGGCAATAAAATTCAAGACCTCAGCTCCAGAGATTACCGGGAGTTGACACGACTACTCAAAGTTAAGAAGTACTCCTTCCACACTTACTCCCTCCCCGAGGAGATGCCCTCCCGAGTAGTTATTCGGCGTATCTCCAAGGAAATCCCGACAGAGGATGTTCGCAAGGACCTCCTAGCTCAAAATGTCCCCGTCACTGCCGTTCACCGCTTGCACAAAGCAATACGACATATTACTGGTTGAATACAGCCATTTTGAAACCCACAACCCATTTTTTGGGACGAAATCCATATGTTCCCTCACTGCAGGCATCTCAATTGAGAAGCCATACCGCCCCACTCTAGTTGGCCAGTGTCATCGCTGCCAACTTTATGGCCACGCCTAGGCCAAATGCTTCGCCACCCCCAGGTGTGTCAAATGCTTGGGGGAACACGGCACCCAGGACTGCCCCGGTCCCAAAAAACCACTCGGAGTGCACAGAGCCCCCTAGCTGTGTGCTATGTGGCCAGATCGGCTACCCAGTCAATTGCCGGGGATGCCTCAAGGCCCCTAAACGTGCGCCTAAAATGTCCAAGAACTTCAATTCTCGCCTACGCCGCATAACCCCCTCTGCGAGCTTGCCCTCCTAGCAATCCTTCGGTTACATTCCATAGAAACGTTAGACGAACTCGATTCCGATCACCGCCCTGTGGTTATGCACCTAGTTAATCGCTCAGGCCGCCCAGATCCAGGACAGCCGCCCTCTACTAAAACGGTCACCGACTGGAGGAAAGTAAGTGAGAAACTGAAATCCACCAAGTCATCCTCATCCACAATTACATTACATTACATGTTCAATCCTCTTATACTCAGTCGACGACACGAAAGCGGCGATCGACTCGCTTATGGCTCACTTACAATCTGTACTGATAGAATGTTCGAGGGAGGTTCCAGTGCTGGACATCCAGCAAGGAAAACTCCCGGACGATGTACGGAAGCTGATAACCGAGAAGAACGCAGCTTTTCGTGCCTACAGGAACTTTCCTTGTGTCGCAAACAGTGCTCACATGCGTAACTTACAGTTTGCTGTAAAGGAACGTACTGCTGAGCACCGTTCTGCGACATGGATTAAGATGCTGAGCGAGCTAGAACCCACCCACCATGTCTTCTGGCACCTTCAGAGGAAATTACGCTCCACTGAAGACTCAGCCATACCCCCTATTATTCGCCGTGATAAGAGTGCAGCATTAGAAAACACTGAAAAAAAGAATGCCTGGCTGACAGTCTCGAACTTCAATGCACACCCAGCTCCCAACCAGTAGACCAAGCTCACCTAGACATGGTGGACGCTGAAGTCGAACGTAGGACCACCCTTCCGCCCCCCGAGGTCTTCAACGGGAGGAAGCCTCGGTGATCCGCTACCTCCCGTCACCACAGACGAAGTAGAGGAGGTCATCAAAAGGCTTCACCCCAACAAAGCGCCGGGCTGAGATGGTATCCCAAATAAAGTGTTGAAACTCCTCCCTCCCCAAATAATATTGGCGGCCATATTCAACGCTCCATTAAGCAAAAATATCTTCCCACAAGCGTGGAAACACCACGCCACTGTGATAGGGCCAAGCCGATCACCTGGGAGGAGCAAGCCAAGTACTTAGGGGTGTCACCCTAGACTCACTTTCGCCAAGCACATTAAGGCGGCGCGCTCGGGAGCTGCCATTGCTATGGGCTGACTTCATGGGATGGTGAACGCAAGCAGCGGCTTTTTTTTTTTTTTTTTTTTATAATAATAAATAGTTTATTTGCATAACAGGTTTTACAATTTATATTAAACACATGGCAGTACATTATCATGAGGCAAATTGCACAATAGTGTGGCGACACCAGCTCCCTTACTAAGTTGACAAGACAACTTGTGTTAAAGATGCTGGGCCCGACCCTTATGTAGATGCTTCTTAATTGTATTAGGGTAGTTACATATATATTCTGTAAGCATACGAATAGTTAATTATACTTATAGCGCATTGTTTGCTTTGAGTAGACGGACAAATAAATTATTTATAAAAGGAAATAATAAAAATTATGTAATGAGTGGAGTAGCGTAGTGTGTATGAGTGCGTGTGTGTATGTGTGGGTGTGTTTGTGAGTGTGTGTCTATTTATGGGTGTGCTTGTGTGTATTTTGAGACTAGAGAAAGTGAGAGTTTCTATGTTTGTGAGTAATGGTTATGATGAGCGATTGTGATAGGATACGTTTTAACGGGAGCCATTTTGAGTCATCAATAACTGTTCTGTATTGTTTGACACTTAGGTGCAAGTTGCGCATTTTCACTGCGGTTATCCATCCCATCATGACATATGCCTGCACTGTCTTCTCACACGCAAAGCTCGGCCACATCCAGCCGGCCTCCTCCATCCAGCCAGTGGAGGCTTCAGGCTATTCAAAACCGATTCCTCCTTAAGATCACGGGAGCTTCCTGGTCCATTCTTAATCAGGAACTCCAAATCGATCTGAGAATCTGTTTATGAAACGCATTACCAAGCGTTTTTCGACTCTGCTGTCAAACATAGTAACCTCCTGATTCAAGCGGCCTCCCGCTTCGAACCTTCCCGAATCTCTAAAATTCGCTCACCCTCACCACCCCGATGACGCCACTACCCAGCTTTAAGAGAGCAACAAAGTCACCAGCACAATTCGCAAACACAGACCGCCTTCGTTCCGTTCTCGCCGCCGAGGCCTGCCGCGACGTCCCCGTCAAGATATACAAGCCAGCCCGCGTAGTGCTGTGCCGTAGTTAAATTCTAGTTAGTTAATAAATTAGAGTTTCTTGTCCGTTCTTCTCCACGTAGGCTTTTTCCGAACGGATGGTAGAATCACTTTATTAAAATCCAGCCCTAGCTGTCACCCCAGCGACGCCCTGAGCCGAGTTTCGATCCCACAGGGGGTAGCCCTCAGCGTGGTCGCTTAGGTTTAGTTTTTTGTGCCTGGCTGGAGGCTATATAGCTTAGTCTCCACAGGATCGCCTGGTTAAGCAGTAGACGATCACTCTGATTGAACTGCGAGACGCCACTTCAGCCTTCTTCTTCGAGCAGCCGTTGCGCAAGACAGACGTGTCCGGCGCGACGGGTGTTCGTTTCCTCTTTCTTTACAAATAAGTTCCTTCGAGATCTCAGATGAGTTCTTTTCAGAACTGGTGATTGTCAAAACGTAAACCGCGTACTGTAAAAAGGTTCTTTCGAGAACTGCTTGTTTCAATATTTCTAATAAACAAACGTGGATTGATGGGTTGTGGCTACAGTAACAATAGAGTACCTAGGTAAACAGAGCGTATAAAATTATAGATATTGAACTGTTGTTATATATTTCTATACCGACATCCATAAATTTATGTGCACGAGTGTACTTCTCTTAAACAGCTCAATACCATTGACAACTTAAATTGGCCGGGCTATAACCAAAGAGTAATATAATAATACGGAAGTTTATAACGCAGAGATTTAATAAGGAAAAGTAATGAAAGCTCTTTTAATACAATACATAATAAAATTACTACGATTAGTAATTTTTGTATAAATTTGGGAAGAAATCACTGAGTTTTTAATAGGGAAATCTTGAAATGCCAATTTAAAACCGCGACTACTGCCATCCCACCAATGGAATGGCATATCTCGTAATCGGCGTAACTACTGGCTTATCAGTTTTAAATTTTTGGTAATAATTTTATCTTGCAGGGTAGTACCTAGGGAATGCAATCTCGATCTCGCGAGATCCCAATCTCGCCTCATTTTTCGAGATCAATCTCGAGGCATAAAATGGCGAGATCCCAGTCGAGATTGAGCGGCCGTAGCCAGCGACGCACGACGTGTGCTGTCGGCACGCGAGCGAGTCGCTGACTGGCGGCAGACGGCATAAGCAAACTATCCCGCCGATTCCCGAGTATTTACGATTATGGGCGAGCGAAATGAAAAGGACAAATGATGTAGTTTTGACTAGAGTAAGTAAGCGAGATATATTCGACAGCGTGTAGGCACTTGTTTGTTTACAATTGTTTTAGTTGTGCAGTTATTGTCATAAAGTGCTAAAATTACGTGTTTTTTATTGATTAATTAAATGAAAACTTGAATATTATTATCACACAAGTGCAAGACTGTGAAGTTAATACTTTTAAAATGTCGATAAATAATCAAAATGAACCTTACGTGGAGTTTAATAGTACGGAGATATTTTAAGAAAGCAGTGAATAATTTGACAGCCCAATGCAAACTTTGTAAAGCTATTCTGAAAACTACAAACAGTAACACAAAAGGATTACATGTACATATGAAGGCAATCCATAAAATTGACACAAAAATACTGAATACGGAAGTCAGAAGGACATCGACCACTCTGCAACTTGATGCATCGTCGTCGTCGTCTCTGCCGTCATCCTCGTCAGCGTCTACTACAGTTTTGGCAGTGCCACCATTGCCTATATTTGAAGAAAATAGCGAATGCCAAACGCCTCAGAAAAGAAAGAAAATCAGTGATTACTTTCAATCCAACTGTGACGTGAGTAAAGAAAAAATGATTTCTCGAATGGTAGCGAAAGACGGATTGCCTTTTAGAGTTTTCTGCACATCCGAGGACATAAAGAATCTTTTTGCTTCAAAAGGTAACAATTATAAATTGCCTTCTTCACCAAACACTATTAAACTAATTGTGATGAATTATGGTCTGACACTCAAAATGAAGGTGAAAGAAGATCTTCAAAAGTTAAAGAACGAAGGCTATAGATTTACACTCTCCTTTGATGAATGGACGTCTGGAACGAGTCGGCGCTTTCTGAATATTAATGTTCATACCACTGTCAACAACCAACGTTCTTACTGGAATCTAGGACTGGCACGCATATTTGGAAGTATGTCCTCAGAATCTTGTGTTCAGCTTCTCAAAGAAAATCTATTAAAATATGATTTATCCCTAGACAATGACATAGTCGGTATAACCACAGACGGAGCCAGTGTCATGAAGAAAATAGGACGTCTAATAGAACCACTTCAACAGCTTTGCTACGCGCACGGGATACAGTTAGGTATAACAGACATCATTTATAAAAAAAAACAAGAAGCTAATTCTGAACAAGAAATTGAAGACACTGAAGAAAACACAAACCGCGGTATAGAAGAGGAGGAAGAGTTGGAAGATAACCCAGATAGTTACGATGGTTTACACTTTTCTTTACCTGTGGAACAACCTGATCTGGCTTCGGAATACCAATCGATTGTAGCTAAATTAAGAAAATGTGTCAAGCTCTTTAAGAACTCTCCCACCAAGAATGATATCCTTCAAAATCAAAATCAAAATTTCTTTATTCAATTAGGCCATTAAGCGGCACTTTCGAACGTCAAAAATAAAAATTAAATGTAATAATAATTGATTCTACCGTCCATTCGGAAATGTAGCTTGTTATGGAGAAGAACGGACAAGAAACTCCAAACTTACTCTTTTAAAAAAACATAAATGTGTTTTACAAGTATTTGGTTACAATAATCTTGTAGGAAAAATACATATATGCGAGAAAGATGTAAAAAAAAAAAAAAAAAACGCACTTAAAAGCGTCTAGAGTAAAACAAACAATTAAAAATACAATAAATAGGTAATTAAAAACATGCGGAGGCAGCTAAGATATGACCAATCCCAACTGACGGCGGCGGCGCCCGTTCACGAACATGACACATGGATCGGCACCACTCAGCTCAACCATCATGAAGGGAACCGAATGATCCAACACATGTGCCACCATCAGAGAGACATTAGAGAGAGCATGACACACTCAACTGCCGGGGCACACTGAAGTCAACGAACGACACATAGGTACAGTAAATGGTAGATTTATAGTTAGTACATAGTACTCACATATGTGCTGTGCAGTTATATAATCCAAAAAATAAATTGAGTTTATACAACACAAATATACATTATAATTATTCGTACAGTCTTCAGCAGGTCCAACAATACTTCAGAACTTTTCTGCTTATCACTTGTTTTTGTGCCCTAGTGGCTGTGGAGCTGGAATAGCGTTGGGCCAAGCATTTTTATCAGCGATGTAATCCCCCAACCTATAATATGCCTGCCTGCATAGTGTGCGTTTTATACAAGTTTTAAATTTCGTCTCATACAATTCTAGAATGTGTGGCGGTATTTTATTGTAACATTTTATACAGTACCCCCTAAAAGATGACGCTACTTTAGCCAGCCTGAAACCTGGTTGAATTAATTGGTCCCTATTTCTAGTAACATAACTATGTCTATCGCTGTTTTTACTAAAAAGATGTAAATTCTTTCTAACGTACATGATGTTTTCGTAAATATACTGACAAGGTACCGTCATGATGTTAATGTCTTTAAACAGTTCCCTTAGAGAATCGCGCCGGCGAAGATTGTATATCGCTCTGATGGCTCGTTTTTGTAGAACAAAAATTGACTGAATGTCTGCAGCCCTTCCCCATAGTAATATGCCGTAAGACATTATACTATGAAAGTAACTAAAATAGACCAGCCTCGCGGTATCTACATCAGTAAATTGACGAATTTTTCTAACAGCATAAGCCGCCGAACTTAACCGCCCCGCAAGTGATATTAAATGAGGACCCCATTGTAACCTTGAGTCTAGCGTGATACCCAGGAAAACGGTTTTGTCGACGAATTCTAGCTTCTCGTTGTTTAATATAATGTCACAATCATAACTTTTGACATTCGGCAAGGCAAATTTTACACAATTAGTTTTTTTAGCATTCAAAACTAAATTATTAGCAGTGAACCAATTTAGAACTTGCCGCAATGCATTATTTACGTCGGCAACGTTACTCGTACGTCTGTTTATGTTAAAAATCAAAGAAGTGTCATCAGCAAATAACACCATGTTCAGTTTGTTTTTCAATAGATGGGGTAAATCGTTAATGTATACTAAAAATAAGAAAGGACCTAAAATTGAGCCCTGGGGTACCCCCATTTTCACGTTCAACCCCGACGAATTGACACCGTTTATTTGAACTAATTGCTGTCTATCATTCAAATAGGATTTTACTAAATTTAATGCTGATTGGCCTAGCCCGTAATGCTCAAGTTTCAAAAGCAATGTTTCATGATCAACGCAATCAAACGCCTTCGACAGGTCGCAGAAGATACCTATGGCATCTTGTCCCTCCTCCCACGCATCAAAGATGTGTTTTATTAAGGTGACACCAGCGTCGGTTGTACAACGTCCTTTGGTGAAACCATATTGTTTCTCGTGTAGGATGTTTTTCGTATTAAAATAAATGAGCATTTGATTTAGCATTATCTTTTCAAATATCTTGCTGAAAACCGGCAACACGGATACTGGTCTATAATTATTTGTGTCTTTACTGTCCCCGGATTTAAAAAGTGGTATAACCTTACTATATTTCATTAGATCCGGAAAGACTCTCTGATCTATACACAAATTAAAAATTAAAGCTAAGTACGGCGCTATAGTCTGAATAATGGAGGTACAAACTTTGATGGACATTCCCCATAGATCTTCTGTCAGTTTTATCTTTATTTGCTTAAAAGCTTTTATCACTGTTATTGGGTTTATATGTGAAAAGTTAAATTCAGTCGGGCATGCTGAAACGTTAGCGTGTAATAAACCATAAGCGAGCGACGGCGAAGAATTTAAGGTTTCAGTAGTTTTAATTGGGATGCTGGTAAAGAAATTTACAAACTCTTGAGCAACCTCTTTGCTATCTCTAACAAGTCCATGTGTAGTCTCAAGCGTGTAATCAGTATTATTTCTTTTGTTCCTGTTTGTTTCATTGTTAATAATTTTCCAAACCGTCCTAATTTTATTTTCTGCGAATTTAACCTTATTGCTAATGTATAAAGCCTTAGCTAGTTTACATGAATTTTTAAAAATTCTTGAGTAAGTAGCAACATACTTATTAAAAGTTTCAGTGTTTATATAAGGCTTAAGGCCATACAGCTCGTAAAGTCTTTCCCTACTTTTCCTGATTCCTTTAGTCGCCCAGTCACTGAATAAAAACTTACGGCATATAGTTTTAGTTTTCTTCTTAAAAGTGTTATTGAATTCTGTTTGAACAACTGAGAAAACTTTTTTGTATAAAATATTACCATCGTTCACTGTGTGGTCCTGACAACTTAACTTACCAATTAAAGCGTTGTTAAATTTATTTAATTTGCCGGATGTTATTGGTCTGGATTGAATCTGCACTTGCTGTATTGGTATGCTGGACTCAAATGTTACCAGTAGCCCACTATGATCTGAAGGCAGACAATTCATAATGGCTTTGTTTAAGTAGTCGCAGCAACAAAAAACATTATCAATACATGTAGCAGTAGTCACAGTTGTTCGGGTTGGTTCCTCAAACACATGCGACAAATTAAATGATTTGAAGAGATTCAATAGTCTACTGCTATCTGAATTATTTTCTAAAATATTTATATTAAAGTCACCACAGATTATGACTAGTTTATTACCAGTTGTAAGTTTTGCCAAAACATCTTCCATCACTGACTCAAATATACAGTAGTTTTTATAATTGGGGGGTCTGTAAACGCACACTATAATATGCTTATCCAGCTCAACACAGGACAGTTCAACACTATGTTCAACTGATAGATCTACAATATCTTTACGAGATTTTGATTTAATACCATTTTTGATTAAAATAAGTGAACCTCCACGTAACATAACATTTCTGTTAAAACAGCTGCCCACAGTATAATTTTCATAATTAATAAGCATTGAATGTTCTTTCAGCCAATGCTCAGTAAAACAAATAATTTCAAACATTGTCTTTTCTAAAAACAGTTCTATTTCCAATTGCTTTGCAGAAAAACCTTGAATGTTTTGATGGAATAATTTTATAGAATTCTGCTTAGCCCCTTTTTTTAAATTAACTATGTGAGAGCAAGAAGGTACCTTCTTGTTGGTGGATGTACTCCTAACTATTTGGTTATTGGTACCCTCCCTTGTCCTACAAACTAGTTTAAACTATAAATATTAATAGCAGAATTGCTAACGTTATTAATGTTATTGGATACCTGTAAATTAGTATTACTACTAATATCAACTACAGTACATGACTTCGACATACTATTTATGTCTGAGTTTAAAGTAAAAGATAATAGCCTCGCTATTTGACGTCTTACCCTAATAGGCAGATACACTGTATTGCCTGTCGACTTTAATTTATCAACAAAAATGTTGATGTCAAAAAAAACTAATTTGTCACTGTAATGGCTGACAAGGAAATGAATATGTTTATTCAGCATGTGAATATAATTATTTTGTCTACTAGACAATTTTTCCAAATATGGAAAAGCACACAATATTATTTTATTACAATTTAATTTTAGTAACTTTGTTACACACTCAGTGATGTCGTCTTTTTTTACATCCAAACTGTTACCTATAAAGACAGTTACATTGGTGTCTGATTTATATACATTGTTTGTTACAGATTCCATGATATGCTTGTAAGATGACCCAGGCATACAATAATTAATAGTCGAATAACTCTGATTGCTATTTAATAATTTACCTAAACCTCTTCCAACACCTTCAGAATTACATTCAGCAGGAGTTTGGTGGTAAGACGATTCAGCTGGTTCTTGATTGTAAAACCCGTTGGTCTAGCCTTTGCAATATGATAAGTACATACAACAAAGTAAAACAATGTGTGGCCAAGGCGTTAATCGATCTCTCTCTCAGTTCTAATTCCGATTACTCTTTCACGGATGGAGAACATGCAGTCCTTAGCGACTTCGAAAATACATTCCAGCCGATAAAATTGGCCGTCGAGGTATTGTGTCGCCGCGATACAGATTTAGTAAGTGCTGAGTATACGTTGCGATTCATGCTTCGCAAGTTAGAGGATCTAAAGACTCCACTATCAGAAAAACTAGCTGAGTCGATGAAAAAGCGGATCTCTGAGCGTCGTATAAATGCAACCGGTGCATTGTTGTATTTAAAAAATCCAGCTAATTATCAGCATGATTTAGAATTATTGAAGGGCGACGAAACTTTTCAATTACCTAGCAAGTATGTTATAAGAAAGGAAATTAAGAATATAATTAAAAGATTACATCGCAGCAGCCCTACACAATTAGACACTCTTTCTCAAGCCTCAGCTACTGGTAATGAACTAAATACTAGTTCTGCAGGAGACGTGGCAAACGAGGATGACTTGCCGCTTTCAATGATTGCTGAGGATATTAATTTGCGTACTGCTGCTGCAAGTTCAAGTAAAAGCCTTCAAGAGGAACTCGAAGATACTCTGAAAGCCTGTAAAAGTTCTTTCACGCGAGTTGCTACGATTACAGACCGGCTGGAATCCGTGATAAAAAAAGAGATGGATCTCTTCGAATGTGGCGGGTCGAGGGGTATTTTATTGCAATTCGCGTACAACAGCTTGTTCACGCTGATACCAACTAGCGTTGAATCTGAGAGAGCTTTTTTTTTTTTTTTTCAGCCGCTGGCTACATAGCGACTGACATACGCTGCCGTTTATCAGATAGCACTCTTAGTAATATTTGTTTTTTAAGAAGCTATTTTCAAAACCACTCCTAATTTAGTCACACACATTACAATAAAAAATTGTTAATTTCTGTTATTACGTAAATTTTTGTTTAAATAAGTACTTTGTTTATAAAAGATTTTACGGGTCTGAATAATTAGAAAATTAAAGACTTTTTTTTCAATTATTTATATTGTTTATCTTTCTCGTCTCCTAATCACAGCTAACCAGTTTCAACCATGTTTCACTTATTTAATTAAAACCATACATTTTGAAATCCACTCGAGATCTCGATCTCGGCGAGATCTCGCCGAGATCGAATTTGTAATACCTCGAGATCTCGTCTTGGCGATCTCGTCTCGAGATTGCATTCCCTAGTAGTACCTAATTTTCTATGTAGATTTGAGGAAAGCGACAAGCTCCTCAAACTTGGTATCAACATTCAAAGTCGTGGCCCTGGTGAACGAGCGCGCGATATTATAATCGTTGATTTCTCGGTAAATACAAATAGTTATACCAGTTCTGTTTTTTTTAAAGAAAATAATCACATATAAGGGTAGTAATTATTTGTATACTTTTTCAGCGCTCATGGTGGTCCTGCTAAAGGGAGCGTGATTACCGCCGGACCACCTTCAATGTCGATTGTCTCGAAAATTACTAAGGTACCAACTTTTTTGTTCGAGTATTAATTGACACCAATTAAGTAGTAATTATTTACCAAATATGGAAGTGATTGGCATTGGGGGTCCGGCGGAAGACACGTTATATCAGTACAGCCACTGTCATATCGATATTATATCGAGTGTAAGTTTCGCCCCGATCTATTGGTCAATTAATAGTCTGTAAGAATCGTCCCTGACTATATCCCGAGCATATCAAAAAGATATAGAAGTACTGATATATGTCTTTACAGAAGTAGCTATAGCATACTCTGCCACACACACTGGTATTAATGTTTCTATACTTCAGATAGCTTGATCTCTGCTACGTAAGTCATACTGACATAAACGTTATTGTTAGCATGGCAAACGCTATTGTTACTGTATTGATCATAGACCTAATAAATAGTATGGACTCGAAATACCTACAAAAAAAACGTGCCTAACTAAACCTTAAAATGGCACTTAAAATGCAGCCATTTTAAGTGCCATTTTAAGGTTTAGGTAGGCACGACGATGAGACGATGCTATGGTTGTGTTAATCACGGAACACACACACATTAATAATACAAAAAGTAAACAACCATTTGACAGCAGGACTACCACGAACACCACCACAAATTTCGGCAACTAATATGGCGAATATGGCACGTACTGACAGCTGTCACTACGTCATAACAAAATGTTGCATAATGAGCAACAACTGAAATATTGTACATTAGAAGAAATGAGACAAAATGATGTTTCACGTTCTGTATCGTATTTCACTCATATTTGTATAAGCTAATTTAGGTATAGAATAATAGGGCGCCTCCATGTTTTTCCTAGCTCAATGGTATTGATGCTGACAGCTGTCGCAGAAATCAAGCTATCCTAAATGAAGTATAGTGCGAAATTGAATACCGATACTGAAATTGCGTCGTAGATGTTCCATCTAAGTATACAAAATAAGCTAAATACCACAGTGACTCAAAAGTTGTCACTCTGACATTCAAGATTTAGCGTGAAATATTTAAACACTTCGTAAAAGCTATCTTATTGTTGCGAGCAGTCACGGCTGTAACGACTGGCCGCGGGACTTTTAATAAGCATCTTTTTGTCTTACGGACAGCCCGCTGTGTAGAGCATGCATGGAGGAGGACAAGACAGCAGCGCACCTGCTTCTAAGCTGCCCAGTAATCGCCGGTTACAGGGCCAAATACCTCGGTGAACCAGGTACCGTACAGGAGGTAGTCAGCAACAAGAAGGCGATGCTGGCCTTCCTCGAGGAGTTGGGATGGAACGAGTGAGGAAGTTGGTAGTAGGTTAATTCCCACCCGTACGCAAAATAAGGGCTTGGTCGTGGAGTTACAGTAATTTTTTTTCTATGAGTTACCAGCCCGTTTTAACTTAACCTAAAAGCTATCTTGATCTCTGCGACATATGTCAAACAGACGTATATAAGTTAATCCAGTGCTGCCAACTCGTTTAGGCAAACACGCGTGTGGCGACTTGCGCGCCACCTATTTATATACGTACTGGCCGATTGTAAATATTTTATAAGTAAGATTTTAAAAATGTTTTGTGTTTTGGATAGGTGTCATGAATTCGTTTGTTTGTTCAGAGAGTCTTCTGATAATTTTCTGGTCGAGTAATCCATGAGCGATAAAATATTAATACAAGTCCATTATTGTGTAGTTTATGTCTTACCATGTGAATACTGAAAATATACAAGAGTATTGAAGTTGTGCAGTTTTCCTTCTGGTATCACATTATCAAAACAAACTGAAAGGTATAAAATTCCTTCATTGGTGACCCCGACATGATACCTGAGCACGTAAATACATCTTCATGGATACGTAAGAAAGTTCAGCTCTCATTTTTAATGAACGAGGATAATCAAGGTAAAACGCGCCTAATAAAATATTTTTCTGAAGAATATTATCGCCATTCGCTGATAGACAATCTCCGAAACTTTTTCTTTCGCCAACTTGAACTGGTACTGATGCCGGTACCGTTGAACTTACCGGTACTTGGAGCGACTTCAGCGGCCCGTTCTTCGAGTTTTGTTGAATAAAAGAAGGAGTAAAGTGTGTGTAAATAAATATAGTATGTTAATTACGTACGGCTGCAGTCGAGGATGCAAATAAAACCGATATAATTTACTTAATGAATTTAATTAAAGTAATTATTACATTTAAATCGGTAAAATTAAGAAGCGCGACAATTGCTCGATGTGAGAAACAAGAGTGAATCACTAATACACTAAATCAATATTCATCACTGTTATTGCGCAATCTTCGGTCCCACGCCATCGAATTGCTGAGAAGGCGAATCTCACGGTACAGAGCGCAATGCGGTGTTAGTCATTGTCTTAAGAATTTAGGGTTTCGCAAGTGGCGACATAACATCTCCCTCCACGAGATCGGCAACTATTTGAAAACTCTAGTCGAAAATAGTGTCGATGGCGATGCTGGATCAATCTCGGTGTCGCAGGTCTCCTTATCCTTAGTCTTAATATCGATGACATCAGTGGCTTTATGTAGCTGCTTCAATCTACGACGACGAAGTATAATGATGATAATGAGTACACTTGCACCGGATAGTAGAATGTATACCGGAATAGTAGTGTGGTATATAGCTTCAGTGTTCGACGACTGTAGCGTTACAGGTTCTTGTAGAACGATTTCAGAGTTACTTGAATGCAAACTGCCAAGGTCAATGGTATCTAGTTTTATCGTTTTCATTGGTAAGTTATACAAATTCTTCTTTATAATCGGTAAGTCCATAATATTCAATATCTTTCCCTTAGTTTGATCATGACGATTGCTTGCAGTAAATGCTGTAGTTCTCAGCGCGCAGCCTTTGAGTATGATGGATAAGTAGCTCCCTTTCAGCATTCTATAATTAATTATCTTCAGAACAGGTTAAACGAACTTTCGTAGGTTTAGGAAAGCTCAGAATGCAGTGTTGGTCGTCTAGTTGCTCCATAGCTTCAGAAAACAGGATGACTGATGTAAATTGGCAGGATTCATTAATTTTCTGGTGTAGTATAAGCTGCTGGATACAGTCCGATTGTTTGCCATGGTGGTGACTTAAATTATCCTCGCAAAGGTGACCGTGGCTATACTTCGGACATTCTGTCTCCATGTACAATAGATCTTTTTCGTGAACCGCTATGAAAGGATAAGTTGGAATCAGGACCTTATTATCATAATTAGGAGCCAGGGATAATTTATATAGGATAAAGTTAGTAGGGTAAAGTATCGGAAATTTTGTAACTATCACAATTTTATTCCCATTGTAATAATATCCTCCTAATATATCCTAGTCTAATTATGTCAAAATATTCTCCGAAACTAATATCTAGAAATTGATCCTTATTATATAAAACACCTAATCTATTCATCATGTCCTTGAACATAGCATAGTTCAATACAGAATTATGAATACTTCTAGCTCTAATAAATGCTAATAAATTTTGTAATTTGTCAAGTTCTTTAGACAAAGTATCTATGTTGTCTCCCAATATCATTAGTAACTGTGCCAAATGAGCATATTTAATGGTATCTGTTTCATGTCTAACATTGCTAGCTAAAATAGAATTGATAATTTTCTCGATTTTATCTTGGTTCTCTACTATTTTATCTGTAACGTTTGAGCTACGCGAAACCCACTGCTTACTTAAACTTATTTGGTGATTCATTTCAGCAACTAAATTATTTTCATTTTGTTTTAAGATTGCAATGGCATTATCGTATTTGAATGCATCAGTATAATCCAGATTACCCGAAATGCTCTTTATTACTGAACCAATACCATCTATGAGACCTCTTTTAACACGCTTTACCTCAAGTGTAGAATCTAACTGTTCCGATATTTCTTCTAATTTAGTACCTAGGTAGTTAACGTGGGGTTCATAGAGAGATCGTGATATATTACTCAATTGTGGCGTAATATTTTGCAATTGTCCGTGAACTGTCTCTAAACTATTGCGCATGTCATCAAGGTTTATAATTTGGAGGAAAGAGTGGAAATGTGAAATGACTCTTGTGGATCCAAGGTTGAAGGGCAAAATACCTGGTCCATCGTTAAGACTGTCTAGCGTTATCTCGTCTGCTCGGGCCAGGGCCAGGGTCAGGACTAGTAGTATTTTCAGTGTTCTGTAACAAACGAGCACTATTAGGCACCCGTTTTAGGCGTGATTTAGGCACAGTGCCTCTTTTTTTCTTTGTATAGATATGGATAGGCAAATCCGCTAATACCTTATCATGAGTATATCGAGCTGCTAACTTTTGTCTGTGGCATAAAGGGTTCCTAATAAAAACTTGTTGCTCTGGTTCATAATTTTTTTCAGGTTTTCGATTCTTATTAACATTTTCGGTAATTCCTGTGCGGCGATGAAGTAAAGTGTCGTTGAGAATATCGTATACTCTTGACATTCGTCTACGGTGTTCCTGGATATATTGTTGCAAGAGGTGTTCTGATAGATTCATATCTAAAGGATCCCGGGGATCAAAATGACCGGTAATTATATCGATGGGCCTACATTTTGTAAAGCTATGTATTGAGCTGTTATATGCCAATATAGCATAAGTTATAAGATTAGTAATTGATTCTCCTCGGTGTTCTAATTTTAATATACGCAAATGTTCTAACAGTGTGGAATTTAGTCGTTCTACCATTCCATTTTTATTAGGCGTATTAGGACAGGTTTTATGATGTTGCACTTTATGCAATCTAGTAAATTCAGAGAATATTTGGTTGTTGAATTCCGGACCATTGTCTGTTACAATAGTTAAGGGTATAGACTGGAGCCTCATCTGTAGTTTTAATGGAATGTTTAATTTTATTCGTGAATGTTAATTGTTCACCTTCAATATAAAAAACATCTGCATATTGCGAGCACAATGATTCTAGATTAATGCGTTCCTCTTCATTTAAGTGGTCAGTACGGAGACGCGATAACACGTGTTTTACGCGTTGATTTTGCTCTATAGTGCGCGTGCACTCGACATTATGAACTTCTGCAGGCATTGCACGGTCCATTGAAAAGATTATATCATTTCTACTAGGATTCTGTACTTCTAATATACCCCTATTCTGTTTAACCGTAGTAAGGCATTCACGTATGATACAGTTTGAAATAGATTGTTCAGGAATATAAGCATCTCCATCGCGGACGTTAATTGGAATCTTTAGTAACTTAGATGTACCTGCTGGAATAATATTCTCATACAAATTAGTATTACGTGAGTCATAGATTCTAATAGGGTTTGAAGCGAACTTAGTTGTAAATAATTTATTTTTATAATCTATTGTAGCTTCCCATTTTTCTAGCAAATCGGTACCAATAAGTCCATCAAAGAAGTCGTGGAACTTATAGATATCAAATGAAACTGTACTTGAATCATTAAATTCATTAAAAATAGGTAAAGTAATTGAATAGTCGTTTCTAGTTTTAGCATGAACACTATGCACTTCGAATGGAGAATAATTTAATGGGAAATCACTGAAGTATTTTTCGACAGCATCAGGACATAGAAATGACTGGTTTGCACCTGTGTCTATTAAAAGCTTAAGTGGAGGTGACTCAATTTGAGTCGATGGGTTATTCTGACGGTTATAGTTCGGTGGGGGTGCTCTGAACATTTGCTGAGTTCGGGTCGGACCAAACTGACGAGGTTGGAAATGAATCGGTTTCCACTGCGGTGTTTGTTGGACTGGAAATTGGAATCGTGCAGTCCCTGGCATGCTATAATTATTAGGTCTTGGATCAGGCATATTAAACGGCTGAGAGGGCGTTTTAAAATTATTACCGGGTTGGTTATTGCTATTAATTCTTTTATCAGGCAAACGGTCATTACGATTTTGCAGATACATGGTATTAGTTTCTTCATGTACAAATTCTAGTGCTTGTTCTATGTTCTGAGGGCGCATACAACGCACGCGTGATCCTATAGGATCTTTTAATCCGCACGTGAACGCCTGGAGCGTTAATTTCTTATATAAATCCCTTTTAGCATCTATAGTAGTTTTTAAGGAGTCGTGTAAGGAAAAATATGTCATAATTGTACTAAAAAGGTTCTGGCAACGCTCATAGAACTCTTGCGGAGTGTTAGAGCTCTGTGTTAAAAGAGATAAATCGCTATAAAGAGCGGTCTCATCCCTTTGGTCAGCAAAGTTATTTATTAATGCCTTACGGATGCCAATCCAATCAGTAGCTATACCATTTGAGTTGATTAAGCGAGCAGCAGACCCTACAATTTTATTTAATATACCATTAATCAGTGCAGAATTAATTAATTCGGAACCACCTTGAACATTGTAATATTCTTTAACTAAATGATCACACAATTGAATAAACCTAGTCAGCACATTCGGGTTCCCGTCAAATTCGGGTACCAAACGTAATGCTTTAAAAACGGTATCTAAATCCAAAGACATTTTCTCAGAAAACGATTCTGTGTCCTCGTACAACGTATCTAAATTAATATTTCTTCTAGAATCTATCGCTAAGTCTCTACTACTAACTACCCTAGTATTCCTAGATTTTCGTGGAAAGAAAATTTTGGAAGGTTATATTAGTACAGGCTAGGAGAAAGCGGTCACTAGAAATAATCTAATGTACTTACATGAACATTATATCAGTCCCCTTGCGTAATCAATGTCTGGATTCCTCGATACAGCACGACGTGTAGATTCGGGATACTCTGGAGCGACTGGATAGCCGCACGGGCGGCTTTACGATAGCGGAAATCTTCCTCTTTACGCGAAACCGACCGCGAGTATCCTACCGACTGCGCCAATTACGTACGGCTGCAGTCGAGGATGCAAATAAAACCGATATAATTTACTTAATGAATTTAATTAAAGTAATTATTACATTTAAATCGGTAAAATTAAGAAGCGCGACAATTGCTCGATGTGAGAAACAAGAGTGAATCACTAATACACTAAATCAATATTCATCACTGTTATTGCGCAATCTTCGGTCCCACGCCATCGAATTGCTGAGAAGGCGAATCTCACGGTACAGAGCGCAATGCGGTGTTAGTCATTGTCTTAAGAATTTAGGGTTTCGCAAGTGGCGACATAACATGTTAATTTGTAATATTATTTTGAAATTTATTTACAGTGTTTGGACCTGTAAAGGTGAGCGCACGCTACATCATCCCCATCATCTTTGGCACGGGATTTGCTCTGGTACCCAAATTAGTTATTTAAATTAAAATGTCAGAAACCGAGGGTGAGTTCGTCGAAGCAGAAGGTGGAAACGTAGTAGTTAACCGTGTGACTATGATAGTGGAGTTAAACAAAAAAGTTGAGGAACTTACTCGTGTTGTGGCATCTTTGGTCAAACTAAATAAACAACAGCGTGGTCGCTCGCGAGACCGTAATTACCGTGATTATCGCAACCGTTCACGTTCGCGAAATAAAGGTTTTTGTTTTTACCACAATCGTTTTAACACCAAGGCTAAAAAGTGTATTCAACCGTGTAAATGGTCTGGCCCTCCCCCTTCTAGTGCTGGAAATGATGGCAATACTCCGGAAAACTAGTAGAGCGCCCGGTGCAGGCGACTACCGATCGCTCCATTTCCAGTCGCCGACTTTTCGTTACCGACCGGTATACGAATAAGAAATTTCTTATTGATACTGGGTCGGATCTTTGTTGCGTTCCAGTCGGCCACGTTAATAGGTTACGAAGACAGGTGCAGCCGTACGATTTAGTCGCAGCTAATGGCTCGAAAATTAAAACATATGGTTTAGTTACATTGTGCCTGAATTTAGGAGTTAGGCGCAATTTCTCGTGGATTTTCGTTGTAGCGGATGTTGAGTCCGGGATAATTGGATCAGATTTTTTGTCGCACTATAATTTATTACCAGACTGTGCTCATGGGAGACTTTTTGACGGGAAGACAGGACTGTCATCCATCGCAAAGCTTCATGATGCGAGCCAGTCTAGTGTGAAGGTGATTTCTGTTCCCGACTCGCCTTTTTCAGACATTCTGAAGAAATTTCCGAGTATTACACGTCCGCCAGGTGTACTTCAGGAGCCCAAGCACGCAACTATGCATTTCATTAAGACGACTGATGGCCCCCCGGTCTCGGCACGGCCGCGTCGTCTGGCTCCGTTGAAACTTCGCGCTGCCCAAAAGGAATTCGAGGACATGGTCAAGGCTGGGACAGCCAGGCAATCAAGCAGTCCTTGGTCTTCAGCGTTACACCTAGTGGAGAAAAAAGATTCAACGTGGCGCCCATGCGGTGACTATCGCGCTTTGAATGCTCGCACCATTCCGGACAGATATCCGGTTCGTTATATTGGGGATGTTGGTCAGAACCTCGCTGGGAGTACCATATTCAGTAAAATCGACCTTGTGAAGGCTTACCAACAAATTCCGGTAAATCCCGCTGACGTTTGCAAAACAGCAATTATTACACCATTCGGATTATTCGAATTCCCATTTATGAGTTTTGGACTTAGAAATGCAGGCCAAACGTTTCAACGTTTTATTGACGAAGTTGTTCGGGGCCTTGAATTCTGCTATGCTTACGTTGATGACATTTTGGTTTATTCCAGCTCCAGCTCCTGTCATGCTAAACACCTGGAGACCCTATTCAGAAGGTTGCATGAGTATGGTGTAGTAATTAACACTTCCAAGAGCGTTTTTGGAGTGAAAGAGGTTTCCTTTCTGGGGTATAGGATTAATGCAGAGGGAGTTCGGCCCCCTGATGACAGAATCCAAGCTCTAGTGGATTTTTCTCCCCCAAAAACTGTTGAAGGCATGCGTCGATTTCTTGGCATGGCCAATTTTTATCGTCGATTTATACCAGCAGCTGCCAAATTCCAGGCTCCTTTAATTGACGCAGTTGTTGCCATTCAAGGCAAGGGCGCCAAGCCTTTTATTTGGACGCCTAAGTTAATTGAGTGTTTCGAAGAGTGTAAGAAAGGTCTGACTTCCGCGAGGATCCTCGCGCACCCAGACTGTAGCGCATTTCTGGGTCTTTTTACTGACGCATCGAGCACTCATGTTGGTTCTTGCCTACAACAGCGATCAAGCAAGATGGATGATTGGCAGCCAATCGCGTACTTTAGCAAAAAGCTGAATTCCAAGCAGGCACTATGGCCAGCTTACTATAGGGAGCTTCTTGGCGTTTACGAGAGTGTTCAGCACTTTAGGCATATTCTCGAAGCTCAGCACGCGACAATCTATACGGATCGTAAACCGTTAATTTACGCGTTTTCTCAGCGGAGAGAAAAGCTGCCACCCTCTCAACTGAATCAATTGTCGTTCATTAGCCAATTTTCTACGGATATTGTCCATATTAAAGGCGTTGACAACGTGGTTGCGGACACTTTATCACGTATCGAAGCTGTTTCTTTGGAAGCGGACTTTAACGCTCTTGCTACTTCACAATTAGCTGATGAGGAATTAGCACATGCTCGCGTGAACTCTTCGCTTAAATTGGAAGAGGTTTTAATTCCTGGCACAAATGTGACCATCACTTGCGACATGTCTACGGGCAAGCCACGTCCGTTCCTTACTCCTTCCTTTCGTAGAGCAGCTTTTGACAAATGCCATAACCTCAGCCATCCTGGTGCGCAGGCATCTGCACGCATGGTGACTGAGAGATATGTTTGGCCTAGCGTTAAAGCCGATTGCCATAAATGGGCGCGCTCCTGCTCTGAGTGCCAGCGTTGTAAAGTGACGAGGCACGTTAAATCACCACTAGGTGATTTTAGCAGACCATCTGGTAGGTTCAAGCATGTCCACATCGACATTATCGGACCACTTCCGCATTCAAACGGTTTCAATTATTGTCTTACCGCGGTAGATAAGTTTACGCGGTGGCCGGAAGTTTGGCCAATGAGCTCCATCACCGCTGAAGAAGTGGCCGATACCTTTATAAATGGTTGGGTTTCTCGTTTCGGTGTCCCAAATGTTATAACAACGGATCAGGGGCGTCAATTTGAATCATGCCTTTTTCAGCAATTAATGTGTGTTTGTGCAACGAAAAGGATCAGAACGACGAGCCGAATCATCCATGCGCGAACGGCATGGTCGAGCGTATGCATCGACAGCTCAAGACAGCGTTAATGTGCCATGCTGGGTTTTGGTCGAAGGCACTTCCGTTGGTACTCCTAGGTATGAGGTCGGTTTTTAAAGAAGACATTAAAGCTTCTCCAGCCGAGCTCGTTTTTGGCGAGACATTGCGTTTGCCAGGAGAATTTATTGAGACTACAGACTTGTCTAGAAGCCCTGAGTCAGTTGTTGATTTCGTCTCAGACTTAAAGAGGCGAATGGAGGTGATTCGACCGGTAGAAGCTTCGCACCACGCGCGCCCTTCTCTTCTGTGACGACACAGTGAAACGATCGTTGCAGCCACCGTACTCCGGTCCATTCCGAATAATTAGACGGGAGGATAAGACTTTAAAGTTAGAAGTTAAGGGACGTGAGGTTACAGTAAGTATAGATCGCGTAAAACCAGCTTTTATTGATGCTGATTCTTTAACGGGTAATGATGAGGTTGTAGATTCGCGAAGCTCGTTGTTAATAAATACTGCAAATGCTCCGACGTCCTTTCCACCTCCTGCTTCGGTGGTGACCAGATCGGGTCGTCAGATTAGGTTTAGGAACATTTTGGACTTATAATTGACATAGTTTTTTTTGTTGCTCCCTTTGTAGGGGGGTTTTTCTCTGCGTTGGGGGGTGATGTGGCGACTTGCGCGCCACCTATTTATATACGTACTGGCCGATTGTAAATATTTTATAAGTAAGATTTTAAAAATGTTTTGTGTTTTGGATAGGTGTCATGAATTCGTTTGTTTGTTCAGAGAGTCTTCTGATAATTTTCTGGTCGAGTAATCCATGAGCGATAAAATATTAATACAAGTCCATTATTGTGTGGTTTATGTCTTACCATGTGAATACTGAAAATATACAAGAGTATTGAAGTTGTGCAGTTTTCCTTCTGGTATCACATTATCAAAACAAACCGAAAGGTATAAAATTCCTTCACGCGCTATTAGCTCTTTAAAAAAGCGCTAGAACGCGCTAAATGGTCGCTGTCAAAAAATCGCCCCAAAAATCGGTAAAATTCGGCGCCAAATTCAAACAAAACACCCAATAATTTGAGACTAGAAATGTATAAACGCATTTTTTTTATTTTTTTATAATCAAAATATGTCATATAAAAGAGTTACATACATTATAGTACTTGTTTAGTAATAATAAAATAAATTAGTAACGTGTTAATGTAATTATTTTATAAAATAAAGGGATCAAATTAATTCATCATCGTCTGATTCTACTACAATTTGCTGCTGCCGCCGAAATAAGGTTTGTCTTGATCAATTTTGGACTTCAAATAATATTTATCTGTGGATGAAATTTGCCTCAACACGTTGTTGGGAAGGTGATAGTTTGCGCAGTTACTATTTTTTAAAGAAAGTACAGAGTTTCAAAAAGCGCTAGATTTAGCGCTAGGCGCTAGAACGCGCTAATGAACAAAAAAGCGCTAGATCTGGCGCTGAAAGCGCTAAGTTGGCAGCACTGCGTTAATCACTAACATGTCAAGCGTGGTCAAGCGATACCATAGACCTAATAAATAGTATGGACTCGAAATACCTACAAAAAAAACGTGCCTAACTAAACCTTAAAATGGCACTTACGAGTAAAATGGCTGCCGATGCTATGGTTGTGTTAATCACGGAACACACACACATTAATAATACAAAAAGTAAACAACCATTTGACAGCAGGACTACCACGAACACAACCACAAATTTCGGCAACTAATATGGCACGTACTGACAACTGTCACTACATAATAACAAAATGTTGCCATAATGAGCAACAACTGAAATATTGTTGTCTCTTTTGTCAAATACGATTACTACATTAGAAGAAATGAGACAAAATGATGTTTCACATTCTGTATCGTATTTCACTCATATTTGTATAAGCTAATGTATGTATAGAATACCAGGGCGTCAGAGGCAGACCACGAGGATGACATCCTCGGGGACTTCCGACACCCTGGGGATTCAGTCACCGATTGCTCCTGAGGAGAGCCAGGCGATGGAGGAGGAGCCTCAAAACTAAGGCCCTCCTATATTAACACAGGCCCTTCAAATCATCCAAGATAGAGGGACTAAGGTGTGTACAAATTAATTTGCATCATTGCAGAGCCGATACTGCCCTTCTGGCTCGGCAACTGAAGCGTAACACATTTGACGTTGCCTTGATACAGGAGCCTTATCTGTGTGAGGGGACTATAAAAGGCTTAGGTGGGACAGGAGGCATGGTGCTCTATGACTGTCCAACTAATGACGCGAGGACTTGCATCTATATCAGGGGTGGTATAGAGGCAATGCCCTTACGTACTTTATGTTACAGGGATCTCACAACAACTTTGATCCAAGTGGGGATGGGCACAGAGAAAAAGAAAATTATCCTTGCCTCTGCCTACCTCCCATATGAACAAAAGGAACCAGTAACACCACTAATCAGAAGACTGGTTGACTACGGCAACCAAGAAAACCTCGACCTGATACTTGGCTGCGATGCGAATTCACACTATGTCGTTTGGGGCAGCTCAGATGTCAACAAACGAGGGGAGGATTTGTTGGACTTTGTGGTAAGCTCTTCTTTACAAATCCTTAACGCAGGCAATAAACCTACTTTCAGGACCTCGGCGAGAACTGAAGTTATTGACCTGACACTGGCTTCAAACAAGGCCAGCGCTTACATCGAAAATTGGCATGTATCGGACGAAATCTCTCTGTCTGAACATAATTATATATGCTTTAGGTTTAGTACGGCGGGAGAAGCCGAAACTAGACGAAGGAGAAACCCAAGACATACAAATTGGGACTCGTACAGGAGGGACCTAAAAGTAAATCTAGGGCGCCCTAAAGGTAAGCTTAATTCCATACTAGATATAGAATTTGAAGCTGATAGAAAAAAAGGCCTTTTGCAAAAATACGTCAGGAAACACGACAGGCCTTTAATGATGCAAAAGCCAGGAAAGATTTCTCTGACTATCATAGCATGCTGACGAGGTATAAGACGGCGGTACGCAAGGCCAAAAGAACTAGTTGGCGGCAGCATTGCACCTCCATCGAAGCTCTGCCAAATAATATAATATATTATCCATTGAGATAATATGTACTAGAGAAGCTATCCTAAGTAAAGGACATGCTCCATTTTGACAAGAGTTTAAACTAAACTTCGCTGCAGCGCTGAAACAATAATTAGCCGTCTAACAAAACAGTATAAACACGCAGCGCAAGAGCGCTTCTAAGGTATAGTTTTCTCGCGATCAAAAAGACGGAAGCGCCGTGATTTTCATGGCGCTTACGCGTTTCGTTCAACATTCTGCAACAACTTGTCACTCATATAGACTAAACTGCTGACTGACTACAGAAGCGGTACCTACATAGCTTTATACCTAACAAGCTTCATTAGAAATCACATTATTTTTCAAAAAAAAAATTAGTTGAAATAACCTTAGTTAAGTAATATTTTATTAATATTATATTAATAAAATAGTACATTAATTTAATATTATATTTATGTACTTCTTTTTTAGGACATTCCCACAGCACTATTCCCAAATCACTGCAACTCCTGAAAGCCAGAATAAATAGTGGCGACCACCAGAAAAGCACCGAGGCAATGAAGCTCGACGAAGTCCCCGCGAATGAATTTAACTGTCTTGGATCCCGCAACGAAATTAATCAGAAAAGAATAGTGGAGGAGTAGGAAAATATAAAAAAATCTTGTTCCCTCCATATCAAGTAGGAAACAGAAAAAACAAGGTCAATACGCACAAAGGGTCATTTACAACTGGGATGAGCCCAGTTGCCTGGCACACGGATAAAAATTAGCATTAATATTAATGGGTCCTAACATTGTGAGGTGTTATATTTGATTCCAATAATAAATAGGTATGGCACAAACGCTTGAACGCACGGAAATTTGTTCTAGTTAACACAAGATCCGTATAGTAAACATCTTCTGATGCAGCCTGTACATTATTCAACATAGTATTGCTTTCATTCTGCCAAAGAATACACTAAGATACACTACACTATCCCATAAGATACTCGTATCTGCCCATTGCAGATTGTACATTTTCGCAGTCAGATGTAGAATACTGATATAAAGGCGAGGCAACGAGCTAGAAGGAAAATATTTTACTTTTAAAGTTACCATGCCCTGTGAGAAATTGGGCAACACAGTGATCCACCTCCAGCCACGTCCTGGCCAGTCGCACGCAAACGGATGGAAAGAATTGGTGGAGGTGTCGGCCCTTGATGGCATTATCCCACCTACATTTCCGTTCGGATAAAAGTTCCTCCCTGACGTCAATATGTGGTTCAAATAATCTAGATATTTTCTCACGGTCACCCCACGTCCATGGTTTCTCATGCTGAATAGTACATTGCAGCACATCGTTGCACATCAAGGTTGACCGGAAGTACGCGGGCAAGTACCGGTAAGGTCTCACTACTAACTGTCCTGTTTGCTTTGCATAAGAATATCAAAGCTAAACGCTGACTTTGAAGTAATTTACGTCGTCCCATTATTTAGGTACTAGCTGTCCCCCGTGACTTCGCTCCCATCAACTGAATACCTACATACCCTACCTTACCCTAGACACCTACCCACCAATTTGTTAAACTATTTATTTGAATAACCACAGTCAGTTCCTTTCTGAATATAGGTACTTAAGATTGTTATTTCCCGCTATAAAAAACAAAGTCAGCTAATTCTACCTACACTTGTTACACAAATTGTCACATCTTAATTTTTAGTCTATATGAGAAATGAGGCAACATGGCGTCCACCAAATATTTCAATTTAAAAATCATTATAGTTACTCATTGACGTAAGTTTTTTTCTTTGCATTTCGCTGTATTAGTTGAATTGTAAGTGCAATATCTTAAAACACACGACAGCATATTTAATGCGTTTGAACGTTTTTTCGTTTAAAAACAAACAATGACATAGGCGCTCAAGATCTAGCTAGCAACTGAGTGAAGTGCGGCCGGCCGACCCCACATGAACGGAACACAGCAGTGATGTGTGGTGACTTCTCTAGTGCGTAGTACATTATTACCTCAATGATATTATCGTATATTTATAACATAAGGCATATTTTACAGTAAAATATCTTAAAATATAAAAGAAGACAGTTTCTTATTTGCCTGAACTAGGTTGAACCTGTGTTTCAGGATATAAAGTGCTTAAAAGTTAAAACTTATAATAATAATAAATTAACAAAGGGTATGGTATATGAATACTTAAATTAAAGACACAGCAAAACTATTATTTTGTTACAGTCAGGAGATCTTCTGTCTCTCCGTAAGATATGCTAAGTAGATGTTCAAAAATAGTCTTTTTACAGCTAAAATAGTTTAATTTATACATACTTAATTTTCTATTTAATCTATTGTACAGAAATGGGCCTAAGAATGTAAAGAATCTATTTACAAATACATATTTTGAGGATGCATTAGAAACGCAGACAATGTCATTTCGTCTCTTATTATTTGTGGATTTGGCGTTATAGGAAAGCATGGTGTGTTGTTTTAATACTGAGTGCATAATGAAAAGCTGGCGAACAGTCATCACGTTGCAGGATTTGTAAAGCAGATGAGTGGGGTAGAGAAAAGGGTGGAAATTGGCTACTTTTAAAATAGCTCTCTGAGCCCTTTCAAGAGGCAGTAGATGCGTTTTTGGTGCTCCACCCCATGAGGTGATACAGTATTGGATTACAGATCGACCTAGGGCCAAATAGACTTGTTTGACCAATTTTGAATCTGCGATCGTTCTCAACTTTTTTAAAACATAAATTAATTTGCGCACTCTATTAGGCTATCAATATGAGGTCTAAAGGAGAGTGTTTCATCTATAATAACCCCGAGATATTTTATGTTGCCTGTTTTGAGGATAAAAGGACAATTAAATATGCTGACTGGGTGGAATCCACATTTATGGGCATACAGTTGAGAGTTAGTAATGTTAAATTGAGGCTTGCGCATGGAGAAGTGAATATATTTTGTCTCGTCAGCATTTAGTGTTAGTAAATTGCTTTGCAGCCAATTAGTCTCAGTATTAAAACCTTGTTGAGCGTATTCGTATAATTCGTTACTGGTTTTCGCGGTAAAGATTAACGCCGTGTCGTCGGCATATGATATGAGTTTGCCTTGTTTAATGCCTAAATTACACAGATCGTTAATGTAAATCAGGAATAGGGTTGGGCCCAGAATGCTTCCCTGAGGAACACCATAACCAGTACCCTTTTGCTCATCGCTAATAATATCGTCTATTTTAACATATTGAGATCGATCTTCTAAATAGTCAGCAAAAAGTTTCAGCGGTGTTCCCCTAATTCCTAAAGCCTCTAATTTTTTTAGAAGCATAGGAACGGACACCGTATCGAAGGCTTTGGCTAGATCAAGGAAAACCCCCAGGGTCTGGTTTCCTTTGCCAAGTTCTTCTGCGGTATAATCAATCAGACTATGCACCGCATCGGCTGTGGATAATTTGACTCTGAACCCAAATTGCGCAGATGATAATAAATTGTTTTTTTCTAGATAATTAACTAGTCTATTGTTTACAATTTTCTCTAGTATTTTAGATATTGAAGGAAGCAAAGATATCGGTCTATAATTATTTACTATTTTTTTGTTTCCCGATTTAAAGATAGGGATTACAACTGCTTTTTTCAGACATCTAGGTAAAATACCTTCAGATAAACAAATACGAAATATATGCGTTAAGGGAGGTACTAGGATATGCTTAAAGGTTTTAAGGATCTTATTGCTTATATTATCCCATCCAACTGCACAGTCATCTTTTAGACCAGATATAATTCGGGTTATTTTGTCTTCGTCAGTATCCAGCAAGCCAAAAGATTTTAAAGCACTTCTATTATTTTGGGAAGAAGGTGGAAAACAGTAATGTTTTGGAATCTGTTCGGCAAGAGTTTTACCAATATTTACAAAAAAGTTATTAACGTGGTTGGCTGACAAGAGAGGTGATGGATTAGAAAGCAGCAAGCTCGGATTTGAATCACGCTGTTTTGTCCTATAGGTGACGTTCTTAATATGTTTCCAAAGTTGTTTACTATTGTTTCCTGCTCTATTTAATTCATTTTTATCGTAATTAATTTTTAAGTTCTTTAGGAGGTTGTTGCAAAAATTTCTGTATCTCTTATAGGTTATTTTAATGATTAGATTATCAGGGTTACTCCTAGATCTCTGATGGAGTTTGTCTCTGTGTCTTATACACTGAATTAGGCCAGGAGTCATCCAAGGCTTGATGTTACGAAGTTTTTTGTTTACTATAATAGAAGTCATATTACCTAATATTGCTAATTGAATATGTTTTATTAAGTACGATAACGCAAAATTAGCGTCAGCAGTATTGTAAACTGGGTTAAAGTCAAGATTGCATACATCACATTCGAGCCTGTTTGTGTTTAATTGCGTTTTCGTCTGGGGACGATTTAGCTTAGGCAGCGTTAAGTTTAGGGTTAGTTGAACAGCGTGATGGTCTGTAATAGTTGAGTTAGTAACAAGCGTAGCATAAGATAAGTTGGATTTGATCATCATAATATGATCCAGACAGGAACCGCTCTGATGAGTAGGCAATGTGTGTGCGGGAAGAAAACCATGGTATGAGCAGATATTAAGGTAATCTTGGGTCCCAGAGTCGCAGTTTACAGCGTTAAGGTTTATATTTATATCACTTGTTAATATAACATTCTTAAAAGAGCTTAATGCTTCAAAGATCTGGTTTAAGGATGCGTGAAAAGAGTCGAAGTTTCTAGCAGAAGGGGACCTATATATAGTGATTATTGCTGTACTTGTACCAATTTTGATAACCAAACAATTACCCACACAGTCCTGAAGTATTGGTTCTTCAATTGTGACCATTAATGATTCCTTACAATAAACAACCACACCATCGTTTTGATTGTTGTTTACTGCAGTATACATTAAGTTGTATCCCGGCATTTCTGGTGGCGATTAGATAGCCAGCACTCGGTTAGTACCATTATGCCACAATCAAAGTTAAGTCTATGGAGAAAAACGTTAAAGCTATCTATGTTCTTATAAATACTGCGAATGTTCTGAGTTAGTATGGTTAGTGAGCTAAAACATATGAAGAATATCTGTACACCTTACCTATATTTCTGTATTGTCGATTTGTTAAGAAAATAAATTTAAAAAAAACTTGTTATCCTGGTTTCATTCATATAACATGGTCACCCTTAATAGCGAATTCTTAAGGCATATTGAAAAGTAATCTGTTTTTCAGATATCGAATATATACAATGTTGATCTCTACTTAAGTATTTAGTAGACATTCATACTAAATGTTAGTGTCTCTGGTTTTTGATTACGTTGTAATCTCAGGTAGGTACAGTAACGTTGTGATCTCAGGTAGATACACTAACGTCAGGATTGAGGAGCCAGTTAAAATGTGCCATATCTCCCAATGCACTCATTTTTAATTACTGATTCTTGTCCTACAAATCTAATATACTTACTACTAAATGACGCAGAAATTTCGCATTAATTAAACTACTGCTTCTTTGAATAATGACGAGTCGTATGTATGGTCTGAGGAGCCACTTATAATCTGTGGTAACTTTTTTAATTTTAATGCAACCGAGCTCAGATTTTGTCTACTAAATACTCTCAAATACTACAAAATCATACCTAATTATGATAAATATGTATCCATGATGTTCCTAGTTCTGACGTGGCTCCTCAATCCAAACATTTAGATTGAGGAGACACCTTTATGTTCATATAACTTTTGAAGTATTATACTACAAAATCGAGGATTGAACCTACAAAATTTTTAAACTTACTACTAAATAAGTATATTAATTTCATTAAAATACGAGAAATGGCTTCTCAATCCTGACGGACATGATTTTTTAGCAGGACACTCTTGTTCTCGCGTTTTATGGCTGACTGTTTTTTTGAAGCGCAGACATGTTGCACATTTTGGCGCTTCGGTTTTCTTTGTGCATTCGTGGATAGTGTGTCCTTCTTCACCGCAATGTCCACATGTGGGGGCAGCAACTTTGCATGTCTTGGCCGCATGACCGTACTGCTGGCACTTGTAACATCTCGTTACCAGTGTGAAGTCTCGTACCGGGCAGGAAGTCCAATTGATGAACAATCTGTCTTGTGTGATGAGAGCCTTGCGGATGGTCGCAGGAACTTCTAAGATGTAATTGCAGTTCTCAACATCTTTTCTACCAGATTTGTGGCTCAGTTTGATTAAGGTCAAAAAGGTATCTCTGGAGATAGTTGGCAGTTTGTCGGCTAAGTTTTGATCGTAAATGGATTTATATACCTCATTTTCTGCCATTGATGCTGAAACTCCTATCACTATTATGCGGGGTTTGCGCTTTTTCGGTTCATCGACGGTAAGCCCTGAGGAAGCAGTTTGAACTGATTGCCTCAACTTATCTAGGTCCTCTTTCGTCTCCGTGCTAATTATGAGTCCTCCTTTCCCTATCTTGCGTACGCGTAAATGGAATGACGTTGTGCAAAGCGATGTCCATGACTAAGACAAACCCACTATCATCTGTAAAGGATGAGAATGGGTATCTAACGGAAACTGGACAGGACACTCTGGGCGTGATGTTTAGAACTCACTTGCCGGAATGTATACTGCGCGACAGCGATGAAGAGGAACCAGTCACAAGGGACGAGCTCACAAGGCACACGTCCAAAAATAACTGGCTCACGGCAAAGAAAGTGGTAGGACAGACTTAGTGCAAAAACAACAAGAGGTTGTCCGCAGGGTGGAGTGCTGTCACCATTATTGTGGTGCTTGGTAGTAGACTCGCTACTTACCAAGCTCAATACTGGACCATTCTATACAATAGGCTATGCAGATGACATAGCTATAATGGTTAATGGTAAATTCCCGAACATAGTCTCTGGATTATTACAACAGGCATTGAGGATGACAGAGGAATGGTGTACAAAGAACCACCTCTCTATCAACCCAAGCAAAGCAGTCATTGTTCCATTCACGAGGAAGAGACAACTAGGAAACCTAGGAGAGCTCTCCCTCAATGGAATAAAGCTGCCCTGGTCTACCGAAGTTAAATATCTGGGTGTAACGCTTGATAGAGAACTCAGGTGGAAAACTCATGTGGAAGATATTACGACGAAAGCCCTACGAGTGTTCGTGTCGTTCCACCTACGGTAAAACTTGGGGGTTAAAGCCCAAAGTGATACGATGGCTGTACCGGACAATGATAATACCTATTATCACATACGGCAGCATAGTGTGGTGGCCCAGAACAAAGCTTGCCTCGTGCAAAGCGCCACTCACCAGAGTACAAAGAACAGTGTGTCTAGGCATCAAGGGTGCTTTCAGGACAACACCTACGGTAGCGATTGAGAGATACCTCAATATCCATCCTCTGCATATGATGGTTGAATTCGAGGCAAGGAAGACATTACATCGACTTGCTGTGGCTGGACTATGGGATGCCTCTAAGCCAAGGACCAACCATACAAAGTTTGACGGGAATGAAGGCCTGGATCGGGTAACAAGCATGTTATCCGATAAAATGCAAACTATGTTTGTGTTTGAAAGGTCTTTCAAGGTCCAAATCCCTACAATAGAGGACTGGACGAAGGGAATCGATCCACCAGAACAAGACAGTCTGGTGTGGTACACTGATGGATCCAAAATGGAATCAGGTACAGGGGCGGGAATATACCCAAAAGGTTACAATTGTAGCAAAAGCCTAGGGAAAATGGCAACTTTATTCCAAGCAGAAACTTCTGCCATAATAACCTGTGCTCAAGAGAATATAGATAGAGGAACCAAAGGTAAATCCATATATATTCTTAGTGACAGTCAGGCTGCAATCAAAGCCATGGCATCCTACAAAGTGGACTCCGGACTTATTCTGGATGCTGTCCAAACCCTAAACAGGCTTGGGAAGCACAACAGGGTAAGACTGATGTGGGTCCCTGGGCACAAAGGAATCCATGGTAACGAAATGTCAGATGAACTGGCAAGAGAGGGCTCAGCAAATGACTTTGTTGGTCCAGAACCATGTGTAGGCATCTCGACGTGCCTCGTAAAGGCCGCATTTAGGGAGTTTGCAGATCACAGACAGCGAACTCATTGGCTATCTAGCACCGGTCTACAACACTCCAAGAAATTCCTAGGCTCTACGTTCAAAGCCCGGGAATGCATTTGGAACATGAGCAGGGGGCAAATCCGCTACCTGCTTGGGGCCTTTACTGGGCATTTTGGAACCAACGACATGCTCATGAAGATGGGTCTAACCGCGACACCCATGTGCAGGTTGTGTGGGGAACATACAGAACGCAAGGAGCACCTTTTTTGCACAAGCGATGCACTGGCTGGTAAGCGAATGAGTCTCTTAGGGGCTGGATATCCAAGACCAGAAGACTATAGGCTCATATCTCCCAGTCTCGTTGTAAAATTCATGAAAAGAGTTTTCAACGAGATTGGGGAGGAGTAAGGTATCTAGGGGACCACAATAGATCCCAATGGGTCGAAGTGTCCGAGTTGTTTCTCGGCCCCTCCACAAGATAAGATAAGATAAGATGTATAGAATAATGGGGCGCCTCCGTGTTTTTCCTAGCTCAATGAGCGATACTGTTACTGTATTGATACTGACAGCTGTCGCAGAGATCAAGCCTGGATCAAGCCAATGAGGTAGGAATATATACGTTTCTCTGCAGATCTATGTTTTTCTGTATAGTTGTGCTGTCAAACAGTTGCTTGCTCAAAATATTTTTGTTGTTTTAGAAGAGAAATACGTCTAGAAACTAGGTATTTTGGTGATCTGAGTTTGGAAATTAATAGGAAAATCATGCCCTCGTGTTGTATAAAACAATGTGGTGCGAGAAAAAACAAAAATAGGCAGCCATCTTAAGTGCCCGATTTTCGTAGGTATGCACGCTAATTTCGTAGGTATGGCAAGTCCATAGGTTTCTAAGTCAGTGGATCAAGCTATATTTTATAAAATATAAGTAGTCTGTGATTTAGCGTTTGTCTATTTTTGGCCCTTTTTTTCATAGAGTTTTTCCTGATAAAGCAAGAATGAAAGACCCAAAGACCTTATACTTCTTACTACGAAGTATAAGGTCTTTGGAAAGACCTGACAGTTTCTTTTTCGTCTTAGTATGGTACTTTAGCTAACTCTTAGATAAGTTACGTCTAGAAGTATACAAATTCTCTGACCGAGATCGTTATCTATGATTTCCCCACATCACCAAACTTGCATCACAATATCCTAAAGGTGAGTATAGGCTACATTATTTACTTGTAAGTTGTAATATAACATCGAGTGTTCGCTGTTTTAAATTTACTCAAACCACACTTCAACTATGATGCTCTATATTTTGTTACAACCTGATTTTAAAAACCAACGAGCGTTTTGAATTAATATTTTATCGAGCAGAGGCAAGAGCGCGGGAAACGTGGAATGAGGTCAATAAAGAACGCAATGTACAAAGAAATGTTAAAGGTAAATGCTCACTCGCCATGAGCGCATTACGCCGAACATTCGCGTTACATTACATGGAAACGCTATAGAAAACTGAGCATTTGTCTGTAGTATCCAGCCGTAAGAATGTTACATTACATTTTAATGCTCGCGAAAATGCTCTAGTGTATACTTACCTTAAGAATCAATTTCCGAATCTTAAAATTACTACACAAAGAAAATTTTAAAATCAATCAATGTTACATAGGTTCTGTGGCATTGATTGATTGTCTGTGGGGCCTTCCAAGTCAATGTCAGACTATATCTGTGCTGCCAACTTAGCGCTTTCAGCGCCAGATCTAGCGCTTTTTTTGTTCATTAGCGCGTTTTGGCGCCTAGCGCTAAATCTAGCGCTTTTTTAAACTTTGGACTTTCTTTAAAAAAAAAGTAATTTCGCAAACTATCAACATCTAAACGACGTGTTGAGGCAATTATCATCCACAGATAAATATAAATTCAAGTCCAAAACTGATCAAGACCAACCTGACCAACCATATAATTCGGCGGCAGAAGCAATTGTAGTAGAATCAGACGATGGTGAATTAATTTATTTCCTTTTTATTATGAAATAATTATAATAACACGTTATTATTTTATTTTATTATCACTAAACAAGTACTTTAATGTATTAACTCTTGTTTATGACATATTTTGATTCAATAAAAAAAAACCTTTATACGTCCCTGTCTCAAATCATTGGGTGATTTGCTTGTATTTGGCGCCAAATAAAGCGTTTTCTTTTACAGCGACCATTTTGCGCTTTCTAGCGCGTTTTTAAAGAGCTGACAGCGCGTTTTTCCTTAGACGAGTTGGCAGCACTGGACTATGTATTTTCAACAGTGCTGCCAACTTAGCGCTTTCAGCGCCAGATCTAGCGCTTTTTTTGTTCAATAGCGCGTTTTATCGCCTAGCCCTAAATCTAGCGCTTTTTGAAATCATAATGATATGCACATCTACTATTATTTATTCTATGATAAACTTAAATACGGAACAAATCACTAATTGTTTTAGAACTAATACACCTAAATGCTGCGTTGTTTCTTAGGTTGGTGTCTTAGTCTATGAGTTGGGAATTCCTCGTGATTGCAGCACTGATTCTTCGCTAACTATTTTTTACTTATGTTCTATTGTTCGACAGTAATTTATAAATTTCCGACAGTTATTCTGAGTCAGTTTTAGGACTGTTGACTACATGGTGTTGATATTTTTTAAGTGCAAACAGCGCGTTTTTGCTTAGACGAGTTGGCAGCACTGATTTTCAATATTTTGACACATGACAACCTTTATTCAAGTTTATTCGACTCTGTCCGTAGTATCTCTAAGTAGTCTGTGTCGGTCCAGAGTAAATTTTCGCTAGTGTAATTTTTTTTCTATGACTCGATTGGTTTCATGTTTCATTTCATAATTTCATAATTCATTGATCATTCCATAATCCATTCACATTCAGGCTCGGTCGGTCGCGGTTTTATGAATTGTATTTGTTGTACAAAGAGTAAACTAATAAAGTTGTTGTATGATGAATGTCAAGAGAACAGTTTGTGTGTTATTGTTTCTTAATATTGGTTTTAATTTGTAAGTTGTACAAAGAAACATATGCCTAAAGTCTAGAGCCCCTAAGAAGACCCACTGACCAAATAATCATTGATACGCAATAAAACTCAAGTAACCATGCAGCAACAACACAAAGATGCTATTCGTAATAACTTTAGTTCGCTGGTGGAGCGAACGGACCTCGACTCGGTCGTTACAGCATTATATGAAAAAAGTGTTTTCTCCGAGCAAATGATCGAACCGTACAGGGTAAGTGAAAGTATTGAGTCTACGTTTCCAAATAACTATGAGCAAGCTATGAGTCATACATTAATTTCATGTTACCTGGAACCTCAGGTTCATAACTTAATTTTTAAAGTAGGTATCTATTGGTCTCCATCCTTGGTTTGCCTGTTCCAGATATCATGTGAACATAATGATAGTCCAACCACTAGAAAATTGTTGGAACATGAATGCTGCAAAGCTAAATTATCATTATACTTACATGATGCAACATGTTTAAGGGTGATTCTACAAAACTTTTTTTTTATGGATACTTTGTTTACTATAGTTTTTAATTACATCTACAATTTCTTGGTATTTAAGATAGCTAATCTAATGAATATTCTGTTTCTAAATGGGCCAGTCACTTTTTAAAGTAGATACTGAGATATTTTAATTTTAAACAAACTTTGAATAAATTTCATAGAATCTAAAAATGCACATATCTTTTAGTAATCAAATTGCATCAGTAATTGCTACATAACTATTAATACTATCGCAGCTTTCAAAACAGCCTATTGACTTTTTAATAATGTTATATTAATTGATTTATCTAATTTATGGTAGATTTATTTAAAAGTCGTAATAAAAAACTGGCCAATTGAGAGTCGAACTCGCGCACCAACCGTGCGTACCATTATCACAAAAAGAGAAAAATAATCACGATTGTTATTTGGGAGACCCACTTAAATATTAATTTTATTCTGTTTTTAGTATAATAATAGATAAAGCGGCAATAGAAATACATCATCTGTGAAAATTTCAACTGTCTAGCTATTATGGTTCATGAGATACAGCTGTTACGAAGAGTAGAATGAAACCTTGTTTAATAATACCTCTTTATATTTTTTATAAACCTTTACTTTGTCATCTCAATACTTAGCAACCGTTGTTACTTGTCAATTATATTTTTCCTGTCACTACAATCTACGTTCCTTATTTTATTAGTTAAATACTAGTTTTAACATGGTAGCAGAGCGTGGTTAAGGGAAATATAATTTAAAAAATCAGAGTTTGTAACTGACCTATTGTTCTAAGCATTCTGGCAAGGAAAATTTCAAAATGCAATCACCAAGTTGTAAAATTGATATTGGCCACCTGGAAGGCACGAAAAACTGGTCTACATGGAAATTTAAGGCTACGCTACTACTTAGAGGTATGCCCGGTGGATTAGATGCAGTTACTGGTACACTAGTGAAACCTGTGAAACCTATTACTATCGATCCTCAAGAAATTTCTCAATACCAAACGGCTCTTGATAAATACAACCAAATAGATAGTTCCGCATTACTATTACTTACTGCAAATATGTCAGACGAAACTCTTAAGAAAATCATGCGCTTCAACTCGTCTAAAGATGTTTGGGATGAATTGCATCGTTTATTCGACGGCACATCTGAAGACAAAAGTTACGCCCTTTGTATGGAGTTTTTCGGCTATCGTAAAGATCCGTCACACGACATTACGACTCATATCTCAAAAATCAAAACCTTTTGGTCAGATTTGAAAGCTGAATTAATGAAAATAGAGAAATACGACCTACCAGATATCCTCTTAATCTGTAAGATTCTCGATACTCTACCTGAAACCTACTTCTCTTTCAAATCGAGTTGGATGTTAATGTCAAAGACAGACAAAACAATAGAAAATCTGACAACGCAACTCTGTGCATATGAGCGCTCTATCTCGTTGAGACACGAAGGTCCTGCAGAAGCTCTAAATGTACAATACAGTAATAAGTCGAAAAAGAAATGTGGATACTGTGGAAAAGTCGGTCATAAGGTCAGACAATGTCATAAATGGAAAGCTGACGGGAAACCATCCAAACCAGAAAATAAACAGCCAAGCAATCTCAACTTAACGCTCTTGCCAGTCACCATCACCTCCGACGTAAATTCGATGCATACAAACAGTGATACTACAAGTTGGTTTGTCGACAATGGAGCAACGAGTCATGTCACTTGTCGAAACGACTATTTTGCCAGTTTTCAGCCATTTAATGATACTCGGACAGTGACTACAGCTAATGGAGCTGCTGTTAAAGCTGTTGGCAAAGGTACTATTGAGTTAAACACTGTTATCAATGGTAGAAAATCCAGATTAACACTCTGTGATGTATGGTACGTACCTGATATAGAGCGAAACCTATTTTCTGTACTGGCCGCTCAAGACAGACTAGACAATAGTGTTTTCATGTCTGAAAGGGATCACTGCTTGCTGAAAGTTGCTGAACATTTAATACTGACTGGCAAAAGAGTCAAGAATGGAGGCTTGTATAAGCTTGATGTAGAGACTATTACAAAGCCAATACCAGATGTGAACGCCTTGTCAACAGATAATTTGTTACAACTTTACCATGAACGATTAGCCCATCAGAACAAGAAACACGTTAAAGAAGTTATTGAAAAGGTACTTGGTATTAAAGTTCGTCTAGATTCAGACTTATGTACTGGATGTATTTATGGTAAAACTCACAGACATGTATTTGGAATGAGAGAACGAGCTAAAGTACCTGCGGAAATTATACACGCTGATGTATGCGGTCCATTTCCCCCTTCCTTCAATAAATTTCGCTATTTCGTTCTATTCAAAGACGATTACAGCAAATACCGACACGTTTATTTCATGCGACAGAAATCGGAAGTTCACCTCAAGCTCCGACAAATGTTACAAGCATGTAAAGTGGCTGGACATACTGTTAAAGAATTTCTTAGCGACAATGGAGGCGAATTTAATAATGAGAACGTCAAGTGCATTTTACAAGAAGCTGGAATAAGACAAAGGCTCACGATGCCATACACGCCGCAACAAAATGGGCTCAGTGAACGTGAAAACAGAACCTTAGTTGAAGCAGCTCGCACATTGATGCATGCTCATGAAGAGTTACCTCTTGCTACGTGGGCAGAACTGATTAACACCGCTGCATATGTCTTGAACAGAACTGGACCAACTATAGAAACTGGTAAATCGCCATTTGAGTTGTGGTATAAGAAGAAGCCAACAATAAGTCACCTTAAAATAATTGGATGTGAATGTTATGCTCATGTTCCTCAACAAAAGAGAACAAAGCTATCCAAAAAGGCCGAGAAATGTATTCTCATCGGATATGACGGTGACGAAGGCTATCGCTTACTAAATAAAAATGGTAAACTCATAAGATCAAGAGACGTTACATTCAATGAGTCAGTACTGACGCCTATTGGCCTTACCGAGGATTCAGAAGAAAAACCCTCGGTAAAAATCTATTTTCCACTTTCAACACCACCAATGTGTAATGCAAGGGAGGATGATCGTACCGAAAGCAGCTCAGATCGCACTTCAAGTAGCCCTGATGAGCCTAGCTTGACTATGCCTTCCACATCGCCGGATCCAGTTGTAAGTCAGGAAATAGAAAGCAGCCAAGATAACCCTACTGAACCATTTGAACGATCACTAGAAGCATCACTACCAGGATCACCCTCTTATGAAGATGCTCTAGGTGATGTTATTGATGATGAGGCACCAGAACACTCAGATAATATAGCTGAGATAAATAATAGAATGACTCTACGTGATAGAAGTCAGATACGACCGCCTACTCGATTTGAAGATTATATCATGTTAGCTGATGTTTTTAATGGGATCAATGAACCCAACACCTACAAAGAAGCAATTAATAGTTCACATAAAGATCAGTGGGTCAAAGCAATGGATAATGAGGTGAAGTCTTTAAAGGAAAACAAAACCTGGATACTGGTTGATCTTCCAAGAGACAGAAAGCCTATATCATGTAAATGGATATATAAAATTAAAACCAATGCAGATGGCTCACTAGAAAAATTCAAGGCAAGGCTAGTTGCTAGAGGATATACACAGAAAAAGGGCATCGACTACGATGAGACTTTCAGTCCAGTTGCTAAGATGACAACGATAAGATCTGTCCTAAGCGTTGCTGCAAATGAAGGTTTAAAGCTCACACAGTTTGATGTATCAACCGCATTCCTGTATGGTTCATTGAATGAAGAAATCTATATGAATCAGCCTGATGGCTATTGCGATGGATCAAATAAGGTGTGTAGACTCAAGAGAAGTCTATATGGTCTAAAACAAGCACCTCGGTGTTGGAACAAATGTATGGTGGATTATTTAAAAACAATTGGCTTTAACCAATGTGATACAGACCCCTGCCTGTTTATCCGAAACCGTGGAAATAACAAAATCATTCTTGCTCTGTACGTAGATGATGGCCTTGTAGCTGCAACAAATCAAGATGATTCTGAAAAGTTCATTAGAGAATTAAAAAGGAGATTCAAAATCACTATAAAAGATGCAACATATTTTCTTGGTTTAGAAATAAAGGAACAGAATGGTAATATAAAAGTATCACAGAAGCACTACGCTCAAAAAGTGTTACACCGCTTTGGTATGAGTGATTGCAAACCCGTCACCACTCCTATACAGAAAGATGGATTGCCAGAACTGGATAAAGAGTTGGTAGAACCCACTTCATTTCCGTATAGAGAAGCTGTGGGTGCACTTGCATACCTGACTGTTGGCACAAGACCTGATTTAGCATACGCTGTAAGCGTTATATCCCGAACTTTAGAGGACCCTTCCAAAGAAGATGTTCAAAAGCTTAAACGTATCCTAAGATATATCAAAGGAACTTTGGATCTTGGAATAGTTTTTAAGAAGAGTTGGAAAACTGGAATTCTGGAATGTTACAGCGATTCTGATCACGGTGGAGATCAAACTACTGGACGATCAACATCAGGTATACTATGCTTATACTCTGGAGGAGCTATATCTTGGACAAGTCGGCGACAAACATGTGTAGCAATATCAAGTACCGAAGCTGAATTGGTTGCTGCTAGTGAAGCTGCCCGAGAGATTGTCTGGATCAAAAGACTCTTTGGTCAAATATCTAACTTGAAGGACATACCCAAATTGAAAGTCGATAATGATGCAGCCATAAAGATCTCACATAACCCAGAGCTACACAGAAGAACTAAGCATATTGGAATAAGACATTTTTATGTTAGAGAACTTGTAGCTGATGACGAAATATGTGTGGAATATGTTCCTACTGAATTCCAACTAGCGGATCTGCTGACCAAAGCGTTGCATAAGCCACGAATTGTATCAATTACAATGCAGATTGGTTTGATAGCGTAAGGGTTAAAAAAAAGGGAGGATGTTACGAAGAGTAGAATGAAACCTTGTTTAATAATACCTCTTTATATTTTTTATAAACCTTTACTTTGTCATCTCAATACTTAGCAACCGTTGTTACTTGTCAATTATATTTTTCCTGTCACTACAATCTACGTTCCTTATTTTATTAGTTAAATACTAGTTTTAACAACAGCCTGGTGACAGACAGACTGCAGAGTCTTAGTAATAGGGTTCCGTTTTTACCCTTTGGGTACGGAACCCTAAAAACAATATAATACCTTTGCCTGAAAGTTAACATAAAATTAATGACAATAACTATGAAATAATAAACTAAGAATTAACTATCTCAGTCTTCATCATCTTCTTTTTACCCGACTGCCGAAGCAGGGTAATGTGTTTATCAGTCTATGTATGTATGTTTGTACCTATGTGGCGTTCTAGAGACCAAACGCGTTGGCCAATTTTGTTGACATTTTTAGTAATGTTGTATCTTAATTTGTTTCTCTATTATTTCATTTTGAAATATATCTTTCCTAATCAAATTTTGTTTTGTCTTGGAAGCCGGTGTGATGGCTTAAACTGAAATAAGTGAAAAAAACGCTTCACACGGTAACAATTCAAAGTGACCTAAAGCAAAAAATATAAGTACCCTGGACTCACGTCAGTCCTCTGGCGCAATATCTCACAAAGGACGCCAACAATCTGACGAAAAAGACATAAATTTTGAGGTATTAATTAGAACATGTGTTCATATTTTAAATATGAACAACCAAAATTATTAGGACTGATTGTTAGTCATAAATAAATGTTGTTGACTGTATGTTATTATAGATATTTTACTAATATGTTTTTAGGATTGTGCCACGCCCTAGAATTGACCTTTTGAGGATTTTTTGTCTTTTTTACATAAATACATTTAAAATAAATACCTGCAATTGGATGACCAAATAAAATACTTTTAATTGTTTAAAAAGAAATTACAACAAAATATATAATACTCACAGTGGATCTTTGTGTCTCTGAAGTTGTTTCTGTCAAATAATGCTCAAGAAACAGTTTAACTGCATAGAGTAAGCAAGATAGGATGATGCGACAAACGTAAGCGAGTGAAAGAGACAGTTATACAATGATAATTTCACTTTTAATATTAACACAAAAATAGCTACTGTGCAGGCTCTTGCAGCCAGTTCAGAGACACAAAGATCCATTGTGAGTATTATAATAACATTTCATATCTATTGACTGATGACAGCGAGTTACCCAATTATTGTAGAATCACCTTTAACATCACCGTACAGTGCGTGCCACGAGTGATGAGACTTGACACAGCACGTGCTTTGACTTGCGCAGTAGACGATTTATAGGTATCTTTAGTAGTATGAGTTCTGAGTGCGGGAAAGGACCGGGCGTCATTGGAGCGGCAGGCGCGGTCATTTATTTTTTTCATGTCTCATCTTTAATGGCACGCACTGTACAGTTCACATTTTATTATGCAATATGGGTTTGGTTGTATCTTATTATAATAATTATCTCAATAATAAATAAACCCAAACAAAACATTCATCCATTTACAGAATACTGCTCAGCCAGAAAGGGATCGTAAACGTAAGCTGTACAGGAAAATCATGCTTCGTGGCCCTTTGGCATTTGGCCACCTTGTAGATGCACTTGGTGAGCTGGGCTATTGGGACCTGGTGCGCGATCTAGACCCTGATAGCCCTTTCGCGTTTGCATCGTCACGGAATTTTAATCCCATCCCTAGTAAGTAATACAAAATCGTTTTTAAGAAATTAATGACCTGGCTACATAGGCTGGATACAGTCACTTTAAGATAGAAAATATTTTTTTTCCATATGAATGCAGATCATGGTCACAAAAACTACAAAAGGGCCATGGCCCAGGGCGGCAGGCTACGAGGGGCGCCACAAGTCGCATCTTGTACTCAGCTTTGTGCGCTTTTCCTTTGACTTTATACGCCTGAAGAAGTTTAAGATAAGCCTAAAATCGAAAATTCTTAGCACCCCGCCTCGGATAGTTAAAATTTATATTTGCGTTTATTTCTATGAATGTATCGTTTGTCTCGGATAGGTTAGGTTTTATTTTGATAGACAAGAAGACCGAGTTTCGTGGCTAGAAGAGCATAATAGTATTTGGCTCAAAAAATATATTATACCAGACTGGTATGCCAAATAGGGGTAAATACGCTACTGCTTGATTGCAACTGAGACTGACTGTATTTTACGCGCGAACTATTAAATTGCCTAATATTATTCTTAAAATAAGGATTGTTTGCACAGAGACTGTCGGCGCACCCTCAGTGCTCCCCAGGCTGAAGCCTGGTTAGTATGTGGGTAATTAAGGCCCTGGATATGAGGGAGCAGTTTTTGTGATCGGTCGAATAAGAAACAAAGCACTCTTGATTACCTGTAACTTGTAAATACTAGCTAGTCGCCCGTAACTTAAAGCCTGTCAAAAAAAACTAATATATCTGAGGAGAGGTACTATAAGTTTGGAGTTTGCTTCGCGCACTGTTCTGAATCTTTTAACACATTCGTTGCCAAGGACTAGTCTCTCACGAGACACAACGGCTTTTTAATGGTTTCATTAATTACGATAACGAACGAGTTAAGCTAAACTCGTCAAAGAAGCTAAAGTCTGCAAATGGTTTAAGAAAATATTAGCTAGCTTAGCTATCCGAGGCTGTGATCTGAAATTTTCGCTCTTCCATTTTGTTGCCTATATATATATATAAATCTTTAAATACACCACTGATGCAGATGAAACATATTATTATTGTTATGTTTTTTGGAGTATTTCACTGCAAATACATATTGAGTCACCCTTCTAGGCAAGCTTTGCTCAAATTCTCAGCTCTATTTGAATAAGATTATGCCGATTTCAATGATTCAAAATATTGTTCAGTTGCATAGATAGAGACACTTGAGAAACAAAACTACACCAATTTTACATAAGCAAAACCCACTAAGAATCAATTAGTGAAACTGAGCTGTCGCCTGTTCTCCAAAAAACCCCATCTAAAATTCAACCATTAATCATTGTCAGATATGTCAGGTATGTATGCATAATAACAGTATTCCCAAAACGTTTGGTGCGTATGGGTGGGATTTCCAACGTGTACCGATGACACATCGCCGTACGTCTTGTAGTCCGATGATGGAATGGATTAATATGAATGGAATTAGTTCATGCAATTCCATCGCACAACCACCGAAATCCCACAGGCTGGTAATTCGGTGCCGATGTTCAAGGCTCTGGAGCCTAGGCTAGACCAGTATCTCATTACCGATGAGCCTCTTGGCCCGATTTTCGATCGCCTCAAATGCATCCAGCTGGTACTTGGCAGATCCGTCACAGAGATTAGAGCAGTACTCCACATGCATGTTCGAACTTGCACTTGATATAAGTTGAGCAACTGTTCTGCCGTGAAGTTTCGTCTCAGCTTTGCAAGGATAACCAACTTTTTAAATGTAATTTAATTTCTGATTCAGTGTCAGTTTCATTGAATATCTGGATGAAATCACAAAAATTATGTAGAGGAAAATAACTAAAAGACATGAGTATAAAGAATGTTCTTATATTTCAGAACCAAAGCCTCCAGCAGACAAGGAGGATTTTCACAGTCTCAGCACAAACAGGCCCAAAATTGACGCAAATAAAAGTGAGTAATGTGAAAGTTCGCAATCAGTAAAATATTAAGAATAGCTCGATTCAAGGTTAATGATGTCTGTGAAGTTCGTTCTACGCTGCGATGTACCCTACCCCTCAGGCCCTGAATGCCACATGAATTTGCTACTGCTCAGCGAGTCGCGGCGTGTTCCGAGCCGCCGTAGGATTATTTTCTACCTGTATTATACTAGCCTATACCTACATAGCTAAAGTCTGTCTGTATGTGCCTTGCAGACATCCAGCGGGCCTCGCCGCCGCCACCGCCGCCTCAGCTAGATGTCTCGGAGAAGGACAATGCGACCTGCGATGATAATTTGGTGCCACAATTCACCGTCATCAAGAGCAAAAAGTTCATGGAGGACGATGACCATAAAGGTTTGACAAATTATTACACATTATTAGAGATTTTATAATGAATAAAAATAAGAGAATGGTTGGTTGGTTGGGTAAATTTGTCCATGTTATCTCAGTGTCATAAATATGACGGCAAAAATAATTGGAATAAAATTTTGTCCTTTAAAGGTTGACTGGTAGAAAATGCCTTGTGGTGTTATGTCCGCCTGTATTTACGCGGCGAGTTTGCCAAGTGGCCGTGGGTGACCAAATACGAAAACAAATGCATTTTTAATATCGTAAAAAAATACGCTGTATTATCATACGATAGTTTCTTTAATGGGGATCAAACTCTGGGTAATAAAAAACACTCATTAGAATTGGAATATTCTCCATATATCGTTTCATGACATCATAATTATGTGACTTTATAGATTTCGTTTCATCAAAGGAATGAGTCATTATTTCCCAGAATTAAATTCCTGTATCCGTGATGACAAACGGCAAACTTAAGGAAACCCTCATTTTTAACTAAAAACTTGTTTATTTTTTTACGGTGTATGTAAAAACCAAATCTACAGTCATGTATGTAGTATGTCATTTTGAAACGATCTTTGGAGAATTTATTTATTTATTATATACTTTATTGTACACCACATAATATGTACAGGAAACATTCACAAAAACAAGTGTACAATGGGCGGTCTTATCGCACAGGGCAATCTCTTACAGACAACCTTTGGATGGACTGTACGATAGGAGAAGAATTTAGGGCTGTCAGTGTACAAAATTAAATACTTAAATAATATTACTTAGACATAATAACATACAATACATACATACAATATTATATAATATACTAATACATATCAAATATCTAACAGAGAAAGGAGAAGAATAAAAATTATAGTGACAGGTAATGCTCTTTTACCATTTTCTTAAACGTTGGCAGTGTTTGAGCACGTCTTATTTCAATTGGTAATACATTCCACAACCGAGCCGCTTGAATGGTGAAAGATTTGTCAAAAAAGGAAGTGGAATGCATACGAATATTTAATTTAAGATTTTCCGATGACCTCAAGGACCTAGAATGGGTGTCACAGAGGAACTGAAAGCGTTCTTTGAGATAAAAAGGAGTAAAAGGATTAAATAGCACGTTATAAAGCAAAGAAAGTATGTGGGCATTCCGGCGAAGGCGAATAGGAAGCCATTTGAGCTTAGTACGAAATTCAGAAACGTGATCATACTTGCGCAAGCCAAATATGGATCTGATACAGAGATTTTGAAGTCGCTCAAGCTTGTCCAATTGGTCTTGGGTTAGATCGAGATAGCTGGCATCAGCATAGTCCAGGATAGGGAGAAGAAGAGATTGTGCTATCGCAATTTTAGTGGCGATGGGAAGAAAATTACGTAGACGTCTCAGGGAGCCTGCAGAAGCAAACAGTTTGCGACTGACTTCCTGCAGTTGTTTGGTCCAGGCAAGAGTGCTGTCGATATAAATCCCCAAGTTCTTCACAGTGTTAGCTATAGGAATAATAGTGTTGTTGAAAGAAACCTGGGGAAGCATCGACCAATCAATTCTAGGGACAGTCCGGGAACTACCAACAACAGTCACCTGAGTCTTCGTCGGATTAATCTTCAACCCAAACTCAGCACTCCAGTCACCTATTCGAGCCAGGTCCATATTTATCGTCTCAAAGGCTTCTCGTAACTCTCCAAGAGCGGCTTGGGTATAAATCTGGAGATCATCAGCATACAGGTGGTAGAAAGAAGAAAGTCGTTGAGTGATAGCATTAATAAAGAGCGCGAAGAGGAGAGGAGATAAAACACCACCCTGCGGCAAACCGACAGAGGTGTGACACCAAGATGAGAAATATTCATCAGTGCAAATACGCTGCCGGCGGCCAAACAGGTAACTACGAAACCAGTCAATTACCGGAGGAGATATGTTAAAAGAGCTTAGGACGCCAAGCATAATGTCGTAATCAACGGTATTGAAGGCATTGCTAAAATCAAGCAGAGCAAGTACCGTTAACTTTCCCATTTCCATGCCTGACCTAATATCGTCCGTAATGTGTACAAGTGCTGAGGTAGTGCTGTGTCCGCGTCGAAAACCAGATTGGAAAGGATTTAGCAGATTGTGTTTGGTAAGGAACGTGCTGAGTTTATGGTGGACAAGTTTTTCAAGGACTTTGGATAGGAAAGGAAGAATAGAAATGGGACGATAGTCAGAAAAAGATGTAGGATGAGATTTTTTGGGTAAAGGAATAATTTGGGCATCTTTCCAGGATTGAGGGAAGACACCACTGGAAATAGAGAAATTGAGGATATGAAGGATGACAGGGATAATGTTATCAAGGATGGGGATGATCATCTTACGGCTGACACAGTCACTACCAACAGCGTTGGATGTAATCGATAAAATACTCTTTTTAACATCACAGGCAGTGAATTGACTTAAGACAAAAGGGGAATAATCAGGTATCGGAAGATTTGAAAGATAACTAAGCGTAGTTGCTTTGGCAGCCCTATCAAATACGGGCGAAGTAGAAAAATGACTGTTAAGTAAGTTGAAGTCCAAGTCTTTAGGAACCGTGTCAGGAGTCTTTTTTCCGATACCTAATGATTTGAGAAATTTCCAGACTTTGGCTGGATCACCGTTTTGAACAGAATTGTGGATATGTTGGCGTTGAGCGTTCCTACACACCTTGTTGCATTGATTTCTTATTAAGATGTATTTTTGTCTGTTGACGTCATTGGGCCGAATTTTAAGTCTAAACTTCGCAGCTGCTTTTTTGCTAAGTAAAACTTTAATTTCGTCAGTCAACCATGGTGCTGGAAGATGTTTAACTCTCACGGCTCGAATAGGTGCATGTGTGTCGTAAAGCTGTATGAGGGTAGCAGATAAGATTTCAATTTGTTCGTCGACGGACGAGGATGTAACTGGTTACGCCACTGGTGGCGTCCAGTCAATGTTGCTGGTATCCTCCTGAAGACGATCAATGTCCATGCCATCAAAATTGCGAAGCAGAAGAGTTTTGAACTTATGCTTAGGAGGTCGAATTTTGTAAGAAGTGTAAATTAGGTCATGACAAGAAAAGGCATCTGCTGAACATTGACCATGTTTAGCAACATGATCGAAGAGAATATTCGAAACGGAATCACAATAATAATACTATAATGCTGAATTTAGCACAATCTTCGAGTCGTCGAATCCAGTTATGTGTTGAAAATAATGGCCATCATTACATCAATTAACCCTGCAGTACAAGCGCCGGTTTTTTTTATATATATATATAATCTATATTTCTAATTATTTGATTAAAATAATTATTATAATGGCAAATATATATATTTTACTTATATTTATAGTCATAGTGGTTTCGTGTTAGTCTTTAGTTGTCGTGCTTGAGTTTCAATCCAGGCAAGTACCAAGTAGTCTTTCGCCCCGCGCCCTCGCTTCCTGCCGCCACCGATACAGTGACGCTAGTAACTTCGCCTCCAGGTCCCAGGGCGGCGATCTGGCCAGTACACAAGCCTCCTCGTAGGAAATCGTGCTGCTGCTGATACCTGCTGATGACTCTGACGTCCATCGACGATCGCTCTCTGCAGCTTTCGAATAACAGAGATGCTACCGGCCGTCAGGTCAGCCGCCCAGATCGGGGCCCCAAACCCCATAGGGGTTTCTTCTAGGCAAGCGTGCTTCGTCGTCGACTACATCATCGCTTACCGTCAGGTGAGATAGTGGTCAAGCGCAAGCCTATCAATAATTTAAAAAAAAAGACGACCCTGTGGAACCCCGCAAGACATACGGTGCCGGTTTCCGACGCCATCACGTCCCACGTAGGTGACACACCTCTCTGCCAGATAAGCCCCGTCTATGCGGCGGAGGTAGGGATGCACTCGATGATACCGCAGTACCTCTCGAATACAACTCCAGGGCAGGATGTTGAAATGTCCAAGGAAACCGCCAACATCACCCCATCCCGGGATACCGCTTCCTCCACCAGGAGTTCACCCGCGATATCGTGTGGATGTTGGAGCGCCTGTACCGAAAGCCCAACAGGCATTCGTCCAGGTCCGGCCCCCCTCTCTGTACAAGTGGCTGACGAGGTGGGCAGCGATTTACCGCTCGAACAGCATATCCACCTCGTCTAGCAGCACTATGGGCTGGCACGCGGACGGCGAGTCCACAGGGTGCCACGCCTTCCTGATCAGGACTTGACGACCAGATTTCCACAAAGTGTGAAACTGGCCCCGCTCAAGGCACGCTGTGTAGCATCGTCTCAGCCAAGGCTCTAGATCTTTCAGAGCGATGGCTTACACGTGGCCGTGGATTCCGTCGGCCCCCGGAGCCACGGTCTTGCCCGGCGCCGCATCACGGCCGCCCCCATCTCCGCCTGTGTCACCTCTGGGACGCTGATGGCGTCCTCCTCTGTAGACTCTGCGGCTGTGGACAAAGCCATCGGCGGCGGAATATGCTCTGCTCTCGCCCGGAAGAGGGATTCGACTACTTCTGCAACGGAGGCGTCGCGGATGTATCGGTGATCCGATAACGTCTCCACATTCACAGCGACACGCCAGTCGCAGACACGGCTCGCGACAACAGGGCTAGTGAGCGATACGTCCACTATGGATCCGCCCCACTGCCGCACGCACGTGTGGACTGAGCCTCGGTTTAGGACGGCCAGGCCAGTTCAAGATACCCTAGCTATTGCTTAACGTCTTAGGCCGACTCCACCCTCGCCTCATGATTGAACTTCATAATCTTCACTCTCATCAACTTCTTTACTATCGTTATCTGGATCACAAAGCCACGTGAATCACGTGGGAATTCTCCATGACGAAATCGGATATCAATCTGTAATCAAAAAATGAACTATAATACCAAAATAATACTTTTTATGTATAACCTGTTATTTATAATAATCATAATTTAAAATACATACATAAATATACCTTGAATAATTAGTAAATATCGTATGATATCGTTATGTATCGATATAATACACAAAAATCACTTGCATAATTTTGGAACATCAATACACGCGCGGACTACTATGTTAGGCCCGTGGTTTTTGCGTTCAATTGCATGCAAACAAATTAAATTAAATTATATTTATTTCTCCATAAAATTGTATAGTTTGAACATTATAATTATAGCTATTTATGCAACTGTTACGTTATGGACGGTCTTTTAATACGAGTGCCATTTTTCGGTACAAGCGTAGCGCGTACCGAAATAGGTGGGCACGAGTTATTAAAAGACCAATAACGTACAGTTGCATACAAGATTTTATCTACGAAGGAAGGAATAAAACACAGATATAGACAAATAAGTATTTCAGGAAGTGTGTTTAAGTATTTCATTTCTCATATACATGTCTTGATTTTTCTGGTAGTAAATTATTATGTGTGTCAGAATGGCTGGTTGCCTGTGGCTTTGGTCTATGAGAGTTGAGTTGTAGCCGCAACTGCTCTATCTGGTGGTGTATTTTCAATATCACTTGATGTTGAAGACATTTTTAATAAAATTTGGAACAAAATTTCACTCAGAATTATTTTCAACTGTCAACACGCATAGTCATACGGACCATACTGTCCAAAAGTTATAGTAATATTGTGCATAAAACCGCGATATTGTGTTTAAAACATTACCAAAGTGAACCTTTTAAAGTATTAACTGTGTACAATTATTGGTAGCTCAAAGCAATCAGTAATTCCTAACTAAAACAGAAATCAAAATTTAAGAGTGACACCTGGGATCAAAACTTTTCTTCATCCACCTACATTTCATAAAATCATCAATGTCAGATGTCGAAATGTCATTTGACATTTGGAAAAGTGTTTCTATAGTGGAAAATAATTAATACGATGAGTTGCGAAGAATTCACAGGGGGAGGCGACCAGGCCCCTGTGATAGTAAATGCGTCTGGCAGCAATAGCAGCAAAAAATTTGTACAACAAGCTTTTCATCCAAGCCTGTTTATCTCGCGACCTAGGAGCACATCATTGGGAAACATTAATCAAAGACCCGAGCAGCCTCTAGTCAGCACTAGCCAAGGAAGGGAAAGTTCAAACTTACCGGAATACCAAAAAAACACAGCAATTGGTCCCCCCGTTTGGCAACGAGTCCCAACTACCAGAAACACCAAGAAAAGGAAACTCAACAGTCCACCGTCACCCGAGGGTGTAGAGGTCTCTAACCGATATTCCGGATTACCGGTGGAAAAAAGTCCCGATGAAAGCACACAGACCAAGGAAAGAAAAGTCAGTAAACCACCACCTATAATGCTTTATGGGGTCGACGATGTCAACAAACTCACAGAGCTTCTAGAAACAGTAGCTGAGAATACTAAGTTCGCCTATAAAATAATCAATAAAAACCAGCTAAGAATTACAAGCGAAGACATAAATATCTATAGGCAATTAATGACAGTGATCAGAGAACACAACCTGATAGGTCATACCTTTAATCGAAAAGATGGTAGAAACCTCACGACTTGTTATCAAAAATCTACACCACACAACCCCACATCAAGCTATCAAGGAGGCATTCGAAAATACCGGGAACATAGTACTGGGTGAAATCATAAACTCCAGATATGGACCCGAGAAAATACCCACATCCACCTTCTTCATTAATCTGCAATCGGGACCAAATAACAAAGCAGCAAAACAGGTGAAAGTGATTTATCATCAGGCAGTTGTTATAGAGGACCCTAAGAAAAGAACAGCCCCGGTACAGTGTCAAAGGTGTCAGCAGTATGGTCACTCAAAAAACTACTGCATGAGACCTTACCATTGTCTAAAATGCGCAGAATCGCACAACACCAAGGAATGCCCAAAGACTGATCGCACTTCCCCAGCCACTTGTGCCTTATGCCTAGGTCCGCACCCAGCAAACTACAAGGGATGTGAGGTCTATAAAGAAATCCTGGCCAGAAAGACGCAAAAACCAAACTACACTAAAAGCAGACCCCCACAAAACACTCAGATCACCAACAGAAATGAAGAATCTTACTCACAGGACAAATACAAGGAAGCTACGAACAAACGCAAACAATACGCAGATGCAGTAAAAGCAATACCGCATGAAAGAACTTCAACTCAAACATCATATGAACAAACCACACAACACACCACCAGCAAGCTGGAAGAGATGTTCCTAAAACAAAGTGAAAAGATTGACATTATATTACAACAGATGAGCACCCTTTTAGGACTCATAACTACGCTCGTCAATAAAATCACAAAATGATCAATACAATCAAAATAGCCACCTGGAACATAAACGGACTATCTCCCAACAAAAGTGAAGTCGAAACCCTGATAAACCTCCATAGACTCGATGTCCTACTTATATCCGAAACACACTTTACATCCACCAGTCAAATCATAATAAAAAACTACAACATATACTCCACAAATCACCCTGATGGCACTGCGCATGGTGGAACGGCTGTTATAATAAGAGATTCCATCAAACATCACGAATTGCCCCAATTCAGCACGGAGCATATACAGGCAACTTCAATAGCCATCCATGATAATAATGGAGATATCACCGTGTCTTCTGTGTATTGTCCCCCAAAACACAAACTTAAAGAAGAGCCATTTACTATTTATATGAGGAGTCTTGGGCCTCGCTTTGTATCAGGAGGAGACTGGAACTCAAAGCACGTCCACTGGGGCTCGCGACTAAACACGACCAGAGGGAGAGAGCTCAAAAAGTGTATTGATGTTAATAATTTGACTACAATCGCCACATCCGAGCCAACCCACTGGCCTACGGCCCCCAACAAACTGCCTGACGTTCTGGATTTCTTCATTATGAAGGGACTCAGCAGCCTCTTCTTTAGCATAGAATCATGTTTGGATGGCTCGTCAAATCACATACCTGTCATTCTAACAATTGGTGCGACTGTTCTAAATCGCCAAAAAAGTCCCAGACTGTACAATAGCAGAACAGACTGGACCGAGTTCCGCAATATTGTTAATACGACACTCAAGCTCAAAATAGCTCTGAAAAATAGTGGGGATATAGACAATGCAGTTATGGATTTCACCAAAATAATTCAGGAGACATGTTGGAAGTGCACACATGAAGCTAATAAATGTAGACCAAGACATAATACAGTGCCGCTGGAAATTCGCCAAATGATCCTTGAAAAGCGAAGATTGCGTCGTGTGTGGCACATTAGCCGCCATCCAGACGATAAACGGGCCTTCAACAAGGCTATAGTGGACCTCAAACAAGCTATCAAAGATGCAGAGAATACTACTTTAGAAGCACACTTGCAATCCCTGTCTGCAACCAGCGCCACTGCTTACTCACTTTGGAAGGTATGCAGAAGAAAAAATCAGCCAAAACACCCAAAACCACCTATTCGACTAGAAGGAAGACTTTGGGCTAGAACAAACCAAGAAAAAGCAAATGCCTTCGCTGAACACCTCGCGAACGTTTTTGTCCCAAACGACCCGGCACCTGGTATAGATGATGGCGATATAGACGATACACTGAAGCATGATTTCCAGCTGGAATTGCCAATTAAACCTGTATCGCCTCAGGAGATTAAGCGAGTAATCCGAGCGTTGGATGAGAAAAAAGCCCCAGGGTTCGATCTCATAGACAGAAAGGTCCTCGTGGAACTGCCTAACAAAGCGATCGTTTTCCTAACAACTATCTTCAATAGTATGCTAAGAGTGGGTTATTTTCCTATGCTGTGGAAAGTATCACAAATCATTATGATTCACAAGCCGGGAAAACCTCCCCATGAAATGACAACCTATAGGCCCATTAGTTTGCTGCCTGTACTTTCCAAGCTTTTTGAGAAAATTCTGTTACGCCGGCTCCTAAATTCAATGTCAATCATCCCTGATCATCAGTTTGGCTTCAGACCAGAACATGCCACTACAGAACAAATTCACAGAGTGTGCCGCATCATCAGAAATGCTTTGGAGACTAAAAAATACTGTTCCTCAGCCTTCCTCGACGTACAACAGGCCTTCGACAGAGTATGGCATAAGGGACTACTATGCAAGATAAAATCACACTTGCCACACTCCTTTTACAACATTCTGGAATCGTACCTATCCGATAGAATATTCCAGGTAAAGGAAGATAATAGTACCTCTGGTTTCCATAACATACTAGCGGGAGTACCCCAAGGGTCAGTTCTTGGTCCAGTACTGTACACTATCTTCACAGCAGACCTACCGCAAACCCCTGGAGTGACAATTGCCACTTATGCAGATGACACCGCAGTCCTGGCTTGTAGCAGTTGCCCCAACAAAGCGTCGCAAATACTTCAAGATAGTCTGGATCAAATTCAACTCTGGCTTGCCAAGTGGAGGATTCGTGCTAACACCTTGAAATCGGTTCAGGTCGCCTTTACGCTTAGACGCCAGCAATGTCCACCCGTGAAACTTGGTTCTAATCAACTCCCGCAAAGCGACTGCGTCAAGTACCTAGGTATGCACCTGGATCAGCGACTAACATGGAAAAAGCACATTGAATCAAAACGAAAAGAGCTCGACATTAGATACAAAGGCATGTACTGGCTACTGGGTAGAAATTCCAAACTGTCCGTAGACAATAAGGTCTTGATTTATAAGACCATACTAAAACCTATATGGACTTATGGCATTCAACTGTGGGGCACCGCGTGTGACTCAAATATCAGCATAATTCAGAGAACTCAAAACAACATATTAAAACAGATTTCAAGTGCTCCATGGTTTATTAAGAATGCTGAAGTACACGAACACCTGCAGATGAACACAGTCAAGGAAGAAATAAGGTTGTTTTCTCAAAAATACAAATCTAGGCTGGAGAGACACCCTAACCAATTGGCCGCTCAACTCACAATACCAGATTGTGTCAGCAGACTCAAAAGTCGCAACATCCTTCAACTAGATGATATGTAGACAGTTGTATTACTAATAAGAGAGTTGCTCCTGATGGGGAATAGCTCTTACCCGCTAAATCCTCCTTCAACTCATCTGCTCATAGTTTTAAACTGATTGCAAGATAAGCAAAGAACAAAAAAAATAAAATTATTTTCCCGCGTCCATTTTTTATTTTATTTTTAACCGACTTCAAAAAAAGGAGGAGGTTCTCAATTCGTCGGAATCTTTTTTTTTTTTTTTTATGTTTGTTCCCCGATTACTCAAAGAAGCCTGGACCGATTTCAAAAAATCTTCTTTTGTTTTGAAGGGCATACTTCCTAGTTGGTACCATAGTCATCAGGTCAGGATCTGATAATGGGATCCTAGAGAAATCGAGGGAACTCCTCAAATATTATAGGCATACATACAATTATTTTGGTATTTTCATCAACAATGCAATCATTTGCACTCAGAAAGTACAATTTGGTGAAGTGGAACTGATGAAGAAGACCACAGATGGTCACTGGAACTCCTAAATGCAAATTATGACACGGGTATAAAATATCTCGAATAGTTAACCGACTACGATGAAGCAAATACTTATAAATGAATGGTACTGATGAAAATGGCACCATTCCGATGATGAAGCCGGAAGGTAGGCACTGGAACTCTGAAATAAAACAATGTATCCTAGTCATGCTTGGGCTTATTGGAATCGTCATGGGATGTACTTTGGCCATAAATAATTATCATGTTAACTGGAGATACCTACCAAAACTAAAAAGAGAAAAATAAAAAACTTTTTAACAAAAAATCAAACCGACTTCCAGAACACAAAACTACAAAGCCAAAAAATAACTTTCTTTTCCGAAGTCGGTGTCGAAAAACTGAAAAAAATGGGTACAAAAGACACCGACTTCGGAAAAGAAAGTTATTTTTTGGCTTTGTAGTTTTGTGTTCTGGAAGTCGGTTTGATTTTTTGTTAAAAAGTTTTTTTTATTTAGTCATTATTAGGTATAAGGCAAAGATCTTGTAGCCGCAACAGCCAAATAGTATACGATATCTTTTTTCTACACATGTTCCATTTTTAAAAACATCATTTACTTTGTCTCGATTTCGAAGTAATATTATAGGTACCTGGCTGTATGTTCAGAATGTCTTTGCTTGTGTTTAAGAATTTATGACGATTCACATAATGCAACCCGATGTCGTTATGGGTATCATAATGATACCGCTGTCAATTTTATAATTCGAATATAACGAAACCGGAGTAGATAAAATTATTAAAGCCATTACAAATGCACAAAAATAAAAATGAGCAATTGCGCCTGAGCTAGGCCAAGCCTTAGACGTTATGAATAATACAACAGTGGTTACATTTAAATAATATGATATAACTTCAAATAAAATTAAAAAAAAACATTATAAAACAGACAGAGTGAGTGTTGTCTGTGGTGTGCTTGTGTTGAGAGAGTTTGAGTGAGCGTCGTGTGGTATGCTAGTGTGGAGAGTGTTAAGTGAGTGTTTGGGGTGTTTAAAGTTTAACTTTATCTTAATGTTTTAAGAAGTTCTTCTGTAGTTTCGTAATCACAAGTAATTAGGAAGTTAAACAGTTTGATTTTGCATTCACGTTTACTTAGTGCATAGATATTAAGATTAGTATTTAATTTATTATATAGAAAAGGACCGCTAAAGCAGAAAAAACCTATTTGTAAATGAATGTTTAAATTGAGAGGGCTGGGGAACTACAGCATTTCGACGACGCTTATGAAGAGTATTCCTATCAGGAAGGGTAAGAGAGTGTTGTTTCAGGATTGTAGTTATGATATAGAGTTGGCGTACGGTCGGTAGTTTCCACGTCTGGTACAAAAGATGTGTGGAGTATTCTATGGGTCGGAAGGCGCTAACTTTTAGAACTGCCCGTTGTGCTATTTCAAGAGGAAGCAGAGTCGTTTTGGCAGCTCCACCCCAACATGAAATACAGTAAATTAGAAGCGATTGACAGAGGGCCCTGTAAACTTTTAAAAAAATTAAAATATCAGCTACATACTGTAAGTTTTTAAAAACATAGATGAGTTTTCTCAGTCTGGATTGGAGTAATGATATATGCGCACTGAAGTGCAGCGATGAGTCCAGTATGACGCCCAAATATTTAACCTCAGATTTCCTGATCAGACAAGGGCAATTACATGTAGTAGCATTTGTTGGGTGGACACATGTAGTAGCATTTGTTGGGTGGACACATGTAGTAGCATTTGTTGGGTGGACATGATCAGAGTGTGATTTAAGGGTAAGTTCTATGGGGGGTTTATAAGAATTTCGTGTATAAAATGGCATGTACATAGTTTTTCCTGAGTTAAGGGTGAGAACATTTTGTCTCAACCAGTCAGACACCTTGTTGAAACCATTCTGTGCCAACGTGAAGGTGTACTCCCAATTATCAGCGGAACAAAACAATGCAGTGTCGTCAGCGTAGGAAATAATGATACCCTGCTCCATTTTCAGCTCACAGAGGTCATTGAGGTACACTAAGAAAAGCGTAGGTCATAGCACAGAGCCCTGTGGGACACCAAAAGAGACAGGTAGATCAGTGCTAACGTGGGAACCCACCCTCAGACATTGTTTACGACCACTCAGATAATCCTGAAACAATTTCAGCTGCAACCCTCTTATACCCAGGCGCTCCAGTTTAGTTAGAAGACACGGGACAGACACCATGTCAAATGCTTTGGCAAGGTCAAGGAAGATGGCAAGCGCTTTGTTACCATTATCAAGTCTCCTAACAATATGATAAATGCATACACTTAGGGGTTGCTTCGGGTATTACGAATTTAACAGATGTGTCTTTCCTGGAGCCTCAAGTTTCTAGCGCGCTAAACTAAGTTTGACGCTGGTCTGCTATAGTACGCCGCGCGTGTACTCTAGTGTTAAGAATTAATAGGCAGCTACTTAAATTAAGAAAAAATAATAAGCCTTTTGTTAAAAATGAAGTCTTTCCTTATTAGGAATGATGAATATTTTTTTATCCGTTAGGTAGATTAATAAAAAATATTAAACATGTATTTTCTATTACGTAAAAAAAAAGAGGGACTAAATAGAGTTTTTTTTTTTACCCATGAATCATCCAGTCATTACTTCTCACGTCCCAGAATGTATATTCTTTGCGACACTATTCGATTTGTAATAAAACAGCGTGGGCTTTTTTTTTTCACTGGATTAAATTCTTGTTTAGTTTTCAGCAAAATCGGCCTCGAGGTTCCTTTCAGTGTTTTTCGCAATTACTTATTGTATCGGAATTGGCCATCCACGTCTGCTTGAAAAACTTAACCTGTATAATCAATTTCTAAATGAATTTAAAACCCTTTAATAGTAGATTATTGCATCGAGCACAAAGTAATTTATTATTGCACCGAGTGCCTGATTTAGAGCCCGAGCGTTAGCGAGGGCTCTAATCTAACAGGCACGAGGGCAATATAAATTACTTAAGGCGAGGTGCATAATCAGCTTTTCTTTCAACTATTACCTTTAGGAATAGTAGATAAAAGAAACTCATATCAAACAGTTAAAATAGAAGTTTAAGGGGCTGAATACTCAAAATAGGCTTTCTTTAAAACATTTTCTAGCCAAATCTATTGAAGATGGCAGCAGAAAAAAGATATGTAAATCTTGATCATATTTCCGAAAACTTTGTTGTGGCCGAAACACGTTTACGCACAAAAACCTCGATACAATTGAATGGCAAAGTAACCTCTTACCGTGATCTTCAAAAGATTTTTCCGGTAATACTGACCAGCGTACATTTGTACAATTAACAACAATAACGTATCATAAAAGGACGCAAAACTTCATTGTCTTATATATTGAAGTTTCATTCATTATTTTTAAGTAATTCATATTATTATGTTTTGTAAAAAAGTCTATACAAATTCCATCGTGCTTCTCTTTCCATCCAGTGCAATTCGACAGTGACCGCTTTGCGGCGTTGCTAGGTGGACGTATGTCGCTTTTTCCCGCAAAAAGCAAAAATAATATTCAATTTATTTCTCGTCAATTCAATCTGTCAAAAAAATATCAGGTATAATGCAGCCAGATCATGTAGCCTGGTGGCTTTAATTGGAACTAACGAAATCACAAGTAATATTGTCAAAGTCTGTATTACTTTTATTTTTTAGCACTACCGCTCTCACTGGCATCTATATTTTTGTTGTATATTATAAACGACTCACGTCGTTTAGTTTACTTACTAAGTCCATAACTAAAAAGTATTTGAACCTCTTTGAAAATACAACAAATGTTACCTCAATTTGAATTAAACAATATTTAAAATATAGGTGAGGTCGAATACTATTTTAACCTTCTTCGTTGATGTGAAAACAATAGAAGCAAAAAACACAGAACATGGAATGGTCGTTCCTACCACGCTGGCAGTGTCTCGAAATGACAGAACTAATAAAATTCTTCGTACCCATTTGTTTCAATCTTTGTTTCTTTCTAACATACGTCACCTAGAACTGACCAAAAATGTCAAATTCGTGAGAAATGATAATCTATTTCTCACGAATTTGACATTTTTCGTCGTTTCAACCAAAAATCGTCCACATGTAGACATAAAGCTCACCAAGAATCACCACATTGATCAGTCCTGTATTTCTAGCAATTAACTATCCCAATTGCAATAACGGGCTACAATAATAGTTTGTTAGTCTATTAATATTGTTAAGCTAATTATTAATTGATCTTATCATTTTGCCAAACCGGCACTGACAATTCTTATTTATTAACAAAAAATCCGCCGATCGCCCTGTAGAGTAAACTCAAAGACTTACACTTGGGGATTGCCAGAGAGTTACGCAGCATTCTGGATGTAAAAAGAACAGACCGAATATGGAACACGCTGTGTTTCCAAACGGGCATAATAGACGTGGGTAAAAAGGCTGTTCGGCTCAAATGGGCCAATGCCATTACGGCTCACGTTAGTAGCATGCAAATTGAGCGTTGGGCAAGCCTCCACTCCACAATCTTGAAGATGGAACGCACCGTTGAGGCCGGCCCAGAAATAGGTGCCGAGATGATTTGGACGCGTACCGTGAGGGCTGGTTCTAGACGGTGCGGGAAAATAATGTCTGGAATGACTTAGGTGTACTCTTATGAATTTAATTGGAGATGGATGAAGAGGGAGGGGACGGCCAAAGAAAAGATGGATGGACTGTGTGAGGAGTGATATTAAAGAAAAGGGAGTCAATTATAGCGTGGTGCGGGACAGGACGATATGGAAGAAGAAAACGTGTTGCGCCGACCCCAAGTAACATGGGACAAGGGCAGGTAGATGATGATGATGATTTCAGACTTTTACCGGTAAGACTTAGTAAATCTGTTTTATAAATATTAAGTTTCATCATAGTTTTTTTTTTTTAAACTGAAACAACAGTTCGGCTTTTACAGTAACATATAAGTGGTTGTGAGGCATACACTGTTTTTAGTGTTTATGTTTTCCTAGCCAAAAGGCAAAAAACGGAACCCTTATGGATTCGTCATGTCTGTCTGTCTGTCCGTCCGTATGTCACAGCCACTTTTTTTCCGAAACTATAAGAACTATGAGATCTATCTATTTAAGGATCTTTTCTATTTAAGGAGATTAATGTAATGACTGTGCCTTCTCAGTATATTTATGAAAATCATTTATATGCCCATAAAAATATAAAATTGTTTAAAAAATATAGTGATATCCATAACAAAAATACTAGGAATAAACACAAATTTGTAGTACCTACAACAAGGCTCAAGAAAATAGGTGGCTCGTTTAGATGTCAATGTGTACGCTTTTATAATAAGCTTCCTAGCCACGTACAAGATCCAAGTCTTAATAAATTCAAATCTTTCATTAAACGTAAGTTGTTCCAGAAAGCGTTTTATACAACTAAAGATTACCTTGAAGACAAAAAGGCTTGGGATTGAGCTGCTCCAATTAATTTTGTTTTTTTTTTAATTATATTTTGCACCGTGAATTTTGTTATTATAATTATTTTTTATTTTATTTTTTGGTTTTCTTGCAATGACAAGAATATTTACTTTTAAAGTATTATATTATTTTATTTTAATTATTGTGAATGTGAAGAGTATGTGGATCTTTCTTTTTTGTATTTTTTGTTTTGAGTTAAATTTATCTTCTATACCAATATTATAAAGAGTAAAGATTTTTTTGTTTGTTTGTATGTTTGTTTGTTTGTACCGAATAGGCTCCGAAACTACTGGACCGATTTAAAAAATTCTTTCACCAATGGAATGATACATTATTCCCGAGTAACATAAGCTATAATTTTGATGGGAGCGAAGTCGCGGGGGTCAGCTAGTAGTTTATAATCATGGTCTGGCAGTTTGATTACTTTATGCGGCCTACCCGAATGTCCTTTCTTTGGTATTGTTCGTCGAATCGTTGAGCTCCTTAAATTCTGAGTTGAGCTGCTCGGTTATTGACAAATGCGTGCACTGACTGGACAGGTCCACTCAATCTGGCTGGTTCTTTCCTCAAAAGACCATTTCAGACATCAGTCTACATGGTCTTCACATGATCTAACCAATATTTTGTCTGGACTTTAAAAGAGACTGTGACCTCTGAGTTTGTTTCGGCCTTTCTTCTCAGAGTAGTCAGATAGGAATCGCCGACCTCATCTAGTTTTAAAAAATATGTTCGACATGTAAAAGTGTTTGTACAAACCAACTTACAGAAATAAAATCATTTATGCTGTTGAAACTTGGTAAATATTTTTAATACGTCATAAGTCGTAAACCACAATTTAACAAGTACGGAACCCTTCGTGCGCGAGTCCGACTCGCACTTAGCCGGTTTTTTTTATGGCATGCGTTGTGCCTGGCGCATATAAACATTTTCTTTCTTTCTATATTATCTTTAAACACCTACACTGTACCAATACTTATAGCAAATAAATGATTGATTGATTGATTGATATATAATAAACAATAGCAACAAATAGTTTCAGCCGTTCTCTAGTGAGACGCTTACAATCACATACAAGATGGTGTATTTCTGTTGCCGCTATAACAACAAATACTAAAAACAGAACAAAATCAATATTTAAGTGGGGCTCCCATACAACATACGTGTTCCTTTCCGTTTTTTGCGATAATGGTACGGAACCTTTGTGCACGAGTGCAACTCGCACTTGGCCGGTTTTTTTATTTATATAGATAGATAAAGTTTACATGACCGTGTTTTTTGCGCCCTGTCTATTTGTTTTTTAACTCTAATATACAGAAAAGCGGCACCACGTGACCTCACCATAGAGGGCTGATGTATATCAAAACCAGGAAGTGCTTTGTAATTATTATATTCCAGGATAGCGGAAAGTCACCTTGTAATTAGTAACTAAATGATATATTAAGATTTCAAGAGAATACTAAACAAGGAATATGAACCTACTAATTGTACAAATGATATTAATAGCGTCATACATTCTATTGCATATTTTAAAAATGCCTAAAAAAGACCATTCCAATCCTAGTAAGTTTTGGATATTTCCTAATTTAAGGTGTCTTTACAATTTGATGTGACTTTGCTATTGTAAATAATGATAAAATTGATTACTGAAAGCACCAAATCTCAATTCAAAATTAAAATTTCCAGTTTAATATTGCACAGTCCATTTCAGTATAGTAAAACTCATTAAAATAATATAAATAAAATTATCTAGCTATTAAACCAATATAAAAAAAAATGTAACGTACTGTGTTCTTATATGTGGCAGTCGCATAGAAGCTGACATAATTATAATATTTATTCAATTTGCACGGCAAAGACTCGTATGACACTAGCCAGATTACCTATTTTAGTGATCTTTATTTTCGTAGCAATAAGGTTGCATTCATAGGCAAAATAACAGTGAACGATCTGATGTCAGATGCTAGCCAGTTTGAAATAAGAACTAGCGCGGTTATATTTTTGTAAAAAACCATCGGAAGAGTCCGTTTATGATGCGGGCCTCTGTGGTCGGCCTTGTGTATTTAATTTTAAAATACTTTTCGCTCCAATTTAAGTTTGCCCCTAAACTATCGATGACAGTGGGCGTGGCTTAGAACCTCAGATGTCGATTGTCAACTGTTCGTCCTCAGCCCCTTAAGTATTGAAATTAAAAGATTTTCTATAACACTGTCGGCTTCATTTAGAATGTTTTCCGGAGTTAATGTGTCGCTAGATGATTCCATTTTAATTCGAAGCCGATGCACTCAAAATCAGATAGTATCATACTTTATCGTTTCCAAATATATTGTCAAGCAAAATTAACAAAGTTCCCGCCAAATCACTTTTTTAAATTTCTTTCATTTTTAAATCAGAGGTAACAGCAATCATTTTTTAAATTTGGAACAAGTAGGATAGAAACGAATAATACGGACGTAAAAAAAAAGTATTGATATCGGCTGGCTGAATAGAGCTAATCCATTGAGATTGGCACCTTTTGGTGCGATTAAAAAATAAACTGTGCAATAATGAAATTTCATACATTTTTATTGCTCTAGAGCATTAAAGACTCGCTTTGTACTGAGTTTTTAGTGTGATTGTGAAGAAATAGCATAGTTGGAAGAAATAACCTTTTTATTGCAGGAAACTGATCGCTGTCCTTGTCCCTTTAGAATTTCAGATCTTTAGAGCTTAAACTCGCGCGGCTAGATTGTTTTATTTGAAACCACGAGGTCAATACTTAACCTATAAGAAAAAACGTGCTATGTTTTAGGCTGAAGTCAGAAAATATTTCTCTACAGCTTCCAAGAGTCTACCTCTTGGATGGAACCTGTAGAGAAATATTTACTGAGTATAGTTACGAGTTGGAGCTGACTATCGTGATCGGCTCTTAGTTTCGAGGGTTGAGGGAACTCCTGGGTCCTTGGTCCTACGTCTTCCGAGTTTGGACTTTCCTACACATGGTGACCGGGACATCCCACCCCCCAACATCCCCTTTGTATTGGCCCCATAGGGTGCCCCCCCACCCCTCTAATTTTTACCGCCCACCCTCCTCCAGTGTTCGACCCCTCTACAACTTAATGTCCCCCCCAGCCCCCCTCTGATTTCCTCACCCCCCTCGGGAGGTTTTTGCCCTTGGGCAGGATAGATCCTCGGAGTTTGGGTTCTCCTTAATCTGCCCGAGGAGCTCGTTCGTTTAGCCTTGGCAGACCACCCCCCCTCCCCCAGTAAAGAATGTCAGTCTCTAGAGGGCTTTCGCCCAAGTCCTTTAATTACAATAATACTACACTAGATTCAAATAGATAAGCATATAAAGTTCTCACCAAAGAAGTCTTGTTGCAGACTTGAAACTATACCGGACGCGCGGGCGCAACCGCGGCATGCTGATAGACTTCACGTACTCGGAGTTTGAAAATGACATCGAAACGAAGCGCAACGGCAGCAACGTGGACAGCAATAACCTCAAGTACCTGTTCTCTGAGCTCGGTTACCGCCCGTTCCGTTACCAAAACCTCACCAGAAGCGTAAGTCTATACCTGTTTTTCATTTATTAGAAACCTTGCATAAAGTTAAGTTTTCTTTTGCTAACTAAAGACGTTGACGCTCTTTTAAAGTTTGTGTTTTTTTATTTATGTCTCAGGCAACGAAACGATTAGCTATCGACTATTTTCTCGCTGCAGAAACGAAAAAAAGATACAGAGGCCGTGTCAAAAAAGAGACACATATATTAATATTTGATCGCTGGCTGTTTACACTGCCGGCGACTCTCTCGACACAAGTTTGTTGCAGCGACAAGAACTATCAAAGATAAAACTCACTCGTACGCAAAATACACGAAAAACAGCTCGTTTTAATCTAATCTAACCTAAAACTCACTCAGCAATACTCGCTCGGCGATGCTCGCTTGGCGGTCAGAACTCACGCCAAGAGACCAACCAACCAACGCGTGCAGGACTGGACGCCCGAGCGAGTGGTGCGAGTATTCGCCCGTCGCACAAAAACATTCGCTCATAGCCGAGCGGTAAAACTATCGGGACTACACGCTCGTTGCTTGTCAAATCGTATCTAGGTTCTAGCGCAACTCGCTGATCGTTGGTGGTAGGACAAGTGCCAAAAGCGGCAGCACTTTTTATCCCGGTAGTGATGTTAGTACGTTTCCGTGGGATAATTTTCTACGTTTAGAATTGCATAAAACTGACAACTATCCAGCTCAAACCGCTAAAGGAACTTATGTTACGTAATTTGTGAGAGCGCTCTCAATATGTTTAAAGACCATAGGAAAAGGAAAAAAACAGAGAACTGAGCTTACGTAACTTCTCCCCAGCTTTAATTACTAATAAGAAATTGTGAAGGATGGATTGAACTTTTGTGCTGATTAACAGCCTATTCTTCTTAAACGGTCAGTTATTTTTAGTGAGGTTGTGCCTGCGCGTTCCAGGAGACCATCGCCACCCTGAAGTCCCTGCACACGGTGCTGGAGGACATCGAGAGCGTGTTCATCGTGGTGTCGTCGCACGGCTACGAGCGCGCGCACTCGTCCGACCTGGACGTGCGCTGCAAGGACGGCCAGCTCGTGTCGCTGTACGAGATCATGGACTACTTCAACAACCGCAACATGCCCGCGCTTATCGGCGTGCCTAAAGTCTTCATTTTCCAGATGTGCAGGTCAGTGACGTTTATACCAAGTATCTTAGCACATTCAGGGTGAGAAGATGATAGCGGTGCGGCTTGTTGAGAGAATACCAAAACTTAATTTGACAAGTTTCAGATAAGAGCCCTTTGGTCAGAGGTCCACTTTCAGATTTCCAAAAAGGACACTTAACAATAATTTCATCGTTATCAAATATCACCATTGATGCTGCTAATTTCAGGCCTTATGCTCTAGTTTCTTCTAATGTCATGATGGCCCAGTCGCTAAGACCTCGCCTGTCGTGCTTGAGGTCGCGTGTTCAAATCCGGGCGAATACCAATATTACTTTTTTCTAATTCATATGTTTTTTTCTTTTATCTTGGACATGACAGGCTACGGTGAAGGAAAACATCGTGAGGAAACCTGGACTTATATAATTAATGTAAGTTTGATATAGCCAAGTCAGAGGCCTGTGGGGTTCCCAGAGGCGGCTTAATTAACTCTGACACCAGAGGTGACAACATTCTCACACGAAAAGAAGAAGAACTAGATACAGCTGAAATATTTTACATAGCAGCAACTGTCCATCTAACCTTCCCCCTTTTTTTTGCGTTGTGTAATGCTCATGCATACTACGCTAGCACGGGGTCCTCCTGTGCCGCTTATGGCGGGTACGCGTTAGCATACATCCACGAACCCGCCGCGACTGTCCGTCTCCGGAACCTTCTCTGGGGTTAAACCCACATCACCAGCGCACCAGAACACACTGTACGCCGTGACCACCCCAGGGACCAAACCAGCACATGGGCGCCAGAAGACCCCGTAATGCACCCATGGTCCCCCTGTGACGGGTCAGGACAGTGGCCCCGCCACCTACCACTTTTCGGTCGTAGGGGATAGGGAGAGCGGCGCACCGTAACACCGGCACTCCTCTCCCGCCGCGGCCTCCATCCCTTAGCCGCATTGCCTACCATACCACATCGCAGCACGCTTCAGTTGCGATGGCGCCCATACAGCACCGCAACCTACTTATTGGCCGCTACGTCGTCGACTTATCGGCAAAAGCCCTGAAGAGCGGTTGGTTGTCCAAGCCACAGCTACTGAGCCCTTCTATGGATCTAACCTTCCCACAACCTAACCCCTAGGTTACATTGGTTTCAGATTGTATGGCTTCTGATTACCGTAACCACTGTCTGAGGTACAGAGGCGATTCGGTATGGAATTGATGGTCCTCCAGCCACGGACCGACCTCGGCAAGCGATGCTTAATCTTGTAGATCGACCCCGAAGTTGTATTATGAATGTTGTGTGTGGTGTACAGAGGCAGCAGCGACGACTACACGCGGCGCGTGGAGCCCGAGGAGACGCCGCGCGCGCCCCCGCACATGCCCATGCCGCAGGGGCTGGGCGACCTGCAGCACGACGGCCAGCCCGTGGCGCCCGGGGCCACTCCCCGCGCGCGCCAGCTCGGGGGCAGCCGCCTGCAGGAGACGCCGCTCTTCTCCGACATACTCATCGCGCACTCCACGCTGCCCGGTTAGTATCACATGCCGCAGGCGCTGGGCGACCTGCAGCACGACGGCCAGCCCGTGGCGCCCGGGGCCACTCCCCGCGCGCGCCAGCTCGGGGGCAGCCGCCTGCAGGAGACGCCGCTCTTCTCCGACATACTCATCGCGCACTCCACGCTGCCCGGTCAGTTGTTATTACATCTGGGCAGTCAGACTTATGAGATGTTTGATTTCTTAGGCCATTTGCGACATTTCTCTTGTATAAGACGGACCTGTGTTCTTATGCCATAAGGTCATTGTGAGCTATTATCTACCGACATAGTAGAAATATATAAATAAATAAAGTCACAGTGATTGTGCATACATAAGTGTCATCCAAATAGGGGTAAGTTTTAGCTTTAATGGGAGCAGCTTTTGTTTGTATTTATGATCATAATTAGGTACTTTACAGTATTTTGTTATCATTGTTATAGCCTCACGCTACGCCCTTTAAGTTGGATATTGATTGAGCGAGCTATTTCGTAAGAACAAAAACCCTGAGTAACAGCTAGCAGGCAAAGGTGTTGGCAGAGTTCACCGAAAACCATAACTCTCCTGGCGTCCAAATTAGATTAGGTTTACTTTAAGTCTAGTTAGATTGTAAGGTTGGGTACCCCTTAATTTAGTTCTAGTAAGTAAATAAATATATGTAAAGGTTGATCAAATTGCCTAGTTTTATTCATACATGATGAACCCGTAACAAATGGCCTATTGAGTGGCAATGGCAATTAGGCCTATTGAGGACTTGGAATTCAAACTAAGAACAACTCTCTTTGAATGCTAAAAAAACTAATTGTATAAAATTTGCCTTGCCGAATGTCAAAAGTTATGATTGTGACATTATGTTAAACAACGAGAAGCTAGAATTCGTCGACAAAACCGTTTTCCTGGGTATCACGCTAGACTCAAGGTTACAATGGGGTCCTCATTTAATATCACTTGCGGGGCGGTTAAGTTCGGCGGCTTATGCTGTTAGAAAAATTCGTCAATTTACTGATGTAGATACCGCGAGGCTGGTCTATTTTAGTTACTTTCATAGTATAATGTCTTACGGCATATTACTATGGGGAAGGGCTGCAGACATTCAGTCAATTTTTGTTCTACAAAAACGAGCCATCAGAGCGATATACAATCTTCGCCGGCGCGATTCTCTAAGGGAACTGTTTAAAGACATTAACATCATGACGGTACCTTGTCAGTATATTTACGAAAACATCATGTACGTTAGAAAGAATTTACATCTTTTTAGTAAAAACAGCGATAGACATAGTTATGTTACTAGAAATAGGGACCAATTAATTCAACCAGGTTTCAGGCTGGCTAAAGTAGCGTCATCTTTTAGGGGGTACTGTATAAAATGTTACAATAAAATACCGCCACACATTCTAGAATTGAATGAGACGAAATTTAAAACTTGTATAAAACGCACACTATGCAGGCAGGCATATTATAGGTTGGGGGATTACATCGCTGATAAAAATGCTTGGCCCAACGCTATTCCAGCTCCACAGCCACTAGGGCACAAAAACAAGTGATAAGCAGAAAAGTTCTGAAGTATTGTTGGACCTGCTGAAGACTGTACGAATAATTATAATGTATATTTGTGTTGTATAAACTCAATTTATTTTTTGGATTATATAACTGCACAGCACATATGTGAGTACTATGTACTAACTGTAAATCTACCATTTACTGTACCTATGTGTCGTTCGTTGACTTCAGTGTGCCCCGGCAGTTGAGTGTGTCATGCTCTCTCTAATGTCTCTCTGATGGTGGCACATGTGTTGGATCATTCGGTTCCCTTCATGATGGTTGAGCTGAGTGGTGCCGATCCATGTGTCATGTTCGTGAACGGGCGCCGTCAGTTGGGATTGGTCATATCTTAGCTGCCTCCGCATGTTTTTAATTACCTATTTATTGTATTTTTAATTGTTTGTTTTACTCTAGACGCTTTTAAGTGCGTTTTTTTTTTTTTTTTTTTTACATCGTTCTCACATATATGTATTTTTCCTACAAGATTATTGTAACCAAATACTTGTAAAACACATTTATGTTTTTTTAAAAGAGTAAGTTTGGAGTTTCTTGTCCGTTCTTCTCCATAACAAGCTACATTTCCGAATGGACGGTAGAATCAATTATTATTACATTTAATTTTTATTTTTGACATTCGAAAGTGCCGCTTAATGGCCTAATTGAATAAAGAAATTTTGATTTTGATTTTGATTTTGATTGATTACTCGCACTAATGAAGATGTAAACCATCTCTTATGTGATCCAATAGCTCCAAATATACCTACTGGGCCTGAAGTGAGTGGCCTATCCCACCGGTTGCAGACTGAAAGCTAAGCTAAATTAGTGAAAATTTACATACAGAGCATATTGACATTGCGCATTCGAACTTTGTATAGTATATTTCTATGGAAATAAATATGCAATGTTCAGTGTTTAGTTTCGACTATGTCAATTTGCTTTGACCCAGGCGGTCTTACACCTCAGTTTTCGGTTCGTAGCCGTCATTCGATTTGTTTCCTTGCCATAAGCTAATCGTATACTATTTTCCTGTTGATCCAGGTCTGGTGGCGCACCGCGACGGCAAGCTGGGCTCGTGGTACATCCAGGCGCTGTGCGAGGTGTTCGCGGAGCGCGCACACGACTGCCACGTGGAAAAGCTGTTCACGCTGGTGGACAAGCGCATGCAGTCAAAGTTCCACCGTCAGACCTCCTCCGTGGACCGCTGGGGCTTCAACAAGCGCCTCTACCTGCACCCCGGCCTTTATGAGCCCTAAGCTAGTAATAACGCCCGCTAGGCGTTCTGCTATTGCGTAGGAAGTTTTTACAGGGAAGGTACGACTCTTTAGGTCGGTTTTATGTTGGAATGGCAAAATATCATTTTAAAACTAAGGGTAATAAAGCACTTAAAGCATTATTCAAAAAAAAAAAAAATGGCTTATTGACCACTATTATCTCCCCGCGTGATTCACGAATTCCAACAAGATAAACAAAAGACTTCAGAACTTGAGGCGTCGATTCGACTTGACTTTACTTTGAAGATAGGGGTCAATATGCTATGTACATTTTTGGGCCGACGTTAATTTTACTCCATTTCAATTGCTTTGACCCGAAGTACATTAAACTCGTCATTAAAACCTTTAGTTTCTCAAGATACATTATGTGGGTCAGGACCAAATTTTTGACGTAATCGCACAACGGAAAATGTGTTACACTGGAAAATAAATGTAGCACAATATAATTATTAGGCTGTGTGTAAATAGTTGTAAGATTTTAGGTAAGTAAGTGGATATTCATTCTATTTACCTACCTAAATCTTACAACTATTTTAGCGATTACGTCAAAAATTTGGCCCTGACCCATGTATCCATTTAGCCGTTGTGGTTTTTTTCTAATTGCCGTGATTTTTTGCATTTATGTTACCGCCTAAGAGAAAATATGTTAAGGCACAGATAATATAATACTAGCATGTTAAGGTATGCGTTGGTGGAGTTGGAGTCTGTCTAGACTTGTTACGTAATACATGAACGTTACCTATACGATACTGCCTAGATCTTGGCTGAAGTCTTATGTAATTAGATAATATTTATAAACATTATAATTAAGCAATAAATGTGTTCCCACACAATCCAGCCATATTTTCCAGGGTAGGACACGATGTGTTACATATCAAAGGTTGCGCACAATTACGTCTAAGAAGAGTGCCAAATACGAAGTCAATACTTTACGGTTGTAGCCTTAATGTAGTATTTAATGAATTAATAATAATTAATCGAATAATTAATAAATCAACGAAAACTTTTACAAATGGATTCTGGTGTAGATATGTCCATTGTTGCTTTAATCTTTTTTTCTGTTGTTTCGAAAATACAACAGTGCTGGAACTCCACTGTCTTCCCAAAATATTAAGATGGAATATGAGATCTTTTGAAACAAATATGGCGATATTTTACGCAATTTATAAGCATAATATATCAATTGAATTTATTATTTTCATATTTTGCATTTAATATTATATAAGACTGTGAGGTTTACATACAAATAGGTACTCCTTTACAAACGAAGAGGTAGTTTTTTTTGAGGAAGCATCTCACAACTAATATCTTTAGGCCACGTTTCTTCCAGCAACCAGCTGGCATGCAAGTTGCATTACGTTGCGGGTTACAGAGGTAGAAAGTGATCGATAGCTCGATCGTGACCCGCAATGTAATTAAACTTCATGCTAGTTTTTTTGCAGGTAGAACCGCGGCATCACGGAATGTTTATGATATAGTTCTATCATCAGCTATTACTTTAAGATTACTCATTCTGGTTGTAACCTTGAGCCGGTTTCGGTGCCATGGATGCAACCAATGTTGCACAAAAAATCTATGCATCTCATGTACTTCGGTGTTTACCTCAATGTTCCTTATATGAATTTGTTTTGTTTTTATTCCAGAGTCCATGTGTACGATCAAATCTATTTATAATAACCAATTTTATAGTAACCTTATAAGACATGGGTTTAACTATACATGATTACATAATCAGGCAGACAAACTACTAGGGAAAAGTAGTTTGTCTGCCTGTCACCCTGAAGGTGCTTGATAATGTTACACTTTTTGATAATAACTATTTGCTGTGTTATGAAGTTTTGATGAATGTTTGTTATGTCTAATCTATTGTATAAATGACAAATTGTGATAAGTGTAGCCAATGCAAGTTCTATGGGAAAAGTTGATATTTTCCCAAGTACGTACGAGTATTGAAGAACTCATAGTTTTTAAGAAATATGGTATTATATTTTTTTTACAAATAAAAACGTATATTTTAATTGCTCATAGTTTTATTACACCACATCACATACAAAAATAGATAGAAATATTGATAGCACTAGAGCGCTACTGTCTGAACTCCGCGCAGTTTTATAAAAAATATACAACATGTGTTATTATGTACACTAATGTTTACAGACTTACAGAAGTAATAGTACGAGAGGGCGAGCTTGCAAAGATAAAATATTTAACACCTTTATTTAAGTAGATTTTCAAGTATTTGACTTAGTATAATTAACTGTGGTCAGAAACTTTGTTTCAACCATTAACAGTATGCTCTTCTCGCGTTATATAGGATTCTATGGACCTTTTTTATGCTCTTCTCGCGTTATATAGGATTCTATGGACCTTTTTTATGCTCTTCTCGCGTTATATAGGATTCTATGGACCTTTTTTTAACACTATCAGTTCTGTAGATCTGTATTCACTGGTTTACAATGCACGTAATTTGCAACAAACACCACTGGTTCTCCAAAAACAACTACATAAATATTTCTCATTTGGAATAAATAGGTTTGAGTTAAGTTTTAAAAATCTGGAGTGGACTTCTCAAAAAAGGTTTGTATCATGCAATCTATAGGACATGCAAGTGCATGGAGCCTCTTAGTTAGTCACGTTAGATATTAGTCAGTAGTCACAGAAGAATGAGTAAGTATTTTAAATAAACTTTGCTCACGAGACATTTTACAACGCATTCATATCAATATCATGGCTATAAATACAGAGCAACAAACTTAACTGAATTCTGAAAAGATAAGTAATAACAAGTTATTTCAACACTTACGAAAATAAGTTGGTATTTAAAAAAAAGAACCATCTTAGAGAGCTAGATAGCAAACAAAGGTCGCGTTTTACTCTTAATATCAAAGGTTGGAATAGTTACTAATAATAATATTGCAGGTGTTGTAAATTGCCCTGTGAACCTGGCATCACTCATTATCCATATCATCAGCCTTGTTCGTGTGCGGTGTTGGTCTACCGGTCGGACACGGAGCCCACCAGCGCGCCCAGCTTGCTGAGGTTGAGCCACTGGCGCACGCAGGCGGGCGGAGCGCCCCGGCTGGGCTGCAGCCCCGCCTCACAGTACTCCGCGCTGCTGCCCATGTCCCGTGCCACCAGCTCTGCGTACGAGCCCAGTTTGTCCAGCCAGCGCTGCATGGGGTTCACGAGCGAGCTCTGGTACAGCCAGTTGAGCACCGACGTTGTTGACCACCATGGCTCCAGAGACTTCCAGTCGTATACCACGATCGCGTCGTACCAGTTCCTCTTGCTAACTGTGCTGTCCTGGTACTTTGTCCACTTTGAGCAACACTTGAAGTTGTCGGGGACAGTCTCTTCAGTGAGTATATCTAAGGTGGACTGGTCTAGAGTTGCATTGTTTGTGTAGGGGGTCAGTTCCGGTTGCAAACTGTGCGTTATAATATTTGTATCCAGGACGGTGAGCGGGGTGAGGGGCGGGCGCATGGTTACGTAGTGTAGCGCGGGCAGCCAGGCGGGCGACACCAGCAGCGCCGACGTCAGCAGTGTCACGAAGCTGGTGAGGTAGGTGAGCGCCAGCGCGGCGGCGGCAGCGCCCAGGCCACTCGCGAGGGGCGGCAGCAGGCGCACGTCGGCGGCGGCCGCCAGGTCCGCGTACGTGAAGAAACCTCGTAGCTGCGCCTGCTTCAGCGCAACTTGCCGCTCCAGCCACTGCAGCCCGGCCTCAAACGATTTATCGCTCACAAACACTTTCCAATCCTGTTCATTGAAAACAAAAAAACTCAGTTATAAGAAGCATTTTATTGATGTTGACATTATTTACATTTTATAAGTATCAATGGGATGATGCTGACTGAAGATATTTAGATTTCAAACTAGATGTACAGATTACTTACTATTGCGTTGAGGAATTCAATTTCCAGCTTCTTGAGCTGGTTGAGCTTGATTCCGCCGGAGGTCGCCCACTCGGAACACACCACTTCGTCGTCTTCTCCATCGTCTTGCAAGAACTTGTTACCCACCATCTGAAAGGAACACAAAATCTCTTTAGGCCACAAAAACTTTTTAACCTATAGAAATGAAATTATAGAGCAGTGGTGCTAACGGCCTCGACTTACGTGTCGTAGGTCGTGAGTTCGAACCCAAGCAGACGCTTTACTTTGTGTAAATTATTTGAAGACATGTGACATCCACCAAACCGCACTGGGCCCGCGTGGTGGATTAAGGCTCATTACCTCTCTCACAGAGAGAATGCCTGTGTCTCAGCAGTGGGAACATTATAAGGCTGATGATGAATTAAATTATGGAATATTTCGCTTCGGATTAGGCTTCAGGCTTCAGGACTGTTTTTTAATGAAATAAAGCTGTGTTACAATATAGTCGGTATTTAGGCGCATCCGGCTCGATTGGAGGCTGACTTGAGGCTGAGATAGATTTATGGAAGCTATATTGTGTTTGTGTTGGTATGTCGGTGTTTGTTCTCATAATAAGTTTTCTTACAGCAATAAATATCATTTATCATAACTTTTTTTTTTCCGGTGGATGCGAGGCACACGGCCCACGGGACCGGTCGACACTTGAGGGAGTATCAGACACCTTATCGGAAATGATAACTTTTTCTGTGCTATTATTTAGTATTTTTCTCACCAATGAAACAAGGAAGAGATCAGCGGGCGCGGCGTTGTGGATGTAGTCGGGGTTGCAGGCGTTTAATCGCTCGAGGTACAGGATGGCCAACACGAGCGCACACGGCGACACGCAGGCGCTGCGCGCGATGCCGGCCGCCGCGTCCGCGTGCAGGCGCCGCAGAGAGCGACCGCGCTGCGAGTCTGACCACAGCTCGCAAGAGATCTCTGCAGTAACATGATAGTTGAAAAACCTTCATCAAAATTTGTTAGCCTTTTATGTTTATTTTATGTTTTATGTAAAGTACCTGGGCGACCGAGCACTGCTCGGGTAAAAATAGAGAAAACAACTACCTATTCCCTCTGAAATCCCCTGCATACTAAATTTCATGACAGTCGTTGGAGCCGTTTCCGAGATTCAGAATATATATATATACAAGAATTGCTCATTTAAAGGTATGGAGCCGTTTCCGAGATTTAGAATATATAAATATATACAAGAATTGTTCATTTAAAGGTTTGTAGATAAGATTGTATTTGATATTTTTTTATGTGAAATATTTATACAAGTTATTTCTTCTTTTGATGAGATTTCTCCAAGACTTTCTCAAAGAGTCATGCATGAGTGATGCTGATGAGACATGTTCATTGTAGAATCTATTTAATTTTGTAATTTTTCTTGTATTATGTTATTGTAATTGTATTATTTCAGTTAAGTTTCATACCGGTGACAGGCAGGCTCAGGCAGGGCAGACTTGGCAGCTGCCCGTAGTACAACGTCTTGGTGATACGCTTCAGGAACTCTTTGTGGTCACCCATGCTCTACGTTCAAAATAATTAAATTTTTACTTGACAATATTTTGCTAACATTTATGCAGAGCCCAATCCTCTCCTAATAAAAATAATACTTTTAATTAAACATTCATATATTTTATAAATCCTTAATATAATATGAAAAGTCTCTTTAATAAAATAACAACTTGTGTTGTAGCCAACATTGTAGTAAGCATCATGAATAGAATATTATTTACTTAGGTGTAATTTTAATGTGAAACAACGATACAAACACAATAGTGTTAATATTATTTTACCCTAAACAATGGTGTTATGTTGCTATTGTTGATCAAAGTGTTATTCATATAAAAATAATATATATCTACCGACTATCAAAGAATTTTAAACCTTTTTTATCAGTTAGTGCACTCCGTAGCATAGTGACACAAATACAATAACTTATATATTTACATTTTTGTTATCATGACAAACCAATATTGACCTTGACAGGCAGTCTGTGATGTCATTCATTATAAAAAAACATTATTTAGGTTACATTTGGCAAAAGTTATTGGACTATTGTAAATAAAGTGTGTTGTTGAATACTCAGGCACATCAGCTAAGTTTAACAAGCAACATATTTGTTATCAGCACGTGCACAGATTGCGCGAGCTTTACGAACTTGTAAATTACAAAAACATGATTATTTTGATGAAGAATAAGTCATGAGTAACTGATTAGCTGGTCAGGTGGTGTTACATTAATCATAGCGGGACCTGTTCATCTATGACTACTGAATGTGCCCAATAATAAGATCTGAAAGTAAAGCAATCAAAACAAAAATCATGCCTCGTAGGCGCCGATATGGTCAGTGAATGAGTAGGCCACGATATGACCTCTTTCCGTACCTTGATCTTGGTCCTCGAACCCTCTCTTCTCCTCTTTGATATGTTCGACATATTCCCGGTAATTTTAATTGAATACTACAATATTTTAACTAAAGAATACAACTATTATAACGACAATTTTATAATAATACCGGATTCTTCACAACGAAGAAGAACCCTTTTTTATTTTGTTTGGTGTTTCAGAGAACGACGTCAATAATACATCATATAAACAAAAAAAAAATTGTTAAGGAAATACGAGACTCTAACTAGTTAGAAAGAGATATCTATCTTTGCTCTGATGCACAACAAAGAAAAGTTTTATCTGTATTCTGGAACGCGGTGTGATGAACTTTTTTATGACATTTAGCCGTTAGGGGTTACCTAGTCATATAAAAAAATCCCCATCCCCATAAAATGTTTTAATGCCACGGGCACTAACAAAGAGTACTTTTTTAGGCACTAACCTACACACAACAGTTTAACTTAATTTTTTTTAATTTTTAATTTAAAAACAGTAGTATAGTACATTACTGCAGCGGCCAGCAAAAGAGGCATTGATGGACGAACGTGTAAATGTACATACGTAAGTCCATCAATGCCTAGTTGTGGCCAAGGCTTGTATAGTGCTTTTCTCAAATAATGCGCGGAAATTAAAACTAAGTAGTACCAGAACTCAATAACTCATTTTGTCAAAATCAATGACGAACAACAATAATTATTCCCGCGTTAGTGTTCATTTGTTTTTTTTTTTCAATAAACAGGGTTCTATTTGCAAGCCAGTTCGAAATTTAAATTAAACCTTTGATAAGCTACCTCCTTGGTGGCCATGCTTCGGAGAAAAAGATTGTTCCATTTTTAAATTACACGACAGATATGAGTTTACTATGTAATTACACGTTCGTCCATCAATGCCTCTTTTGCTGGCCGCTGCAGTAAAAACGACTTGGAATATTATTAATAGTGAAACGGGAAGATCTGGTAACCGAAATATTGACTACGGCCTGTCTATTTATGGCAACATCATAAAATCAGACTCACAAGTCGCAGTGGCCTTTGAAAATTTATTTTCAGATATTCCCATTTCAACTACTAAATCCTTAAACTCATCACCTTCTGTTGCTGAGTCTTTGCTAAAAGAAAATGTTAATGTTTGCGATTCGGAATTTCTTTTTGAACATATTACTTGTAAAGACATAATTAAAACCTTTCACACTTTAAGTGTTAAAAAGACTGCAAATCTGTGGGGTCATTCTGTAGAAGTTGCTAAGTCTTTTATTGACATTGTCGCACCTAGTTTAGCTATTATCTTTAATAATTGTATCGACTGTGGGGAGTTTCCTGACCTTATGAAAAATAGTAAAATAATACCTTTGTTTAAATCAGGTTGTACATCAGACCCTACAAATTATAGACCTATTTCAGTACTACCTATGTTTAGCAAAATATTTGAAATATTAATTTTAGAGCAATTGCAAAGATTTTTTATTAAACATAAATTATTACATACCAAACAGTTCAGTTTTACAAGGGGTCGTTCAACTACTGATGTGTGAAAGTGTGAAGTGAGATAAGTGCGATGCCTTGGGAATCTTTTGTGATTTGTCCAAAGCATTTGATTGTGTTTTTCATGAAACGCTAATCAGGAAACTCCGCCACTACGGGATCCGGTACAGCGCTCTGGATCTTCTTACTTCATATTTGAGTAATAGGATTCAGACCGTTGACGTTAATGGAAAAAGATCTCCTGGATCTATGGTAACAATGGGAGTCCCACTGGGCTCGATTCTTGGTCCTTTCTTGTTTCTTATTTATATTAATGACTTGCCTTACCTCATAAAGGATAACCATGATATAGAGTTGTTTGCGGATGATACTTCACTTTTGTTTAAACTTAAACGTCAGCAGCTGGTTACTGACGATGTAAATAGCGCGATCTCAAAAGTAGTTCACTGGTTCAAAGTTAATAATTTACTTCTTAATGAAAAAAAAACCAAATGCATTAAGTTTACCCTACCTCACGTTAGGCAGGTGAAAACCGATGTGTTGATAAAGGGCGAAGAACTGAATCCTGAAAATAGCACAGTATTCTTAGGCTTAACTTTGGATTCTAAGCTTCAGTGGGGCCCACATATAGATAAATTGTCAAAGAAGCTAAGCTCCGCAGCATATGCTGTTTGAAAAATTCGTAATTTAACTGACATAGAGACAGCCCGTTTAGTATACTTTAGCTATTTTCATAGTGTAATGTCGTACGGTCAGCGTTGCCAGAACGTAACTTTTGTTACATTTTACGTAACTTTTGACCGTCTCATGTAACCTCCATGTAACACGACTCAAAATGTAACTTTTATGTAACTTTTAGGACTTACTAAAGGTATTAAAATATTTGCCCGCAAACAAAAAATAATCATGAAACGGCACGCATCTAAGAAAGATTTTGTTAGTCGTGGTGTCGCATCTGTGACCTGACTTTCTTCACTCACTCACTCACGTGTATTTCTAAATCTTCCATCCCGTTTACTCCGGCGAGCGAGTGAGCGTCGTGTTTTGTTTGCTAAAGTTTTATTATCTCCAAAGAAGAGTAAATAAATACGAATAGTTTTAATAACTGTGCATGTAATTTTATTCATAAAATTTATTTCGTCAATAGTGTAGTGATTGGTTTGTTTTCGACTTGTGCTAACAATACTTGGTTAGTAAATGTTATATTTAGTATAGTTTTAATTTAATACGTAATTATTTAGGGAATCAGTAAATCAACAACAGAGTCGTATTTGCAACTGAAATAAGTTTATTTTTGTATCAATCGTCAACTAAATATCATGATTGCATGATATATGTGTGCCATGCACTGCACATAGCTTCAAGAAGTTCATTTGGCTATTTATTATTCATTTTTAAGTAACTTTGGTTTCGTTTACAAGAACTAGAGTGGGTTGAATATCTACCGGCCGGCGTAACCTAGATTTGATTTTGTTTATCGATCTTTTCGCTATGCGACCAAGTAGATCCAAGAAGAGCTACATAGTTGTTTCTAGTTGTAATATGAATGATCTAAACTAAACGCAACGGATTTACCCGTGGTCACTGACCTCTATTATACAAGTACGCTGGACTAAACATACTATATGAAATGACAGTTGATTTTTGTGCTGATTCAAAGCGGGGCGCTCGAGCGTATTAGGAACTAAAATTGACACATTTAGAGATAGGTTAATACCGATATTTCTCAAAATTAGGTAATACTAATATATTCGCCTGGAAATATTATAATATTGTAACTAAAATATCAGTATTAGTGATATTTTTAAATTACACTTATATCAAAATAGGAGACTTGGCAAGGCGTATCACTCATCTACTGTATTGACTTCTCGTAGTATGTTGGAACTAAATATCTCATATTGGTATTGGTGATGAATGTTATATGAATGCCTAATAATGCGATGTCACTATTATTTGCACTTTAACACTACAGAGACAGGATCTCAGCGATGAGAGCGAGAAATACGACCGTTGTAAAGGATTATCCATCTCATTTATTATTATTATTGTGTAAATGATGTTCCCTTCACGAATCCGATGAGCGCCAACCGAGTGAATCTGAACGATTGTAAGTATTAATCTAACTAGTGTACTTGAGCGAGAATTACTTGCTCAAATATACTAGTTTTAAGGATCAGTTGTTAGCCTATCCCCATATTTAAATCTCACTGATCTAGGAGTAATGCGCTATAACTTTACTAGCACCACTAGTTTATAGCTTGCAATCTGAATGAAAATATTTCCAGTTAACCTTTACAGCAATTATATATATTACTTAAAAATGAATCATAATAAAAATAACTGGGATGTTTTTTTCTCTTACGTATTTAATTATTCTCACGATCGATAAAGCCCATAAAAGTATTTTTTTACCGAAAGCTGTGACCCATCTCTAATATTAGTTCCATGTACTCTCACGTTAAGTCACGTTGCTATCAGCGCCAAAATGGCGAAAATCAAATGTCTTCATTTTGTCATCGATAATATGAAGTCCAGCGTACTTGTATTATAGAGGTCAGTGACCCGTGGTAGTTGCGGGAGAGGGCCTGCCCGCGCGAAAATTCGAATATTGGGCGCGTTCCGTTATCTAAAAAGTAGAATAAAAAAAACAAATTGTGTTATTTTATTGTCGTTTTTCACATAAAATAAATGGTAATGTAACTTTTATCATGAAAATGTAACTTTTTGAGATGTCTCATGTAACATTTGACTATAATCCACTGACAACACTGCGTACGGTATTCAGTTGTGGGGAAATGCCGCCGACATCCAGACTATCTTTGTTTTGCAGAAAAGAGATGTTCGGTCAATTTATAAATTAAGCCGAAGACACTCTCTCAGAGAGAAACTTAAGGAGATGAATGTAATGACTGTGCCTTCTCAGTATATTTATGAAAATCTTTTATATGCCCATAAAAATATAAAATTGTTTAAAAAATACAGTGATATCCATAACATAAATACTAGGAATAAACACAAATTTGTAGTACCTACAACAAGGCTCAAGAAAATAGGTGGCTCGTTTAGATGTCAATGTGTACGCTTTTATAATAAGCTTCCAAGCCACGTACAAGATCTAAGTCTTAATAAATTAAAATCTTTCATTAAACGTAAGTTGTGCCAGAAAGCGTTTTTACAACTAAAGATTACCTTGAAGACAAAAAGGCTTGGGATTGAGCTGTTCTAATTAATTTTGTTTTTTTAAATTATATTTTGCACCGTGAATTTTGTTATTATAATCGTAGACAGAGAAACCAATACATTTTTTTTTTGGTTTTCTTGCAATGACAAGAATATTTACTTTTTAAAGTATTATATTATTTTATATTAATTATTGTGAATGTGAAGACTATGTGGATCATTCTTTTTTGTTTTAATTTAAATTTATCTTAGTTTTTAATCATGGTCTGGCAGTTTGAGTAGTTTATGCGGCCTACCCAAATGTCCTTTCTTTGGTATTGTTCGTCGAATCGTTGAGCTCCTTAAATTCTGAGTTGAGCTGCTCGGTTATTGACAAATGCGTGCACTGACTGGACAGGTCCCCTCAATCTGGCTGGTTCTTTCCTCAAAAGACCATTTCAGACATCAGTCTACATGGTCTTCACATGATTTAACCAATATTTTGTCTGGACTTTAAAAGAGACTGTGACATGTAAAAGTGTTTGTATAAACCAACTTACAGAAATAAAATCATTTATCATTTATCAACATTTACTCACTCACTTCATTCTTCGACACACCTCACACCTTGTATGTTTTTGTATCTCTCTAGAATATAAATGAAAAGAAACAATGCAGTATTTTCTACAAATATTGAAAGGACCATGGGCGGAATCGTCCCAACCATCATCAAAAATGAAATGTAGCTTAATTGATGTATCTTGGCAAGATGATAATTTGTTACTATGGGGACGTTGCCCAAATGCATGGGGTTCTCATAGTATCTAATGTTTGTACAAATATTTCATTTACGTATCATGGACGAGTAATTGTAAAATACCGACTCATTTATCTATTCATTAGTGCAAAGGGGCGGCGCCATGCACGTAAAGATAAGCGATTCCAAAATACCATGCTATTGCACACCATTACTGTAACTGTTTGACAGGCAGTCGCACTTTAGGAAGTTGTGCTCATGTCATATCAATTATATGGTTCATGGGAATAGGTCGTCATCAAGATTTTAATCTGCCAGCGCAGCTGCTAAACAATATTATAATCACAAGCAATAATAATGCACTCGCTATTTTAATTTGCCTGCTATGAGCACTGGAAGAATATGTACTTTGAAATACATTTTATATTATTTTGTAATATATAAATGTACTGTAATATAACCATTATGATGTATAATTACTAAATAATCATATTTTGTACTATAATATAACCATAATGTTAAAATAATTACAAGTGTAAGATGAAAATATAGTTTGATTTTTTATAATATAATTTTATTTAATTATAATTGATATAATCCCATGGAATTATGAAAAATAAAAGGATTTAAATCAAATAGTGGATAGGAACATATTGGCATCAGTTCCATATGGGTTGGTGAGTGGGGACGGAGCCCATACATTTTTGCCCATGGTCCTTTAGTCTACGTCTTGAGTAATTATTTGAAATTGAGACACATCATAATAATGTTAAATATTGTTTTTTTTTAATGAAGGTTTTGTGTTCTCAGGTAGAAATTCGATTTCGAAAATCTTCGAAAACCGAGGTGCTTTTAATATAAAATTACTACATTATACCGGGCTTATTTATTGTGCCACGTAGTCAGTAATGGTTCGGCCGCATATGCGTGTATCGACACGCATAAGTGACCTGTTATTATCGGCTATCGTCGCGAACATTCGGGCCAATTCGGGCTGCGTGTGCGTTATCGCGCGGGTGGCGGTCATCAAAGGGTTTTAGCGCGCCAACATATCGCGCTACGTGGCCAGACTAGCGATGTTCATTTCGCCCGTTGTTTTCGATCAGTTTCAGTTCAGACGAATGCCGGTGGCTGTGTAATTCCTCCAAAATTATAAAGCTGAGCCCATCATATGGGATCCATAAAATTACTTCTTTTTAGATTTTAATAAATTCAATATTTAGCATACATGTAGAAATAAAGAAAGTCGTCGTCCATAGTTACAACGTTTGGAAATGATTTCGGCCATCTTGGATTATTGCACAATAGTTCATGCAAAATATCGAAGCCGCTACTATGACCACAACTTTTATCGCGATACATTTTTAATGCCAAAACGTACATACAGCTGCAGAGAAACTTCACCCCCTAGAAGAGTATAAAAAGCGACATCTATGGGCAGGAGGATATACTATGACTGTGACCACAATGAAGTTAGTTTTCTGTAGTTATTGACATAGATTCCACAAGTAAGCGTGCAAGATACCCTTTTAGCAATAATTGTTTAAGTTATTGATACAAAATTGTCATGCGCTAACCAACATCAGCATATTTAGGCAGCACTCTATGGCTATAGAGGGGTGTTGCGGGTTGAGGGGAAGTAGGTAAAATAAAAATTAATATGTATATATTATTATTAGTTTAAAACATTATAATAATTGAGGTGCTTAAAAGATGGTATTTCAAAATAAAGGAGATTCACATATATACGTAGTATTATTTATTATGGCCTTTAATTAATTTCTTTCTTATTTGTTATTTTTTTTTATAAAACACAAAAATAACAAAAACAAAAAAGAAAACATTTAAAAATATAAAAAATAGTAGCTCACCGTAATCGGGAACAACAAAAAACAGAACAGTATTATTTATTATTCATATGGTATAAATTAATATATTTACCCAATTTAGATTAACAAATATTTATTTACTGGAAAAACTGATATAGTTTTAAATATTTCAAAAGAGAACCAACATGTCACTCACCTTTGAAACAAACAGAACAACCTTTGACTAGATGCCACATTGACCCTACCTGAACGGCCCAAATAAAGTCTACTAAAATTGGTAGACTCGCAGTTCTTATTTATGTCAGTGTCATTTGAAACACCTAAGGGTAACGTGTTCACGAAACATAATTCATTATGCCGGTTTGTGCCGTCAGACTGTATAGCAATTATGTGGGAAACCGTATAATAATACCAAGAGCACTTTTCATCGGTACGTTTTGTTATTTAACCACTAATATTATAAGAACACACGATTTTCAATTCGTTACTTTGTAGGTTAGTCTGATTTAGCCAGTGTTGTCAGTTTATTACTAGGGAGATTTAACGAAACTATGGGAGACAAAATACATATAGCATTATATAATCTTTCGATCAGAAGAACATTATTATTTAAAAAATTATATTATATATTTGATCAGTAAATGACAACTTACCTTAACGTAGCCCAGGCAATAAAATCAAAGAGAAAAATATGCCGAGAACAAACACATAGAGATGGGTTTTAATCTATAAATTACTGTATATCTTTTCATTGTATTTTTTGTTGTTACTAAAATAAATGATACACTAATCTACAAAATTATTGTTTAATTTAACCTGTTTTATTTAACTTTCATCATATTAAATAATTCAGAAAAGGTAGGTTAACAGTTTGGAGCAGGCATCCCTAAACACGCATACATTGACAGTTTGACGACACAATAAGTACACGAGCGGTACTCACACATATCACGCAATTGGAGATAGTTTTAGCGCGTCGTTTGTTTGCATTATTCTATCTAGACAAGTATATAATCAAAGAGTACAACAAATTACATCTCTTGAAATTTCGCAAAACTGTTTACAAAAAACAATTAACCATAAAAAAACATAACTGTAGTTTGTGGGGTCAAACCTATACTTATAACGGAGAGGGTAGCCTTTATTTTCTATAACTTCTAATCTTGATCTCATTCCATTTACCATATTATTAAAACAAATGCAATGGTTGTAAATCTTATCCTTTTTAAGCTATTGCATAGCTTCTATCGCGGGCATTGAGCGCGGGGACCGAATCCAGAAATTCCGTAACGAAAAAACGCTCCCCACTCCGACGGGCACGGCGGTGATAATTTGACTTTTAATAAGGTTTTTGAATTCTGTGGAATCTGTGTGGTGAGGGGCAGGGGGGAGGGGGGGGGGAGGTTTGTTGCACGTGTTTTCGATTTCCGTGTTGGTATTTTTAGAATGAAAAATTTTTTTGCGGGGGGAGGTAAACGGTTAAGGGGGGGGGGGGTAAATCCTATCTTGTTCTCCTGGATGAAGTAGCGGGCGGCAGGGGGGCAATTTTTTTGTCAGAAATGCGCTAACTCCAACCGTTTCTGAGATATGAGGGTTTTAAAATTTTTGTTGGTCGTAATTTTTTTTGCCTTTTATCGGTCTCTCTGGGCTGTTTCTGTGACAATGGTGATCAATGTGGACCTTATGCTAATGAGAATAAGGGTCACTTTTGCTTGTCAAAGAAAAGCGACCTTATTTCAATGTGAATAAGGGTATTTTTGTTTTGTTTTTTAGAGTTTTATTAATCGTACATAAATGCGGGTTTGGCTCGCTACGTTTTCGAGTTTTTAACGTTTTTAATTTTTTTGACGCATTTTCCAGGACTGGATCTAGAATAAATGCTATGCAATAGCTTTACCGCGGCAGTCCCCGAGTGCCACACGACTTTTTTTTTTTTTTGGAGAAATGCTCATGCATACTGCGCTACCACGGGGAGATAGCGCAGTTATGTGGGACTCTAACCCAATAAAACACCACGGTGTCGCATACATCCGCGAACCCGCCGCGGCTGTTCGTCTCCGGACCCTCCTCTGGGGTTAACGCCCATCACCGGCGCACCAGAACTCACTGTACGCCGTGACCACCCCAGGGACCAAACCAGCACATGGGCGCCAGACGACCCCGTGTATGGCACCCTTGGTCCCCTGTAAATCTTATTCTGGCTTGATGATGAGCTTCGGTTAGTTATTTTTTTTTTTGGCATGTTTATAATTATAGATCCCAGTTGCAGGTAAATGTCTTTGGACAGTGGTAAGCGAAATGCCATGTCTTATAGCACCAGATCGGGTGGTTGTATAAGAATTCGTAGTTTGGCTATTCACAATATCACGATGACGGCTGGATTGATTTATGTAATCAATTGGACGTGGCCCTTGGCTGTTACACTTCACTTCACCAGTTTCTTGATACCGTGGCACCCATAAACGAACTGTGTTTCTCTATAAATAAGAAAATTAAAAGAAAAACTACATCAATTTATATTTTATTTTTTTGCCATTAGAAATCTAATCTAATGTCAAAAAATTAAAATATAAATTGATATAGTTTAGATTACACTTACGTCGACACACGTACGTACTTACGTTACATTTAATTCTTGAGCAATACTCTTTAAACTTTGATATAGTTCCAAAACGACGATTATTTTCACGTATAAAAAGATACTCAATCGAGACAAAATTTTATTGTAATTATAAGTCGTTATTCGAACAACACAAGCAGACGAGTAATTATGCTATGATCAATGATATTCAAATAAACAGATATGTTATGAGCGCGCGCATTGTGAAGACTCGAATAGGTCACAATTGTGACCTTTAGTCTTTAGTTTATGTCACGCATGGCGAAGAGCGATAGGCTTTATTGAAACAAAAAAAAATAAAAAAAAATGCCATCGTGTGTATTTGTAATTTATTTATTTATTGATTAAAATAAATATTTTTTTATGTCAGATGAATGAAAAGTGTGTATGTGTGCTGCCGCTGCTGCACGGAACACTTTTTTTAATTGTTTTGTGAGTGTATAACGTATCTGTTTATTTGAATATCATTGGCTATGATGCTAAGTCATGTTTTGTTTTCAAAATTATAAGCTTACCCTCAATCTTCTTCATAATCTAATTCTTTATTTTATAAACGTCACGGCCGACATGAATAATGTGATGGATGATTTATAAACTTGTCGATGAATTTCACAGCTATGATATGTGTCAGAATTAGTGATGCAACGGAACTGGCATAACGGAAGCAGAAACGGAAACAGATGTCAAAAGTAAATCTTAACGGAAGCGGAAACGGAAACGGAAGCGTTAACACTATGAAAAAAAAAACACAATAGTACATTTAAAACTTTTTTATTAAATTTGTATTTTAGTAGTCAAAATTAAACAGCGGCAAGTTATATTTAATAAAGAGTAACTTGGCCGCTTTTTCACCTTTCAGCCTATTTCGTTGTTCTTCATATATTAAACCAGCTCCGCTAAATAATTGCTCACTGGCTACACTGCTGGGGGGAGCTGATAAGTATTGGCGAACTATTGGCAAAATATGGGGGTATTTGTGCGCATTTCCATTCCACCACATAAGGGGAACCTCATGAAGAGGGCGCGGAGATGCGCATAGTGAACTAAAAACAATAATTAAATAAACGAACGAACTCGTTGTGACACGTTTGTCGTTTGTTTACCGCGCGCCCCTCCCTCCCAAAATACGCGGAAGGGATTCGGCAATTATCGGCAGCACGCGCACCTGGACGCTCGACGCTCGTGTCATTCGTCCACGCGCGGCCCCCGCAACCGCCCACGCCGTGCCGCCGTCGCGTCTGCTGCACCGCTCCTCATCGCTTTCTCCCCGCTTCCGTTCAGAGTTCTGTTATAAAGTTTGCGGAACCAGAAGCAGAAACGGAAGTGAAAAAACATGCGGAACTTCTGCAGTTGCGGAAGCGGAAGCAGAGTTCTGTTGCAACACTAGTCAGAATGGCGCGGCGGTATAGCAGCTTGACTGGTGAGGTATAGGGTCCAGGTTCGAATATTGCTTCGGCCTAATGATTTTATAAAAAAATTAAATTCTGTTGTGGGTTTTTAGAAATCTGTAAAAAAGTATAATGTTTGATGAACACATGGGTGTATATAAATATCAATAGGTAGGGTGCGATGGATATTATTAACTAGCGGTCGCTTGCATGAGCGCCGTCAGCTTTTTAATTTCTAGTTAGGATATCTTAGTGGTTTCATTAACATCACAGAGATGGCGCGCACGGGGCACACGTAAACATCGTAGTATAGATGTCGCTTTTGAAACATTTCTAGGGGTGAGGATTCTCTGCTGCTTTATGTACGAAGCTTCGGCACGCATTACTTCGGTACGATACACGCAGTTGCGGCCGAAACATAAGATGAACAGGTGGATTTCGTACTCTTGCAGAACGACGCAGAGTCGTCTCTGGCGTGATTTTCTGTGGCTAGTCAATTTCATTCCGGGAATCTCTTTGGCCATCTGTGTTACGAGCGACTGCATCGATGAATTTGTCGTCACCATCGTAGTCAGCTTCATCCATTTCTAATGAGTCCCCAGCAGGAGCTAGGTTTCGATTATATGCGACAACTTCTCTACCACTGCTGAAACGCACACGAGAATATTGAGGATTACTTTCCAGAGTCTCTATTTCTTCAACCAGTGGATCATATTTGCTGGTTCGATTATGGTTACACATTAATCATTTCCCTGGGCCGTTTAGCCATGTAGGCATCGACTGGCCCCACTTGAGGATCTCCTGGCGTGAGAGAACATCCGCTTTTTGATGCCTGTCACATAGAGGAGGCATGTGTCCTAGCCTGTCCTAGCAGTGGGAACATTAAAAGGCTGATGATGATGATATTTTTTTTTTTAATGTACCGAGATTAGAGAAAAACTTTCAATGCTGGCAAACCTTTTAGTCCTTTCTTTTTAATTTCAAAATGTAAACACGGGTCTTTTGGTTAAAATCGGCGAAACAAAATCGCCGTCGCTGTGTTTAAAAAGAATATGGCAACACTACAAAACTCCGTGAAAAAGCGCGGGAATTGTCGAATTTGGCGGTCGTGATTTTTCTTTTGGATTTTTTAAATAATACAAAACCTTTGAGATTGGAGATAAGTTGTGTAGATTTATGTAGATATTGATTAGGCTAGTTAATATTATTGTTTGTGTATATAATTCTCCACATTTAGGGTAAGTTTTTTCATTTTTTATTTTATTGTCCGATGGACAAGGAACCGCCTGATCCGGGGGGCACAGTCCCCTCGGTTGTGCTTAACATTGTTATTAACAATGAATCAAGTATGGACACTGACTCGTCCATAACCAGATCGGAGCGGAAAAGGGCTAGAGCTCCACGCAAAATGTGCAAACACTGCAATAAAAGAAGGAGACATGGTCACTCTACAGCAGGTATTAATAAGGAATCAGATTGCCATTGCGATAATGATTCGGTAGTAGTTCATCTGGAAGCCACTCCACGTTCTGTGGATGCTGCACAAAGTGAAATTCGTTCCGCCTCAGAACTTCCCCAGAAGTCGCCACAGGTTGCTAGGGCTTTGTACGAAGCCACAGACTTGTCGCCATATGTTGTACATATACAAAAAAATAATGATACAGGAAACTCTGCTCAATCATTACACCCAATTACATTAGGGCATTTTCTTAAAAAACGTCGATATAATAATATTGTCAATGGTTCTTTAAAACGTATCGGTCGAAATAGAATATCAATAAGCTTCTCTCATTACCTAGATGCAAACTCATTTATAAATGACCCTTGTTTGGCGAAAGAGAAATTAAAGGCATTTGTTCCATCTATTAATGTGTGTCGTATGGGTATTATTAAAGGTGTACCTACAGAATGGTCTCCCGAGGAAATAATGGAAAATGTGACTGTTCCCACTGGATGCGGGAAAGTTATTAAGGCAAGGCGTCTTAACTATAAAGTTCACGAACCGACCCCTGTTTGGAAACCATCCCAAACAGTCGTGCTCACCTTTGTCGGTAAAATTTTACCTAAACCATTGAGATAATTATTACCTCAATGACCTAAACGCGTGTTTTGTTGTTACAATTCTATGCCAGTAGAATTGTATACATTCCCAACAATTCAATGTTTTAATTGTTGTCGTTTTGGTCATACAAAGGTACAATGTAGGTCGAACCCTCAAGTGCTTCAAGTGTGGGGAGAGGCATTCTGCTGACACTTGTAGTATTGAAGACGAAAGTGATAGTAAATGCTGTCATTGCGGTGGCATTCATTACGCGATTAACAAAAAATGCCCAGAGTTTAAGAGACAAAAGTCAATAAAGCACTATATGGCCCATAGCTGCGTGTCGTATGCTGAAGCGTCGCTGCTACATCCCCCAATCACCAAACTATATGCAGATGTGGTAACATCTGCTCCATCACATAAAAATAATAATTTTTCTTCTTCTCCACCTTCGCCCCATTCACCGAACACATCAAATTTCACATCACACAGGAAAACAGTATTTTTAAAACCTCGGGAACCCCCAAAAAAAGCCAAGGGGTATGACCGGGCACCTCATCAAGAACTTATTAATAATGAAGTTTCTACATCGGGTAATGGTGTTGCTTTGCATAATAAATCAACAAGTAATATTAATGAAAGTCAAATTTTTAATTATATATCATGCTAATTAATACTTTATCTAAAAATAATATTATTGAACCGTCCAACGTTGCCACTATAATTGATATGCTGTCTAACATAATTAACCATAATGGATCCAAACCAACCCAAGATTGTTCAGTGGAACAGTCGTAGCATTGTAAATAAAAAATCTGATCTGTTCTATATATTAAATAAATACAATCCCTTTGCAGTCGCTCTCTGTGAGACATGGCTGAAGCCGGGGTTCTCTTTTAGAATTCCTGGCTATGCGTGTCTAAGAACAGACAGAAGCGATGGGTATGGCGGTGTCGCCATACTTATTAAAAATAACTTGTCTTTTCAGTATTATCCTCTTCCAAGTCTCAGTGATGATATATCTGCTGTTGCTGCTATTGTAAATAAAATCTGTATAGTATGTATATATTATTCTCGCCCTACTGTAAATATTCTTTCTGAAATTAATAATCTTTTTACAGTTTTACCTAAACCATTTTTGGTAATGGGTGATTTTAACGCACAGCATCAGTCCTGGGGTAGCTCTAGTTCCAATTATTATGGGGAAAAGTTAATAGAAATTCTAGACTCAAACAATTTGTGTATTTTAAACACATGTCTTCCAACACGCCAAACAAATCCAGATGAGGGAAATAGTGCTCCTGATCTCTCAATCTGCACACCTGAGTTAGCATCGACATTATGCTGGTCACCTTTACCGTCTTCTTATGGTAGTGATCATTTCCCTTTAATCATTTCTTTTCCGCATAAAAAACCAGATACTTGCATTCTGACACCACAACCGCGATTAAAATACAGGCTTCAAAATGCAGACTGGGATAAATACAAAGATTGTGTGGAAGAAAGATTTTCTGCTTTATCTAATTCCTTAATAAATGATCCTCAGTTATTATCTAATGCAATTACAAGAATTTTAATAGAGGTAGCAGATAATACTTTCCCTATTAAGAATGGGGCTAAAGGCAAAATTCCTTCACCACCTTGGTGGGATGCTGAGTGCAATCAGGCCGTTAAAAAAAGAAAAGAAGCTGAAAAAAATTATTGCCATACTATGACTCATCACAATTTTGAGATTTACCAAGAAGCTGCACGTGCAACTCGTGAGCTCCTCAGGAAAAAGAAATTTGAAGGTTGGCAAAGATTTTGTGCATCTATATCTCCAGAAGTTAACGCATCTGTAGTATGGCAAAATATCAGGCGATTCAGGTCAGCATTCAGTGACACAACAGCCTCAAAACTGCCATTAGAGTTGGCCAATGAGTTTATGGATCATTTGGCCCCGCCGTCTGTCCCAAAACAGAGATCATTAATGCATTTTCCCTATATTCCTACTTTGGATTCCGAGTTGAACTCTCTCTTCACACTAAGTGAGTTGAAAGGAGTCCTTTCACATGTTAAGGATTCAGCTCCTGGTGAAGATGGTATACCATATTCATTTATAGCCAATCTGTCTGACTCTGTTCTTTTAATTTATTTAGATCTCATCAATACAGCTTTAATATCTGGCAACATCCCATCAAGTTGGAAGTCTCAAACAATTATTCCTATTCTGAAACCAAAGAAACCTTCTTCTAAAGTTACTTTTTATCGACCAATTGCACTTTCAACAGTTCTTGCTAAAATTGTTGAACATCTCATTAAGAATCGTTTGGAGTGGTATTTGGAAAGCAAAAACTTGTTGTCAACATCACAGTTTGGTTTTAGGAAGGGCAAGAGTACGATTGATAGTCTTAGTGTGTTCACAACTGATATTCGCTTAGCCTTTTCTTCCAATAACTCTGTTATTGCTGCCTTCCTTGATATAAGTTCAGCTTAAGATAATGTCCTAGTATCAGTCCTGGAACAAAAGTTGAATTTATTACAAATTCCAAAAATGCTGTCTAATTTTATAATTAATATGCTTTCAGAGAGATCATTAAATCTAGACATTGAAGGGTGTACATTTACCCGTTTAGTATGGAAAGGTCTCCCTCAGGGTTCTGTACTTAGTCCACTTCTTTATAATATTTACACTTATGATTTAGAATCCTCTCTAAATGAGTCAGTACAAGTCCTTCAATATGCAGATGATTTACTTCGTTATTTATCTGGTCATTCTGTTGAAAATATTTGTACTTCCTTAACCTCTTCTTTATGCTTACTGAAGACATGGTTGGAAACCAATGGTCTACACCTGTCAATTGATAAAAGCAACATAGTCTTATTTACTAGAATGCGTAAGCCTCCAGCAGTTACAGTAATATATGATAATATCTCTATGCCGCTTAAAAATCAAGTAAAATTTTTAGGCCTTGTTTTGGACACATCTTACAGGTTTACCACACTGTGAATATATAACTGCTAAATGTGAAAGAAATATCAACATAATTAGATGTCTTGCTGGTGTTTGGTGGGGAGCACATCCCTTTTCGTTAAAACTACTGTACAACACCTTGATTAGAAGTGTATTGGACTATGGGACCTTTTTGCTGGAACCTGCTAATGTTGCTGGTCTTAAGAAACTGGAAAGTGTTCAGTCTAATGCACTTAGAGTAGTTTCAGGTGCAATGAAAAGCAGTCCTATAAATTGTCTTCAGGTGGAATGTGGAGACCCCCCGCTTCATTTGCGACGTCAATTTTTAGCTGATAGATTTATGGCTCGGTGTTTGCAATTTACATATCATCCTTTGCGAAATACACTTTCTATTCTCTCTATAGAAGTTGCTTCATCCACTTACTGGAGGCACAAAGATACTCCGTGTTTAGTTAAAAGCTTTAGAAAATACAATTTAATTGAAGCTCCGGATAAAATTTCCATTATGGGCCGTTGATTTGGAAGTTAATTTTTTTTTTATAGGTTGTACTCATAAATAGAAAGCTTTTTACAAATTTTCAAGACTCGGAAATTTTATGTTTTTTTGTATGTTTTTCGTGAGGTAAAAATATGAGAATTGGTCCAGGAGCGAGCGAAGCGAGCTCGGGAGCTTAGGGCACCCCGACACGGACAGGTTAGGTCATCTTCTTCGTGTTAGGTTACTTTAGACCCTTCAGACAGAAATAGGAGCCCCGCGCAGCGGGGCTCCGTCGACATTGTTGCTAAATAGTAATTGTAAAAACTTTAACCATGAATATATCCTTAACCATGGGGTTCAGCGGGATTGGGATGGTACAGTGGGGTAGCCCCACTACACCCCACTTCCCTACCCCCCTTCCCGCCCCAAAAATCGATGGACTTTGATAGAAATTTTCATTTGAAACTAAAAACTTTAACCATGGATATCTCCATAACCATGGGGCTCCGAGTGGTGGGGATGGTAAAGGGGGGAAGAAACCCCTTCCCCTCACCCTCCCCCCTCCCCCCCGTGCCATAAATCAGCGGCCCATAAAGGAAATTTTAACCGAAGCTCCTTGCCACCAATCTCAATTTCTTCCTATATATCATTGTAATTACAGTTCATTAATTATGCCACCAAACATTCATTATAACCATAATATTTACCGAGATGACGTATGTCATAACATTAACTTCAACTTTACTATGGATAGAGACTATAAGGGCTGTCAGCTCCTGTTTACAGATGCTTCGAAACATGGAAGAAACTCATGTGTGGGAGTAGGTGTATACCACTCCCAGTATAATGTCGTACAAAAAATAAAGCTCCCGCCCGAATCATCTGTATTTACGGGAGAATGTTACGGTCTATTCAAAGCTGTCGAATATATACTCCTTATGGGCTTACGGAATTCACTCATTTTAACTGATGCAAGGAGTGCCTTACAATCTTTGGCCAGATTTCCATTCTACTCTCATAATTATTTTATTATATTTGAAACACGTGAACTCCTTCACAGATGTTCTATTAAGGGATATTCAGTGCATTTTGCGTGGATACCCTCACATTGTGGCATTTTAGGTAATGAGAGAGCAGACCAGTTAGCTAATGATGCCGTATTATGTGGAGACGTTTATCCGTACAAAAATAACTCCCAAGATCTGGCTGCTCTGCCCAGGGTTTTTCTACAGGAATCCTGGGATCAGCTTTGGTCAGGGCAATCAGTGAAAGGGAAATTTTATCGTACTATCCAGCCATCCATTCCTGTAAAACCTTGGTTTAGCAAGTACAAGCTAAGCAAAAAGATTTCAACCATATTCATACGTATGCGATTGGGTCATGTATGCACTCCAGCTCATCTTGCCAGGCTTGGCATTGTGCAGAGCCCTGAGTGTGAATGTGGCGCTGAGATGGGAGATCTGAACCACTTTATTTTTGCCTGCCCCCTTTATGACCACTCCTCACTTTTCCAAAGCCTTGTTTCCCTCCGAGTCCGTTTTCCCACTTCTATCTCATGTATTTTATTTAATTTTAATTTAGATATTTATAAAATCATAGCACTTTTCCTTGTAAATAATGATATAGCTATTTAATAGCAAATTTTAATATGTAATAATTTATTTAATAGTTTTTAGTTTAGTTTAAAGACCGATAGATGCACCGAGTCGGCCCTTATATTGTGTCACCTGGTGACACAATAAAAGAGTTTGTTGTTATATTCCCTTAATATACTGTTAAAATTTATTATTTTATTAATAACAACTATTCTCCTTTTCGTTTCCAAATTTCCCTTTGTAATATTTTTTTATTTCGCGAGTTTTCAATTCTTACGTTTTGTATCAGAGTTAATATTGTCAGTGGCAATAAGCACGAATAGTGCAGAGCCAAAACCACAGAGAATATAACCACTATGTTAGCCAAAACTTAAAAAAAAAAAAAAAAAACTCCGTTGGTTGACAGCTGTCAAACAAAGGCAAGGAAGACAATCGAACACTATTTCGCGATTGCTTATTCGAATAAAAATAAATATACGATATCATGAAATAATTAAATAGCGGTATACGCCTAAATAAATTATCTTGTATGTGGCATAATACTGTGTTAAAGCTAGCATGTGCTTACTGTAATTTAGATACGGGCGCGTGTGGGTTTGCGGTGACTCGTGTCATTGATATTGATTTCTTTTATTTTGCGAGAGAACAATTTCGAAAATGATTTAGCCGGATCAGTGGGAGCTTCAGACTGTTTGTTAAGTGTGAGAGTGGTGAAGACAATGTTTGGAGTCAAATGCAGTGTGTGATAATGTGCGGACAAAATGAAAACTAAGAGTTTTTTGCTGTTTTCGACGTCGGTGTTTGCAATAAGTATATTTCTGATAGTATTCCACTCTCAGCCGCCGCAATCCATCCAGAGTATTGTCACGCAAACACACCAGCACATAAAAGATTTTCAGGTTTGTAAAATTAATACTTATTTCAAGTAGTATAATATAACTTCGTATTCATTTTTGTGACTAATTTATTATTTATTTGGTTACTGATAAAAATATTTAGTTAAAATATCACACTACAAAAGTTACTCAAATCATTTTGAAAGCTGAGCACTGTCTAATTAGTTTTATTTTTAACCGACTTACCAAAAAGTAGGAGGTTCTATGTTCAACGTATCTTTTATTTTTTATGTATGTTCACCGATATCTCCGTCAATTGTGGACCGATTTTGAAAATTCTTATTTTTTTGGAAGAGTATGTGGCGAAATTGGTCCCATTTTAATTTGGTGAAGATCTGATGAAGAACTTCGGAGATATGTATATACAACAGAACTCTTCAGTAAATAACTGCAAATCTCTCATTTCATAACATAACATCATGCCAGTACGCTCTAACGGGGTATGCAGATGTGTACAGTTCACTTTGATACACTGTCATTTCAACGGTTATGTTCAGTTTCATGATATTCGGGTTATCTATTCTGGCATTATAGGTACCTTACTGAACTACATTCCAACTAAAAAGTGAAAATAAAAAACTTTTTACAAAAAAATACTACTGACTTCCAACTAAGAAACTACAAAGTGAAAAATAACTTTATTTTTGGAAGTTGGTGTCCATAACGCAAAAAAATGGTACCTACCAAAGACACCGACTTCCAAAAATAAAGTTATTTTTCACTTTGTAGTTTCTTATTTGGAAGTTGGTAGTATTTTTTTGTAAAAAAGTTTTTTATAGTATGTATGGATACTTGTAATGATATCCGTTTCATATACCTTTGATCAGTCACACATTGGATGTTATTCTTTGCATTTACTTTAAACAAAGGAGTTCAATGACAAACCACAGAAGTGGATATTGAAACATAAACAAAGGGTTTACACTGTAACCATACTATTGCTACTACAAAGATTTATACTGTATATAAAATAAAGGGTATTCAAGTTCATTGTTATATTTGTACATAAACATTAACAGTGGTGTTATTATAAAGCTTATTTCTTGGCCCTAAGATGACCCTGCGGCCCTCATAAACTAGATTGTAGTGCAACTTCATTCTTCTGACTATAATCAGAAGAATGAAGTTATGCTACAAATAGTCACTTTCTTTTATTATAAAAAGTACCAGAATTATCATGTTTGTGAGAAGAACTCAATGAGAAATCTCTTTGATGTTGGTCAAAATCAACTAATCATCTCAATTAGATTGAATGGCAGTTTTGAATGCCACATTGTATAGATATTTATTTTTAATTTTGTTTCTAGTACAAGTTTTAGTGAAAAAATCAATAAAAATTTGATACTTTAATTTAACACATAGAACATGTCAATAAGTCAATATATTTCATTCAAAGGAATGAAACATAAATAGGACCAATTTAAAATATCAAAAAACAATTTCCACTCATGGTTTTACAAAGCATTCTTGATGGGGGTCAATTGTATTGAAGACAGTACAGTGGTAGGAACTCAGATCTGGACCCTTATGTGTAGGATGAAGTATAATAGATAGCAAATACAGAAATGACTGTAAACAAGATAATTCAATTTATTGAGATTGATTTAATTGAATGAAATAAATGTTTCTGAGTATGTCACATAATATAATTAAATTGATTGATGTGGTTTTCAGTGACAACTATGAAGATATATTTAAATTGTCAGCAGTTTGAAACTAGTATAACTAAACTGAAATGTAAATAATTTCTTGAAGGTGAAGAATTACAAAATCTGCCCAGCTTTATCCCAACTGTATTAGGGTCGGCTTCCAGTCTAACTGGATTCAGCTGAGTACCAGTCTTTTACATGGAGCGACTGCCTATCTGACCTCCACAACCCAGTAACTGGATATAGGTAGCTGTTCTATCTCACGATGGTGGCTTGGTCTTACTCCCAAGATTATGCACAGAGACACAATGTGCATGAGCATCTCACACACGATTAAGACCAACCTGCCGTCGTGAGATAGAACAACTGTAACACAATACCCCTTGCCAAAACTTGTCAGATTTGGTGTAGAACAATTACCACTGTCTAGTTTTTAATTTTGTCCAGCATACAATGTATTTGTAAATGTTTGTATCGTCCATTAAAACATGATTATACCACGGCACAGGCGTCGTTGTCCCAGCAGGAGAACCTGCGCGATGTGGAGGAGAACCACCTGGTGGCGGAGGAGCAGTACTCCAGGCTGCTGGGGCTGGACGGGCGCCAGGAGCTGTGGCACAACACCACCACGCCCGCGCTCGTGACCTACGCACGCAACGACGCGCACGCGCAGGCCGTCAGCTTCATCCGTGCTGCTGCCAAGCTGCCCTACACCGTGCTGGTTTATAATGTAGGGTTGAAGCCCTATTCTTTGGCTGTGGTGAGTGGTGTTCTTCAATATGATATACAAAAAGTTATAGTTATGAAGTGGTGGTCCAGTGGTTAAGACTTCGCTTCTCAAACGTGAGGTGGTGAGGAGCTCTGTACGACAAGAGACCTTTGCCCTGCAGTGGGACAGTTACTGGATGTTATTATTATTTACAGAGAGTTACAAAAGTTGTTTTGGTTTTCAAAGGTTACTAAAGCTCATGGGCGTATCCAGCATTTGCTTAGGGGTGGGCAAAATTAAGGAAACTCGAAAAATTTTAGAATTTTCAGAGCCGGACCAAGACGCAACCTCGAAACGGTACTCAGAAAATCAAAAATGTCAAATCAAAGTACGATTCACTCGCGTGCTCGAAAATTTCTGTACCCATCTAGTAGTTTTGAACAGTAAACTTTTAGTTACGAGTCAGGCTGCCCCATCTGCCCCACCTTGGGTACGCCCATGCATAGCTCATACACTTCTGCTTCGATGAAGAAATCTGCTTCACGACTGCAGCGAAAATTACCGCACTTCAATTTAGAACGATCATAAACAGTTTTCACTCCACGCAAATATTCATTGTAGTGGGAACATCCGTCAACAACTATCGGCGATCAGCACTCGTTGTCGCTACTCAAATGCGGCCAAATGACCCAATTGCTTCTATTCTTAACAATAATATTTCGAGAAAGGAAGCCAGCAGTCATCGATGTGTATGTCGCAGGTGTCGAACTACTGCAACTCCTCGAAATGTGCCATCATAGACCTGGACCTGGACGCGTTTCCTTCGCACGTCAGCGACGAGAGCATACATGCTGTGCGCCCGCTCATCATACAGGTGAGTTCTAATGCAACTAGCGTTTTCATTTCCTTCAGCCAAAAAGAAAATTGTGCCCGAAAGATATGGCTAGTTTATCCCCACAAACACATCCAGCCCTCGATATTTGGCTCGTTTAAATGGCTCTAAAGTATAGAGTACATACGTTGATCACCTATGCCAAACGGTTTATGCTGGCTTCCCACCCCAAAAATCATATCAAGCAATAGATGGACTGTATTTGTCGGTCAGTTTGATTGTAATCTGCCATCATTTTCCTATAATTCGTAAATAACCGAATGTTACGATTGGCGCCAAAAATATCGCCATAACGACTCGTAATGGGCAACAGAAATAGTTTTCCCGTGGCTTGCAGTATTTTGCTTAACGCACTTCACTTATTCCGTTAGTACTCAGACGATACAATGGGCTGATTAAATCTGATATCGAGGCGCTACACTGGTTTAACATTAGACTAATCGTAAGGAGGCCCACTTACATCCTACGCCTAATTAGAGAGCTACCGCGGTAGTGTTCTGCTCGCTATGGTAGCTGCAATAATTGAGACAATCTCGAATCACTTCAGTATTGCCCTTTGGTAATATTTACATAATTTTTACCCACGACGGAACGGAGACAGTTTATTGCTTGCTTCCCTTTGCTGAATAAAATGTATATGGTTTTTTCTTTAAGAAAAAATAACTTTTTTTTAATCAAAATCAATTTTTTTATTTACATAGGCCTACATGGGCACTTATAAAACGTCGACAAAATGTGCACGGTTCGGGTTGGTCGTTGCCTATGGAGAAGAACCGGCAAGAAACTCCATAGTTACTCTTTTAAAAATGGTAACATACTTATTTATTGAAAGTCAGTGCTCGAGCAATCCCTATTTAATACCAGAATAAATAGGAATTTGCCAATGTTTACCCGTCACGGTAGGATTACATTTGAGGAAGTAGACAAAGACATCGTATTTGTCTAAAATAGTAGTCGCGTAAAGCTAAATCAAGCTTGTCGAAAATCTGCCATCTAATCGAGATTTTACGAAAATCCCTGATATCCCTGAAAACCCCACCGTCTGTTGCATCTATAGCTAGAATTTGCTAGAACAGTGCCTTCGTACGCAAATCGTATATACATCTGAACAATCTGCATTTCCGTCACAACAACAACAGTTTTACGTCAAAGAGTTGTAATATTTTTATTTTATTCACCGCGGTCGGCTCAAGTTCATGTAATTATATCGCACCTATCATAGATCATCACAGTCATGTACGTGTACGGGTTTCTGATACATTTGAGGTATATTCTATTCAGGTAATACTACTAATTACTTTGTTAATTTCATAATATTACGAAATTAAGGTGTCAGTTATTGATTTCAGTTTTTTTTGACAGATACCTTGAACCTTGTCAATGACCTTTAGACTCGGTGTAACGACAATATGTTCGTCATGTATTTGTCAAGCAATTTATTCTACTTCTGAAATCTTCTTATCCTCGACCGAGATATTACACGTAAAGATAACAACATTATTATGTTTGCGCTTCTTATCCTCATTGGCTTACTGCGTATCTGGAGTCTACCATCTATCTACGTCATGACTCACGAAGGATCCCTGCTTTGTTCTGGGCATTGCTTAAGCTCTGTTTGAAAATCGACATCATAACTTTAGAAGGCGTTGGTAGTCAGTCTGAATTTGAATCGAATATTTTTGACAAATTCTGAGCATTTTGCGCTCGAGTTTTCCATGTAACTTCCCGCGACGCGAGGGAATCAAAGCGAGCCTTAATAGCCGGAATAATAAGATGTGTTGTGTAATAATAAGCGGCACTGCGGCACTGAGCGGGTACATCAGGCTAGCAGGTGCGAGTGACAGCCGCAAGAGTTTATCGCGGTAACAACAGACAGGAGGGGTACTCTTACTTAGCGCCGCCGGTCTACCTGCTGTCTGCCGCCCACTTTATTTTTACAGCGCATCGCACGATTAACTCGGAGACGCATTTGATTGCATTGCCTCAGATGTTTACTTAGACTGTGTACAACTAATGTGAACACAACACACCGGTGCGTGTTGGGTTCACATTTGTTATACCGAGCTTCAGTGAAGGCTCAATTAGAGAATTATGCTCTGGCTACTTGGCACCCAGTACCACTACTTAGACCTTAAGTACCAACTGCTTAGTCTACATATTGAGGCTGTAGCATGCCTGAACGACTTTGTAGTCCTTGAAAATTTGATTCTCTTTCCAAGTTTCTTCAAAGAGCAAAACAACATAATTGGCCGAATTTATATATCTGGGACAGCGTAATGAGATAAAGTGTAACCCTATCCAACAGAAACAATTTTCAAGAGTTAACCTGTAGGTCAATTGTATTAGACCAAACGTTTTTGTTAAATTAAGAGTTTATTGGCGGAGGCTAAGGGTTAGATTAGTACTTTTGTTGTGAACCCATTTAAAAGGTCACTGCGCATTAAAGATGATCTCGGAGCAGCGTTGTGCAATGGGACGTATCTGTATTATTTGTATTACAGTCGCCTTTAGTTGTAAAAAAATGTTGCCCCTGTACAGAGACGGTTCTAGATAACTGTGTGTGTATTCCGATTTTGAAGTAATACAAAGAATTGGAATTATTTTACGAAATGTAGACCATGCGAAAACTTCTCCTGTTGTATTTGGGCCCTCCATGATCAAACGCCTTGTAGCCGGGTAGGGCAGCCTGACATTAGTCATAGTGATTTCATCATCGGCGCAGGAAGTAGATAATGCCCAATTTCGGCAATACTGCACAGCTAGCTTTGAGGAACATGTGTGTACATGGCGGGGGCATGATGTGCGTCGGTGCCAGCATTACTTGTGTCAACAATCCACCTGATAAGATAGGGACACATTCAGCGGCCCGCGACGCGATGCCACCATCACGTAATTATTAGCGATGACTGCAGCGCAATATTGTTAGCTGAATAAAAAGTTAACAACCCGTTATGTGCCCGGTGTGTGGTGGCTGTTCGCAATTCGCAATTATGCACGGCGACTACGGTGAGCTGTGAATTAGTAACAAACAATGCTAGACTTGTTCGATAATCAATAGGTAAATATTGTAAAAAGCGCGACTATAGAGTTCGAAACTAAAGAACAATATCTCCCTTTATGCGATAGGTTAAATATACCTAGTTGAAGATTGTTAACATAACAGTGTTAACGGTAGCAAGGAGTCAGAAATAAATAGGGGTCTATAAATGCCTCATTGAGCAATTAATCTGAAACCGAATAATTTTCTGAATTCTCAGCAGATGCAATTGCCAGAATATTCGTAAGAAACACATCAGCTGAATAATTTCGTCTTGAGCAACTTCTTATAATTCTGCTTAATGACACAGAGACGCTTGTAACCAACTTAAACTACATCATGAATTATTGAAATACATATTTTATTCAAATTACGATTGAGTACTACGTGTAAAACAATGCACCAATCAGAGATGTCAATGCTACCTTTTCACTATAAAAAAAATGTAAAACAATAAAATCTATGAATCCCTTGCAATTTTGGCTACCTAAGAATCTGTTTTCCGAGCAGCTTTCCGACTGGTGACTGGAAAATTTTTGGGAATGAGCGTAGCTGACTGAAACTATTTGCTACTGACATTCATTAGTTCCTGTTACTCACGCTGGAGTCTGAAGTAGTCGTGAGCCGCGTGAGCGTGAATTGCCACGGTGTATACAATATGGTTTAGCAAATATTAATTTACAAATGTCGTGTTCTGTTTATACACGAGTGCCGCAGCCCGTCCTTGACGTAACGCGACTATTATCACGAAGCATATGGCGATGCCGCACCAAACCGATTTTATGTAAACTGTCTACAATTTTTTACGCTATTTAGATTAATTGAACGGCTCTGACACAAGAGGCGAAACTGCAAAACGATTTTTTTTAGTTAAACGCTTCTAATAACCATATTTTTGGGATCGTAATTCGTACCAAGATTCATTAAATTGTTAAACAGTCTCTTAACCCTCTGCTGTTCCATGGTACTGAATCAAGGCTCTTGAAGGTATTTAGTAGTATATTGTTTATGTCGAGCCGAGTATATAGCACAGCACCAATTTTACAGAGATGAGTGAATGATGCAGTGCCACCTCATCTACCTGTGAATGATGCAGTGCCACCTCATCTACCTGTGAATGATGCAGTGCCACCTCATCTACCTGTGAATGATGCAGTGCCAACTCATCTACCTGTGAATGATGCAGTGCCACCTCATCTACCTGTGAATGATGCAGTGCCACCTCATCTACCTGTGAATGATGCAGTGCCACCTCATCTACCAGTGAATGATGCAGTGCCACCTCATCTACCTGTGAATGATGCAGTGCCACCTCATCTACCTGTGAATGATGCAGTGCCACCTCATCTACCTGTGAATGATGCAGTGCCACCTCATCTACCTGTGAATGATGCAGTGCCACCTCATCTACCTGTGAATGATGCAGTGCCACCTCATCTACCTGTGAATGATGCAGTGCCACCTCATCTACCTGTGAATGATGCAGTGCCAACTCATCTACCTGTGAATGATGCAGTGCCACCTCATCTACCTGTGAATGATGCAGTGCCACCTCATCTATCTGTGAATGATACAGTGCCACCTCATCTACCTGTGAATGATGCAGTGCCACCTCATCTACCTGTGAATGATGCAGTGCCACCTCATCTACCTGTGAATAATGCAGTGCCAACTCATCTATCTGTAAATGATGCAGTGCCAACTCATCTACCTGTGAATGATGCAGTGCCACCTCATCTACCTGTGAATGATGCAGTGCCACCTCATCTACCTGTGAATGATGAAGTGCCAACTCATCTACCTGTGAATGATGCAGTGCCACCTCATCTACCTGTGAATGATGCAGTGCCACCTCATCTACCTGTGAATGATGCAGTGCCACCTCATCTACCTGTGAATGATACAGTGCCACCTCATCTACCTGTGAATGATGCAGTGCCACCTCATCTACCTGTGAATGATGCAGTGCCAACTCATCTACCTGTGAATGATGCAGTGCCAACTCATCTACCTGTGAATGATGCAGTGCCAACTCATCTACCTGTGAATGATGCAGTGCCAACTCATCTACCTGTGAATGATGCAGTGCCACCTCATCTACCTGTGAATGATGCAGTGCCACCTCATCTACCTGTGAATGATGCAGTGCCACCTCATCTACCTGTGAATGATGCAGTGCCAACTCATCTACCTGTGAATGATGCAGTGCCAACTCATCTACCTGTGAATGATGCAGTGCCAACTCATCTACCTGTGAATGATGCAGTGCCAACTCATCTACCTGTGAATGATGCAGTGCCAACTCATCTACCTGTGAATGATGCAGTGCCAACTCATCTACCTGTGAATGATGCAGTGCCAACTCAACTACCTGTGAATGATGCAGTGCCAACTCATCTACCTGTGAATGATGCAGTGCCAACTCATCTACCTGTGAATGATGCAGTGCCACCTCATCTACCTGTGAATGATGCAGTGCCACCTCATCTACCTGTGAATGATGCAGTGCCAACTCATCTACCTGTGAATGATGCAGTGCCACCTCATCTACCTGTGAATGATGCAGTGCCACCTCATCTACCTGTGAATGATGCAGTGCCACCTCATCTACCTGTGAATGATGCAGTGCCACCTCATCTACCTGTGAATGATACAGTGCCACCTCATCTACCTGTGAATGATACAGTGCCACCTCATCTACCTGTGAATGATGCAGTGCCACCTCATCTACCTGTGAATGATGCAGTGCCACCTCATCTACCTGTGAATGATACAGTGCCACCTCATCTACCTGTGAATGATGCAGTGCCACCTCATCTACCTGTGAATGATGCAGTGCCACCTCATCTACCTGTGAATGATACAGTGCCACCTCATCTACCTGTGAATGATGCAGTGCCACCTCATCTACCTGTGAATGATGCAGTGCCAACTCATCTACCTGTGAATGATGCAGTGCCAACTCATCTACCTGTGAATGATGCAGTGCCAACTCATCTACCTGTGAATGATGCAGTGCCAACTCATCTACCTGTGAATGATGCAGTGCCACCTCATCTACCTGTGAATGATGCAGTGCCAACTCATCTACCTGTGAATGATGCAGTGCCAACTCATCTACCTGTGAATGATGCAGTGCCACCTCATCTACCTGTGAATGATGCAGTGCCAACTCATCTACCTGTGAATGATGCAGTGCCAACGATCTACCGGGCCTTAAATGAGACTTGCGACATTTTCTGTGCGTGCTGTGAAGTTCAGAACTCGATGATTTTTTTTTTTAATTCGGTGACATGACAACGTAACGAGTAATGTCAATGACTCAATATGATAATGTTGAATTAAGTTAATGGATCAATATCGCTGCATTTATTGCCACATAAAAAGGGCTCGGCTAGGCAATATGAGATCCCACCAAACTCACCAACGCAGAATCGTTGATATCGGTCATAAACCTTATGTCAATAAGATAAGCTTGCGTAAACCGACGCCGACGATGCAGATGGTGGAACAGCGTTTTGTCGTAAATTTTGGCAGAATAGCTGCATTTGTCTGACGCCCATCGCTGCCAAATGGCCTTTTAAAAGTCATAATTTTAAATACAGTTCAACTGCTGATGCCCTCTCGGGATTGCCTATCGCTTGTAGTTGGCTCAAAGAATTGTCGTTAATTTTGGAGAGATCCTTAATTATTCTGTCTCCATGCCCTCTTTATTGGAAAATACCCAAATAAATAAGACCTTGTTATCGATCTATCTTATCCGCAAGATATGGTATTGCACCAACAAGGTATTCATCGACTTATTGTTATCGCTGATGATTATAGCCTTCCTTCCGCAATATGACACGCATAGGTAATGTCGCGACATACATTTAGGCATAGGTATTAATAATTGCTAATCGGTCTATTGTCTGTGGCTAGTTAAAATGCGCGTTATCAACAGCTGCATCAAGCGAGAACACGTGTGAATGACTCACGGTCATACGGACCTGATCCCGATAGCAGTTAGCGGCCCTCCGACAGTAATCATAAGATTACGCCGATTACGACTATTTGCTCAGCTGACTGATTAGAACTTCTGGGAATCAGCTAGATAAAACATTCAAAATAACATTAAATAATGTGAGGTGCCAAAAATTCAAAAGTATTTTTGCTGTATTCTGGACTGAAACTAGGTGAATGCTAGATTATGTAGGAATGTGTAATGGTCGTCGTGTAGGCTCATTTTGCCGGATCACGCCTACGTATTTATTTAGGAAAGTGTACGACAATCAGACGTTTCCTAAACAGACCTCGTCTCTCGGCGATATTGCACTCACCCAAATAGCTGCTCGTGTAATCCTAAATGGTAATAAAAATTAATCGTCTATCGAGGGAGAACGGATGGTGTTCGGCTGACTGTAATTGCGATCCCCTAGTGCTTAAACGCGATACTAGATGTAATTTCTAGGATTAGAGTTTTAAATGGAAGTTTCCGGTAACCAATCGTCTGCGTTTTCAATTCGCCGAGCTATCACGAGATCTCGAACAAAGCTTGTTTGTTAGCTCATTATCTACACAAAATGTATCCCGTCACGCAATGTCACGCAGCTAGCGATTAGTGGAACCACCGAGCGGGACAGCCCTGGCGGGCGGCGCTCGGAGTCCAGGGCCCCTGGTGATGGGTGTGACCGTGACACGCCGTCTGCGTGTCTACTGTCTGGCTCACTGCTCGCTATCACCAATATTTTCGGAGTTCTATTTATTTAAGTGGATTGTCGATTCGAGAGCAGACTGAGCTAAACGAAAATCAAGGTCTTCATTCCTACATTTTAAAACGTTTCAGTTGGCATTTATATGGAATGGAACATTACATTAATTTTGTTCACTCTCTTGTACAAGCGCACTTTTATTTAACACGGAAATCATGGTAATTAGTTGTGTTCAGTGAATGGCCTTATAAAGGGTACACAGGAAATCTGCTCGTGCATTAATTAGTTGGCAGCCGGCAATGTCCCAACGAGCAGATTGAATTTCTAAATCGTAAGACTGAATACGATACGTTGGAGCTCGCCGTTCTCGTCTCGAGTTCACTCAATGAATGTAGATGTTGTGTCACCTTTTCGTTTGATGTCGGTAAACCTTTTAATTTAATTACTACGGAGGCTCATAAATTAACCGGTAAACGGTCGGTAGCCGTGTGTCGAGCGACGCTTCCGCTTAATTGTCGGGACACATTAATTATACATTCTCAAAATATTTCGCATGACCTCTCATTGGTGAGTTTACTTCCTTGAAACGGCACACGGCACAAACTGCCAATGTTGTAAAAATTTCGCCGATTTTTCTGCAAGCGCTGCAAAGTATTGCAGGGCTTAAACCTAATTAGAGCTTGTATTAAATAAAGTAAATGACCTAACTGCGCGCATAAAACTAATTGCATCCATTTTCCCTGGTTTATTTAAAGTCCTGCCTATAACAGTATCGGTTTAGGTGAGATTTAATTAATAACATAGAGGGTAAATGATTGTTGGTTTGCTCAGATTGCTATTCAACATTTCCCCACTTCTGTGCCATAGTTTTCGGTTCTAGTTGGAGGAACCATTCCTTGTGGAATACAGTTCCAGTCGAGCATCAGCACATGCAGCCGCCGTGCCGATGCTGTCTGTTTGTCGTAAATACGTGACTCCGAGCGATCACAGTGATTGCTCCGAACTCGACGTAATATTCGTGTATTCGGCACACATGTTCGGACTCATTAATTTTATGATTTGTGATACAAGGAAGCTAGTTGAGTTTTTGTCTCGCTATAAGTGCTCTCGAAATAACTGGAGATTTGGCGTCTAGACGGTTGCCAGTGTTGCCACTCGCACGCACGGATAAAGAATGATCGATGTAATTAGAATTGTTTGTTTAATAACATGACGAATGTTGTGTTTCATGTCAGTCTGATAAGCTGTTGGAGTGACAGCTATATAATTATTTAATGCATTTTTGCAATAATTTCGCCGTAATTGATTAAATTATCGCATCACGTAAGTATCCACCTTGTTGTTCCCTTATTGTTGAGGTGGTTTCTGTGGCATTAGGTCCTATATCGGTTAGGTAGGCTCGGCTTGACATGTTTATACATTAAATTATTGCATTGTCAACGGTCCTTGTGCAAAGTTTCAAATTGGGGTGAAAATCACGTTCAAAGATTCCGTTCCATAGATACATACATACATACCAAGCTAATAAAAGCGTGTTAAAATGTTGTATGTTTCACCCGACTACTGACGTGTATAAATGAACGGCACAACTTTAGTTTGAAGAACAAAGACTAATAAAGCGCGGCGCGAAGCTGCGCTAAACCGAGGCTTGCATACTAATTGCCTGCATCTTTCAGTTGTGACCTATATTAGGAGTAGTCATTCTCTCTCGTGACTGGATACTACTCTTACGTTGTTTTATACTGTCAGTTTTGCGCTGATGTGTTCAAAGAGATTCCTTCAATTGAGTTCAATGTGCTCACGCAACAGGACAAAACCCTGTCCTGATATGGCCATGTTTGTTGACCAGTTAAGCCCACCCTTTACCTTCCTCATTGGATGGGGAATTATCGATCAGCGGAATTTATTTATGTTAGAGAGTAGATAGATAGGTAATAAAGAGTTGTTGCGCATGTGTGATATCGTAACTTCACGCCTGCATCTGCGAAGGGTTGAGCAGAGGTACACCCACATTTCGCCAGTTTTGTTAGGTACCTCTTCCTTGCGTCTTTTTCCCAATGCTATGGGTCATGATCACATCAAGGCTTCTTCTTGTTATTACACTGTTATTGAGTTTTTCCATGTATAATTTTTCAATAGCAGCTCGAGATAATGTTTATCCACTTGCTTTCTCTTCTTTCTTCACCACCCTTCCCAATGCGAGCCTATTGCCTTCAACCGAGCACAAGTCCAGACTTCGGGCTCATTTTGAGCAGGAGCGCCAGATAGCACTGGGCCAACAAGGTCGTTGGCACGTGAGTGATGTATGTTATTTGATGTCGTCAGCACGCGCTGAGCCGCGTGGGCGGCGTGGTGTTCTGCGAGGCGTCGCAGCGCTGGGCGGGCTCGGGCGCCGAGCTGGCGGCGCTGTGGGCGCGCGCGGCGGCGGGCGGCGGCGTGCTGGCGTGGCCGCGGCGCGCCGCCGTCACCTCGCTCACGCACCCGCGCATGTTCCACTACTTCCACGCCACCATCGACGACTTCCTCTTCGTGCAGATGATGGACGTGACGCGCCTCGTGCTCGCCAACAAGCCCGCCGTGCTCGACATCATGCGGCCCTGGATCCAGTGCGCGCTCACGCTCGACTGCATCATGCCCATAGGTGAGTGCCTACTGTAACTACAATACTAATACGATACTCTTATCTTTCAGTCTAGGTTACTATTGGAAGATAAAATAGTACAGTGAAAAAAACCCGACTGCAAAGATGTAAACAAGAAGAAAATCATGCTGTGCAGTCGGAGGATACATATTCGCGAGCTGGCTGACCAAAACTATAAATATCCTCCTATTGCACACTGCAGTCGGGTTTTTTAATTTTATTAACTATTTTTATTTAAAACTTTTTTTTAAATATCTCTTAAACATATACGTGGTATATATTTTTGTGATCTCCTCTTAAACCCATTTATTTAGATACCCCACTCGATGGGTTTCTAAGAAAAGAATTTTGGAACCCCTACAATATGGCGCACAAAATCCGCTATGTTCCTTTTTTTAACGGCACTTACACTTGGGCCGCCAAGACCTATCTAACGATGTCTTAATTATAAAAATCCGTCAAGTGTTTTGGAAGATACGAGGTAATAAAGAATATTACATACATACAAACATAAATACATACAAGATACGCGCGAAAAACATAACCTTATCCTTGCAGCCGGGTAATAGATAGCTTCACACAAGTCCTAATTATAAATTGTACTATCAATGTATGAATAACTGAGACACGAGTAGTAACACGGTGTGCACTGTTCTCCTGCCGACAGGTGCGCAGTCGGTGGGCTGCCGCTTCGACAAGAAGCCGCAGTACCGGTACTCGGGCTGCCACGGGCAGGACGCTTCGGCGCTGAGCATCGTGCTGGGGCTGCGCTCGGGCTTCGAGGAGGCGGCCTACGCGGTGCGCGGGCGGCGGCCGCGCTGGCGCAGCGTGGCGGACGGGGCGGCGCGCGCCGAGCTGGCGGCGCTGCAGCGCAACTCGTCGGAGCCGGCGCCGGCGCCAGCGCCCGACGGCGCCGAGCACAGCGGCGCGCCGCTCACGGCGCACTCCGGCCCCTGAAGGCTCTCTACGTCCTGAGCATACTCAGCAAACTATTGTCTCTGTACGACGACGGCAGCTCAGTCACCTCCCGGCTCCCGGCTGACGGCTCCCGGGAGTGACGATCGACATTAGTCCTAGTTAATATTTATTGATTTGTAAAACTTTGAGACGACAACTAAGATTAAGAATGATTCGATGTGTTAGTGAGACCAACATTTTTCATTATTTAATATCATTCCATTTGTTGAAATTACGCCAAAAACTAGAGATTTCGTTGTTTTGAATTTTGAAAATTCGTCGGGTGTTAGAAGTTAGGTAAATAATTATTACTGTAATAAGTACAAGAAGTATATTTGAGAGTTAATAGCAATCCTAGGTCATTGCGAGAATGATAAAACAAGTAATATATTTGCCATATTGTATTGGGTACAAAGTAACATTGTTTTATGTTTAGTATATGTGGGCTCGTGCGATATGAATGTTACCGAAGTCAATTGTTACGTTGACGTCTAAATTCTAAATGTTTATAACAGTATTATATGTTGCTTGACTTGTTTTATTAGAACAATTGTATTTGCTACCTTGAAAAGGTGCGGATAATGCGTCGATACGAGATTAACAATCGCTTACCATTTATTATGTAGTTTTAGTATTATTTATTCGTTTACAAATACGAGTAATACGTGCGTGAGGCGTGGCCGCGTGGGCCTGTGCGGTGCTAGTTGGCAGCGCTTCTCACGACACGAGTATTTGCGCTAACGGCGGCATTGAGACTATCCGTAAATCATGCGATGTTAACACTATGACTTGTGTCGTCCGAGCGAGTCGCGCGTGTCGCGCGTGTCGCGCGTGTCGCACGTGTCGCACGTGTCGCGCGTGTCGCACGTGTCGCGCGTGTCGCACGTGTCGCACGTGTCGCGCGTGTCGCACGTGTCGCGCGTGTCGCACGTGTCGCACGTGTCGCGCGTGTCGCACGTGTCGCGCGTGTCGCACGTGTCGCGCGTGTCGCACGAGTCGCGCGTGTCGCACGTGTCGCACGGTGCGGGTGCAGCAGTGGATGACGTCACGCGCTGCAGTGCGCTACAGACCGACTTCAATGACGTGAAACTTACAATCGGTACTAATTAAGTAGGTGCTCGTCGTTCACAGCGTCGAAATCGACGTCTGTAGTCGCTGCCGACGAGTACAAGATTAGCACCCGAATTGCGTAACATATAAATTCATGGAATCGATCGCAAACACTTACATTTTTGACAATTCAACAGTATTCATTGCGTGTTTTACGCTGTTGAATATACGGATTTTAAAGATGAAACAATGAATGCGAGCAAAGCACTCGCACGTGGGTTCTTTTAAGTTACGCAATTAGGGTGCTGTAGTGCTTCGTTTAGTTTATTCCTCTACTGTCAACGTTAACCTCCACACAAACGATCGAGATTGTTTCCAAGTGTCGCCAGCTGTGAAATTATTTGCTAGAAACGTACTTTATGTATATTGATTTGTACATAGCAGATTGTACATTAGACATTAGTATGTAAATCAGTTATCGTAATATTGTTAGCGTTAGTTGGTCTGCGAGTCGATCGTGAGACGGTCGACGTGGGAGTAGCATTTCTATTGCTATGTTTAGCGGTTAGTGCATCGATACTCATTAGTCATAATTGTATATGCGAGCCTTTTGTCGAGCAATATTATATTTTACATTAAGTACACGAAATGACGCATTCTACCTTGCAACTTCCACTTATGTCAAAATGAAATCAAATGATGTGGTTTTATAAGGAAATTCGAAATTGAAAATAATGCAGATAACGAATTTGGTATGATTATTTTAGTAGCGAGTAGCGACCAGGAATACGGATAATGGATGTGTTTACTGCCAAATATGTCGATACAGCTATTGGTCACTTCTAATATAATTTTAATAGCACGTCGCCATCGCCATTCTCTCTATATAAGGGGTCACCAATTACTTGCATTTGGGGTCCGTTTATAAAAATATAATGACCGTCGCGTTCCGTAAGATTTAAAGCCACCTAACCCCCCCTCGACTGTACATCTTCACGTGTATTTACTGTGTTAAAATTGAAATAATTAACTTAAATATATAATATAGATACGATATCAATGAAGATGTTGATGAGATGATTCGTCCGTTGTCGAATTGACTGCAGTAACAGTAGTGACAAAGCGCGGATAAAATTATTAAATTACGAGCTCAAGTAACACAAGTATTTACTTGTGTCCATAGTGTAATCCACAAGGTCCACACAAAATAGGGGGTTCGCGGGCAGTCGGAATCCGAACCGCAGTCCGACATTTGGTTACCCCTGCTGTATATGTTGCGATTGATGCGAATCTAGTACATATGCTTTGTTTTACAACGGATACCTCAGCCATCTTCCGTTTCCTCTATGAACGCATACTACCTTGACTGAAGTAGTTAGTAACACTAACGCCACAGATCCTCCATGTGCGGGCACCTGCGTCCGTCAATGTGTAAGGAAGGACTATCGAACGGTGCATATCGGTGTTTTATTTTGATGTATTTATGTAATAACACCAGGTTTGGTTGTGAAACTTATCAAGACTAGCTGTGTATGCACGACCTACTTAGTTTTCCGCATCCAATGTGATATACCTACTTAAGTATGTATTTAATAGTAAACATGTGTGCCTGAGCGTCTTCATTTGCTATATATTGTACTGAAAAACAATATTTTCCGATGGTATACCAACCACTAAACGACATGTTTACTTTAGCGACTCGATTATTATCTCAATTTCACCAAGTTTAATGTAATATTTGAAAATGAAACAGAGTTGTTAAAGGGCTGCCAAGCATGACTCTCGTACGAGTGTTACACAATTTAAACGTTAATCTTCTAAAGCACATTTATCATAGCTGTACCACTGTGTAAAGACCTATAAATAAATATTTATTTTGAGAATGATCGCGTATGTAGCCTCTATATTAAGTAAGGGATCTCATCGTTACTTAACGCAGCTTAAATTAAGAGTATCTGTAATCATGACCAAGCTGTACATAAGTTTATAATGTTTCTACTTTAAGTTAACTGTCTCGAACTACATTTTGTATTTCCTGTTGATCTTTTACCGTCTTATCCATTCAAATCATACCCAGTTCAGTATCAGTTCTCCTACGTTTAGATTAGTTAAAGAAGCAATATAGAGTGAAACGTCTGCCATGTAATTAAACGCGTAAAATACTTTTTTACTAGTTAAACGTATGTTCGATCAAAGATTAGATAGTGTCACGTATTACAGCTATGTATAAACCCGTCAGTAATTCCCTTTGTAAAGGGTACGTTCACACAGAACATAGGTATTTCTAGCATCGTTTTTAACGAATCCATCGCTACTGGAAGTGATGTTCACACCGCATTTACAGTACCGTTTTAACGGATCCGTCGCTACTGTGGTAGTAATGTTCACACCATATTTCGTCAGTGCACCTCCAACTTTCTACAAGGACGGCCGTTCTCGTGTTGAATTGGTACCATCGTCGTCTGCGCCGCCCCGCGTGGCTTCGATCCGATAAAACGGATCAGTATTTTAATACTGTTCTGTGTGAAGTCGCTCATACATACGTCAGCGCCGAATAAAAACGTATACGACAAAGCGGACCGTTTTACAGAAAAAAAACGGACCTCTGTGTGAACGGGCACTAACAGTTAGCTCACTACACAACTAGATATAGTCGCGCATCGCACATCGTATCACGTTAGTTAATATGAGATCTAGTCTTTATGCTAATAGTCAATAAGAGTTGGTTTAAATTTCTTGTAACTTTGTAAATAATGCGCTTAGTACGTAACGCGGTACGCCACCTGAGCCAACTTAGCGTTGAATGCAATTAAGATATGATTATGTTGTGATTTATGATACGTTTACATATATTTTGATGCTTTACACGGGCGTTGAAGCTGTTTCATTGATTTTAAGTAAATTATAAGATAATGTACGAGGATGGTCGTGGCACAACACTATGTGGAGTGCTCACCCCGTGGGTAGAGAGGTCATCCATGGCCATCACTGATCGTTGGCTCAGTATAGTACAACGCATTATAAGTAATACATGGTAAATAATAATAATATTATACTGCTTAAAAACCCTTTTGACGTTTATAACTCCTAATGGATAGGATACGTATTGAATTTATACAATTTTATCAAAAAATACGACCACGTTGGAAATTTAGTGTTTTGCCAAATGCATCACCTTGTTGTGATAAAAAACATTTTAAAAAATGTTAGCTGTAAGAGTTTCCGAGTAGATTACAGACCTAAGTAAGTCTATGTAACTGATATGGAGTCTCGCAGAGATGAGCGGCGTTGTTGCTGAACGGAGTATTTGTATCTTTTCCTCGCACTGTAGTTAGGTTTATTTGTAAAAATTATGCTGATGCGCAACTGTTGTGGGCGATTAATTTAATAATCTTGTTTTATGTCGTTTATGGTCTTTCGATTATCCCAACCTAATTTGTCAAGTCAGTCACAAACAATCGGATTATCACATGTTTCCATATAGTTTACAAAAATAGTTTCACTTCCGTGTACTGAGAGGTATTGATGATGCCCAGTAATAATAAAATATTATGTATAGAGGAAAAAATATTATTATAAATGAACGGAAAGTTAAATTAATTTAATTTAAGTAGGTACATATTATTACCTAATTAATCAGTCACAAACAATTAGTCGTGTTTCTGTTTTTATTATGCAAATCTAAATTCGCATTAGCAATCAAGCTAATGCAACCATTGCACAAACATGTCGCCCGCGACAGTTGCGCGTCGCGATGTCACGGCTGTTACCCCAGTGCGTGTGGTTGTGTGCGTGTGCGTGTGGTTGTGTGCGTGTGCGTGTGCGTGTGTGCGTGTGCGCGTGCGCGTGCGCATGTCGTAGTGCTACGTGCCCCTACTGCATGACTCTGATCGTGTTTAGCGTATTTTGTAAACAAATGCAGCTTTTACATACGCATATCTTTATCGACAAGTGATAATTATTTATTAAACGATTACGACATTATTCTTTCGTTTTATTTATCAGTACTGAATTAATCCCATTGGACCAAACCAGCAAGTAACAGTGGTTATGCCAACATTTTTGGACTGATAGGGTCAAATACAGGATTTAGCACATTGTCTAGACAGAGTCGAAGCGAAGCGTCGCGTCAAATTCTGTAGAATATCCACGAATTCGCGCATCTTTTGTTTATCTTGATAATAATGTTTACATGACGTGGAGATAGCGGTCAAATTGCTATGTATACATTGTTAGACTGACGTGTCGCTTCGCCTTAAAACCTGAGTGTGCTTCGAATCTAAACGAGCTAATAGCCTCTCGATGGGGACCGCGCCTTAGGCCCAGCGGCGCGGCGAAGATACTGAGATAAGCGCCTTGAGCGGCGTGCGGTACACACAACTATAACGTAGTTTTATTTTCTCTGCACACGACCCGTGTTGATCGAAGGCAGGACAGACGTTATAGGTGTTGACTAGGACTTTGTTATTATTGCAAAGCTTGAGGATGAAGAACAGAGGAGAAGGAGCGTTTGGCACGAACCACCCGCGCCGCGGCGGCGACAAGCTGTCTAGCATGGTGGCTCGCCACTACTCGCCAGCTCTCGTGATCGTGACCGCCTCATTGTGTCGTGCTCGTGCGCCGCTCGCTCTTATTTATCTTTGCCATGATATTTTCAACTTTATAACATATTAGCTTCTGGCCGCGGCTTCGCCCGCGTGAAAACTGTTGATTTTTTTATCCCAAGGTAGTATTATTCCAGACCATAATCTATCTCTGTGCCAAATTTCATCCAGATCCGTTCAGTCTTTCTGGCGTGATGTATGTTTGTTACTCAACAAACATACATCAATCCAAACTTTCGCATTTTTAATACTTTAGTAAGAAGCAGGTTCTAATTTATATTGTTAACTTCTCAGTATCTTCGCCGCGCCTCTCCAGGAGTGCGTTTTACCTAAGGCTAAAATCGTCTGGCGGGTGAATATCCAGGGTCTAGGCGCTTACCAGTGCGTTTTCAACTTTACTCAACTCTCGAGATTCTGAAATTCATGGCGTAAGTATGGGAAGCAAACGGATTTTTCAATCCAAGTAAGCTTAAAGGCCACCAGGATCTCGTGGGAAGAAAAACAAATCGTTAGTTACAACGGTTTATTAATTCCATCCAGAAATGACAAAGTCATTGAATAAAACACGCACATAACATCACTTTGTATGATGACTGACCAATATAACAACTTTACACAACATTAATTAATAAAATTCATTTAGGACTAACTTTCGTGATTAAAATACTACGCACATTCACGTATACTTGATTCAGTCGCATTTACTTGTTAGGCAAGCATAATACTTAAAATGGACAGGGAGGATGGGTTGTGAAAAACAAGAAGAGAATTTCTAGTGCAAAAAAACTTAATTACACGACCAGGCAGGGGCCTTACTATGGCATTTTTAAAACCATCATTTTAGAGTTACATAGAATGAATAGCACTATTTCACACCGGCACTGACCGGCATCACCATGGCATTTACAAATAACAGTTCAGCCCCTGCACTTTGGTAACATAAACTAAGCTTTTTATTGTGTTGTGTCATACATTTTGTTATTTTTTTTATTAGAATCACATTAAATTAGATTTGAGTACCGCAACCAAACTAGAGTGGTTCTGTCATAAGATTACAAATTGCTAAGTTAAACAACATAAAATATATTTTTTTATTATGTAAGCAGTATTTTAACCATCCCATTATACGTTTTATTTATACCCTAATAAACAAATTATACAAGATGGTTCAAAATTATTGTTTTTACTCACAAAGGAACTTGCGCGAAATTTCAACCATGATATTTTCAGGGCCAACTTTGTAGCTAATACAATTCATATACAATACCTACAAGTATTTACAATTTCACTGTGCATTGACTAGATACAACGTTAGTGCTTGATATTGAGCTACCGAAAGTTTTCTACTTTATTTTTTAATACTTATGAATGATAGGATGCGCTCAGGCCATACCCTGTAAGTACCTACTCACACTACTATTTACTACACATCCACAAATTGATTGCAAAAAATACTTGTGCAAGTGTTTCCAAATGGAGAAGACGCTTTCGTGGTATTTAAATAAGAGTTATATTAAAAAAATATTAATACGAATTGTAGGTACTTTAACCAAAGCAATTAGACAGTTTACAAAACTCCTACTAATGCAGAGGTATCGTCGGCAGAGGCTTAATATGATCATAAAATCATATCGCACACAATTCATATTGCTAATGTATATGGTTCTCGCTAAACTTCTTGGCCGCCCTGAAGTTGGCCTTCCGATGCGCAAGGCACAGCGCAGTGATGTTTTGTATGAGATTTACTACTGCCCAGTCATTGTAGCCAACTTCAGGGTAGCCAAGAAGTTTGGCGTGAACTGTACCTAATATTACAGCATTAAAAACGTTTTATTGCAATAAAAAGCTGCAAGCAGAACTATTTGACGTTTGAAACATCAGACAGTTTCGCTAGGTAAATTGTTTCTATTATAATAGATATTAAACTAGTTGCCAGAGAGCTACCCATGGCAAGAACAATTCATAAACATTAAAACTCTGTTAAATACATTTAGCAAAAACTATAGCTGTCACATAAAATTAGAATGCATATCCTTATAAATAAATTAACTAACTAAAGATATTTACATTCAACAGTCGGCTTCGTAATTACTTTACCACTTTTGACAATGATTGCCAGTAAATTGAAACTTCACTAAGGTTCAAAATCAATAAATGTAAATCTCTGCATTATGTGATGGAGATAAGGGTCAATATGCTCTTCGCAAACTTTGGGTCGCTTGTCCTATGGGATGGCGAGGTAGACCGTAATAAATAATATAGAATATATGTGGTGAAGCAATTACGAAGTCTTATCAGCTAATAGAAATTAAAATAACTTTCATTCATTATAAAATAGTAACATTTTGTGATTTGATAATTATATGTTTTATTTAGAACACTCCTTACACGTCGAAGCAAGTTGAATAGACTCAATTACTATACATAAACTATGTACTTAGCTATATAACAATCGAAAATTGGTACAATTGAATATCAAGTTATACTGTGCCCATTACGTGCCCAATTACTAGAAAACTAATAAAAATATTTAAGCCAAAACTATGATAAGACCTATTCATAATTTTTTGATTCATATTTATAGATTTATTTTTAGAATAATAGACACATACTCATCTGAGGCCCATGTTTGCTAACACCAAGCGACACCCAAACTGCGCATGCAAAATGCGCGCATGTGTCTTTTATCTCATTTTCAACTCTCCGCACCGAGCCGAGCGTTGAAAATTCAACAGCGCGCTTTGATTTATGCATTCACTTAGATGCCACCTGTTAGCGAAAACAGCCATTGTTTTAGGTCGCCTTTATCTTACCTTAAGTTTTATTGCATAATATGCGGAAGTCAAAAAGTGATATAAGAGTTTTGTGCGTAGAGTAATAGTGCAATATTAAGTACCTACCACATTACATTGGCTAATATCTGCTAATATCTTACAAGATCAGTTAGTATTAATAAAATTTTCACACGAAAAGAATTAATGTTGTTTATCATTTGAAAGACCAACCAAGGCGAAACGGGCGGAACGAGTCCAGCTCTCACCTGGCCTGCAGAAGTAAGAGACCGTATTGTGCGGAGAAGCGAGAAGGAGGAACTTAGGACAATATAGCCTAGTTAGATAGAATGGTTGATATTACTTCATGATTATAATATTAATACCTTTTCTAAATTATTTGAATGTGGCGTTTGACATTTATTTGTGATTTTATTTTACGATTTCTAAGGATTAAACTATAGAGACTGAATAAACGGGCTCACCGCGTAAATACGAGTATATTATACCTAGGTATATAACAGACTTGTAAATAATGTATACTTTCTTCATCAACATTATTGCCTAAGAGGTAAAGCAGTAAATTTCTCTAAAAGTTTACACACTAAGAGCGTACAGTGTGGCTTATAAAATTAAAACATAAATATACGTACTGCACTGCTTGATTCACGCCCTTGTGTACATTGGGCGCGAAATTGTAATGCTACACGATTCATTGGACATCAGCAGCTTAATTGCGTAACATATAAATTCATGGAAGAGATGGCAAACTCTTTAATTTTTACAATTCAACAGTATTTTACATTACGTGTTTTACGCTGTCGAGTAGACAGACTTTCAAACATATGAAGCAATGGATGAGGCAGTCCTTTCGGTTGTGATGGAAACTGCGATTTAGGGTATTACGCAATTAGGGTGCAGCTGTTTCGTTAGATATTGCACTTCATAATATACATAACTACATCTCTTATAACGAGATACAGGAACTAACTCAGTGGGCAGGACACGATAGCTTCTTAGTTATCTATGTTTGTTACCTATTTAGTTTGTTTCTTGTCGTCAGCTTTCTGGTCGGGTTTCGATTCGTCGTCGATGAAGAGAAGGGGCGTCATGCCCAGGATGCAGCCTATTGTGATGCCCAGCACGCGACCCTGGAAACAACAAGGTTAATAATATAGATCTATTTTATAAAGAAATAAACACATTACCCTTCTTCCGCAGTCGGATAAAAAAAACTTTGTTGACCTGAGAAGAAAAGAACGATAGATGCTGACCAGTAGGGAGGAAGAGAATATATAAATATAAGTATCTCACTGGACTTCTTGACCTCCAAGCCAAATATTACGTTCTTAACCGTTTGCTGAATGTTTTAGGAACAGATTGCAAAATGAAACATTAAAAAAGCAAAAAAATACGACTGTATGGTTTTCGAATGTAGCTTTATTTTTTTCTTTTACCAAGAACAAACAATGTGATAAATACACAGTTTATTTTTGAAGTCACTCAAGACATTAAAGTAACCCGAACACTTCCATCCTTGGGTTACTCTACGCCCTAAGTAGCTCCAAAAATTAATTCCGTTTGGCAACCTGTGGACTAGAGGGTAGAGAGGGACAAAGATAAACAGAGAGCGGTGCTGTTCGTGTGCTTTTGTTTCTACTGAAGACACTCGGTTCGTTCTACTGTATACTATTCTGCAATACACTGATAATAATATCTTTAGGCCCGGACAGGGGCTGGGCTGTTTTAGCAAACTTACGCTTTGAAGCTTTCAGCGACAGGCCTTGTAGGGCCTGGCTTTGTCGAGGCAGTCCTACCTTGTCTGGCTCCTTCAGAGACGACAAGGTGGCGTGGTCTTGAGGGAGAGCGCTACAGTCGCGTAGATCCTCAAGGCAAGTGCGGTGATTTGCCTTCTCGTGGTTGCCGCCCTGTTTTTGGTCTAATTCCCTATGAAATAGACGTAACAGAAATCACCGGGCGACGCAACACAGGGGTGGCGAGGTCATGCCCCTGGGTGTCCACCATTGAACAAGAACAATGATGGATTGCAATGACCTCCCGCGTGTTTGTGCCGTGCGCGGGGACCCGTACAGAGGGATGAAGGGATCCTGGTGGTTGAGTGGAGCAGGCTGCACACAACACGCCACTTTGGCCCGGATTTCTTCCTACACGGGAGGTTGTGGGAGTAGCTTACCCACGATCAATCGGCTGATCTCTCCTTCTGAGAGTATAGCGAGGTACGTGGGGTCCGCGGAGGTCGTCCTTGGATGGCTGAAGCGGAGGTGAAGGTCATGCTGACGGTGTAAGGGAGGGCTGTTCTTTCAAGGCAGCCCAAACGAGCACCCGATGTCGCACTGTAGCCAGCCCTGCGTACCTATATCTCAAAGGTAGTCCTAACGTCCCACTTTAAGTAGTGGGAGGTTCCCAGATGCGGGCTCGATGGAGGGTGGGAGCCGGAGAGATGAAATTTTTTGTATGTATTCATGGATTTTGTAGCAAACTTGAATACCCTAAGGGTGGAGTTGGCGAAAGCTGACAAAACTCTTGCCCCGGGACCGGCGGTTAACTCCGCTGAATCCTGCGTGGGTGCCCCCCAGGCTGCGGTGAAAACCGCAGCCGCCCCTCAGGCTGCGGTGAAAACCGCAGCCGCCCCTCAGGCTGCGGTGAAAACCGCAGCCGCCCCTCCGGTTGCGGTGAAAACCGCAGCCAGGAATATAGCACAGTCCCTTGGGAAACCTGCGGCGGAAGCTACAGGACCCAGAACGGGTAACATCACCAAACGGAGTGCACCTAGCACCCCGCGTGTCCCTGGACCTGCGGTTAACTCCGCTGGGTTCAGTGTATTGTCCCAACCCGCAAATCATAAGGGTTCAAGGCTGCACGGGACCAGCACTGACCCTTCCCCCCCCACGGCAAGGGCAGGTGAGCCGGGGTTGCAAAATCCCACCGCTGGCCCAAGCCTTCCTAGGCTTCCTCATCCTAATCTTCCCCCAACTGTAGCCCCTCAGGCCACATCCTCCGTGGTCGCTGCCTCCAGCCAGATGGGAGCAGCGGGCAGTGGAGAGGCTGCGCCAACCTGGCGGGTGCAAGCTCGCAAAGGTAAGGGCAAGGGTAAAAAAAGAACCAAACAAGCCCTTGCCCCCCCCCGCAGTTCCCGCAGGGCCCACAATCCCTGCCGCCCAGGGCAAAAAGTTCCTTAACAGGAAGGAAAGAAGGCAGGAACAGAGGAGAGGCAGGGCAAAAGCCCCTCTCAGCTTCTCTAAAGGGAAGCAATCGCAACCTACTTCCGACACAAGCCAACCGGTGGCGGACAGCCCAGCACAGACGGCGACCTCGTCGCAGCAGGCCGCCCGGAGGGATCAGGCCGGTGCCAAGCGGGCTCTCAACGAGACCATGTCGCCTCGTGGGGGGCACAAGCGGCAGCGGCTTGATCGGTCCGGGCGGGTTGAATCGATGAGCTACGCCCGGGCTGCCAGTGCTCACCTGTGCGTCGCGGTAACCTGCGAACGCACAGGCGCCATAACCAGAGAAGTGTCGGAGGTGGTCAGCAAATCGATCCAGAAAAGGATCATAGACGAGGCCTTATCCCCCACTATGGAGACACCGGAGCGCCGGACGCCGTCCTTCACCGCCAAGCCGCAATTCGGCAGTGGGGCGCTCAAGCTGTGGTGCAGTAATGACTACACCTTGGCGTGGCTGAGGAGGACGGTGCCCGACTTGGCCATCCCGGCTGGCACCACGCTGATGGTCAAGGCCCAATCAGAGCTGCAGAAGCAAGTGCGTTGCGGGATCGTCATACCGGATGACAGTGGGGTGTATGAGGACCTCAACATAGCAGCGAGGACACTCTGGTATCAAAACCCATGGATTGACATCAAGAGGTGGGTCGTTATTCGCTCGGAGAGGCAAAAGGCGTGCTGGTTTGTGGTCCTGGGTGTCCCCGAGGACCAGATCCCGACCTTGATGGGCGCCGAGCGCAGGCTGTCGTTTGGCCTGGGCTCGGTGTACATCAAGTTCCAAGGGGCCAACGGCAGATTTGTGTGCGTCCCTCGAGGATGGGACCCGGCCACAAGGCAGCTCGCCAACGCAAGGGAGATTGACCCCCCGCCCAGCAACCAGGATATATCCGCGGCCGAACCTGCTGCAGCTACAGTGCTGGCCACTCCTATCGATGACACGATCAAAGATCCTCCGTCGGACGAGGAGCCGGACGACATCACACTGTCACCGGCTTCTGGCCCGATGGAGGATGACTTCATCGAGGGAGACGCCTTCGCCGGTCTGCAACTAGAGGAACACGAGGAGGGACCCACCCAAGATGGCGACCCCTTCGTTAACCTGTAGACTAGTGCAGGCAAACCTCCACCACAGCCAGACAGCGACGGCCCAATTGCGCAAGTGGTTGGAGGTTCAACACACGGCCATTGCCCTGATTCAGGAGCCGTGGATTAGGGGCGGCCAAATCAAAGGATTATCAAACCTAAGTGGTAAGCTCCTTGTTACCTCTAACCATGATCACCCTAGGGCGTGTATTTTTGTTACAGGTAACCTCAAAGCACAGCTTCTAACTGATTTCTGTTGCAGAGATATCTCTGCCGCTAGGCTGGCAATGCAGCATGGCAACTCAAAGATGTCGATCGTCTTCGTCTCTGCCTATATGCCTGAGGCGGAGATTCCACCTCCGCATGAGCTTGTCCGCCTCGTAACCCAATGCGAGACCAGCGGCGAGGAGATCATCATTGGGACTGACGCAAACGCACATCACCCTCTGTGGGAAATGGATACGCAAAATGAAAGAGGTAAGGCATTGGTGGACTATCTGTTCACGACTAACCTATCCCTGCTAAACACAGGCGCGGCACCGACGTTTGTTACTAGACGCAGTCGCACAATTATCGACCTGACTCTGGCGACAGAAGGCGCAGCGGAAATCATCACTGGGTGGCAGGTCTCAAACGAGGCCTCCTGCTCGGATCACAGATGGATCCGCTTTGACATGCAGACCTGTGTAGCACCTGCACCGCCTCGGCGCAATCCGCGCAACACGGATAGAACTGTCTACACTCGCACACTCGATTCAAAGCTAGCGCCCGCACACGGGGCACTGACTACTGTGAGCACAACGCAGATAGACTTGCAGGTAAGTGAACTTACCGAGACAATGATAAGCAGCTACCATACCGCCTGCCCAGAAACAATGCCACGGAAATCACCGGGCAAACAACCCTGGTGGGGCGCGGAGTTGGAACGCAAACGCAGGAAGGTAAGAAAGGCCCTAAACAGAGCTATGAACACATGCGCGGATGAGGACTGGGACGCCTACTACGAGGCCAAATCCAGCTATAAAAAATGCATCAGATTCAGGCGTACCGCTGGGTGGCGAAAATACTGTGGTAGCATTGAATCTTGCCAACAAGCAAATAGGGTAAGGAAAGTACTGGCACAGCAGATTACACCTGAGCTCGCGACACTCCGCAAACCCGACAACACACTCACCACGACACCTGAAGAAGCAAGACGAGTCCTAGTAGAAACACACTTCCCAGGAAGCGTCTTCGTCCAGGTAACAAACTGGCAAGATACTACGCAGATACCAACTCACGATGATTGGCTCTACGCACACAGGGTGATCACGCTGGAGAAACTCCAGTGGGCCATCAAAAGCTTCCATCCTTTCAAGGCGCCAGGTCCAGACGGAGTTTTCCCTGCGCTACTACAGTGGGGAGGTAAGTCTGTAGCAGAAAGACTTGTGCCACTAATGAGAGCATGCCTGGCCTTTAGACATGTCCCAAAAGGATGGAGGGAAGTTAAAGCAATATTCATCCCCAAGCCAGGCAAGGGGGACTATACAAACGCCAAATCCTACAGACCAATCAGCCTGACCTCGTTTCTACTTAAGACCATGGAAAGGCTGTGCGAGAGGGAACTACGTGACGGCGCCCTAATGGCATTACCTCTACACGGTAACCAACACGCTTACAGCTCGGGTAAGTCTACTGAGTCCGCTCTTCATTTGGTGGTAAGCCAAATAGAGGAAACAATTCATCAGAAAGGTACCTGCCTGGGCACCTTCATAGACATCGAAGGGGCCTTCGACAAGACAAACTTCTCCAGCATCGGTGCTGCACTCTCCAAGCACGGAGTAAATCAGGTACTAATTGACTGGATAACCAACATGCTAAGCAAACGAGCAGTTCGTCTAGAGGGGGAACAGCAGCTGGCCTTAATAGCCAGGGGCTGCCCACAGGGAGGAGTGCTTTCCCTCCTACTGTGGAATCTGGTGATCAACGATCTCATCACCAGGCTCAACGATCACCGATACTTCACAGTAGGTTATGCAGACGATTTAGCAATCCTCGTACCTGGGAAGGTGACAGGAACCATCTGCAATCTCACTCAGCAAGCTCTACGTATAGTGGAGCGATGGTGCAGGGAGTATGACCTATCAGTTAACCCCACTAAAACTGAACTAGTCATGTTTACTCAGAAAAGAGCTCTAGGCCCCTTCCGCCTACCCAAGCTGTTCAACACGGAACTACAGTTGTCCAACGAGGTTAAGTATCTGGGAGTCATACTTGACAGTAAGTTAAACTGGAGCAGACACTTAGACACCAAACTGAGCAAGGCTTGTATCACCTTTTGGCAATGCAAGAAAATGATAGGCAAAAAGTGGGGACTCTCCCCCAAAATCATACTCTGGCTGTACAGCGCGGTGATTCGGCCCATGGTCACCTATGGGGCCGTGGTATGGTGGCCTCGTACTAAGCTAAGTACAGCCGTGAATAGACTACAACGCATGCAAAGACTGGCCTGCATGGCAGTGACGGGTTGCATGAGGACTACCCCGACAGCTGCGATCGAGGCCATGCTTGGGCTCCCCCCACTCCACCTGTTTATACAACAAGAGGCAACGATGGCAGCAGTACGCCTTAAGGCGCTGGATCTATGGGGTAAGAGAGAGACACAACACACTGCTCTGCTTGAGGAACTCAACAACGAACTCCCCCTAACAAAAGCAATCAACGATCGAATACCCAAGCAATTCATCTTTGACAAGAAATACAGGATTCAACTGCAGGAGGACCATCGCTGCGAAGGGCTACGCCCTGACGAGCTAAGGATCTTCACAGACGGATCCAAAACAGGTACTGGCACAGGTGCAGGGGTGTTCTCGGAGGACCTCAACATCCACCTAGCCACGCCACTTGGGGCTCATAACACGGTGTTCCAAGCCGAGTGCTTGGGCATCACCCTGGCAGCCTCTGCCATCTTAGCCAGGGAGGTGAAGGACTTCCCTATACGCATTCTCTCGGACAGCATGGCCGTCCTGCAGGCACTGAGTAGCCACACGGTCAACTCTGGGCTGATACTCGAGTGTCATCATCGCCTGAACCAGGTCGGTACAAATAATAAAGTAACCATTCAATGGATCAAGGGGCACAGTGATTCTCGAGGTAATGATGCAGCGGATGAGCTGGCCCGAAGGGGCTCTAGTATGGCGGCGATGGGACCAGAACCCATCGTACCAATACCCTACGGTTACCTCCGCAATCTGGTAAGGAAGCGCACCAGAGAACAGCACCACAAATTGTGGAATGACCACAGCGAGTGCAGACAGGCCAAGGAGGCACTTCCCTCTTTAGATGGCCGGTTTACGCAGAAAGTCCTGAGACTGACTAAAACACAGTTACGTGCAGTCACAGCCGTAACAACTGGCCACGGGACTTTTAACAAACATCTTTTTGTCTTAGGGATCACAGACAGCCCACTGTGCAGGGCGTGCATGGAGGAGGACGAGACAGCAGCACATCTGCTCCTAAGCTGCCCAGTGATCGCTGGCTACAGGGCCAAATTCCTCGGCGACCCAGGTACCGTGCAGGGGATGGTTGGCAACACCAAGGCGCTGCTAGCTTTCCTCGAGGAGCTGGGTTGGATTGAGTGAGAAAGACGAATCCCACCCGTACGCAAAATACGCGCTTAGACGTGGAGTTGCGGACACCAGCCCGTCTTAACCTAACCTAACCTAACTAGGCCCGGACAGCAGACGGCGAGGAGCGCCAGCCACCTACCTACCCGCCGTTTACAAAGTTAGACAGGCTCTGTTCTTTAAGTGTCAATTAGCAGACACAATAGAAATTACCATTGTTTTAACCCGATTCGGCAACATGGGCAGTTAAGAGAATATGCTCTCCTACCCGCCCTCCCGAAAATGTAACTCTCGCATAAAGGTGTTTTAATGCCGCCTCTACGAATTAATGGCCTAACGTCACAAATTATCCTGCATCGCGCAAGCAGAGTTTTTAGCGCGATTTGAACACATACAACAGTCCGATAACAAGCGTCGGGCAGTTAAATCCGTTTACCTGGACCAGACACAACACCTATCTGGTCGGAGGATCCTGCCTTTTCAGTGGAGGTTGCGGGACTACACGCTGTTCCACAAACCTGTACTTACCAAGTTGGAGAACTGCCTGCAGATGTTCATCTCGAGCTGCACGGGCGATAGCTTGGGCGCGCCGAGCCCCACCATGACGGCGGCGCGCTCCACGTAGTAGGCGGAGCCGATGCCGATGATGTCGCTCAGCGTGTTGCCGAGCGCGGCCGCCGCCATCGTCGTCAGCGTGATGTACGCGCTCATCGACGACTCTATCCGGTCACCCTGCGATAAACGATATTAGTTCGCATATGACCCCTAAATGTAATGTCGTCCGAAATCTACTGGTCCATTCTATCAGCAATAAATTGGTTTAGTAACACCCTTAGAAGTGAATGAAAGCATCGCCTTTATCAGGATTTTTGTATAAAATCAATAATTCTTCTATGCCATGTTGGCTGGTGTAGGCATTTTTTCATAAGACTAAGGTGATATTTTAAATTAAAACATGTACTACTTTATTCAACTATGTGATACTTACAGCAATGATCATGATGAAATTGTCTAAGAAGCCAAAACCAATAAATGGTATTGAATTTGCCAAAGACACTGAAAATAAATTTAAGTGTGTGAGTAGTTGAAATAAAGTAAAAAAACAATATCATAGAATTGTCTAACTAGTGGACTGTAAAAACTGTGTTACAGGAGCTTGAGCTTCCTATTACAAATAGACACAATTTACAATCATGTTGTTTTATGACAACACAAAAGAAATAAAATGTAATAGCATTTATACTGTCCAAGTTCTGAGAACGGAAAATACAAATTCTAACAACATTGAAATGTATTTTTTTAATATGGAGTCTTGGTTGAAGTAGTGGAGTATTGAACTTTGGTTTGTGAAAAAGTCTTGTTATTTTATTCCCAAATTAATATTATACAACTTTTCATTAACATACAATTATTATTTTTAATGAAAAGATATAAGATAAGATAGAGTATGTAGGTAGCCTTGCAGACAGAGATAACACTTACGATGTAGTAGCTCTCGCGTGGTGGGCACCGGTGCCTTGGCCGCTGTAACAGACATCATCATTATAGCTAGAACTGCCAGCTATGAAACATATCATATCAAACATTTCCTTTTTTTTTTCCATGGTCATATAATTGTCAAGTTTTAAGACAAATTAAAAGAAGGTGCAAGTCTGGTAAATTAGATAAAGAAACAAAATACCATTGCAGTATATACTAGATTTAGTAAAATAAGTTGAATGACAAAGAGCTTTGAGAAACAAGTTCATCTTCATTATACAAATTATACAACAGTAGGTAAAGGAATGTAAAACTGTAAATGAGTAATCTATACATATAGACAAACAGTCAATGACATCATCTTGGCAGACACAGCCAGTTCGAACTGGATTTAGTTAGTTGTTCTAAAGATACTCACCATACTTTTTCTTCAGCCAGTCTTCTGGTACCTCACAATATGAGCCTGTGGGGTCGACGTCGCCCAGGGTCGGCACTTTACTGGGCCTGCCCAACTTACTCCTCCATCTTCGGCCAGCTAATGTATCTGGAAAAGTGTTAATGTTTGTTAATCCCATATATCAATCGATACATGATTTAGTAAATACAAGACTAATGGCTTACCCTCAAAATCCTCTTTGATCCTCTTAGATTCATACTGTTGTAAGGCGTGCAGCATCACTTTTCTTTCTTCATCAGTCAGGTGTAGAATGAGCTCGTTTGCGTGAACTTTTGTGAGTGGACTAGTAATTTGTTGCTGTGGCGATTGCTCAAAGTCTTTTGAAGTCGGTCCAAGCCCCAAAGTCCTAATTTTCACCGCTACAGGAGCTAGTAATTGGAACTGTGGATTTAATAAACTCGCACTGTGTCGCACATGTAGTTTTGGACAAATATCCAGGCAACCTGTGTTAAATCTATGCAGAGGCGAGGCACGAAACCTACTTATAGCCTGCGCTGCTTTCATGTTTTATCTTTTTTTATAGAAACCCAAAGAAATTAGGTAAAATACTAATAAACAAGTTCTATTTCGGAAATTCGGATATACGAAACGTTCTGTTTTACTTGAACTCCTGTCATACGCCAATGTCAGAATTGAATAAAATTTAGTATTAATACGTGTAAAGGAACTCCAAGTACTCCAAGATTAAAATCAGCAGTTTCTGCTTGTCAAAATCAGTAACGGAATCTGATAAAAACGCATGTAAGTAATATCTGTTGCTATTATTATATTTTAGTATAATAACTTTTGGGTGGTGGTGGATGGTAATTATTTTATTGATTATTTTTATTATCTGTAGCTAATTGCGATTGTCATTGACAGCTGTTCGAGAAAAGTTCACCGATACTGACAGATTGGAAAGTTGCCATACTGTTGGTTTTCCCTAAAAACAGGTGACTTACTTTGTTCGAGTTCTTCTTTTCGTCTTTTATTATATTCGTCAACAAATATTACATACTCTGAAATAAATGGAATTTTATGTAAGGGTTTTTAAACAGTTGTTATATAACATTTAAAGAAAGGGAGAGCAGTAGTGGCTAGGGTGGCCTATTGTTAGAGGCCCCGATCCCGACGCGTCGCAGATCGTGGGTTCGATTCGAACCTATAATCAGGCACTTTACTTTGTGTAAATTATTTCATCACCATTGCTCTAAAATCGGTGGAAGACATGTTACATCCATCCACCAATACACACTGGGCCCGAGGTATGGCACATACTGGGGCTTGTGACTGTGACTAAAGTAGTTCGTGACAATCCAAGAAGTCGGCGGATTTGACAGGTATAAAAAAACGTAATAAAAGTTAAATTAATTACTATCTTACCCATACACTATAACAACGAGTATAGTTCTCGCCAAACTTCTTGGCCGCCTTGAAGTTGGCTTTACGATACGCAAAGCATGGGTACGATACGCAGTGTATGGGTAACATAGTAATAATTTAGGATTATGAATTTAATTTTTCGTAGACGCTCACACAAAGTTATCGCGGCATGTAAAATAAGAAACGTCATCGGACTTCTTAGATTGTCACGAATAAATTAAGGCATGCTGGCTATATGAGAATTGATCAAATTCATAAACTTGCTCTGGCAGCACTGATCATTTTGCCATCAAATATTGTGGAAATTGTTATCTACCGATTTTCTTCGATCATAGGGCCAGAGAAAATATACAATAGCCAATTAGTATTTGCTAGATGTGTGTAAATTGTGCAATAAACCAATAAATTGCCGGACAAAGTTTAGTACGGCAATCCATGACATAATATCAGCGATAAAGGACGACAACAACAATTACAGAGGTGTTAGGTCAATGACAAACAGTTGTGTGTGTTTGTAGGCGAAAGTGTACCGCGAGAGCGTGTGAAATAGTAGATCAAATAGTACAGAGCACGATGCATGATGTTGGAGGGTCTAGTGGCATGGGTTCTGAACAACTATCTGGGGAAGTACGTGGAGAATTTGAACACGGATCAGCTGAGCGTGGCACTTTTGTCAGGTGCGTTCCTCGGTCACCACTGGTGCTACGTAAATGTTTGCCGAGTATATATTTAGATCTTACGGTATTAAGATGACAGAAGTGATGATTTATAAGAGGACACACTTTGTCATGTTTGTGTAAATAATAAATCCTAGGGTTGCATCATGATACAAACTCAAATTACATTAATAATACCAAATGATTGAACAATCCTCTATGTATTTGCATTCTAATATTGAACAGCTAATTGAAATTCTAAAACTATTTTTTTAGGAATAATGGAATACTAGCTTTATACATAATTACAGTCTTATAATATTAGTATTATCTTAAATAGTTAATTTCTCAATAATTTAACACAATACTAAGTTGTGTTGCACTGTTTATGTTTCAAATAATATACACACTGAATTTTGATATATAATATACACACTTAATTGGATTTAACATTTGCAATGCAAAAATATGTAATTTTCTAAATGCACAAAGATACTTTATTATAACATGCTTTTGCTAATTCTAACTAGAATCAGCTTGATACTGTCCCACTTAGGGCTCCCATCTATCGGAATTTATCCGGACATGTCGGGACATTTGGCGTCCTGTCCAAACTTTGTCTGGATTTTTCGCTTAGATGGCAAAATCTGAAGCCATTTGGTCAGTTATGTCATAAAAACTCTAAAACATTGATTTATATGGTACTAAAAAAACCAAGTGGCAGCACAATCGGTCTCTAATCACATTTGCCTGTTTTATTTTGTAACTAAAATGACAAGTTTTTTTTTTAATACAATTTTTATCATGATTTTTCAATTATCCATATGGTAACTCTAGTCCCACTGCACTTCCATGATAACTTTCATTGATTTCCTGATATTTTTTAAAGCAATATTATTTGCTTAATAAACAGTACTAGGAATTAACATCACTTCTATAGCTGCTATGGCAATAATATACATGTTAAGTAACTTATTTATTCTATGATAATTAGCATTTATCGTATCCTGCAATGATAGTAGATATATAAATATAATAAAGAAGAAAAAATTGCAAGTTCTTAATATAATAATGCTCAACAGGGAAAGTGGAGCTAGAGAATCTCCCCCTGAAGAAAGATGCCCTCCGACACCTGGGCCTTCCAGTGGAGATCAAGTCAGGCTTCATCGGGAAAGTCCAACTCCAAGTACCAGTGCGGCAGATCCGTTCAGCCCCCTGGCTGATAGCCATCGAGAAGCTCTACTTAGTCGCGGCACCGGTCAATTTGGATGAGGTTTGTTATGTACTAGAAAATAAGAAATAAGTACAGTTAGCAAAAAACTTGCTGTAGGAGAATTACTTCACGTATATCGATAAAAGTATTCCAGGCAGTGCTTCATTTGTGTACAAAATTCCATCTATAAATGTTATGTTGCTCATTCATACATAATTGATACATTTTAAACATCCACTCCCACAATCATTCATTTTTATAATATTATTGAAATTAATTACATATCTCTGAATGTAAAACATGCTTAATGTTGTGAAATCAACTCCTTGAATATCACAAAGTGCCAGTAAAGTTAGTCATAGTAATGTTACAGCAGTCTAGTTTCACTCAGTGTAAGGCTACTAAAACTTAATCTATGTTGATAATGAAAACCAAATATACCTTATCAGTTTAATCTGCAGGATTGTTCATAATTTTATAATACTGTGTTGTATCAATGTCAATAAAACCAAATTGTTTGAGTCGGCACATACACACATCTGTCTTCAGACACAATATTTGCTGCTATTTCGAGGCGTATTGCTTATCTGTTTGAGTAGGGTCAGTTACGGATATTTTGTATAACAAAAAAACACAACAATACAATTTACCAAGGAAAAATCTTGAAATCCATCATTTTACTAGACAAGCAATAATACTTTAAGCCCATATCTAATCTCTGCAAAGATTTGTTTTTTTGCACTTTGGTCTTGAAGGTGAACTTAAAAAGAAAAAAGAAAACACTATTGTAAAAATATGCTACAAATTACCAGTCATGCCTACGAGTCTTTCAGACAATAATTAATTTATACTATGCCATCTGAAAATGGTGTCTCACTTGTGTTTTTTTTTGTTTCTATATAATTACAGGTGGACTTTCTGCCCCTATATATTTTTTTATTGTGTGACATAATAGATAAGAGATAACCGAGACATAAGTAGTGCTTGTATCATGTATGATTTAATAGATTTTATCCACACTTATCTCAAAAGTTTGTGGAATAGGATAAAATAGGTGGACCCCTTTACCGCATTTAGACTCCCATTAGTCCAGTTGTGCGTGCAGGCCTGCTCTCTGTGAGAGGGAATGGGCCGTAATCTACCACGCGGGCCCAGTGCGGTGGATTAAGGCCAGCCCAGCAGTGGGAACATTATAAGGCTGCTGATGATGATGACGATAGCTGTTTTCAGGCCATTAAAGACTCAGTGTAGTTCAGGCCTTATAAAGACGTCACAAAACAAAATATTAAGAGTAAATGCTTCTCATAAAGACTTCCTCAATAAACTACATAACATGATGAGAATACTTAATGACGTTCTATGTGTAGAACAACAAGAACTGCCGTAGCTACCGTTTTTCTAACAATGCTGATTGTAATGATCTTCACGGGATCATTTTTGTTTTGTAAATGTATACCGGGAGTGTTTTTTTGTGATTTGTATCGCAAGTTAGATGGCCCGATGGCCTTTGCACTGAGTAACATGTCATATGGCTAAAATTATTTTGTCTGATTAAGTTTCCACTGCAATATAAAGAGAATAACTCAGATATGCAGTAGTCGATCTAATGTGATTATTCATTTCTATTTGTCATGTGTAGCTCTCTCTCACACACATTATATGCAATATAGAGAGCGATACGTATTATGATAGAGTGCCCCAAGTGCCCATACACCTGCACGCAACCCGAACGCCCCTGACGTTGCAATTAACATAGCCACCTACTGGATCCAAAATATTTCAAAAGTTTCCCATCGACTCGAAAAGAAGACGAAGAGTAGTTGACTGTTCAGGGATGAGAATGCGACTAAAACATCCATATTTTTTTCAGTGGGACTGTTCCGTGGAAGCGTCGATAGCGCACGAGCGCAAGACGGCGCTTCTAGACGCCCTAGAGGCGCAATGGAGGGCGGAGCACGAGGCGGCCGACGCCGGCTACTATGCCACATCATATTCTTCGTGGCTCAGCTACGGCACCGGGCTGTTGGCGAACATCGTCGAGAACTTACAAGTAAACATAACACAAATAATACAGAGTGGGAGGAGTCATAATATGCCATAGGTTTCTTCTGCGACCTGTCGAAGGCGTTTGATTGCGTTAATCATGAAACATTACTTCTGAAACCTGAGCATTACGGGCTAGGTCAATCAGCATTAAGTTGCTTAAATCTTATTTGAATGATAGATAGCAATTAGTTCAAATAAACGGTGTGAATTCGTCGGGGTTAAACTTGAAAATGGGGATACCCCAGGGCTCAATTTTAGGTCCTTTCTTATTTTTAATATACATAAAGGATTTACCCCGTTTATTGGAAAACAAACTAAACATGGAGTTATTTGCTGATGACACATTTTTAATTTTTTAAATAAATAGACGTACTTGTCAGGTTGACGACGTAAATATGGCAGGCTCAGGATTGGTTCACTGCCAATAATTTAGTTCTAAATGGTAAAAAAACCAAGTGCGTAAAAATTTTCTTGCCTAATGTCAAAAGTACTGATTGTGACATTATATTAAACAAGGAGAAGCTACAATTCGTCGATAAAACGGTTTTCCTGGGGATCACGCTAGACTCAACGTTACAATGGGGTCCTCATTTAATATCACTTGCAGGGCGGCTAAGTTCGGCAGCTTATGCTGTTAGAAAGATTCGTTAATTTAGTGATGTAGATACCGCGAGCCTGGTCTATTTTAGTTACTTTGGTATTTTACTATGGGGAATGGCTGCAGTCATTGAGTCAATTTTTATTCTGCAAAAACGAGCCATCAAGCGATATACAATCTTCGCCGGCGCGATTCTCTAAGGGAACTGTTTAAGGGCATTAACGTCATGACGGTTCCTTGTCAATATATTTATGAAAACATCATGTATGTGAGAAAGAATTTACATCTTGCAGACATTGAGCCAATTTTTATTCTGCAAAAACGAGCCATCAAGCGATATACAATCTTCGCCGGCGCGATTCTCTAAGGGAACTGTTTAACGGCATTAACATCATGAAGGTTCCTTGTCAATAGATTTATGAAAACATCATGTAAGTACGTGAGAAAGAATTTACATCTTTTTAGTAAAAACGGAGACAGACATAATTACATTACTAGAAATAGGGACCAATTAGTTCAACCAGGTTTCAGACTGGCTAAAGTAGCCTCATCTTTCATGGAGTACTGTACAAAATGTTACAATAAAATTCCTACCCACATTCTAGAACTGAATGAGACGAAATTTAAAACTTGTATAAAACGCACACTATGCAGGCAGGCATATTATAAGTTAGGGGATTACATCTATATATATAAAAGAAGAAACTGACTGACTGACTGACTGATTGACTGATCGATCAACGCACAGCCTAAACCGCTAGGCCTAGAAGAATGAAATTTGGCAGAAAGGTTCCTCATGTCGCGTAAGTGAGCACTAAGAAAGGATTTTTGGAAATTCTACCCCAAAGGGGGTAAAAAGGGGGTTGAAAGTTTGTATGTAATTTCTACAGTTTGTAAGTTGGGCACGTGAAATTTTAGATTTACGCTCTTGGTTGACAAAAAGAATTACTGTATTTATTAGTTTTTGGATATTCGACCCCTAAGGGGGTAAAAGGGGGTTTAAAGTTTGTATGAAGTTTTTACAGTTTGCAAATTGGACACATGAATTTTTACATTACGCTGTTGGTTGATAAAAATAATTAATGTGTTTATTGGTTTTTCTAAATTCCAACCCTAAGGGGGTAAAAAGGGGGTTGAAAGTATGTATGTAATTTCTACAGTTTGTAAGATGAACATTTGAAATTTTAGAATTACGCTCTTGGTTGATAAAAAGAATTAATTCATATATTGGTTTTTGGAAATTGTACCAGTGAGGGGGTAAAAAGGGGGTTGAAAGTTTGTATGATTTTTTTACAGTTTGTAAGTTGAGCACGTGAAATTTTAGATTTACGCTCTTGGTTGATAAAAAGAATTAATGTATATATTAGTTTTTGGATATTCGACCCCTAAGTGGGTAAAAAGGGGGTTGAAAATTTGTATGAAGTTTTTACAGTTTGCAAATTGGTCACATGTAATTTTACATTACGCTCTTGGTAGATAAAATTAATTAATGTGTTTATTGGTTTTTCTAAATTCCATCCCTAAGGGGGTAAAAAGGGGGTTGAAAGTATGTATGTAATTTCTACAGTTTGTAAGATGAACACTTGAAATTTTAGAATTACGCTCTTGGTTGATAAAAAGAATTAATTCATATATTGGTTTTTGGAAATTCTACCAGTGAGGGGGTAAAAAGGGGGTTGAAAGTTTGTATGATTTTTTTACAGTTTGTAAGTTGGGCACGTGATATTTTAGATTTACGCTTATTGTTCGTAAAAAGAATTAATGTATTTGTTGGTTTATGGAAATTCGACCCCTAAAGGGGTAAAAAGAGGGTTGAAAGTTTGTATGTAATTTCTTCAGTTTGTAAGTAGGACACGTGAAATTTTAGAATTACGCTCTTGGTTGATAAAAAGAATTAATTCATATATTGGTTTTTGGAAATTTGACTAGTGAGGGGGTAAAAAGGGGGTAGAAAGTTTGTATGATTTTTTTACAGTTTGTAAGTTGGGCACGTGAAATTTTAGATTTAATCTCTAGGTAGATAAAACAAAACCATGCATTAATTATTTTTTGGAAATTCTACCTCTATGGGGATAAAATAGGGGTTGTAACGTTATATGAAATTTCATCGGTTTGGAAGGTTAAACATCTAAAATTGTAGGTTTTCGCTCCTGATTTATTAAAAAACAATTAGTGTAATTATTTCCGGAAATTCTACCCCTAACGGGGCTAAAAAGGGGGTTGAAAGTTTATATGTAATTTCTATAGTTTGTAAGTTAGAGTTGGAGTTGATAAAAATAATTCATGTAATTATTAGGTTTTAGAAATTCTACCCCTAAGGAGAATAAAGTAGGGGTTGAAACTTTATATGAAAATTTTTCGGTTTGGAAGTTAAAATATCTGAAATAGTTGGTTTACGCTCTTGATTAAAAAAAAATAATGAGTTTATTGATTTGCGGAAATTCTACCCCTAATAGAGGTTAAAGATGGCAATTTGTTGGGCTTATATATTTGAAACTTGGCATCAATACTAACAGCAAATATTTTATACTTTTTTTATTGATTTTAAAGTAAAGGTTGTCATTACAAGTTTTTCAAAACTACTCCTAAAATACGATTTAAGTGATGTTAAAGTTTATACGGAAAATCTCATTTCTTGGATTAATAAACTTGAGACAAATACTAACGTAAGTAAATAATAAAGGATATCATTAATAGTTTTTCGAAACTACCCCTAAAATATGATTAGGTGGGTGTTGAAGATCTTGGTTTAATAAACTTGAAATTTTGCACCAATACTAACCTTAATAAATAATGTGGGTTGCTATTAGTTATTCGTTTTTCATTACTATCCCCAAAATACTATTTAGGGGGTGATCAAGATTTTTGAAGTATTTAATTACATATTGCTTCTTTTAATGATGTAAGTGAGCACTAAGGAAGGAGTTTTGGAAATTCAACCTTTAAAGAGACATTTAATTGTATAAAAACTTTTTTACAAAAATATATTACTGACCTCCAACTAAAAACACTACTAAGTGAAAAATAAATCTATTTTTCGAAGTTGGTGTCTTTGGTAGGTACCAATATTTTTCGTTATGGTCACTGACTTCGAAAAAGAAAGTTATTTTTCACTTTGTAGTGTTTTTAGTTGGATGTCTGTAGTATTTTTTTGAAAAATAGATTTTTTTGTTTTTCACTTTTTTTAGGTGGACCTAATAGGCAATTTGCCTTTAGTAAGGTACTTAATTATTTTTTGTGTATGTTCTCCGATATCTACGTCAAACAGCACTGTTCAAACGGTCCAGCTCGGTAGTTCCAAATCGAGGAAGAGGTCATCTTAGTGCCGTAAGATTCTTCAAAAAACCGTTGACACACCTAAAACATCTTCTGGGGGTAATTCTGAAAAACTAATGATGGCAATTTATTATTGCCCAAGGAATAAGATTTTTAACCGGCTTTCCAAAAAGGAGGAGGTTCTTTGTTCTCTAAATCCTAACTTAAACCGTAGATATCTACGATAGCCCATTTATTATTGATTTAACAGTAGCTTATTTTTGATCGCCTTCACTAACTGCACATAATTTAGTTGAATAAAATACAAAATCATGCGAACGAAGTCGCGGGCGGAGTGCTAGTCACTGATAAAAATGCTTGGCTCAATGCTAGTCTTGCTCCACTACCACTAGGGCGCAAAAACAAGTGATAAGCAGAAAAGTTCTGAAGTATTGTTGGACCTGCTGAAGACTGTATGAATAATTATAATGTATATATGTGTTGTATAAACTCAATTTATCTACTCTCATAACGTAATATTCGAATTAAAAAATTCAAAACGAGTTTATATTGGCATACTTTATAAACACAATACCGAAATTTAAAAATAGAATCTTATTATAACACTATTTCTCTAACAAAATAATGCTATAAAACAATTTTTTTTCTATTACGATACAGGACAAATCCAAGAAGTTAATCACTAAGGAGTTTCCATCAATTTTTTTTTTGTAATGCCTTTTTATAGTACCTATTATAAAAAGATTTGATTCCAATTTTAAATTGTCTATGACAAGTCCCGCTTTAGACATAGCACGCACTGTGATTTTTATTCGCGCGAATTTTGTTTCCTTCTAACTGTTCATAGAGCTCAAAATATTCGGGCGAATAAAATTCGCGCCGTGGTGCGGTGGATTCTGTGGCAAAACACGGATTTCTTGCGGAATTATTTCCGCACGATTTCGTTACCGATGCGAACAACTTTATACAATTACATAGGTCGCAGAATGGGCGGAAAAAAATCGCGCGAATAAAGATCGCAGTGCGTGCTAAGCCTTAGCGCATGCGCGGTTAATGCGGTGATGTGCTGGGTTTTGGCGCCATTCATACGTTTTGCAAGTTTTGTGTACTGAATTTCATGAGTTATTTAAATTATTGTGTGTGAAATGTCTGATATCAGTGAATGTGAAGAAAATTTGACTCCGACCGATATTTTAGATGCGGCGAAGGAAATTACTCTTAATTTATTACCAGCAAAGTCGAGAAAAGTATATGACAAATGCTATCACGATTTTATGGCATGGAAAATGCAAAAAGAGGTATTTAGTAGGTTCAATCCCAATTTATGAGTGTAGATAAAGTAGTGTATGAAACTGCACATAACTAGGTATTAAAACATTCGTGTGAAAGCTATTAAAAACCTCGCCTACGGCTCGGTTTTTAAACACACACTCATATGTTTTTAAATACCCCTCATTATGCAACAGTTTCATAAACTACTATTATTTTTTGGATTATATAACTGCACAGCACATATGTGAGTACTACGAGTATGTACCAACTGTAAATCTACCATTTACTGTACCTATGTGTCGTTCGTTGACTTCAGTGTGCCCTGGCTGTTGAGTGTGTCATGCTCTCTCAAATGTCTCTCTGATGGTGGCGCGTGTGTTCTTTCATGATGGTTGAGCTGGGTGGTGCCGATTCATGCGTCATGTTCGTGAACGGGCGCCGTCAGTCGGGATTGGTCTTAACTTAACTGCTTCGGATGCTAATGTTTTTCTAGTACCTATTATGTAACTGCACAGTACATGTGTGAGTACTTTTAATACTTTGTACCTGTACGTAGTATAGTATATAGTGATTCTGGGTGCATTGTCCTCACACATATGAATTTATTAATGTATGTACTTATGCACCTAAATATTGTAAAAAACTTTTTTTTTTTAAAAGAGTAAGTATGTAGTTTCTTGTGCGTTCTTCTCCATAACAAGCTACTTTCCGAATGCACGGTAGAATAATTTTTTATTCCTTGTAAATTTGAATGTATTTAACGTTCAAAAGTGCCGCTGGGTGGCCTTGTTGAAATAAAATATCTTTGTCTTTGACAGATTGCCCAGAAAAAGTGTGCGCTTCGGCAATCATCTTCTGTCTTCGAAAACACGAACACCAAATAGATGTTACATTAGATGTGTTATCTAATATAACAAATTATGATTAGATTAGGTACCCAATAAAGAGAAAACTTCTTACAAAAACTGATAAGAAGCCCGGGAAGTGAGGGTAACCAGCGAGACGTTCGAAATATTTCAGAAACACGATGGTTTCCGAAATGCAGTACAATCTTGAATCTTTCTCCCCAGTTGAAATTGACCGACGTACACATCCGGTACGAGGACGCAGTGACGTGCGCGCGACCTTTCGCGTGCGGGTTGACCGCGGAGTCCCTGTGCGCGGAGTCGTGCGACAGCGAGTGGCGCCGGGGGTTCACGCTGCTGGCCGATCCCGACGGGTGCAGCTTCAAGCTGCTCGAGCTGCAGAACCTCGCCGTCTACTGGGATCCTATGCCCGTCCCCGCTGGCATGTTCGCCAGCTGTACAATAACAGAGCTCACCGTGAGTTTTATTTAGTCTAAAATACTTGTTTTCTTGATTGTACAGGTTCCTAAGAACGTTTTGGTTCCGTTTCAGACTCGAATGTCCGAAACGTGGCGCCAGCCGCACCGCTACCTGGTGCGCCCGGCGTCGGCGCGCGCACGCGTGCGGCGCGAGCGCACCGAGCAGCCTCTGCGCTCGCGCGCGCGCCCGCGCCTCGCCGCGCATCTTACGCTCGACACAGTCACGCTCAACCTCACTTCCGTGAGTACACACTAGCAGATCATTTATGTGTCTTTAGAAAAACAACTTTAACACCTAGAGATGAAGTACAGTTTGCGCTACAACTTCAAATATTTTTATGATCTTTCGGTAGTACTACTCGTAGTGATTCTGAAATGAAGTTGGGTGTATTCGTGTGTTTCAGCGGCAGTACAACTCGGCGGTGTGCTGCGCGGCGGGGCTGGAGCGGCTCGCACGCGTGCGCGAGTTCCGCGCGCGCCGGCCGGCCGCGCCCGTGCGGGGCCACGCGCGCGCCTGGTGGCTGTACGCGCTGTCCTGCCACGTGCCCGAGCATCGCTGTGAGTTATGCGCCCTCTACCTTCAAAACAGGAAGCTTGATACCAGTGTTTACCTGCACACTCACTCCCTAGTTCATTCCTACAGGAACCTTGCAACTTCTTTTAGATAACGAGAAGCCTAAGTCACTTTCTGGCTTCTACACACTGCTAAATTTTTTTAAGGTACAAGGTATTTTTTTATTTTTATTATAGATAGGATCGCGCTTGACCATATAACATAATGATTTCGACACTAAAGAGGGGACTCTAGTCACCAGGAATTTGAAAATAGTTATTTGAAGAAATGATTGCCGTCGACGGCGACCGACCAAGCGAGCTATCAATGTGTGAACGAGTAGTGTATTTGTGTGCGTAAGAGTGCGCCGCAGCGGCCGACCGATTCCGGTGCGCATGCACTCGCCCCGAGTACCGACTCGATTTTCACTTTACGAAAAAAATTCAAGAGACGATGAATTTTGAAGAAATGTCGAACCATTCGTTTTTTTAAGCTATTGCATAGCTTCTATCACGGGCCTTGAGCGTGGAGACCGAACCCAGAAATTCCGTTACGAAAAATTCCGTAACGAAACGTGACAATGGTGATCAATGTGGACCTTATGCTAATGAGAATAAGGGTCACTTTTGCTTGTCAAAGAAAAGCGACCTTATTTCAATGTGAATAAGGGTCACTTTATATTTTTGTTTTTTAGAGTTTTATTAATCGGAAATAAATGGAGGTTTGGCTCGCTACGTTTTCGATTTTTTAACGTTTTTAATTTAAAGGCTCAAATTCGCTTGGCAATGACAAGTTAAAATAAGATTTTTTATTATGACGGATGTAGGAAATATTTTTATGTTCTACTAGCTGACCCCCGCGGCTTCGCTCCCGTCAAAATTATAGCCTATGTTACTCGGGAATAATGTAGCTTTCCATAGGTGAAAGAATTTTTGAAATCGGTCCAGTAGTTTCGGAGCCTATTCAGTACAAACAAACAAACATACATACAAACAAACAAAAAAATCTATATATAATATTGGTATAGATTGAAGTTGAGGTTCTTTATTTGTATCCTATTTTAAATTCCACCGTGTTCAATGTAGGCTTTATGTATGTGGGAATAAGGGTCACTTTGAAAAGCGACCTTATTGTGGTATAACCAGGGGTCACTATTTAAATTTATTATTTGGGGAAAAGGTAAAAAATATGATAATAAGGGGGTTGTTACAGGGTGGCGTTAAGGGTTTATTATTGTGGGTGGACCGTGATCTGCATTTACTATTTGGGAAAAGAAAGTAGATTTTAAGAACAATAAGTGAAAGAAAATGACTTAAATTCTCAAAAATTAAATGCTATGCAATAGCTTTACCGCGGCAGTCCCCGAGTGCCACAAGACTTTTTTTTTTAAATGCCTTCCGCCAGTAAGTAATTGATGTTCGTATACCACGAAATTTACATGTAAGCGAATGGGTTGAAATTACGACAGAATAAATGCACATTTTTACACGACTGCCAAAAAGAGGAGTGTTATATTTTCAGGGCTAATGTATGTTTGTGAGTTTCTTAATTCCACCATAACTTCTAAACGGCTTAACCAATTTCAATTTATGTGGTATCTTTAGAAGCGTAGCGTTGTTGAAAAAAAAATATAATGGGTGAGCCATAGTGACATGTAAAACGAAAATATTTTTTTCATAAAAAAAATACTACTATACCTATACTATCATCGTCTAGTTAGTCTAGAGGTTGCTTCCTTACATAGAATTAAACAAAGTCGCTTCCCACTGTCTGTCGCCATGTTTAGATCTTTAAAACTACGCAACGGATTTTGATTCGGTTTTTTTTAATAGATAGTTTGATTCAAGATGAAGGTTTATATGTATAAAACACGCGGGCGAAGCCGCTGGCAGAAGCTTGTAGTACATAAATAAAAATACATAACAGTAGTATTCAATAAGCTTTCGTTCACTAATGACAAAATAAATTAAATAAATATAACAGTAGGTACTATTCAATATCCCATAGAAGACTTATAAAAAAATGTGTGTTTGCAAAAAGATGTTGTAATATGTGTTTTCTCCGCTAAAAAGAGCCAGTTTTACTCCATCTCCAGGGCTCCATATTGCCGAGTTGTAACCGTGCCGATAACGGACCATATTGAGCTTGTTGGCGTAACGGTAACATTGACACTAAATTTATGACCACTATATGCTGCTAAAAAGTTGTGACCGCAAAATGGTGCGTATAACCTCTAGAAGATTACTAGTAAAATCACACGCGATTGAACCTAAATTATTAGAGTAATATAGGCTATAATTGCTGATTCAGCAGTGCTAAATTGAAGTAGAAAAGTATGCAGATGAGACGAAAGGCAATGGATAAAGTTCAATTTACTAATTATGCCACATACCTTTGAAACAGCGATTCCCATGCAGATGCATATGCCACGTTCGAGAAGTTCAGCTCACAGACTAGGTACACTATGCTGGCCAGCGGTACACAACACAGTAGGTCTAGGTAATACAGATAACACTTTCCATGTAGGTTCAATTAAGAGTTTTGGGCGAGAGGGTGACTTAGTGCGCGCACCTCCGCCCTGGTTGGTAAGAGACTGACCACCATCGCCGGCGGCCATCGTTGGCTTTGACGTAACGACCGTAGCGGCACGGCGCGGAATACCACCAAAACAACGATAGGTGACACTAATTTAATAAATTGGAACTAGTATACCAATGCCTTTCAGTCGCCCTATGGTGATGTAATAAAATATGAACTATAAATTAGGAAGCGTAACCATTTTCCCCGGCTTGAAAGTTCCTACTTTCGAAACACAAAGGAGAAGTAAAATAAGTTGCAGATCATCACAACTCTACCAAAGGTTATGAGAACTCTAAAGTTGCGACTCTCTATTATAAATAAGAATATACAATTAACTATTCTACGCGGTAATTAAATCTAATACTGCACATTGGTGCACGGTAAAATTAATTATTAATGTAACGAAGCTTATTGCGTTGGCAAAGGGCACAACTTTACTACCGGGCGACTCTGAAGGATCCCGCTTTTAGTTTTTACCGATGCGACTCTACAAACTCCGTTTTTATCTGGAAATATTTCTGTGATTACTCCTAACGGCCAATGCAGCGGCATCACATTGTCCTGCATGGAGACGACAACCATACCGACCCGTATTGGATTGGCAGGGGTGTTCCATTTCTGTTTGGATTGTAGGGTGTGCAGGTACTCTTGGCGCCACCGCTTCCAAAAAGACTGGACCATTTGGTCAGTTAATTCATAACGCGAAATAAGATGTAACCGCGATTCGTTGACTTCGCGGGCTGGAAGAAATAATAGAGGTTTCGTATGCAAGAAGTGATCTGCCGAAAGATTCTCATGAATCTTAGCGATACGATTGGCTACGAAGATGTGCCATCGATGCGGTGCGGAATGAATCCAACTCAAGGTTACAGTTGAATCCGAGAAAGCTACGACTGCCTCAATGGCGTGCCGAGCTGCGAAAAGATTATATACTCGCTTTATCACAGTTGATAAGAGGAGTGCGGCGCATAACTCGTGACGAGCTAGCGAAACTACTTTCAGTGGCGCGACTTTAGATTTCGCACACACCAGCGAAACGACGATACTACCGTCGGGTCTGACAACGTGGGCGTAAACCAAACCACCGTAAGCTTTCTCACTAGCGTCGGCAAAACCGACGAGGGAGAGCCTACAGCGTTCTACGACGCCGACATGTCGCAAAAATCTTAGTTCAGAGATAATTGGCAATTCAGCTTGAAATTGTTCCCACAGACGAACAATGCGAGGTGGTGGGACGTCATCCCATCCAAGTTTGCCAAGCCAAAGCTCTTTAATAAGAAGCTTGGCGTATAAAATTATCGGTGCCACGAGGCCTAAAACGTCGAAAAGACGTGCAATGGAAGAAAGAATATTCCGTTTCGTGCAAGGGCGAACATTAGGGTTAACCTGGAATAAGAAACAATCCTCATCAGGGAACCAACGAAGTCCCAGTATTTTCTGTGTCGGATCTTTACTTAGGTCCACGCTCTGTGAAAGTCGTAATGACTCTGGAATATTCCGAAGAACATCGACACTATTGCTAGACCACTTCGTTAGCTGAAAATCACCGAGAGAGAATATTTTTATTAGTTCACGAGCCGAGTCTATAGCCAGCGCAGTGCTAGGTATAGAACTATGTCATCCATGTAAATATCTCGCTGCAAAATGTCCCTGGCGAGAGGTAACTGCGTTCCTTCATCCTGACATAACTGTTGGATAGTGCGAATCGCTATAAAAGGAATACACTTTAATCCAAACGGAAGAACTGAAAACTGATAAATTTGAAATTCTTCTTCCTCATTAAACCGATATAAGATACGTTGAAGCGAACGATCTTGTGGGCGTATACCTATACGTAGGTACATAGACTTAACATCTGCGGAAATAGCAACACTAAAAAGCCTAAAATTTAACAAGATGTTAAAAAGGTCAGCCTGAAGGACTGGACCTGCGTACTGGATATCATTGAGCGAGGTACCGTTATCTGTACTTGCACTAGCATCTAGGACCACGCGTAGCTTAGTGGTCACTTTATCCTCTCGAATAACAGCATGGTGAGGAATATAGTAGTCAATTTCTCGCTCCTTACAATTTCGTTTGGGCAACCCACATTCAGGTAAAATATTCTGCACCAAAGAAATATAATTGTTCTGTAGATAATCCCGTATGACGTCATCATAAAGAAGCTTGACGTTAGGAAGCGATTTAAGTTTACGTTCGAGGCTATAGAATCTCTTGCGAGCAATATCAAAAGAATTTCCTAACGCTGACGCGTCTGTTTTCAGTGGTAAAGCTGCAACATACTTGCCATTTGGAGCGCGGGTAATTGTTCTACAATAAAACTCTTCACAGTGTTTATCATCCACACTCCCTACGGACGAAGCAGCAACATCTTCAATCTCCCAAAACTTACGAAGATCGAAGTTATCGAAAGAACTCGCAAAGAAAGACATAGTGTCAGTTGAAGGTTCGATAATAGGTGCTTCTCCTAGAAGTATGTAGCCGAGCATAGTCTCCAATGCATCGGGGCAACCGGGTGCGCTGGTCACGGGACCGGGTCGCAATAACTTAGCGAACAACGTGACTCCAAGTAACATGTCAATATTACCTGGCACACCCCAGCTGTCATCAGCGAGTAGTTTAGGATCAATATGCTTCAATTCGGCAGTATCTATAGCGCCCAGAGGAAGCTGCCCGGTTATCTGATCCAAAACTAGAGCGTCAATTCTATACCTAGGCTGCGAGCAAAACCGTGAGCTGAACGTAAAATTCACCGAGCCACGAACGGCCTGCGATGTGCCACCAATACTACGAACGGTAGTTATTGAGTCCGTATGTATAGTTAGACCGAGCATACGGCAGCAACGCGATGTCATATAATTCTTTTGCGACCCAGGGTCCAAAAGACATCTAACCACCACGCCCTTACCCTTCCTACCCGCCACTAACACCTTGGCAGTAGCCAGAACTTCGGTACTACGTGTGGCCTGGACTTGAGCAGAAGAATGCGTACACAACGCCACACGATCAGAAGTAGCTGGGTCGGCCGCAGAAACGGAGGCTGGGACGCTAGCGGGCGCCAGCGCAGGGGCTTGCGTCGATTGATCAAAATGCAATAAGGAATTATGCTTACCGTTGCATTTCCTACATGTTGACTTAGATAGGCACTTAGAGACGGTATGGTTACTTAGGCAGTTAACACATCTGTTATTGTCTTTTACAAACTTAAATCTATTATCCGCGCTCAACTTTTGAAACGCTTTGCACGTATACAAGTTTTTATGCGTGGATCGACAAAGCGAACATTTAGATTCGGTAGCCACAAACACCTGAGAGACCTTAGATGAGGCGCTGGGTCTACCTGCGGGGGCGACCTTAGTTGCCACAGAAGAGGAGCGATATAAGATTTTTACTTGTTCACGAACAAACTTTACGAAATAATCATAATCCAACTCTTGTTGATTACGAAGCGACATTTCAAAATGTTTTGCTGTATCTGAGTCTATTAACTTAAGACCCCAATGAATAAATATAAAATCATCCAAGTTATGTATTTTTAATTGTTTGAGTCCAGCAACCGTAGAATTTAATTTATCGAAACCTTGTTCAATATTAGCGGGTGTCGTTCCGAACGACTTCAATGAGAACAGTTGATTTAGATAATTAGTGGCGAGCGCGCGAGTATCCAGGTACTTAGCGATAAGCGCTTCCCAGACCACGCGGTAATTATCGCCAAAAGGTACAATACCTACTGCCACACTCCTAGCCTTTCCCTTTAGACAACTCAACAGATAATGAATGCGATCAGAATCTGATAAATCTGCGTTCGTATGTATAATACGTTTGAAAGTCTCATAAAAGAACGGAAAGCTCTGAATATCACCGTCAAAGGCAGGCAGCTCAATTTTAGGTACCTTTATATGATGAGCACTAGGGCTCACTGTCGGGTTAGGTTCCTTGGAAACAGTTGATTCAGTTAATGAAGCTAAAATATTTTTTATCTCGCCGACCAAGTCATCAAATGAATGTAAGGCACTATAGCTTACTTCGCACTTTGGATCCAATGTCAATTTTAACATATTTATCTCGTCCATTATCTCATTGAATTCGCTACGTTGGCCGTAAATTTGTTTAGCCTGAGCAATAAAAGAATTACGTAATCTTTCTGTTGTTAAAGATTCTGTTGAATCCAAAATCCTTTGAACCCGCGCGAAATACGAGTCGCGTTTACTTTCCAACAATCTAAGTTTAACCTTGTCCGTCATAGTGAACAGAAGTTAAAATATGGAAACAAAAAAAAACAACAAATTTTTATCTTTTACGGAACCCGCGTAAGTGAAATTAGTGATCCAATCAAACTGATAACTCAACGAAAGATTTTACAACTTACGTAAACAATAGTACGGAACGATCCGTACACGCGAACCCTAACAATAATAAATTGTAAGGTGAAAAAAATATAAAGCGTACAAAGTTTGAATAACGTACAAAGTTTGAACCGCGTACAAGCAACAAAGTCTAATACAAATAAAATAGTAAGCACGCGAAATACCTTATGAACGTACCCATCTATCTATATTTATGATTAGCTTAGAGATACCTACAACCCGATAATTAACATTTATGTCGGATGCGAAGCGATATATTTTTTTTCCTTGTAGTATTCTATTTATATGAGATTAACTTACTCAATACATAGAATATGTACAGATTCTTAACCAACAATAAGTTAAGTGTGAAACTTAGAAACAAGTATAGTACTTATTTCCGTAAGCGATGCGATTGTGTTCGTAACGAAATACCTTCGTAAAACACAATAAAATTCCTAACAAGTAAATACGCAGATGACCGTTCGAAGTAAATTATCTAGTAAGTACTACGCTTACAAGTTAGGTGCGGGGGTTATCTGTATAAATATACGGCTGTTTCCTATGAGGAGAACTAAACGCGTAAAGTTTATACAAATCTGTTGTTTTACCTGAAGGTTCCTATCAAAAGATCAAGTTACCTTACAAAATAAAACAACAAACGCAAATAATCTGGTTAATTGCAATAATTAATCAAATGCGGTTGAGTCTAGAATTATAAAAAATACCTACTCGTGCAATACGAGTATAGTAGGTATTTACTTAACGAACCAACAGTAGTAGTGTATCGTAAAATAATCAATGTCATTCATTCTGCAAATCTCGATTAGAAAAATATGTAAAAGTTTCCAATGCGTAAATAAAAATTAACCGTACGATAACAAGAACTGGAATATTCCACAGTCACGTAGGCCAACTTGAACGAATGTTTTAACAGACTACCCACAATTTTCAAACACGAACAAAAAAATATGTAATTACGCCGAAAATTAACTGATTTATTAAATAAACTTATTTAGCGATATGAATCAACGTTGATATTCAATTAAATGTATTTTTCGGAGTTTCAATTAGTGAAATTAAAGATTTACGTTAACAATTAATTTGCCGGTAGAAAGTACTACACGCAAGGCAGCCAGCCTTATTCCCAACGCAATAGAGGCGAGAATTGTGTGATGATCTGCAATTAATATGGAAATTCCCCAAACTTTTTGCTTAAATTTAGACTTTTAGGACTTAAAATTAGGCTGTAAATAGGCCCAAATTTAATTTATCCGGCTCGAAGGACCAAAATGATTAAATTTAGACTTTTAGGACTTAAAATTAGGCTGTAAATAGGCCCAAATTTAATTTATCCAGTTCGAAGGACCAAAATGGTGCGTATAACCTCTAGAAGATTACTAGTAAAATCACACGCGATTGAACCTAAATTATTAGAGTAATCTAGGCTATAATTGCTGATTCAGCAGTGCTAAATGGAAGAAGAAAAGTATGCAGATGAGACGAAAGGCAATGGATAAAGTTCAATTTACTAATTATGCCACATACCATTGAAACAGCGATTCCCATGCAGATGCATATGCCACGTTCGAGAAGTTCAGCTCACAGACTAGGTACACTATGCTGGCCAGCGGTACACAACACAGTAGGTCTAGGTAATACAGATAACAATCGGGCAAGGAAAACACGCGGGCGAAGCCGCTGGCAGAAGCTTGTAGTACATAAATAAAAATACATAACAGTAGTATTCAATAAGCTTTCGTTCACTAATGACAAAATAAATTAAATAAATATAACAGTAGGTACTATTCAATATCCCATAGAAGACTTATAAAAAAATGTGTGTTTGCAAAAAGATGTTGTAATATGTGTTTTCTCCGCTAAAAAGAGCCAGTTTTACTCCATCTCCAGGGCTCCATATTGCCGAGTTGTAACCGTGCCGATAACGGACCATATTGAGCTTGTTGGCGTAACGGTAACATTGACACTAAATTTATGACAACTATATGCTGCTAAAAAGTTGTGGATCCTTGCGAGGGTGAGACGGTACTTCACGCCAGAACAGAAGCTTAAGTTATATCAAGCGCAAGTTCGATTTGGCTTGGAGTACTGTTCTTATCCCTGGGACGGATCTGCCAAATACCAGCTTCATGCAGTAGATTTTATCGAAAAATGAGCCTTTGGGCCCGTTTATCGATGAAAAAAACGTTTCTCGACTAGTGCCTCATTAGGCACTGCTCAAGCTCCAGAGCCTTTAACATCGTCGCAGAGTTGCCAGCTTGTCGGTTTTTTATCTATTTCGCATTTCGGGAATTTTGCGACGGAATTGCATGATCTAATTCCGTCTAGCCCATTTCATCATCGGACGTACGGTGATGCGCCATCGGTACAAGGGTCCACCTCCCGCTCATACGCACTAAACGTTTTGGAAATACTTACTGTCATTATGCGTACAGCTAAGAATTGGAATAATTTTCCTAACAACTTTTGATAGTGCAACTGCACTTTCCAGTTCTTATGCATGCTTAGGATCGACAAGTGCCTTCAACAATAAAACGTAATACTTACAATCACACGATTTAATAAATAAAATCATTTTATAGTGTAAATATCGACATAGGTGTATATCATTAGAATATCGATAAAAATATTGACAGTTACTTCTTCCCTATTAGTGTCCGTGTAAGCCTTACCCTCCGTCACCTCCAAACTCCGCCCGTAGAGTGCGAAAGGGTCAATTGCATCTCAGGCTGATTTTACCTACAAAAACCTTGACCAAAAGACGTTTCGTATTCTGCTGTTTTCTTGTTCAAAACTGGACTGATCTAAATAATTCTTATATCAAAATTTAGAGGAAAAGTATATCTATGCTTCTATCATTTTCTTTTTTGTTAAAAACTTGCCAATTTTGTCTCAAAGTCGTCTGAACATGGGCGGTAAAAACGTTCTTTTAGTGATCATGTTTTGGAAAAAAGGAAATGATAGGGGCACGTATTAATTAGACCTTGATTTTATGGCAAAAAATCATTGCTCTAGAGGTATTATCCTCGAAGAAAACAGATGAATGTTTTTGTATGGAGAAAGGCCCAATAGAGTTCCCTCTTAAGCATTTCAACAAAGTAAAGAAAAGTAAAAAAAAAATACCATTACTGGGGGCTCCAGAATCAACATGTTTTGTCGATGTCCTTTCCACCCTGTATGTGATGGAACACTTCAGTTTGCAACAAAATTGTATTCAGGGACCGAGCCTCCGCCCACATGGGAGTCGTGCCTGGAGCGCGCGCGGGCGCTGCAGGCGTACGTGCGCGCGTGCCTGCTGACGCTCAGCAACCCGGCCGCCACGCTGCCCGCCGAGTGCAAGGCCGCCAAGGACGAGTTCGAGTGGCGGACGCCGCTGCATCTCTTGAAGGCGCTTAGGGAGGTAAGAACCTCCGCCCACATGGGAGTCGTGCCTGCTGACGCTCAGCAACCCGGCCGCCACGCTGCCCGCCGAGTGCAAGGCCGCCAAGGACGAGTTCGAGTGGCGGACGCCGCTGCATCTCTTGAAGGCGCTTAGGGAGGTAAGAACCTCCGCCCACATGGGAGTCGTGCCTGCTGACGCTCAGCAACCCGGCCGCCACGCTGCCCGCCGAGTGCAAGGCCGCCAAGGACGAGTTCGAGTGGCGGACGCCGCTGCATCTCTTGAAGGCGCTTAGGGAGGTAAGAACCTCCGCCCACATGGGAGTCGTGCCTGCTGACGCTCAGCAACCCGGCCGCCACGCTGCCCGCCGAGTGCAAGGCCGCCAAGGACGAGTTCGAGTGGCGGACGCCGCTGCATCTCTTGAAGGCGCTTAGGGAGGTAAGAACCTCCGCCCACATGGGAGTCGTGCCTGCTGACGCTCAGCAACCCGGCCGCCACGCTGCCCGCCGAGTGCAAGGCCGCCAAGGACGAGTTCGAGTGGCGGACGCCGCTGCATCTCTTGAAGGCGCTTAGGGAGGTAAGAACCTCCGCCCACATGGGAGTCGTGCCTGCTGACGCTCAGCAACCCGGCCGCCACGCTGCCCGCCGAGTGCAAGGCCGCCAAGGACGAGTTCGAGTGGCGGACGCCGCTGCATCTCTTGAAGGCGCTTAGGGAGGTAAGAACCTCCGCCCACATGGGAGTCGTGCCTGCTGACGCTCAGCAACCCGGCCGCCACGCTGCCCGCCGAGTGCAAGGCCGCCAAGGACGAGTTCGAGTGGCGGACGCCGCTGCATCTCTTGAAGGCGCTTAGGGAGGTAAGAACCTCCGCCCACATGGGAGTCGTGCCTGCTGACGCTCAGCAACCCGGCCGCCACGCTGCCCGCCGAGTGCAAGGCCGCCAAGGACGAGTTCGAGTGGCGGACGCCGCTGCATCTCTTGAAGGCGCTTAGGGAGGTAAGAACCTCCGCCCACATGGGAGTCGTGCCTGCTGACGCTCAGCAACCCGGCCGCCACGCTGCCCGCCGAGTGCAAGGCCGCCAAGGACGAGTTCGAGTGGCGGACGCCGCTGCATCTCTTGAAGGCGCTTAGGGAGGTAAGAACCTCCGCCCACATGGGAGTCGTGCCTGCTGACGCTCAGCAACCCGGCCGCCACGCTGCCCGCCGAGTGCAAGGCCGCCAAGGACGAGTTCGAGTGGCGGACGCCGCTGCATCTCTTGAAGGCGCTTAGGGAGGTAAGAACCTCCGCCCACATGGGAGTCGTGCCTGCTGACGCTCAGCAACCCGGCCGCCACGCTGCCCGCCGAGTGCAAGGCCGCCAAGGACGAGTTCGAGTGGCGGACGCCGCTGCATCTCTTGAAGGCGCTTAGGGAGGTAAGAACCTCCGCCCACATGGGAGTCGTGCCTGCTGACGCTCAGCAACCCGGCCGCCACGCTGCCCGCCGAGTGCAAGGCCGCCAAGGACGAGTTCGAGTGGCGGACGCCGCTGCATCTCTTGAAGGCGCTTAGGGAGGTAAGAACCTCCGCCCACATGGGAGTCGTGCCTGCTGACGCTCAGCAACCCGGCCGCCACGCTGCCCGCCGAGTGCAAGGCCGCCAAGGACGAGTTCGAGTGGCGGACGCCGCTGCATCTCTTGAAGGCGCTTAGGGAGGTAAGAAAAAATAACTAAGAAATTTAAGGAATTATGTCATATAATAAGAAAAAAAAAATCACGAACAAAAAAACCAGAAGCATCTGTTCCAAAGATATGCAATTATCTGTCAACAACCCGCGTGCCGCGCAGAAAGCGCGAACGTCGGTAATAATGATACGTGGGTATTTCATCATCATCATCATCATCATCATCATATCAACCAAAAGACGTCCATTGCTGGACATAGGCCTCCCCCAAGCGTCGCCACTTTGACCGGTCCCGTGCGTCTCGCAACCAACGTATCCCTGCAACCTTCACCAGGTCGTCAGTCCACCTGGTGGGAGGCCTTCCAACGCAACGTCTTCCGGTTCGCGGTCGCCACTCCAGAACCTTTCTGCCCCATCGGCCATCCGTTCTGCGAGCAATGTGCCCTGCCCACTGCCACTTAAGTTTGACAATTCTTCGGGCTATGTCGGTAACCCTGGTTCTCTTGCGGATCTCTACATTTCTGATTCGATCACGCAAGGAAACTCCGAGCATAGCCCTCTCCATTGCCCTTTGGGTGACTGTAAGCTTTCTGATGAGGCCCATTGTAAGCGACCACGTCTCAGAGCCATAAGTCATCACTGGCAACACACACTGGTCATAGACTTTTGTCTTGAGACACTGTGGTAAGTTAGACGAGAAGATACCACGCAACTTCCCGAACGCTGCCCAGCCGAGTCGGATTCGACGGTTGACCTCTTTCTCGAAGTTGGCCCTACCCAACTGGATCGTTTGTCCCAGGTAGACATAGTCGCCCACAACTTCGATTGTATAGTCTCCGACCTTAATAGGAGTGGGTGTAACATGGACATTCAGCATCACCTTGGTTTTGTCCATGTTCATCCTAAGACCCACTCTTTCAGAAGCTCTACTGCGGTCATCGAGCATTATACTGAGGTCCTCCATGGTCTCAGCCATAACCACTATATCGTCGGCAAACCGAAGGTGAGTGATGTACTCGCCATTGACGTTGATGCCTAGCCCTCTCCAGTCCAGAACCTTGAAGACGTCCTCCAGTGCAGCGGTGAACAGCTTCGGAGATATGACGTCTCCCTGTCTCACACCTCGCTGCAAATGTACGGGTTCCGAGGTCTGATCCTGAAGTCGAACTGACATGGTGGCGTTTTTGTATAAACACTTCAACACCTCGATGTACCGGTAGTCAATTTGGCACCGTTGGAGAGACTGCAGTACAGCCCAAGTCTCGATCGAATCGAAGGCTTTCTCGTAGTCCACAAACGCTAAACAGAGAGGCAGGTTATACTCTTCGGTTTTCTGTATAACCTGCCGCAGCGTATGTATGTGGTCTACGGTGCTGAAGCCTTTACGGAATCCGGCTTGTTCGGGAGGCTGGAAATCGTCAAACCTGCGCGCGAGACGATTCGTGATGACTCTTGAAAACAGCTTGTAGACATGGCTAAGAAGTGAGATAGGCCTATAGTTCTTCAGTAAGGCATTGTCACCCTTCTTGAAGAAGAGTACCACCACACCCCTGCACCATGCCTGTGGCGTCCTCCCCTCGAGTATGACGGAATCAAACAGCTTCTGAAGGGCCTTAAGGACCGGTTTCCCACCCGCCTTCAGGAGTTCGGCCGTGATTCCGTCATCACCCGGCGCCTTGTTGTTCTTAAGCTGTTTCAGAGCCATCCTAATCTCATACAGGCTGACGTCCGGAATGTCTTCGGTATAGTGTCGGGTCAATCTAGCTCTAGGAGCGTGGACTTCATCAGTCGAGACCTTTCAAGCTTGACATTAATGTTCAATGTGCCTCTTACCAAGCGGTGATCGCTCCCGGTTTTCACCGAGTTGATCACAGAGACATCATTGAACATTTGCTTCTTGGTTGACATGATGAAGTCGATCTCCTTTTTAGTTGCACCATTGGGGCTTTGCCAGGTCCACTTCCTGTGCTCACGCTTTCTGAAAAAAGAATTCATCATGTAGAGGTCCTCCTTCTCCATAAAACTGGCCAGTAGGTGACCCCGGTGGTTCCGACGTCCAATTCCAAATTGTCCCACTTGCAGCTCATCCTCGTCTCGTTTGCCCAGTTTCGCGTTGAAGTCCCCCATGACAACGGTGAAGTAAGTTTTGGAACCATGAATGGCTCTAGAGATATCCTCAGACATGATCTCTACCTCGTCGTCGGGGTGTGCCGAGGTCGGGGCGTAGACCTGTATAACCTTCAGTGAATATCTTGCGGATATTCTGAGTATAAGGTACGCTACCCTGGTCGACACACTCTCGATCTTCACCACGTTGTTCACAAGGGACTTGTGGACGATAAAGCCGACACCTCCCTGGGACTGCCGGTCACCCTCTCGGAAATAGAGCAGGTTACCGGATTTGAGGATTATCGAGTCCTCCCCCTCTCTTCGAACTTCAGATAACCCTATAATGCTCCAACGTAACCTGATCAATTCTTCCTCGAGTTCGGCTATCTTTTCGTCGGTCCGGAGTGTTCGTGTGTTATACGTTGCCAGGTCCAGTCGTCGGTGTTTATTGGGGTAGCCGGGTCCACTCCGGAGATTCTTTGCACCCCTTGCCACGCCATCGCCTCGACCGCTACCGTAGCCGAGGGTAGACGGGCTGCCGGGCACTCGGGGCCGTTTTTTTGTTGTGCTATTCATATTGGTTTGGGGGGGTTTGCCATAATCGCCACGCTTGGCAGACGGGTTGGCGATCGCAGTTTGTTGGTAAAGTGCACAAAGAACGCTGCTGCCCATTCTCTGGTGTGTCCCTTAGTCGCCTTTTACGACACCCACGGGAAGATATGGGACAATGTATTTACAAAAGTGTTATGTTATTTACAAAAAAGGTGTTCAATGCACAAGTTTGCAGGACGTATCACGTTGTTTTTCACCCTTATTAAGGACGCTATTACATTTTTCTAGAAATAACAGTGCTTTTCAGGTACAATTTTATGTATATGCAATCACAGATGTGAAGATATCATGGTCTTAATTTAAATATAATATATTCAGCTCCAGATTGGCATCAGAAAAATTGTATGACATCATACAAAATTTTCGCACAAATACGTTTTGCCCATCACAATAATCGCAAAAATATTAAAAAAGTGAAAAAAAAAAAGGGTCCGAACAGGTCCCAGTTTAGGTAAATTTACAGCATATTTTATCTTCAAAATTATAAGAAATTGCGGTATATATAGTCCTTTACAGGTTCAGCTAATTATTTTTTACCTAAATCATTATATCTTATGGGACCCAGGACCTATTATGTCTATGTGAATGTGTTCGAACTTGCCGCATTCCGAGTAAACGCCTAATTCTGATACTGTGTGTCTTTGTACTTTTGATTTTTGACATGCTATACATGATTTGGCCCATTTACCTATCTGTGAATTCATACCGGGCCAAAAATACTTTTGTGTGATTAACGTCTTTGTTGCCCTGACCCCGGGGTGACTTAAGTTATGAACGTTGTCAAAAACCATGCGTCTGAATTTTTCTGGTAAATATGGTCGGACGGTGTCTTTAGAAGTTTCACAAAAAATCGGTTTATTGTCTGTGGGTCCGTGTATTTTCTTTAAGTTTACACTGCTCTTTTTGTTACTGTTATTTAATACTTGTGCTATATACTCGTCCGTTTCCTGTGCGGTCGCTAATTCTGCGAAACCTATGTTCGTTGGGCAATACAACTCCGCAACACGAGATAACGAGTCAGCAACAACGTTGTGTAGTCCGTCTACATGGCGAATATCGTTTGTGAATTCACTAATGAATAATAAATATCGTGTTCTTCTTGGTGTTTCTGAGTTACTACTATTTAGTTTTGTAAGGGCATATGTTATTGGTTTATGGTCCGTATATATGGTTAATTCTCGTCCTTCGAATAACTTCCTGAAATACTGAATGGCCATATATATTGCTAACAATTCTCTATCATAGGTACAATACTTAGTTTGGGCCTGTGTGAGTTTCTTTGAAAAATATCCCAACGGTTCCCAACGGTTTTTAACTTGTTGTTGTAACACCGCGCCTACACACGTATCCGATGCGTCACACATCAGAGCCATAGGTACCCCGCTGTGTGGGTGTGACAATGTAACCGCTTTTTGTAAGCTAAGTTTACATTCTTCGAAAGCCTGGTTGGCTTTATCGTCCCACTGTACCAATGTCTTATCGCGTTTCTTGGACTGATGTATGAACTTATTGAGGCTCATTTGTGACTCTACTGCTTTTGGTATGTGGGGTCTATAAAAATTGACCATTCCGAGAAACCTTCTTAATTCCTCCACTGTTTTTGGTTTAGGAAATTCCATTATTGCTTGTGTTCTGGATTTTAGCGGTGTGATACCTTTTTTGCACACCTCAAACCCCAGGAAATCTACTTTATCTTTTCGTATTAATGGTTATTCCGAATTGACTGAATCTTTCAAAAACTATTTTTAAATGTTCCTTATGTTGCTCATGGTCATGACTAGCTATGATGACATCATCGATGTATGAGAATAAGAAATCTAATCCCTGTAAAACTGTTGTACTCATGAAACGTTGGAATGTTTGGGCAGCGTTTCTCAACCCGAAACTCATTCTGGGGAATTCAAACAAACCAAAGGGCGTGATAATAGCCGTTTTTTCTACATCTTCTGGGTTTACGGGTATGAAATGATAAGCCCTATTAATGTCTAAATGTGTAAATACCTGTTTGTTCGCCAGCACATACGTAAACTCGTGTAACCTTGGGACTGGATACCTATCTGGTTTGGTAATTGCGTTTAATTGTCTGTAGTCACCACAGGGTCTAATGTCTCCATTCGATTTCGGTACCACATGTAAAGGGCTCGCCCACGGGCTTTTACTGGGCCTACATATTCCCATCTCCTGCATTATTCTAAATTCTTCTTTAACTTTAACATACCGGTCCGGTGGTAATGGCCTTGCACGCGAATGTACCGGTGGGCCGGTCGTTTCTATGTAATGTACTACTGAATGCTTAGGAGGATCTTTAAATGATGTAGGCCTAGTAATATCCGGGTATTTAGAAATGATATCGTGGTAGGGATGGTCCATATTTAACATTTTCAATGATAGTTGAGAGCTACTTACTAGGGATGCCACTGTACTTAGCTCCGTTTCCTGGTCGACCAGTTTCCTTGAACTCACGTCCACTAGCAGGTTATGGTGTCCCAAAAAATCTGCACCGAGTATGGGTTGTTTCACGTCGGCTATTATAAAGTCCCATCTATAAACTCGTCGTAATTTCAGGTTCAACACTAATGTTTTTACACCGTATGTTTTGATTTCTGTTCCGTTCACTGCGTATAATTTATATTCACTTTCCGGATGTAATTGATTCTTTTTGTTTACTGGTATGACGGACACGTTTGCTCCTGTGTCTACTAGAAAGTTTAAACCCGTATTTATGTCTCTTACACTGAGGCGGTTCGCTGGACGTACGGAACAGATTTCCGCCTTTGGCTGTTCCGTTGTTAGTTTTCCGCTTTCTTCCACGCACATGGCTTTACACATTTCCGCGCTTTGCCTGCGTAACGGAAATGGTAGAAGCACAGCCAATCCGGATCCTCTTCTGAACGCCGTGCTCGTGAGCTGCTCCTGCTTCGCGTGCTAGGTGTCAGGTAACGATTTCTGCTGCGTGCCCTGTTTCCTCGGTTTTCCAGTTCATCAAAACGAGCACTTAACTTTGCTATTTCATTTAATATTGACCTCTCTGTTACGCTTGTCGTTGATGTTGAGGGCTGTTGCGATACCGTTGCCACTACACTTGCTTTAGTAACTTCATTCACGTCATCGGCGATATTTCCCAATTTCTCTAAGTCTTTTGTTTCCGTGACGGTGAGTACTGCGCGTACTGTTGGTGGCAGAAGATTTTGCCATAAAACTTTTAATGTTCCGTCTGTTACTTTGTCTCGTGCGAGGGCTTTCATTTTTGCTAAAAGTTGTGACGGTTTCTGGTCTCCCAATTCCATTTCATTGATTAATTTTTCTATCTGTTTTGTTTGAGAGTCCTCGTATATTTTTATTAGTTTCTGTTTCAGCGCCTCGTATCTGCCTGTTTCTGGTGGATTTACTAAAAAATCCGTTAACTGACTTATGGTGTCGCTGTTGAGCTTTGATACCACAAGGTCAAATTTTGAGTGGTCTCCTAGCTTCTGTGGGGCCAACGTCGCTTCCGTTCTTATAAACCACACTCGAGGCTGGTTCGTCCAGAAATCGGAGATCCTTGACGTTAGTGAGAGTGCCGCAGTTTCTGGTAAAATAGGTGGCGTCGTCATTTTGAGGCCGTATTATTTCCGTATCTTTAAAGTTCTTTCACCGGGGTCACCACTTTTGTAACCTTTTCTATTTGTTGAGAGTGAAGTAAATAAAAGGTGAAGTTGGAGGTAAAACTTTGTGTCTTTATTTCACGGTCACTTTACAGTACTTTTCTAGACTATATACGACTATCCACTACACACTACAGGAGAACACTGCGCTCCCTCGCGCGGCGTGGCAACCGTGCTAAAAACCTAAAGTGCTATGTCATCGATAGTGCAACAATGTGTCACCACATATCTTTTAATTATTAACAAAAATAAAAGCACTTGCCGACTTCTTCATACATTTTGCACCAGAGGCTCATCATTCCGCGCTCAGAAGCGCTCGTGGAAGGACGGGCGTATCGCTTTCTCGCAAGAAATAAATACGATAAAAGTAATAGAAAAGATTGTAGTGTGCATGCGTGTAAGTACCGTCGTCGTCGTTTGTCTTGATCGAAAGGAGTTGTTATTTTATCGGGCCGAAATAAAAGTATTTTTGAGTTTCCTATTATTATTAGAATGTGATTTAGAAATTATGCTGGGTAAGATCGGGATTTGGATAGGTGGTGTTAAGCAGTTGTTGACAAGGTTGAGAAATGGACGGGTGGGTTTAAGCAGCTCTTAGTAAGGTTAGGATTTGGATGGGTAAGGTTAAGCTGTCGGCGGTGAAGGTTAGAAGTGGATGGGTGGGAGGAGATTTATGATTTTAACCGGTTTGTATGTAAGACGAATATGGGGTCAAAACCAAAATACAACATGGCGCCGACGAAAATTTGACATCTTTTCGTCATGGGTGTTATTGTCATGGTTTTTGGGGTGGCTTATATCGAATATGGGGTCAAAACCAAAATACAACATGGCGCCGACGAAAATTTGACATCTTTTCGTCATGGGTGTTATTGTCATGGTTTTTGGGGTGGCTTATATCGAATATGGGGTCAAAACCAAAATACAAAATGGCGCCGACAAAAATTTGACATCTTTTCGATATGGGTGTCATTTTCATGTTTTTTGGGATCACTTAAATCGAATATGGGGTCAAAAACAAAATACAAGATGGCGCCGACGAAAATTTGCCGCTTTTCGACATGGGTGTCATTTTCATGGTTTTTGGGGTCGCTTATATCGAATATTTTTTTTAAAACATTAAGTTTTCATTCATAATTTTTGGTATTACGGAACACATCAAATTAATCACACATTTTCAATAGCTAGTATTGCTGTCGCGACAAGCAAATGTCAATGTGTGCGTGGTCGCACTGCTCACGGTTGTGTTTGTGTATCGTTCGTACGGGGTTTGTTCGGGGCACTTCGGGTGTGCTTCGGGTGTGTTTCTGTAGACACTCTTTGTTGTAGTACTGTTCTGTCGATTGTTTGTTGTCAATATTAGAAAATTACTTTATTCTAAATTGTACTTATTTTAATATTTCTGACACTATTGACTTATGCTATGAACATGGATTTAGATTTGCCTTGTGATTTGAACTTTGGTATAGAGTAATCTACTTTCTTACGAACTTTGCGTTGTTTACGGACTTTGTTATCTATACTAATATTATAAAGAGGTAAAGTTTGTGAGTTTGTGAGTTTGTGACGTTGTAAGGGGTAATCTCTGGATCTACTGAACCGATTTTGAAAATTCTTGCACCGGTAGAAAGCTACATTATTCCTGAGTGTCATAGGCTATAAAATTTTAAAAAAAAAATAGAGATCCTTATGAAAATTGCAATAATGTAACCCAAGGTAGCGAAATGTTGTCTGTAAAATACATTATTTGGCGTGCGCTGAGAAAACTATTGATGATAGATACAAATTAGTAGGTAGGGTAGGTAGGATAGGCAGGTTAGGCAGAGTAGGCAGAGTAGGCAGGGTAGGCAGAGTAGGCAGGGTAGGCAGGGTAAGCAGAGTAGGCAAGGTAGGCAGGGTAGGCATGGTAAGCAGAGTAGGCAAGATAGGCAGGATAGGCAGGGTAGGCAAAGGCAGGATAGGCAGGTTAGGCAGGGTAGGCAGAGTAAGCATAGTAGGCAGGGTAGGCAGGGTAGGCAGGGTAGGCAAGATAGGCAGGGTAGGCAGGAAAGGCAGGGTAGGCATGGTAGGCAGGATAGGCAGGGTAGGCAGGAAAGGCAGGGTAGGCCGGGTAGGCAGGGTAGGCAGGGTAGGCAAGATAGGCAGGAAAGGCAGGGTAGGCAGGGTAGGCAGGATAGGTAGGGTAGGCAGGGTAAGCAGAGTAGGCAGGGTAGGCAGGGTAGGCAAGATAGGCAGGGTAGGCAGGATAGGCAGGGTAGGCAGGAAAGGCAGGGTAGGCAGGATAGGTAGGGTAGGCTGGGTAGGCAGGGTAAGCAGAGTAGGCAGGGTAGGCAGGGTAGGCAAGATAGGCAGGGTAGGCAGGAAAGGCAGGAAAGGCAGGAAAGGCAGGGTAGGCCGGGTAGGCAGGGTAGGCAGGGTAGGCAAGATAGGCAGGGTAGGCAGGAAAGGCAGGAAAGGCAGGGTAGGCAGGAAAGGCAGGGTAGGCAGGATAGGTAGGGTAGGCTGGGTAGGCAGGGTAAGCAGAGTAGGCAGGGTAGGCAGGGTAGGCAAGATAGGCAGGATAGGCAGGGTAGGCAGGAAAGGCAGGGTAGGCAGGATAGGTAGGGTAGGCTGGGTAGGCAGGGTAAGCAGAGTAGGCAGGGTAGGCAGGGTAGGCAAGATAGGCAGGGTAGGCAGGAAAGGCAGGGTAGGCAGGGTAGGCAGGGTAGGCAGGATAGGCAGGGTAGGCAGGAAAGGCAGGGTAGGCAGGATAGGTAGGGTAGGCAGGATAGGCTGGGTAGGCAGGGTAGGCACAGTAGGCAGGGTAGGTAGGTTAGGCAGGGTAAGCAGAGTAGGCAGGGTAGGCAGGGTAGGCAGGGTAGGCAGGAAAGGCAGGGTAGGCAGGAAAGGCAGGGTAGGCAGGGTAGGCAGGGTAGGCAGGATAGGCAGGGTAGGCAGGAAAGGCAGGGTAGGCAGGGTAAGCAGAGTAGGCAGGGTAGGCAAGATAGGCAGGAAAGGCAGGGTAGGCAGGATAGGTAGGGTTTGCAGGGTAGGCAGGGTAGGCAGGGTATGCAGGATAGGCAGGGTAGGCAGGAAAGTCAGGGTAGGCAGGGTAGCCAGGGTAGGGGCAGGGTAGGCTGGGTAGGCAGGGTAGGCTGGGTAGGCAGGGTAGGCAGGGGTAGGCAGGATAGACAGGGTAGGAAGGATAGGCAGGGTAGGCAGGATAGGCAGGGTAGGCAGGGTAGGCAGGGCAGGCAGGGTTGGCAGGGTAGCCAGGGTAGGCAGGGAAGGCAGGGTAGGGGCACGGCAGGCATGGTAGGCAGGGTAGGCATGGTAGGCAGGATAGGCAAGGTAGGCAGGGTAGCCAGGGTAGGTAGGCAATTGACGGGAGCGAAGCCCCGAGGGTCAGCTAGTTATCTATATATATAAAAGCGAAAGATCACTCATTCACGTATCACAAAATATCGAAAACCGCTTGACGTATAAAGATGAAATTTGGCAGGGAGGTAGTTTATAGTTAGTAGACGTCCGCTAAGAAAGGATTTTACGACAGGGCCGGATTTAGGGGGTCTAAGGGCTCTCGCAAGTTTGTATGAAAGTCCTTCATTTCTTGAGCAGCAAACTTATAATTTGGCAGGGAGGTAGTTTATAGTTAGTAGACGTCCGCTAAGAACGGATTTTGTGACAGGGCCGTATTTAGGGGGTCTAAGTGCTCTCGCAATTTTATATGAAAGTCCTTAATTTTTGAAGTTACAAACTTAACATTTGGCAGGGAGGTAGTTTATAGTTAGTAGCCGTCCGCTAAGAACGGCTTTTACGACAGGGCCGGATATAGGGGGTCTAAGGGTTTTCGCAATTTTGTATGAAAGTCGTTCATTTTTTATGCTACAAACTTGAAATTTGGCATGGAAGTAGGTTATAGTTAGTAGATGTCAGCTAAGAACGGATTTTGCGACAGGGCCGGATTATGGAGGTCTAAGGGCTCTCGCAAGTTTGTATGAAAGTCCTTAATTTTTGAAGTTACAAACTTAACATTTGGCAGGGAGGTAGTTTATAGTTAGTAGCCGTCCGCTAAGAACGGCTTTTACGACAGGGCCGGATATGGGGAGTCTAAGGGCTTTCGCAATTTTGTATGAAAGTCGTTCATTTTTTATGCTACAAACTTGAAATTTGGCATGGAAGTAGTTTATAGTTAGTAGATGTCAGCTAAGAACCCATTGTACACTTGCTTTTATGATTTTTTATCCTGTATATATATTTGTGTGGTGTACAATAAAGAATATAATAAATAAATAAATAAATAAGAACGGATTTTGCGACAGGGCCGGATTATGGAGGTCTGAGGGCTCTCGCAAGTTTGTATGAAAGTCCTTCATTATTTGTGCTACAAATTTGGAATTTGGCAGGGAAGTAGTTTATAGTTAGTAGACGTCCGCTTAGAACGGATATTGCGACAGGGCCAGATTAAGGAAGTCTAAGGCCTAAAAATAAAAATGTGGTGTATAGAGAGGTTTTACAAAAATAAAACCCCCATATGGTGCTTTAAAATGTAAATGTTGCTTAGTGTGATAGGCATTTTCTGTTGACTGAAATATAAAAATAGTTTGTGTTAAACATCATTAAACTTTATATCTTCATAACCACGCGGACGAAGTCGCGGGAAACAGCTAGTTTACTATATGGTTCGGTTGCCGACATGGTATCCGAACGTTGGGATGTTTCGCACAGGAAGTACTTATTTCCCAATGACTTAATACAATAAGTTAAATTAATGGGTACCTTAGTATATCTATACTAATATTATAAAGCTGAAGAGTTTGTTTGTTTGTCAGAACGCGCTAATCTCAGGAACAACTGGTTGGAATTGAAAAATTATTTTTGTGTCCATTTATTGAGGAAGGCTTTAAACTATTATAACATCACGCTACGACCAGTAGGAGCGGAGCATAAATTATTTTTTTCGCAAAAACGGGCAAAATATTCCTTTTTGAGAGCTTCCGTTGCGTGCGTTGCGTACAGTCATTTATGTAGGGTAGAGTAGGTAGCTAGATAGGGTAGGGTAGGTAGGTAGGTAGATTAGGTTAGGTAGCCAGTTGACGGGACCGAAGCGGGCGCGAAGCTAGTTTTGTATAAATTAGTATTTACCTACCCACCTACCTATTCATCAAGTTACGAAGCTGTGTTTTTTTCGTTTGTTTATTCATGTCATGAGACAAAGCTGGCGTAGGTAATTATCTCAAGGACACCGCTAAGACTGGGCTTGCATGTACAAGCGCGGCTTTATGCTTTCGGTCCAGTTTTTGCTAAACTTTTTTGTAAAATTCCTTTCACAGAAAACTAAAACTAAAAATCCAAATTAGTTCTAGCTTATTTAATTAATCTGGGATTTTTATCTGGACTTCAGTGACCCTTAGCCGGGGAGGTTCCAATAAACTTTGATAACTGGCTGGCTAATCGACTTCATAATAAACTGAAAATTATTGACAGAGCCACGACGATCAATTAAAAACGCCTTTTGCAATCAATTTTCAGAAAGAAACATTGAAAAAAATTAAGAAAATAAGCGTGTTTAGTGTGGATCTTTGACACTATGTTTTCTGATTACCATTATGTTCGACTTCCACCAACCGGGCGACGCAGGAGCGCAGCGCAGCGCATTTCACACTGTGCTAAAGGAAATTCAGACTTCTATACAATAGTTAAGTTTCATGTATGCATGGAATTTATACTGCTTGGAACTCGGTTGGATCCGCGCGGATGTATTTATTTGTTTATTTATTTTTCGTGCAAAATCAATACAGATGAAAAGCTGATCAGTTTAATTGAAAAAATATTGACTGCGACACGAAAGCATCACTAGTAGCTGAGAGCAAGCTAGCGAATACGCGAGCACGCGCGCGCATGCGCCCGGATTCCAGCAGATTGTAGCCGTCGGGCGGACGCGGTCGGCTACTGGCGCATGCTTGCGCATCCGCTGCGACGCGCTGCGCTCCTGCGGCGCCCGGTTGGTGGAAATCGTACATTATTGTATTTTTTGTTTATCGATCAGTCGATAATATAATTATGGTCATCCTACACGACTTTATCAAGTTTCGATTTATACAGGGTGTCCCAGAAATCGACGTCAAGCCGTAAATGGGTGATAGACCAAGTTATAACAGTTCTCAGAAAAATACGAAAAAAAATCTATCTCATGTTTTTAAAAAATTATGTTCACTTTAAAAATTTACAAAAAAAATCAATCCCTGTAATGGTTCTTTAACTCCAATTGCTACAAATCCCATAATTTATCTAATTTTTTTATTATTATGTAATCTTGAATAATGCTTGTGTAGATTTTTGCCTAAAATTCAAAGCCAACTCCTCCTACTTAGAAGAAAATTAAACTTTTTCAAAACCAAATTATTCAAATTTACTATTTCGCCCAACTTTAACTGACTGTACTGAAAAAAAAATGTACTACGCTAGTTTGGCAAGTAACATGAAAAATTGGCGCATTTAATAAGGATTCAAAAATGGTGTAACACTTGCTAGATTACGTTTTCAATAATTGGTCAATTTTTTTTTTGGAAATTGTATCGGTTTTTACCCAAAATGTCCATACTTCCTTAAAATGACTTTAGCTTACCTAAAGCTTTGCTAAACTCCGTTTCTAATTCGATAGAGACGGAGAGAGTCTCATTATGGGATTTGTAGCAATTGGAGTTAAAGAACCATTACAGGGACTATTGAGAATTTTGATAAATAAATGTTATTACTCACTACAGGAATATTTGGACGACAATTCTATAATTACTGCTTCAGACAATTGTGCATCACCTCACCTATTTTGACGATTTTGAATTTTGTTTGACAATAGCATTAATATGACATGTAACGTAATATATTTGACATTTATATATAATTTTATTCGCAATTGACTGTATTCTTAAACTCGACAATGTTAATTAAAATATTTTTGTACACTTTGATTGATTTTGAATTTTGTTTGACAATAGCATTAATATGACATGTAACGTAATCTATTTGACATCTATATATAATTTTATTTGAAATTGATTGTATTTTAAACTCGACAATGTTAATTAAAGATATCTGTACGCCCTGATTGATTTAGAATTTTGTTTGACAATAGCATTAATATGACATGTACAATAATCTATTTGACATTTATATAAAATTTAATTTGAAATCGATTGTATTAAAATATATTTGTACGCCTCTGTGCAAAACATAGAGGATCTACCTATCTGTAACATCTCGCACTCTGTTGTAATTTGACCTATGTTTACAAATAAAGCATTCTGATTCTGATTCTGATTCTGATTCAGGGATTGATTTTTTTAGTAAATTTTTAAAGTGAACATAATTTTTTAAAAACATGAGATAGATTTTTTTTCGTATTTTTCTGAGAACTGTTATAACTTGGTCTATCACCCATTTACGGCTTGACGTCGATTTCTGGGACACCCTGTATATCTATAAAGTAAGAACATAACAAAATAAATGTTTATTCAAAATCCTTGTTTTTTTTTAATATTCTTAGCTCAGAGCGCTGTTATTTATCTGTTCCTACTTATGCGTATATAGGCATACATTATTGGAATATTTGTCTTTTACTAATACTTTGCCTAAGTAACTATTGTAATATATTACTTGCATTCATTATTTATTATACCAACACATTTTTGAGGTTTAGTAAAAGGAATACCTACATAAATAAGACAAAAGATCGCGGGCGCCGTTCGCGTCGGCTTTCGAGTCGGTAGGATGATTAGGTAGCGACACGGGGTCTCATTGCTAATAAAGAAAATTTGATTCAAATAAATCTCACTAGATGGCGCGATATGTACACACAATTCAATAGAATTTTGTAAAATTATCATTTTCTGGAATTGAACATAAAAATTGTATGTTCTTGTTTAATCGACTCTCCTAAGTGCAAAATTATGGAATATTGGGCTCTTAATTCACATTTCAAAGATTATTTGAACGTATCATTTAAAATTGATGCCAATAGATGGCGCATTTCTAAATTTCTATGGCATTCCACACGATTATTAAAATTTGCATTGTAACACATTTTGGTGCAAAATAACTCTAAAAACGTGTAAAAAAATACTATAAAACGAACCTTCATTGTATTTAAAGAAAAAAATATACTCGAACCTAGTAAACCATTTTACTTGCAAATCGCTGCTAACATCATCTATTGCCGTGAAACGGGATCGAACGCGGTTGATGTACTTACAAAAATAACAAGATTAATCAGATGAAAAACGCCAGTTACGTCGGCACAGTTTCTTTGTATGGGATGAGGCATCTGTATGCTAGTATTATATTATCTGTGGTAGCGATATCTATCTGCTCACACACACATGGTTCCGCGCGGCGCACCGCTTGTGCGTGAAAACCGAGATAGCAATACTCCGAATGAATTTTTCACTCGCCTCGAATTGCATTTGCGATCATTGTTCGCCGCGCCCTTAAGTAAATAGATATGCTTTCTATATCTTAATTAAATGAATCATCATTAAATTCACAGATAGCAATGCGAAAAGTGCCAAAATCGAGTCCTGTATCAACTCCCGACAAACCGGCAAGCTCAGGTCGCAGCATGTTGGTGCATTGGTTCCCGCAGTGGTGGGGCTGGTACGGGGCGGCTGCACAGGACCCACCGCCCGTCCCCATTCCGCCCGCCCCAGCGCCCGCCCCTGCGCCCGCGCCGCACGCCCCCGCTGACCTGGAGGAAGAGATCCTCGACGTGATAGCTGACTCCTTAGATAATAATACTATGTTGAAGAGAGATACGGTGTTTGGGAAGTTCGAGTTCATCCTAAATAAAGGCTCATTGAATCTGTGTATGGAGAATGAAGCTGATGAAAATAAGTAAGTATTATCTTTTACAGATATAATGGCACAGGAGTCCGGCATCCCGTCGACCCTAAGGAATCGGAGCAAAATTAGAAAAAAGTATTAGCATCCAAAATTTTTTTGAACACGCTTTTTAAATACTTTGCCCGGACTCCGTCACATTTCTCCAAGATATTTGGTAAATTTTTAGCCTTTAACCTTCTTGGTCCTCACTGTTTATACTGTGTCTGTTTGTCCATCAGGCCCTTGCAGTCAGACAGCCCGCCAGAAAGCGGCAGTGGCGTAGAGCTGCAGTTCTCCCGCGTGCGCGTGGGCATCGAGTCGCGGCCGCGCGCCGCGTCGCACGCGCTGCACGTGTCGCTGGGCTCCGTGTGCCTGCGCGAGCGCATCACGCCCAACACGCTGTTCCCCATCCTCATCGCGCCGCAGGTAACTTATTATAAGGCTGCGCCGTCCCATCTTAGTAAGTGTCCGGCCATCTTAGCCACCTCCTGCCCTACTTAGCCTCTCCTCGCTATTTTGTAGGCACCACCCCGCCCTTTTTAGTTACCGTCCCGCCTGTCTTAGCCATCGCTCAGCTGGTTTCGTGGCCTACAAGTGTATAGCAGACCTTAGACTAAGTACTTTATTGTTGTAGGGTGTGATCCGCGAAGGTCTAAGCGCGCTGAGTGCGTCAGGCGCCGCCATGTCGTGGTGCCGCTCTCACTCGCAGTCAGGCACCACCACTGCGACGACGCAGGAGCCGCTGTTCCAGCTCACGTACGAGAAGAAGCCCTTCGGCATCAACTGTGACTACAAGTAAGTGTGAGCCAGGGGAGCTAGTACCATACAATTCCATTGTTATCGACTTTCAGCACTTCTGCACGCGTGTTTCATTCGTATACAACAGAAAACCTATTCAACCATGTCTGGTCGCGGTAAAGGAGGCAAGGTGAAGGGAAAGGCAAAGTCCCGTTCCAACCGTGCTGGTCTCCAGTTTCCCGTGGGACGTATCCACAGGCTGCTGCGTAACGGACATTACGCCGAGCGTGTGGGTGCCGGCGCGTCCGTCTACTTGGCCGCCGTTATGGAGTATCTGGCCGCTGAGGTTCTCAAGTTGGCCGGCAACGCCGCGGGGGACAACAAGAAGACGAGGAGTTGAACAAACCGCGGAGTGTGCTGCCGAACATCTAGGAGTGTGCTGCTGAACTTCTAGCCAAGAAGACCGAGAAGAAGACTTAAACGTTGCGCACGCACCAACATACAGAAGTTTAGCACCGCACGCGTACTTCGATATTATGTCGATTGCGCGATGCTCTTCACTCGTATGCACCCAAAACAAAGATCATATAAACAAACATCTCTGACAACGGTGAAGGCAAACATCGTGAGGAAACCTGGACTTTATAGTTTAGTAATCGTAAGTTGGTGCTCCATTGGTGTAATTGCTGCAAGGCGTTCCAGTGCGAGGATAAACAAAAAAAAAAAAATTTAAGCCATAACCAGACCTCGGGGTCCCAACAAAAAAAAAAAAGAAAACTTAATTCAAATAAATTTCACTAGATGGCGTGATATGCATTGATTTGTTATTGAGATTATGTAAAATTAAGATTTTATTATTTATTTTCTACCTATTCTGTCACACTGCATATACAGAATTGACCATAAAAAAAATTTGTTCGTGTTTAATCAACTAATAATATTGGGCTCTTAATTCACATTTAATAGGTTATTTGAACGAATCATTTAATACCCATTCTAATAGATGGCGCTGTAATTTTCGAGGCCTCGATTTTCTAAATTTGTATTAGTACAATGAAACTGTAAACACGTGAATTTAAAGAAAAAAATATCCACGAACTGAGTAAAACATTAAAAGTATTTCCAAAACGTTTTGTGCGTATGGATGGGATGTCCACCATGTACCGATGGCGGATCGCTGTATGTCTGTTGGTAGTCCGATGATGAAACGGGCTAGGTGGAATTAGATCATGCAATTACATGGCACACTCCCCGAAATGTAACGTTATTGCCACGGTCACATCTTGGAAAGTTGGAGCAGGGTGAAATTCGCTCTTTTTAGCGGAAATAAGACACGCCTGGGTTTTAGCAGTACTAAACCTGACCAGATTGGCATCGCCCCGTTCAGAAGCTGTTTGCAAGGACAGGTTCAAACGCTCCACCTCACGGAGAGACCGGATCTGCGGCCCGGTAGCCCTTGCGTTGGACAGTATCTCTCAGCAACAGTGCTGTCGTCAGCTTACCCAAAGGTACCGGTTTTAGCAGATCGTTAATGTGCAAAGAGAATAGTGTTGCTGAGAGTACCGACCTCTGGCATTAATATCCAATTGGTCCGACGAACAGCCATTAATAACCACTCGAATGGGCCGATCTCTCAGGAAGTCTGCAATCCATTCACATACACCACCGGGCAGACCGAATAAAGGAAGCTTACCAATAAGGCTTTCGTGCCAAGCCCTATCAAAAGCCTTCGAGATGTCGAGGGAGACGGCAAGCGTTTCCCCGTGCCTCTCGATGGCCTCACTCCATATGTGAACGGCATACGCTAGAAGATCCCCAGTAGACCGATTTCGGCGAAAGTCGTATTGGCGGAGATTAATTAAAAAAAAAAAATATTTTAAATATAATTTAAAGATATCGTTAGTTTCTAGATACGCAAGGAGCTTCGTGTTAAGTACACGCTCCATACTCTTACAGAGAGGACGTGACAGATATGGGTCTTCGGCACTTTTCCAGTCTCATACGAAAGGCGGAATAGGCGTGCCAAGATCAGAGATAGTTCAGGCGCACATGTTCTAAGAACTATTGTTGGTATTCCGTCAGGGCCGCTAGCCTTGTTCACGACGAGGTTGCGCAGCACCTTACGTATGTCCTTTTGATGGATGCGAATGTCCGACATACTCGTCTCGCATCAATCAGGTGAAAGAAGGGGGCTCGCGTCACCAGGATTCAGACGTGATGATTCCGCAAAAAGGAAGCCAAATAAATTCGCCTTCTCCTCAGTGGAGTGGGCCAGCGACCCGTCGGGCAGAATTTCGACTCGACCGACTTAGCCAGGGAGGTTATGGTCCCCTTTATTACCTGCTGGGTAAGAAGCAAGTTTGGTCCCTATTCAGTCAATGTGGTCGAACCGAGCCCTTCGCAACACCATCTTGCAGGACTTGGCAGCCCTGTTCAAGGACTTCATCTTCTGATCCACGTCACTCGCTTTGCGCGATCGAGCGTCGGCCCATGCCTGGTATGCCTCATGTTTAAGCGCGTTGACGCGATAACATTTGGCGCCAAACCATGGCCGGTCAACGTTGGACATTGTTACGTCAGAGAACGGCATATAGTAGTCCATTCCCTGACGCAACACATCCGTCACGGCGTCCGCGCATGACGAATGATCAACCGAAGAAAAGCAAATATGCTGCCATGGATAGCATGCGAAGAAAGATAGCATGTTATCCCAATTTGCTGACCTGTACCGCCAAACCCTCATTCGTGCTTCTCGGGCTGGGATCGGGCGGAGAGTAGACGGAGGGCACAGACTTCATCGATACAGAGTATCTGTCTGGATCTGTTGTCAGCAGAAGGTCCAAGCAATTGGCCGTGTGCGGATCAACATCCGGAACCCTCGTTGCCCCCTGGACCAGCTGCGTAAGGTTTAGCGCAAGCGAAAGCTGGTATGGGAAGAGCCACTCCTGGTGGTCGGCATTAAAGTCCCCCAGTAACACTAATTGGGCAGTAGGGTACCGCTGCGGTGCAGCATCAGCCGCCTCACTGAGGTACTCTGTGAGACTGGTTGTCTCCTGATCTCCGCTGTGCGAACGGTAGACACAGGTGTAGATAATTTTATCCAGACGTGAGACCACCAGAGACCATAGCGTTGTGAATCTGGAGTCCTCAAGGTTACGGAGACTCCGATAGCAAGTGTCGTAACGGGCGTACATACATACACCCGCGCGTGGTTTAAATTGTGATCCAGGGTAAACACTGGTTAGGATAAGGAGGTCATGTCTGTACCTGAGATTGGTGCTCGACAGCCGGTGGGATTTCGGCCCCCACTTCCGGCGGCTGGTGCCCAAGTTGTTGGGCGCGGCTGGGGCGCTGTCAACGCTGCTCCCCAATCTGGGGGGGGCCGAGCGCTGCCTGTAGGCGGCTCTACGTGGGGATCGTGCGATCGATGGCCCTGTATGGGGCCCCGATCTGGGCGGCTGACTTGACGGCCGGCAGCATCGCTGTTCTGCGAAAGCCGCAGAGAGCGATGGCCGTCAGAGTCATCAGGGGGTATCGCACGATCTCCTACGAGGCGGCTTGTGCACTGGCCGGTTCCCCGCCCTGGGACCTGAAGGCAAAGGTACTCGCGTCACTGTATCGGTGGCGCGAGGAAGCGCGGGCGCGGGGCGAAGGGCTGATGCAGCGACTTATGGAGTTGCGTCAGTCTCAGCTTCGCGATGTCCTGGTGGCGGAATGGCGGGACAGGCTTTCACGCCCTACCGCCGGCCTTATTACCATCAAGGCGGTCCGGCCAGTGCTCGAGCGCTGGCTCGGCACGGTACGGCTCCCTATCGTTTCGGGTGACGCAGGTGCTCTCGGGGCATGGTTGCTTCGGGAAGTACCTGTGTCGCATAAACAGGGAGCCGGACGCCCGGTGTCACCACTGCGTCGACTGCCGGGAGGATACGGCGCGGCATACGCTGGCAGAGTGTGCCGCTTGGGAGGAGCCACGCCGTGCCCTCATATCTGAAGTAGGCAGTGACCTGTCGCTGCCGGCCGGTGTCGAGTCTATGGTCGGCAGCTAGGAGTCCTGGGACGCGGTGGTATCCTTCTGCGAAACAGTCGTCTCGCAGAAGGAGAGAGAGATTTCATCCGCTAACCCAATCTGCAGCAGACGCGCCGGGCGTCGGCGGAGGGCGGACAACGCCCTCTTCCAGCCCCCCTAAATGGGTCCATGGGCGACGGACTCGTGGAAGTCTGTCGCCCCCCACACATCAGGACCCGAGGTGGTGTCAAGCACCTCACTTCCCCCCCAACCCGGAGTCGTGGCCCGCATAGGCAGGCCGGCACTTGCCGGGGGTTGCGGAAGTATCGTTGTTCCCGCGACCCCCAACTACCTGCGGTCGGCCTGCGGCGCACCGTGCCTCGGATCCCGCAACCTTCCGCGACTTATTTCCCGATACGCCCATAACAGCGCGTGTCAGGCGTGATCTGCCTGCAGTGGTACAGCTATCTCGACCCAAATCCTGTAGTTGGCTACACCGAGCATCGTAACCAGAACACGGCTAGACTGCTTGGCGGTACGTCTTTGCCCAGTGGGTACAAGCCTTCGGTCGAAACCTACCACCAGTTAGCGTCACCTGATTTACACCACCCGGGGACCACGTGTAGGGAATCAAAGGGTACACTCCTACGGACGTGGGTGACTAGGCCCCCAAAACAACTGACATCATTCTACATAAAACATGGTGGATTCCCAAAGATGGCGGACCAATTACATTTATGCACCTATAGGGTATCAAATGGAAGGGTAGCTGAGAAATAATTAATTATTTATTTTGGGTGTTATTTGATTTGTTATATTTTTCTCAGGTTATGGGTGAAGTCAGCGTCCCTGGAAGTGGTGTACAACGCAGAAGCCGCGCGCTGGGCCCAGCAGTGGGTGTGCGCGCCGTGGTCGCACGCCTACGCGCACGTGCGCGACACTACTCGCGCGCGCCTGCGCACGCAGTGGGAGCATATGATGCATGCGCACACGCATCCCGTACGTATTTACTCGTTTATTAAGTGTACATTTTAAGCATTACAAACCTTAGAACTTGTCCAGAAAGAGCGAACACGCCGCGGTTTAAATAGTGCTATAACATAATAAGCGCGTTGAAGAGTGATTTGAAAGAACGCGCTTAAATAGCGCTAGAGACGCCTTGCTGCGTTAGTATACGCGCGAAGTTGATACGATCAATTTCGAGTAGATGTAGCTGAATACCGATATTATCTGACCTCCACAACCCAGTAACTAAAATACACGATAGTCCTAGGCAAGACCTGTATGCTCGTATGTTTGTAAGATTGTTCTTTTGTATGTTTCAAAGTCAAACATATTTATTTCAACTCAAGCGGCACTTTTGAACGTCAACAATTAAAATTTACAGGTAATAAAAATGTATTCTACCGTGCATTCGGAAAAGTAGCTTGTTATGGAGAAGAACACACAAGAAACTCCATACTTACTCTTTTAAAAATAATAAGTGTTTCTGCCAGCGGCTTCGCCTGCAAATCGAATATTATCCTGTGGGAACATATTCCCGGGATATAAAGTATTCTATGTGCTATTCCTGACTATGATCTATCTCTGTGCCAAACATCCAGATCAGACCAGCCATTTGAGCGTGAAGAAGTAACATACAAACCCACTCAAAAACTTTCGCCGTTGTAATATTAGTGTGATCTTCAAGAAAATAACGATAGCGATAATTGCAACAATTGCTCTTCAATACAGAAGTTTTAGAGTTTTTGGCGGCTTTTATTTTAATTAAGTGCATTTGACAAACAGCGAGATTCTGTAGGAACTACACTAGGTAGGATTGGGTAGGACTTTTATGAAATAGCGCATTTGATCTCGTGATGATTGCTGATTGCTGTTTCTTACGTAATCAGCCTGCCGGGCGGCTGTAATTATTTAACCACGAGCTCTTCACTCAGTGTATTATGTTCTTTTTTGCCAGGGCGATCGTCGCACATGGCAGGTGGAGCTGGACATCTCAGCGCCCCAGATCCTGTTCGTGGAGCAGCTGTGCTCGCGGGACTCGGCCGTGCTCGTCGTCGACTTCGGAAGACTTCGGCTCGCTAATGCCAACCTGGCGGACAATGCGCCGCATACGCCACCTGCTGACGATGAAGGTGAGACTAAATATGATTAATTTATGATGGTGTTAAAATTTATAAGAACAATTCTAGGGAAAAGAACCGTGTAATAATAAGTCGGTTTTGTTTATTTCATTCACTTCTATCTATCCAGTTGGTTATAGATTCTTGTATGTGTTGCTTATATTGTTTTCGTTTGTTTCTTCGACATTTTATTTTAATTTTATTATTTTTCCCTTTGTGTAGAGATGTTCATGACTCCCTGCTCCACGCCGCCGGGCAGCCTGCTGTCGCCGGGCTCGCCGCCCGAGCCGCCCGAGCCGCCCGAGCCGCCGCCGCAGCCCGCGCAGCCTGCGCTGGACGCCGCCAACCTGCACAACCGGCTGTACGACAGGTATGTTCAGACCCCGTGCCTACGCCCCCCGGCAGCATACAGGTAGGTTTGTAAATGTGCTGTCCACCAGTTTTTTAGAGCTTAATCAATGTGTGCCCCAGCATTTTTACAATACACTTTGCGTTCCTTCATACGTCAACGTCTGACTAAAATCGAAATATACTCAACAGGTACAAGATAGAGCTAAGCGACCTTCAGATCCTGGTGGGTCGCGCGCGAGACAACTGGAAGTACGCGCACACCAAGAGTACTTCCTCGCTGCACCTGCTGGACAGGTTCAGCATCTTGTTACAGGTAACTGAAACCTTTTTTGTTATTTTGAAGCATTTTAGTAAATGATTTATAGTAAATGATTTTTTTTTATTGCCCCTCACTAGGAATTTCTTCTTGTATTGTGAGTGCGTTTACTTACTGCTATTTAAACTCACATACACAAGACACCCAGATCCGGAATAATTATCTGTAGGTTATACAAATATTTGTTTTGTGCGGGCATTGAAACTGCGACACGCAGTGCAGGAGCCGATCGTTCAACCACTACGCCAACCGTATCGTCGAAATTCAACTTTCTGCAGATGTCAGATGGTGTTATTTCGGACACACAATAATTTACGGTACACTTTTATCGTATTGGTAACCCTGAAATTATATAAGGCCGAACACAGACAATTCACATAGCTCAGCGCTTATTATATAAATAAACTAGCTTCTGCCAGTGGCTTCGCCCGCGTGAAATGTGTATTATCATCCCAAGGTAGTAATATACCCGGATAAAAAGTATTCCAGACTATAATCTATCTCTGTGGCAAATTTCATCCAGATCCGTTCAGCCGATCTGGCGTGATTGAGTAACAAACATAAATTCATCCAAACTTTCACCTTTATAATATTAGTAAGATAAAATGGTTATTTCCCATGTCGCGTCGTTCGCACACCATGTGTGCGTAAGCTGTTGTTTTTCTATTGTGTCTGTAGTCAGACGCTCAATGGGTTAATTTGCAGTATTTTGCAAATTGAAACTTATTACGATATTAGAAGGTCTAATTTCCAATGTACACTATCATCTAACTTTATTATTGTACTCTTTGATACCTAAAGTTTGTCTTTACCAGGCGGAGCGTCGCGTGGTCCACACAAGTGACCCGCAGTACCCGACGGCCACAGTGTGCGGTTCTCTGCCTTCCTTAGTGGTACACCTGAGTGAACAGAAACTGTTTGCTGTACGCGCTGTGTTCGCCAACTCGGCCCTTATCGGAAGCAACAAGTAAGTCAATCATTTTTGATAATGACGTGGATTATTTTGATAATTACAAGACTATGAAATGAATGATCAAAAAATTATATGGCGGTTGATATCTTGATGATATGATATGATATGTTGCAAAGCCTCGATTCTTCCTGAGCTCTCTGTGCAGGTGCACTCTAAAATGCGAGGTAAACGTTAGCGCTGTCGACTTGACTGAATTCTGTTTGAATTGAAACACATATAATTTGGAATCATCGATACTCCAAAGAAGAAGCGGTTAGGACCCCCTGTCCTTCATTTTTAAATAATGACGCATCTGTTTGTGTGTGCAGTGGTCGTGAATGCGCAAGTCCGATGCAGGCAGAGAGCGACGACATAGAAGAGAACAGCGTGAGCTCGGAGACGGAGCGCTCCGAGTTCTCGCAGCATCACAACTCCACATTATTTATGCTACAGTTCGCGATAGAGCAGATGTCACTTGAGGTTTGTAGATAGCCAATCAAGAACTATTAAAATAAAGATTGTAAAAAGTTGTATTTACTTTAGCATTTTTTATGAGAAAGATAGAAGAAGAAAAGAGAAAGGAAGAAGAAAGAAGTGGAAGAGATCTTGGTATGCGATAAGGCCGCCCTTTGTTTGTATTTTAGTTTTAAGTTTCCTTTTCTTTGATTTAACCTGGTGTACATACAATAAAGCATATATAACTTCAAAAGCGTGTAACTTTCAAAAAGGTATTGGTTCATCTACATTTTGATATAGTAGTCAAATCATAGGGTTATTTTGACGGTGATTTAAATTTGATTTCCCCTACATTAACTTCCTCCGTGTCTGTACAAGCTATAAGAATGTGGATGCAATATCTATTTAATTGTAAATGCTTGTGGCCCTGTACGTCATACGTTGTGGGAAATTATTGTTCTTGATGTAATTGTACCATTGTTTGCATGACGCTTGTACGTCTGTAATTTATACGTGCCACGAAGATAAAACTCGGTATCTAGTTGATGCGAGTTAAGGTTTATAGAACATCTCTGTTTACTTGTGATACAGGTGCAGTCGATGGGCCGCAGCATCGCAGAGGTGCAGGTGTGCGGCGTGAAGGCGGCGGCTACGGCTCGGCCGCGAGACCTGTCCTTATCTCTATCAGTACACTCGCTACTACTGGTCGATGCGCTGCAGACTTATGGGCCGGACTTCGAATTGCTTGTGGCTAGTCATAAACATGTGGGGTATGTGTAAAATGCAGACTTTAAATTATGATAAGTGTCTGACAAATAGGCGTGTGGTTACAGAAATATAGGCAAAGCACTAAAACAACAAAAATATCATTAGAGTTATCGATCTTTTGACAATTGTGCACAATCAATGGCAATTTGCACTTGCATTTGGACAATTCATTGCGTTATTTTCGTTGTAGAACCGGTGACTTTTTCTAACTTAAGGGTTAGGAATTTCGTTAACAATTTGTTGGATTGAAATAGACGTTATAAGTCTTTTGCCTCCTGAGTCACATCTCAGGATTTCGATTGCCACCATAATTGAGATCAAGACCAAAACAGATCTTAAGGACGCTATTACATTTTTCTACAAATATCAGTGCTTTTCAGGTACAATTTTAATGTATATGCAATTACAGATGTGAAGATATCATGGTCTTAATTTAAAGATAATATATTCAGCTCCAGATTGGCATCAGAAAAATTGTATGACATCATACAAAATTTTCGCACAAATACGTTTTGTCCATCACAATAATCGCAAAAATATCAAAAAAGTAGGGTCCGAATAGGTTCCAGTTTAGGTAAATTTACAGCATATTTTATCTTCAAAATTATAAGAAATTGCGGTATATATAGTCCTTTACAGGTTCAGCTTATTATTTTTTACCTAAATCATTATATTTTTTAATTATTAGCTAAAATAAAAACACTTGCCGACTTCTTCATACATTTTGAACTCGAGGCCAGTCGAGGCTCATCATTCCGCGCTCAGAAGCGCTCGTGGAAGGACGGGCGTATCGCTTTCTCGCAAAAAATAAATACGATAAAAGTAATAGAAAAGATTGTAGTGTGCATGCGTGTGAGTACCGTCGGCGTCGTTTGTCTTGATCGAAAGGAGTTGATATTTTATCGGGCCGAAATAAAAGTATGTTTGAGTTTCCTATTATTATTAGAATGTGATTTAGAAATTATGTTGGGTAAGATCGGAATTTTGATAGGTGTTGTCAAGCAGTTTTTGACAAAGTTGAGAAATGGATGGGTGGGTTTAAGCAGCTCTTAGTAAGGTTAGGATTTGGATGGGTAAGGTTAAGCTGTCGGCGGTGAAGGTTAGAAGTGGATGGGTGGGAGGAGATTTATGATTTTATCCAGTTTGTATGTTTGTATGTATGACGAATACGGGGCCAAAAGTGCCAAACCCAAACCCAAGATGGCGCCGACGAAAGTTTGACATCTCTTCGTCTTGGGTGTAATTTTCATGATTTTTGGGGTCGCTTAAATCGAATATGGGGTCAAAAACAAAATACAAGATGGCACCGAAGAAAATTTGGCCGATTTTCGACATGGGTGTCATTTTCATGGTTTTTGGGGTCGCTTATATCTATTACGGGGTCAAAACCAAAATACAAGATGGCGCCGACGAAAATTTTACATCTTTTCGTCATGGGTGTCATTGTCATGGTTTTTGGGGTAGCTTATATCGAATATGGGGTCTAAACCAAAATACAAGATGGCGCCGACGAAAATTTGACATCTTTTCGTCATGGGTGTCATTGTCATGGTTTTTGGGGTTGCTTATATCTAATATGGGGTCAAAACCAAAATACAAGAAGGCGCCGACGAAAATTTGGTCGCTTTTCGACATGGGTGTCATTTTCATGGTTTTTGGGTCGCTTATATCTAATATGGGGTCAAAACCAAAATACAAGATGGCGCCGACGAAAATTTTGCCGTTTTTCGACATGGGTGTCATTTTCATGGTTTTTGGGGTCGCTTATATCTAATATGGGGTCAAAACCAAAATACAAGATGGCGCCGACGAAAATTTTGCCACTTTTCGACATGGGTGTCATTTTCATGGTTTTTGGGTTCGCTTATATCTAATATGGGGTCAAAACCAAAATACAAGATGGCGCCGACTAAAATTTTACATCTTTTCGTCATGGGTGTCATTATCATGGTTTTTGGGGTAGCTTATATCGAATATGGGGTCAAAACCAAAATACAAGATGGCGCCGACGAAAATTTGACATCTTTTCGACATGGGTTCCATTTTTATGGTTTTTGGGTTCGCTTATATCTAATATGGGGTCAAAACCAAAATACAAGATGGCGCCGGCGAAAATTTTACATCTTTTCGTCATGGGTGTCATTTTCATGGATTTTGGGTAGTATGTCATTAGCTGCTGCTCATTATGTAAAAATTGTAGATAACAATATTTTATATGTTCTATGTAATGCAAAATGTTCAAGTAATTTTTTAATCCTTGTGACCAAAACTTATTTCACGTACCTAACGTTTTTTTTTTTAAATACCTACTTACTACAACAAAGTCAAAACTAATTTTCTTTTTGGAAGTCGGTGTCCGTACGTATTGTTTTTTGGTTTTTCCACACAGAAAAGTTATTATTTTTCTCTTTTTAGCTTTTGTTGGTACCCCATAGTGGGTATACTAAATACATCTGTTTATACCCTAAAACCATTTATGCGTGTTTTAGATTATGGTATGGTAAAACAAAACATAAACATACGATCGCACTAATCGCAGGTCATTTGCTATTTGTTATTGAAGAGTTCTCTCCGAAGATCTTTATCAGATCATTATATATTATACAATAAAACCTTGCCTGAAAACACATACATTTATCGACGAAAACCCGATCAGTATCGGATAAGTAGTTTTCAAGAAAATCGCAGATACGGGTAGAATAGATGGAGCACTTCCTTTTTTGAAGTCGGTTGAATATAATAAATAATCTACTTTTTACGTCGAGGCTTTGTAAAAGTTACCAAATGCATTTTCAAAGTGCCAACTAACCTTCCTGAATCAACTTCAATAAAATTAAAAAATAATATCAAGGACCAATATTATTTCAGTGATGTATAAAATCGAGCGCTCAGTAGTTTCAATGAGTGCGTGCGCGTAATGTTGCTGTGTGCGACCAGATACCTAAATTTGAGTTCGTCTAAAATGTAACAGCGTGCTTAATCGCGTTTGAAAGAGTCAAGCGCGATCAAGCTCTCTTTTTATCCTTTCAGTTTCTGCCAACATATGTCTGACGTCATGTCATACAAACAATACCCATCTTCTTGTTGCAGCATGGACACCCTGTCGGGCAGCATCCGCGGCTCCGAGCCGTGTTCGCCCACGTCCCCCACGTCCCCCACGTCCCCCACGTGCCCGACGTCCCCCACATGCCCGTCGTCGCCCGACGCGCGCAGCACGCACGCGCTGGCACACCCGCAAGCGCTGCATCAGGCGCTGAACTCGCTGCACGGCAGCAATAGGAGTAAGTGCTACACTGTGGTACGGGCTATGACATGGTTTCCTTAAAGCGGATTTGCTCTGCGCTGTAAGTCTTAGGCGACGTGTACTCAGCTCGCATGGAAGTTGCATTACATTGCGGGCTACCGAGATGTAATGTGATCAATAAATTGCTCGATCGTTCCCCGCAATGTAATTCAATTTTCATGCAGGTGGGAAAGTGGCCTTAGATATGAACACATAACTGAAGCGCAGAGTGAGTTCATTTAGAATGTTGCTGTTTCTCAACTTTGAGTTATTTTGGTGGCTTGTTATGGTGGCGGGATGCAAATAAGATAAGTTAATGGCTTCTTTTATTTTTCATTGGCATGATTTTTTGTTTACCTTAATTTTTACTGCAAACTTGCTTTCAGTCCATTAATGTCACTATGAGTTATTACAATGATCCAGTCCACATTTCCAGATGAGCCCTTGTATCCCGCAGACCCCTTGGATGCTGGTCGCGCCAGCCCAGCTCCCAGCTGGGTATCGGGCACGGGCTTCAACTGGAACGGCAGCGGCATGTTTGGCGCCAACTGGGGCTCCGCCTGGGGCGCCGCGTGGAACACCGTCAGCTGGGAACCCACGCCCTCCGGCTGGGGAGCCACTGGCCTGGTGGACTCGGAAGCCCTCATCGCTGTGGACCTGTGCCTGGTTAAAGGAGATGGAGACAATGAAGATTTGAGAATAGCCAATATTTTGTTTAACAATCTTGATATTATTGGTAAGTCGAAGAATTGTATTGATTTTTAGTACATGGTCAATCGCAACTCACAAACACAAAAAAACTACAAAAATCGACCTTATTGCTATGAAGTAAAGACGCTTTCATAATTAAACTGTTACCTAATTTTGCCGTTGACATTACCCAACTTTTTCCTATTGAAGTACATAGCTATATCGTCTTTCCTTTGTTCTCCAGCTAATCAAGAGACGATAGTGGAGTTGATAGGCTTCACTCAGCGCGTGCTCGGCCCCAAGACGACTGCTAAGAAGCATTCCACTGACATGGGGCAGTCTGAACCTGCTGCAGCCGCTACCTTCTCCTATCCGATACCTGAGGATGAGCCAAAGGTACGATAATTGTACTGCAGGATTCTTGTGTGTTAGCTTTGTATTGGTTTTCCAAATATGATCTGACTAGCTTCTGCCTGCGACTTCGCCCGCTTGAAAGTCGAAATTTATTCCAAGGGAACATATATTATACCCGTGATAAAAATGTATCCTATGTGCTATTCCTGACTATAATCTATCTCTGTGCCAAATTTTATCCAGATCCGTCCAGCCGTTTGAGCGTGAAGAAGTAATAAACACGCTTACAAGCTTTCGCCTTTATAATATCTATACCAATATTATAAAGAGGAAAGATTTTTTTGTTTGTTTGTTTGTTTGTACCGAATAGGCTCCAAAACTACTGGACCGATTTCAAAAATTCTTTCACAGTTGGGAAGCTACTCTATCCCCGGGTGACATAGGCTACTTTTTATCCCTGTATTCCCACGGGAACGGAAACTACGCGGGTGAAACCGCGAGGCGTCCTCTAGTGTATTAATAATGTGATTACTGAAAGTATAGCCCTCGTATAGAGAGAGGAGGCCTGTGTCCCATCAGTGGGAACATTTGAAAGGCTGATGATAGCCCTCGCCAAACTTTTGGGCCGCCTTGAAGTTGGTTTACCGGATGCGCGAGGCACGAAACGGTGCTGTTTTTGTATGAGAATTCGAAGTTTGGCTAGAACTATAGTTGTCATTACTACATATTATTATAAAATAAAGTCCCCCGCCGCGTTTGAACGCGATAAAATCAAAAACTACTGTACTTTCTATTGGTGAAAACCGCATGAAAATGTCATGCGATTTTCACCAATAGAAAGAGTGAGAAACGAGGAAGGTTTTTGTATATAATATGTCAAAGGCGAAGTCAGGGCGGGTCGCTAGTATTTCTCTATACCCTGCATGTTTAGATGCAAAACTTGACTTTTATCGTGTGTCCCTTGTCGAAATTGTTTTAGCAGAGCTGTATTAGCTTACGGCCCGTTCTCTTACCACGGCATAGCTGCTTATTTCATATTACCTAGTATCTTTTACTGTTTCAAATATTTCTCAACCCCTGACTGTTTTTCTATAGTCTCTGTAATTAGGGACCGTGAGGCTTGGAAGAGGGAGGGGAGTGGGTTTAACAAAAATCGCGAAATATCACAAGGGGGGGGGGTGTAGATATCACGTGTATTTATTTTTTGTCGAACGCGCGATTTCTAAACCGAAAAGCGGCGTGTAGTGTTATTGCGCGTGTAATATTATTTTTATGCCAGTAAAAATAACCTGCATCCTTTCTGTAGACATTTTTGTCATGGTTCTTAATTTCAGAATAAAATTAGATTATACTTTATACCTGTATTTTATGTAATTATCTTTGTAGGTACTAAAAATACACGTGCTTTTGGGTTGGGGCGGGAGGGGTTGGGGGGTTAGTCTTGAACCTCACCACGTATTACCAAGGGTGGGAGGGGGTGGGGGTTAAAAAATGCGAATACGCACCACGTGATTAATGGACGGCCCCTTATACGCTAGAGATATATTTGAATCAGTAAAAGACGTGCGTTAGCGAGAGTGATTGGATGTAATGTCGTCATGTTTGTGCAGAGCTGCGTCCGCACGGAGATCACGTTCGACTTCCACCGGCTGGGCGTGCTGCTGCTGCGCGCCGCCGTGCACGACGGCGCCGTGGTGGCGCGCAAGATCGCCACCGCCACCGTCAGCGAGGCCAAGATACAGGCCACTGTCGGTGCGTACCAATACTATATACTTGTTCTGTGAACAATCAACAAACAGCAAGCATTGCAAGTGCCAGTAGCGCAAGTTTTAGCAAACAATACACCTTAACATTAATTATTGTAAATGTAATGCAAATGTCAGTGTAATCGATCTGATCAGCGTTACGATGACATATTGTGGTATGTTCGCCCACTATTCAAGCACAGCGACTTTAAGCTCGGGAATGGATGAAACAGCGTGAACTCTTGCTCGGACTCTCCGTTTTAGCTCGTTCCATAGGTGTTCAATCGGGTTCAAATCGTGCTGGCCACACCATTTGTTGAATCCCGATCGCAGATAAGTACTCCGTAACGATCCGCGCGGTATGAGGTCTTGCATTGTCATGCATAAACAAGAAATTTTCTCCGATAAAACCAGCATACGGCATTACGTGGTCTTTGAGAATGTCAGTTATGTATCGGCCAGCTGTTAATCCACGTCTACCATTTCCATCGTTGACGGCGTCGACGAAGACAAGATCCATTTTTCCGTCTAGATAAATTCCTCCCCACACCATACAATAACCACCGCCAAAACTTAGAGTTTCTCGAATGCAACATTGGGCAAATCTTTCACCAGGTCGTCTATACACTCGGTTTTTTCCGTCATTGCTAAACAGACAGATTCTCGACTCATCAGAAAACAAAACTGACCTCCAGTCTTCTAAAGTCCAATTAATGTGTTCTCGAGCAAACTCCAGGCGAGTTCGGCGATGAGCTACAGTTAATTTTGGGCCAGTGGCCGGTTTGTGTGATGTTAAATTTTGTTCCTTGAGTCTTCGTCTCACTGTTCATTTACTAATTTCGACACCTCGAAAGTCACGTAACGCTTGCTGTAGCTGGACAGCATTATATCCACGGTCGCGCAACGAACTGGTTGCAATAAAGCGGTCGTCACGTTCCGTAGATGCCCGTGGTCTGCCGGTTCCAGGTCGCCGAACAAAAGCACCAGTCTCCAAATACCTGCGGTATACCCGCTGTACCTTTGAACGACTCAAATGAAGTATGCGTGCCACTTCACTTGTCCGTGTCCAGCCTCAAGTAAAGCTACAACTTGGGCAGCTTTCGTTGGTGTAGTATCCATTTTATGAACAGACACAGATAAAGACAACAAGAACACGTCAATATGGGTTTAATTAACAAAAACCCCAATTTAACCTCAAAGAGTACAATCAAAATGTCAAAGCAAATTAAATTCGATAATTTAATTCTAATCAAACTACCATCATTGTGAAGGCTATTAAATAACCTTTTAGGTGATATGAATTTAAAATCAATGCGTTCTATAATACTAAAAATAATAACCATAATCCGTGAAAAAAGGAATTGGCTCGATTTATTTGCTCCCAAGTGTAGGTCGCACGTGTAAGTGCAAAGGTGCGAGCCTACTGATTGCACAACTCCTTACTTACTAAACAATTTTAAAACCCATGTGCGTACAAAGCTCACTACATTTTATTTTGCTTAACGTATAAAAACGCTTCTCAGGTTACTTTTCGCAAATTTCTCAATGACTTCGTTAGGTTATAGACTACCAGAGATATCTCGGTGAATATACCGGTTTACCTGTCTTAAATAGCCAAACCGGTTAACCTGTCTTCGGTCATTGTCGTACGAAGGTATGATTTTATTACAGCTTGGCAAATTCGTACGTGAAACTCCTATGGTCCGCGGGCGCAGGTCACGTAATGCAGCGACGTAAGGTGGCAGGTGCGCGTGGGACGGGGGTTACCTGGCGGGAGCGTCGTCACGTCATCGCGCCGTCACGTCACAGGGTAGAAACGTTGGTCGCCACCCGCGCGGACCTGCGGAGTGTCACGTACGAATTTGCCAAGCTATAGTATAGGCGAAGAGAAGCTTGACTCCACACTTCAAGCCGTCTCTGGTAATGTAGGGAGAATTTGAAAGAGAATAATGGTGATCAAGTTCACTAAACCCCTACGGAAAAAGAGGGGTGTTATAAGTTTGACGTGTGTTGCTGTGTATCTGGGTGTCTGTCTGTGGCATCATAGCGCCTCAACGGATAAACCGATTATGTTTTGAAAGGTGACTGTGTCGAGAGTGTTCTTAGCTATGTTTGAATAAAATCGGTTCAGCCGTTCAAAAGTTATGGATGTTTTACTGTTTGAATCGGGATGTTTTCGCAAAATAAATGTGTCGGGGGTTTTTTAAATTTTGTAATTTTTCATCACACTTGCACGTAAAAAGTATCTAAACATACAGGTTAACTTGGCCGTAATGCCCCATATAAAAAAAACCCTCGGGCTTTCTTTTTGTCATGAAACCCTAGGGCGGTAAGTAATATTTTTTTAATTTATGACACAGCACACAGGTCATGCAAGTTCAAGCAAGGAGTTTACACGCAATTGAAAAATTGTCTTAAAATGTTATCTAAACAGAAATTCTTTGCAATCTCGCTACATGTTACTTAACTACTCAACGAATGTTCTTAATAATCGATTTTAATAGTAATAGTATGAAAACGTCGAAGTTATTTAATTCTTTTTACACTCCGTCATGGCTGTATACCTACGTAAGTATTTGACCTTAAAGTTTCTGAACGAAACACTGTATAATCTGTGGTGTGGGCAAAAATTCGCCAACCGCTTAAAAAAAAGTTCACGTATTTCTTAATAACAGCTGTACTGAATTGTGTATTAAAGCTATTATTCATAATTATTACTCGCAAATGTGATGAAAAGCATTGTATGTATCACGGGCGGTACGGGAATTACGAACCTCGACTCAGAAAGCCCTCATGCTTCGACTTCGGGCTTCTACTAGAGTCTCGATCGTAATTCCTTACTTACCGCCCTTAATACACAATGTACTATTTCATTGCACTTGCACGTAAAAAGTATCTAAACATACAGGTTAACTTGGCCGTAATGCCCCATATAAAACCCTCGGGCTTTCTTTTTGTCGTGAAACCCTAGGGCGGTAAGTAATATTTTTTTAATTTATGGCGCAGCACACAGGTCATGAAAGTTCAAGCAAGGAGTTTACACGCAATTGAAAAATTGTCTTAAAATGTTATCTAAACGGGAATTTCTTTGCAATCTCGCTACATGTTACTTAAATATTCAACTAATGTTCTTAATAATCGATTTTAATAGTAATAGTATGAAAACGTCGAAATTATTTAATTATTTTACACTCCGTCATGGCAGTATACCTACGTAAGTATTTGCCCTTAAAGTTTCTGAACGAAACACTGTATAATCTGTGGTGTGGGCAAAAATTCGCCAACCGCTTAAAAAAAAGTTAACGTATATCTTAATAACAGCTGTGCTGGCTTGTGTGTAAAGCTATAATTCATAATTATTACTCGCAAATGTGATGAAAAACATTGTATGTATCACGGGCGGTACGGGAATTACGAACCTCGACTCAGAAAGCCCTCATGCTTCGACTTCGGGCTTCTACTAGAGCCTCGATCATAATTCCTTACCTACCGCCCTTAATACACAATGTACTATTACTTGTTTTAAAATTTGGTACGGAAGAACTCAGATGCTTTGGCTTTGAGGGACTACTTTGAATCCGCCAGTGAGAAGTGCCACTTTTTCAAAATTATTTATAGTGGTCGCAAGTGCTACTTTTGAGCATGGGATCTTGGGCAAAGTTTTATCCAGATTTACTGCAGCAGCCCAAGGTCTGAGTTGCTGTTCGGTTAAAGCCAATTGACAGGCATGATTTAAATATATCTGCCAACAGAAGTGTGCGTTTACTATTCGCGTCTTTTCATAACCTATCCTGAATACAGATGATGTTTAATACTTATGCTTCGACCTCTCACATCCGTTTTTACATAATAAATGCCAGCCTTCGGGCTATTCCGTGAGCGTTCTTGCGTAACTTTCTAAGTGATCTGCTACGTAGTAAAATGTGCGCCGTGTCCCCCAGACGGCAGCCGCGTGGAGGTGGGCGGCTCGCTGGGCGGCGTGGGCGTGGTGTCGCTGTGCGAGGGCGGCGGCCTGCACACGCGCGTGCTGTGCGCCGGCCACGCGCGCGCGCCCGGGGCGCACGCCGGGCACGACACGCGCACGCATGACGGAGATGACGCCAAAGCGCTGCTCTTCACTATTCATCGTACAGTTGCCACAAGAAGTGATGCTGAAGCACCAGGTAAACTTTAGATAAGGTCAAAATCTCTTGTCAGTACATTCGTTATGTTTTCTAGGAATTTACATCTGCATATTGTTTGTTAACCAACTTCAAAAAGGAATAGGTTATTGTTATCACAATTCTATTCTATTCTATTCTGAAAGGAAAACTTATTCATGGATTACAAGGTAAGCTATCGAGAAGTTATCTAAACATGCTGCTTTACGGTGGTTGACTGTTGGTGGGTTGTTTCTACTGTATGCATGCGTTCAAAAAGGTTTTTTTTTTGTCATCCTGCAGTGGTGGAGGCGACAGTGAGCCTGCACGTGGCCAGTGTGTGGTACACGCACTCGGGCCCGCTGCTGCGCGAGCTGCGCTCGTGTCTCACGGAGTTCAAGCAGTACCTCGCCAACCTGGCGCGCTCCATCCGCGCCGCCGCCGCCGACATGGCCATAGGACTCGTGCATCCCAGGTATACTTGTGTGGTGATATCTGTAACTCCGCAGGTGACTACACTTTACTTGTGACGTCACACAAATCCTACATCTCACAAGCAGGGTTTATTAATATTGTGCAGATGCTCGAAAAGAACCTTCGGAGAGTAAAAACAACAACCTGTCTGGTCGGAGTTTTATTTTTTTACTATTTATAGGCTTGCTTTTGACCACTATCTCACCTGATGGTAAGTGATGATGTGGTCGACGGTGAAGCACGTGTTAGGATCATGGAGGAACTCCATATAAAAGTATCGATATTTACCAAGATAGCAAGCTGATTTCATGAATGTTGGGTCGGAATTTACTCATTGTAGCATGTCCTCAGCGGTTCTTATGCGATTCAGATTTTGAAGAAAATTCAGGTATTTTGGAACTAGCCAAACGGCAACATGTTTCATACCTAAGTGATTATTTAAAATAGTACGGACAGACTCGTGAGACACAGAAAATTCGCCGGCTATCTCTCAAACATGAATGAGGATTTTCAGTCACTATTTCCTTCACATTTGCGATGTTAATTTCAGTTTCAGACGTTTGATGGCCTACCAGAGCGAGGCAAATCTTCCATCACATCTGGACCGCTTTTGAACACTTTTTACCACTCATAATAAGCAAGTGTTTTTGATAAAGACGATTCACCGTAAGCCTTCTGTAACATTTTCAGTGACTCCGAACACGAAATTCCATTGGCGATGCAAAATTTAAGACAATTTGACAAGAGGTTATTTACTGTGTGTCAGAGTTCCTATGTATGTAGTGTATCAGGGAAAGGTTTTATGAAGAAAAGCACAGAAAGACAAGACTACGTATTTATTTCAATTAGGGTTGTCAGATAATTCAAATTGAGCAGGCTCATAGAGCTTACCAACTTTTCGCTAAACTAGTTCTCGTGGAGAAGAAGGGCAAGAAACTCCACGGAAGCTCTGATATAGTATTTATAGATATCTTTTACAATCATATAAATATCGTTTAACAAAATAAAGATCTTATTCTATGATTACCATTTTAATATAATGGTAATCATAGAATTACATTACACTACACTCTATTATGTACACTTATATGGTGTACATAATAAAGAGTATTCTATTCTACATATTATACATTGTGTAATGTAACATTACACAATGTTACAGAATCAAAACAACAAGGGCAAGGCAAAGAACATGACTAGCCCTTAAATCAATTTAACATATTATTAAGAACTAGCGGACGCCTCGTGGTTTCACCCGCGTAGTTCCTGTTCCCGTGGGAATACAGGGATAAAAAGTAGCATATATGTTACCCTGGGATAGTGTAACTTTCCAACGGTGAAAGGTTTTTTGATATCGGTCCAGTAGTTGTTAAGTTTAATCGTTACATACAAAAATATAAATCTTTCCTCTTTATAATATTAGTATAGATAAAGGCCAAAATATGATACAGATACAGTTTCAACACAACCATTAGCAATAATCAAGTTATAACATCAAATAACTTACGTGAAGCTTGTGTAGTCGATCTTTCACAAAATATTACAACTCTAGCAAACAATAAAAAACAATGTGATTCACAACAAAGTAATTCAATTTATGAATTATACACTATTTTATAGTAACGAGTCGGCCTGCCTCAATACTTCAAATTCACATTACAAGAGACAGGTCGACTCGTTCTCCCCACCATTTTCCACATTGCTATAAATAATCTCTCAATTAGGTCAATAATCAATTCGCATGTAATGAAACAATTTTAAAACGTATCAGGACAAATAAGGAATTTAATATCGCCTATTTAGTCGTTCTTAATCATTATTCGAAAGAATATTGATGCTAACTGACAGTCTTGTACTAATTGTCTCAAAGGACTTATAATACTAAAATAGCGATATAAAAGCCAGGATACATCACAATGATCATCAAATTACGTAATATTTTATAGGAATATCATCATTGTGGCTTAAATGTAAATTTAGAGACAGACAACAGTTTTTACTTAGGTGGGTACTTCGATCTTACAAGTGTAGGTAGTTGACAACAAAATAATAATTTAGGTAGGTACTTCGACATTTGCCGATAGATAATTATTAAATATGACAGTTTGTATTATTTAGCAAATCATTGTGACTTAAAAAGTGGAAACTCATGATTTAATGGCGTCACACGTACTTCCAATTCTAACACACGCTTGCCTAGAAGTAATCTATTCACTCTTAAGTATCCTCCTCCACCCTATTCCCCACAAAAAATTTATAGAAAATGACTAGAGACAGAAAACTTGAAAATCCAATACCTTATTATTTACTATCCTTTGCAACACTATCCGCGTGGATCTCAGTACAAAGATCATTGAATGATTCAACAATGCGCTAATTAGATGTCCATGTTTCTGTTCATGTCTGCATTGTTCTCAGGGGCGAATCCCTATACTCGAACCCGAAGCTGTCGCAGTCGATGGAGGGCGTGTCCCCGCGGCGCCGCACCGTCAGCCTGGGCGCCTCGCTCGACGAGCCGCCCTCGCTCAAGTCAGACAACATTGTGCTCAGGTAAGTTATACGGAACCCGAAGCTGTCGCAGTCGATGGAGGGCGTGTCCCCGCGGCGCCGCACCGTCAGCCTGGGCGCCTCGCTCGACGAGCCGCCCTCGCTCAAGTCAGACAACATTGTGCTCAGGTAAGTTATACGGAACCCGAAGCTGTCGCAGTCGATGGAGGGCGTGTCCCCGCGGCGCCGCACCGTCAGCCTGGGCGCCTCGCTCGACGAGCCGCCCTCGCTCAAGTCAGACAACATTGTGCTCAGGTAAGTTATACGGAACCCGAAGCTGTCGCAGTCGATGGAGGGCGTGTCCCCGCGGCGCCGCACCGTCAGCCTGGGCGCCTCGCTCGACGAGCCGCCCTCGCTCAAGTCAGACAACATTGTGCTCAGGTAAGTTATACGGAACCCGAAGCTGTCGCAGTCGATGGAGGGCGTGTCCCCGCGGCGCCGCACCGTCAGCCTGGGCGCCTCGCTCGACGAGCCGCCCTCGCTCAAGTCAGACAACATTGTGCTCAGGTAAGTTATACGGAACCCGAAGCTGTCGCAGTCGATGGAGGGCGTGTCCCCGCGGCGCCGCACCGTCAGCCTGGGCGCCTCGCTCGACGAGCCGCCCTCGCTCAAGTCAGACAACATTGTGCTCAGGTAAGTTATACGGAACCCGAAGCTGTCGCAGTCGATGGAGGGCGTGTCCCCGCGGCGCCGCACCGTCAGCCTGGGCGCCTCGCTCGACGAGCCGCCCTCGCTCAAGTCAGACAACATTGTGCTCAGGTAAGTTATACGGAACCCGAAGCTGTCGCAGTCGATGGAGGGCGTGTCCCCGCGGCGCCGCACCGTCAGCCTGGGCGCCTCGCTCGACGAGCCGCCCTCGCTCAAGTCAGACAACATTGTGCTCAGGTAAGTTATACGGAACCCGAAGCTGTCGCAGTCGATGGAGGGCGTGTCCCCGCGGCGCCGCACCGTCAGCCTGGGCGCCTCGCTCGACGAGCCGCCCTCGCTCAAGTCAGACAACATTGTGCTCAGGTAAGTTATACGGAACCCGAAGCTGTCGCAGTCGATGGAGGGCGTGTCCCCGCGGCGCCGCACCGTCAGCCTGGGCGCCTCGCTCGACGAGCCGCCCTCGCTCAAGTCAGACAACATTGTGCTCAGGTAAGTTATACGGAACCCGAAGCTGTCGCAGTCGATGGAGGGCGTGTCCCCGCGGCGCCGCACCGTCAGCCTGGGCGCCTCGCTCGACGAGCCGCCCTCGCTCAAGTCAGACAACATTGTGCTCAGGTAAGTTATACGGAACCCGAAGCTGTCGCAGTCGATGGAGGGCGTGTCCCCGCGGCGCCGCACCGTCAGCCTGGGCGCCTCGCTCGACGAGCCGCCCTCGCTCAAGTCAGACAACATTGTGCTCAGGTAAGTTATACGGAACCCGAAGCTGTCGCAGTCGATGGAGGGCGTGTCCCCGCGGCGCCGCACCGTCAGCCTGGGCGCCTCGCTCGACGAGCCGCCCTCGCTCAAGTCAGACAACATTGTGCTCAGGTAAGTTATACGGAACCCGAAGCTGTCGCAGTCGATGGAGGGCGTGTCCCCGCGGCGCCGCACCGTCAGCCTGGGCGCCTCGCTCGACGAGCCGCCCTCGCTCAAGTCAGACAACATTGTGCTCAGGTAAGTTATACGGAACCCGAAGCTGTCGCAGTCGATGGAGGGCGTGTCCCCGCGGCGCCGCACCGTCAGCCTGGGCGCCTCGCTCGACGAGCCGCCCTCGCTCAAGTCAGACAACATTGTGCTCAGGTAAGTTATACGGAACCCAAAGCTGTCGCAGTCGATGGAGGGCGTGTCCCCGCGGCGCCGCACCGTCAGCCTGGGCGCCTCGCTCGACGAGCCGCCCTCGCTCAAGTCAGACAACATTGTGCTCAGGTAAGTTATACGGAACCCGAAGCTGTCGCAGTCGATGGAGGGCGTGTCCCCGCGGCGCCGCACCGTCAGCCTGGGCGCCTCGCTCGACGAGCCGCCCTCGCTCAAGTCAGACAACATTGTGCTCAGGTAAGTTATACGGAACCCGAAGCTGTCGCAGTCGATGGAGGGCGTGTCCCCGCGGCGCCGCACCGTCAGCCTGGGCGCCTCGCTCGACGAGCCGCCCTCGCTCAAGTCAGACAACATTGTGCTCAGGTAAGTTATACGGAACCCGAAGCTGTCGCAGTCGATGGAGGGCGTGTCCCCGCGGCGCCGCACCGTCAGCCTGGGCGCCTCGCTCGACGAGCCGCCCTCGCTCAAGTCAGACAACATTGTGCTCAGGTAAGTTATACGGAACCCGAAGCTGTCGCAGTCGATGGAGGGCGTGTCCCCGCGGCGCCGCACCGTCAGCCTGGGCGCCTCGCTCGACGAGCCGCCCTCGCTCAAGTCAGACAACATTGTGCTCAGGTAAGTTATACGGAACCCGAAGCTGTCGCAGTCGATGGAGGGCGTGTCCCCGCGGCGCCGCACCGTCAGCCTGGGCGCCTCGCTCGACGAGCCGCCCTCGCTCAAGTCAGACAACATTGTGCTCAGGTAAGTTATACGGAACCCGAAGCTGTCGCAGTCGATGGAGGGCGTGTCCCCGCGGCGCCGCACCGTCAGCCTGGGCGCCTCGCTCGACGAGCCGCCCTCGCTCAAGTCAGACAACATTGTGCTCAGGTAAGTTATACGGAACCCGAAGCTGTCGCAGTCGATGGAGGGCGTGTCCCCGCGGCGCCGCACCGTCAGCCTGGGCGCCTCGCTCGACGAGCCGCCCTCGCTCAAGTCAGACAACATTGTGCTCAGGTAAGTTATACGGAACCCGAAGCTGTCGCAGTCGATGGAGGGCGTGTCCCCGCGGCGCCGCACCGTCAGCCTGGGCGCCTCGCTCGACGAGCCGCCCTCGCTCAAGTCAGACAACATTGTGCTCAGGTAAGTTATACGGAACCCGAAGCTGTCGCAGTCGATGGAGGGCGTGTCCCCGCGGCGCCGCACCGTCAGCCTGGGCGCCTCGCTCGACGAGCCGCCCTCGCTCAAGTCAGACAACATTGTGCTCAGGTAAGTTATACGGAACCCGAAGCTGTCGCAGTCGATGGAGGGCGTGTCCCCGCGGCGCCGCACCGTCAGCCTGGGCGCCTCGCTCGACGAGCCGCCCTCGCTCAAGTCAGACAACATTGTGCTCAGGTAAGTTATACGGAACCCGAAGCTGTCGCAGTCGATGGAGGGCGTGTCCCCGCGGCGCCGCACCGTCAGCCTGGGCGCCTCGCTCGACGAGCCGCCCTCGCTCAAGTCAGACAACATTGTGCTCAGGTAAGTTAACTAAGAGCGTCTTTGAGTCTTCAAGTCTGTAGGGCGCTCACAGTCAAAAACTACTACGGCACCGAAATTACTGAAAAGAAGACTTTTTTTTAAATTAGCGTACACTTACACTCTGCTGGGCAAATGACACTCCGTATTCAGTCAGCTATCTTTTTGCTGAACCATCTCGATCCAGGCCTTGCGTTACCCATCTATGGAGGTCATCAAGCCACTTCTAAATAGGCCAGCGCCGTCCATCCTCAGGCGCCGTGTGACCTGCACAATCCTATTTTAGCCACCCAAGCGCGGGCTGACCGCGTGATTACATGTTGCCGAAGATTGAAAAATGTTTTTATCTTGCCATTCGTTACGTTAATTCTTTTGTTGCTTGCAGTGTGAACATCGAGCTGGAATCTCCTGTAGTAGTGGTCCCACGCAACGCGCACAGCACGCAGGTGTTCGTGGCGCACCTGGGCCGCATGTCGCTCGCCAACCGGCCCGGCCCGCCGCACCACACGCTCTACAAAGTGCGCGTGCGGGACATCTCGCTGGCGGCAGTGAGTACACACACTATATTGTAGCTAGAGTCCCCAGTGGTGGTGGTGGTGGTGGTGGTGCCTCACAACGCGCACAGCACGCAGGTGTTCGTGGCGCACCTGGGCCGCATGTCGCTCGCCAACCGGCCCGGCCCGCCGCACCACACGCTCTACAAAGTGCGCGTGCGGGACATCTCGCTGGCGGCAGTGAGTACACACACTATATTGTAGCTAGAGTCCCCAGTGGTGGTGGTGGTGCCTCACAACGCGCACAGCACGCAGGTGTTCGTGGCGCACCTGGGCCGCATGTCGCTCGCCAACCGGCCCGGCCCGCCGCACCACACGCTCTACAAAGTGCGCGTGCGGGACATCTCGCTGGCGGCAGTGAGTACACACACTATATTGTAGCTAGAGTCCCCAGTGGTGGTGGTGGTGGTGGTGGTGGTGGTGGTGGTGCCTCACAACGCGCACAGCACGCAGGTGTTCGTGGCGCACCTGGGCCGCATGTCGCTCGCCAACCGGCCCGGCCCGCCGCACCACACGCTCTACAAAGTGCGCGTGCGGGACATCTCGCTGGCGGCAGTGAGTACACACACTATATTGTAGCTAGAGTCCCCAGTGGTGGTGGTGGTGGTGGTGCCTCACAACGCGCACAGCACGCAGGTGTTCGTGGCGCACCTGGGCCGCATGTCGCTCGCCAACCGGCCCGGCCCGCCGCACCACACGCTCTACAAAGTGCGCGTGCGGGACATCTCGCTGGCGGCAGTGAGTACACACACTATATTGTAGCTAGAGTCCCCAGTGGTGGTGGTGGTGGTGGTGGTGGTGGTGCCTCACAACGCGCACAGCACGCAGGTGTTCGTGGCGCACCTGGGCCGCATGTCGCTCGCCAACCGGCCCGGCCCGCCGCACCACACGCTCTACAAAGTGCGCGTGCGGGACATCTCGCTGGCGGCAGTGAGTACACACACTATATTGTAGCTAGAGTCCCCAGTGGTGGTGGTGGTGGTGGTGGTGGTGGTGGTGGTGCCTCACAACGCGCACAGCACGCAGGTGTTCGTGGCGCACCTGGGCCGCATGTCGCTCGCCAACCGGCCCGGCCCGCCGCACCACACGCTCTACAAAGTGCGCGTGCGGGACATCTCGCTGGCGGCAGTGAGTACACACACTATATTGTAGCTAGAGTCCCCAGTGGTGGTGGTGGTGGTGGTGCCTCACAACGCGCACAGCACGCAGGTGTTCGTGGCGCACCTGGGCCGCATGTCGCTCGCCAACCGGCCCGGCCCGCCGCACCACACGCTCTACAAAGTGCGCGTGCGGGACATCTCGCTGGCGGCAGTGAGTACACACACTATATTGTAGCTAGAGTCCCCAGTGGTGGTGGTGGTGGTGGTGGTGGTGGTGCCTCACAACGCGCACAGCACGCAGGTGTTCGTGGCGCACCTGGGCCGCATGTCGCTCGCCAACCGGCCCGGCCCGCCGCACCACACGCTCTACAAAGTGCGCGTGCGGGACATCTCGCTGGCGGCAGTGAGTACACACACTATATTGTAGCTAGAGTCCCCAGTGGTGGTGGTGGTGGTGGTGGTGCCTCACAACGCGCACAGCACGCAGGTGTTCGTGGCGCACCTGGGCCGCATGTCGCTCGCCAACCGGCCCGGCCCGCCGCACCACACGCTCTACAAAGTGCGCGTGCGGGACATCTCGCTGGCGGCAGTGAGTACACACACTATATTGTAGCTAGAGTCCCCAGTGGTGGTGGTGGTGGTGGTGGTGGTGGTGGTGGTGGTGGTGGTGGTGCCTCACAACGCGCACAGCACGCAGGTGTTCGTGGCGCACCTGGGCCGCATGTCGCTCGCCAACCGGCCCGGCCCGCCGCACCACACGCTCTACAAAGTGCGCGTGCGGGACATCTCGCTGGCGGCAGTGAGTACACACACTATATTGTAGCTAGAGTCCCCAGTGGTGGTGGTGGTGCCTCACAACGCGCACAGCACGCAGGTGTTCGTGGCGCACCTGGGCCGCATGTCGCTCGCCAACCGGCCCGGCCCGCCGCACCACACGCTCTACAAAGTGCGCGTGCGGGACATCTCGCTGGCGGCAGTGAGTACACACACTATATTGTAGCTAGAGTCCCCAGTGGTGGTGGTGGTGGTGGTGCCTCACAACGCGCACAGCACGCAGGTGTTCGTGGCGCACCTGGGCCGCATGTCGCTCGCCAACCGGCCCGGCCCGCCGCACCACACGCTCTACAAAGTGCGCGTGCGGGACATCTCGCTGGCGGCAGTGAGTACACACACTATATTGTAGCTAGAGTCCCCAGTGGTGGTGGTGGTGGTGGTGGTGGTGGTGCCTCACAACGCGCACAGCACGCAGGTGTTCGTGGCGCACCTGGGCCGCATGTCGCTCGCCAACCGGCCCGGCCCGCCGCACCACACGCTCTACAAAGTGCGCGTGCGGGACATCTCGCTGGCGGCAGTGAGTACACACACTATATTGTAGCTAGAGTCCCCAGTGGTGGTGGTGGTGGTGGTGGTGCCTCACAACGCGCACAGCACGCAGGTGTTCGTGGCGCACCTGGGCCGCATGTCGCTCGCCAACCGGCCCGGCCCGCCGCACCACACGCTCTACAAAGTGCGCGTGCGGGACATCTCGCTGGCGGCAGTGAGTACACACACTATATTGTAGCTAGAGTCCCCAGTGGTGGTGGTGGTGGTGGTGGTGGTGGTGGTGGTGGTGCCTCACAACGCGCACAGCACGCAGGTGTTCGTGGCGCACCTGGGCCGCATGTCGCTCGCCAACCGGCCCGGCCCGCCGCACCACACGCTCTACAAAGTGCGCGTGCGGGACATCTCGCTGGCGGCAGTGAGTACACACACTATATTGTAGCTAGAGTCCCCAGTGGTGGTGGTGGTGGTGGTGGTGGTGGTGGTGCCTCACAACGCGCACAGCACGCAGGTGTTCGTGGCGCACCTGGGCCGCATGTCGCTCGCCAACCGGCCCGGCCCGCCGCACCACACGCTCTACAAAGTGCGCGTGCGGGACATCTCGCTGGCGGCAGTGAGTACACACACTATATTGTAGCTAGAGTCCCCAGTGGTGGTGGTGGTGGTGGTGCCTCACAACGCGCACAGCACGCAGGTGTTCGTGGCGCACCTGGGCCGCATGTCGCTCGCCAACCGGCCCGGCCCGCCGCACCACACGCTCTACAAAGTGCGCGTGCGGGACATCTCGCTGGCGGCAGTGAGTACACACACTATATTGTAGCTAGAGTCCCCAGTGGTGGTGGTGGTGGTGGTGCCTCACAACGCGCACAGCACGCAGGTGTTCGTGGCGCACCTGGGCCGCATGTCGCTCGCCAACCGGCCCGGCCCGCCGCACCACACGCTCTACAAAGTGCGCGTGCGGGACATCTCGCTGGCGGCAGTGAGTACACACACTATATTGTAGCTAGAGTCCCCAGTGGTGGTGGTGGTGGTGGTGCCTCACAACGCGCACAGCACGCAGGTGTTCGTGGCGCACCTGGGCCGCATGTCGCTCGCCAACCGGCCCGGCCCGCCGCACCACACGCTCTACAAAGTGCGCGTGCGGGACATCTCGCTGGCGGCAGTGAGTACACACACTATATTGTAGCTAGAGTCCCCAGTGGTGGTGGTGGTGGTGGTGCCTCACAACGCGCACAGCACGCAGGTGTTCGTGGCGCACCTGGGCCGCATGTCGCTCGCCAACCGGCCCGGCCCGCCGCACCACACGCTCTACAAAGTGCGCGTGCGGGACATCTCGCTGGCGGCAGTGAGTACACACACTATATTGTAGCTAGAGTCCCCAGTGGTGGTGGTGGTGGTGGTGCCTCACAACGCGCACAGCACGCAGGTGTTCGTGGCGCACCTGGGCCGCATGTCGCTCGCCAACCGGCCCGGCCCGCCGCACCACACGCTCTACAAAGTGCGCGTGCGGGACATCTCGCTGGCGGCAGTGAGTACACACACTATATTGTAGCTAGAGTCCCCAGTGGTGGTGGTGGTGGTGGTGCCTCACAACGCGCACAGCACGCAGGTGTTCGTGGCGCACCTGGGCCGCATGTCGCTCGCCAACCGGCCCGGCCCGCCGCACCACACGCTCTACAAAGTGCGCGTGCGGGACATCTCGCTGGCGGCAGTGAGTACACACACTATATTGTAGCTAGAGTCCCCAGTGGTGGTGGTGGTGGTGGTGGTGCCTCACAACGCGCACAGCACGCAGGTGTTCGTGGCGCACCTGGGCCGCATGTCGCTCGCCAACCGGCCCGGCCCGCCGCACCACACGCTCTACAAAGTGCGCGTGCGGGACATCTCGCTGGCGGCAGTGAGTACACACACTATATTGTAGCTAGAGTCCCCAGTGGTGGTGGTGGTGCCTCACAACGCGCACAGCACGCAGGTGTTCGTGGCGCACCTGGGCCGCATGTCGCTCGCCAACCGGCCCGGCCCGCCGCACCACACGCTCTACAAAGTGCGCGTGCGGGACATCTCGCTGGCGGCAGTGAGTACACACACTATATTGTAGCTAGAGTCCCCAGTGGTGGTGGTGGTGGTGGTGCCTCACAACGCGCACAGCACGCAGGTGTTCGTGGCGCACCTGGGCCGCATGTCGCTCGCCAACCGGCCCGGCCCGCCGCACCACACGCTCTACAAAGTGCGCGTGCGGGACATCTCGCTGGCGGCAGTGAGTACACACACTATATTGTAGCTAGAGTCCCCAGTGGTGGTGGTGGTGGTGGTGGTGGTGGTGGTGCCTCACAACGCGCACAGCACGCAGGTGTTCGTGGCGCACCTGGGCCGCATGTCGCTCGCCAACCGGCCCGGCCCGCCGCACCACACGCTCTACAAAGTGCGCGTGCGGGACATCTCGCTGGCGGCAGTGAGTACACACACTATATTGTAGCTAGAGTCCCCAGTGGTGGTGGTGGTGGTGGTGGTGGTGGTGGTGCCTCACAACGCGCACAGCACGCAGGTGTTCGTGGCGCACCTGGGCCGCATGTCGCTCGCCAACCGGCCCGGCCCGCCGCACCACACGCTCTACAAAGTGCGCGTGCGGGACATCTCGCTGGCGGCAGTGAGTACACACACTATATTGTAGCTAGAGTCCCCAGTGGTGGTGGTGGTGGTGGTGCCTCACAACGCGCACAGCACGCAGGTGTTCGTGGCGCACCTGGGCCGCATGTCGCTCGCCAACCGGCCCGGCCCGCCGCACCACACGCTCTACAAAGTGCGCGTGCGGGACATCTCGCTGGCGGCAGTGAGTACACACACTATATTGTAGCTAGAGTCCCCAGTGGTGGTGGTGGTGGTGGTGCCTCACAACGCGCACAGCACGCAGGCAGTGAGTACACTACACTGTGGAATGAAAACTAGCGCTTAGCTTTCCCAATGGAAGCCAAACACAACTCTGAGCCGTTCTCTTGAAAACGAGCGCATTCTTCAATCGTCGGTCGACACGAACGGACGAACTTGTTTTTGAGTGGCTTTTAACGCGCACGCACAACGCTCTAATAGCAACGAGTTTGCGTAACTCGCACAGAAGCTCTTGTATTTCTTACGCTCAGTGTCTCATAACCTGTTTGATGTTGCCCAGGTTGACGTGGCGGACAAGTTGAAGCTGCACCAGCTATCATCAGAGAACATGGCGGACATCTACGACGTGACGCTGGGTAAGCCCGTGCTGCACAACACGGCGCTGCGCTTCACTGTCAATTACTGCGACACTGAGGCAGACACCGACGCCGACTACCAGGTAACTGATAGGAACTGTTCAGCCTTCGACTGTATAATCAACAATTAGACAGGACAAACATCACACTTAGTTCGGTGACTAAAGCCTCCTTGAAGAACCCAGATTCTATTTCTAGCTGATGCCCGTGTTGCCAAAAAATACCCTTTCATCTTATTGTTAAGGAGGAAAAACACATTATTACTGCCTGTCAAACCCGTCAATCAAATGCCAAGAGACAAATAAAACAAAAATAAATAAATAATAGTGTAAAGAAGGTGAAAGTAACAGTTGATGTATCTGGTTTTTTGCGTGACCTTCCCGTCTAATTTTAGCAAATGCACATAATATTATATTTCAATGAATGTTTTTTTGTCATCCTTAACACAGTGCGAAGTCCGCGGCAAGATAGTGGGCGGTCTGCACGTGTCAGCTCGACGCGAGCAGTACGAACAATTGCTGGAAACTTTGCGCTGGATCAGTTCAGACACGCCTGTTGATGTGGTGGATAGCTCTGGACCGCATAGTATACCTTCGCCGCTCCCTCAGGTACGTTACAATAAAAGTTGGGCTATATTTCTACAAGCAATAAAACTTCTGCGTGAAATATCAGACTACGCAAATGTGTAAGCAGTGTAGTGGGTATGTTTACGTTTCCTGTAGTGTGAGTTACTAGCAAGTTATTTTTTTGCTTCATATTCACCACGAGTTCAGGGGTTTTGCCGGACCTCATGAAACACAGTAAGTAGTCCCATTGTTCGAATCCGGGGATAGTAAAGAACCCAACAATTATAGACCTGTGTCAGTTCTGCCAGTTCTCAGTAAAGTCTTTGCAAAATCAATGAAAACCAACTGTTGCGTCATTTTAACAAACTTTGCATCTTTCATGATCAAGAGTACTGTTTCATCAAAGGCCGTTGCACAACTGACGCCGGTCTCACCGTAATAAAGAATCTTTACATCTCTCATGTTCGGTAAGTAGGTTCTTATTACTCCAAATGGGGCTTGTAGGTGACTAATTAGCTCTCTAGAGTAATAATGTAGCTAGAAAAGCCCTAGGGCAGTAGGTAATTAAAAAAAACACTTCTTTCTTTCAAAAAGTTCGCGTACATCTAACCATCATACTGGCAATAGACATCATGCATTCAGCCCAATGACCAAAGAGGGCGCTTTGCTATTCAGCCTTATCTTCGTGTGATTATTATAGTCAGCAATTTTAAATATCGAACGGCGAAGCTCAATTTCGATCTTGAAAAAAAAAAATAGTTCTTTACTTGATTCTTTTTAATGAAAAAAGGCGAAACTTTTACTTTAAATAGTTTGTTTTTGGGATTTTTTTATAATTACGTGCTAATTAGAAAAAAACATGAGTTCTTCAAGTGATGAAGATATAAGCTGCACTCCCGATTCAATGAAAATGGAAGCTGAAGCAGCAATTAACAATATTTTGCCTGAAACTTCTAAAGAGAGATATTTGAAAACTTACGAAGAGTTCATAAAGTGGCGAACAGAAAAACGAGTAATGTCTTTATCCAAGACTGTATTCTTAACATACTTTAGTGATCTATCAAAAAAGCTGCAGCCATCTAGTTTGTGGTGCATTTATTCAATGTTAGAAGCAACTATGAGTACTAAACACGACATCAATATCAAGAACTATTCAAAATTATCATCTTTTCTAAAAAGACAATCTGTTGGGCACAAAAGTAAAGATTTTGGCCGACTGGCGATCTCAATCTATTATATTAGTCTATGCTGGCGATGTGTGTAACTCATTTTCCGTGCGCGCTGCAGTCTCCCGCGCAGCAGCGAGCCACAGTTGATTTGTTTGACAGTTGACAGCGACATTGTGTTTTTCTGGGTAGGTGTGTAGGTAGGTAGGTAGGACTAATTGTAGATTGGTAATACGGTACGCGTAAAATTCTTATTGCCAAATATTTGTGGGTAAAAACACATCGAGATTAGGTACAACTATCAAATTGTGTTGTCATTCATTCTTAGCAAACATCCGTCCGTAGGTGATACGGACGGATGATTGCTTAGGGAGTAGCCCTCTGACACAAAACCCGTCTAGTCGGAGGATTCTCCTTTTTCAACTGAGGCTTGCAGGGCACACCCGGTTCTGCTACCTCCAAATTAAGAAAAATAAAGTACTCTAAACACCACGTTAAACGTACACAACACGTATTGTAAAAAACAAAAATAACTTTATAATAAAATCGTCAATAATCATTTAACGTGGTGTTTAGAGATTTTTCAGTTTCTTAATAATTGTTGAATATAGGTAACTTATCTTTGTTTGAAATATTTGTGAGTATGGGAGTACCATGATCCTATTTATCAAATGAATAGATTTACCTGTTAGTGCCTAGTAGTGTTATATTGGGTGCATCGTCCTCACGTATATGAATTAATTTATGTATGTAATTATTGTAAAACACTTTTATTTAATAAGAGTATGTGTTGAGTTTCTTGTCCGTTCCTCTCCATTAAAACCTTTGCGTTTACCTCAATTAAAATTTTGACATTAAAAAGTGCCGCTTAAAGGCCTAATTCAAAAAAACGATTTGCCTTTGAGTTACTATTAGACAGCCGGTCAGAGATCTTTTCCAGAAAATTCTAACAATATGGAAAAATACTTCCTTATTCATTTCGCTCAGTTACTGTTCTTCAATTGTAACAGTTTCATTTGGATGGAGTTAATCAGCGTATATGGGCATTGACGTTTTTGAACAGTCCCGCTAGCGTTTTGATTTGAATGAGTTATTTCTTGATATGTAATGTATTGTGAATGATAAGCAGGTCCCGGGTTCAGACGGTCTACTTGAAGGCGCGGTGCCGACGCTTCAACTAGACCCGGCCGTGCGCGCCGCCGTGCTGGCCGTGCAGCCGCCTGCGCACGCGCATCCCGCCGCACCTACGCGACCACAGCCTGTATTCGTTGCGCCACTTATAGGTAAGTGTGTTACTTGATATACTGACATTTTTAAAACCTTACAATAATCTACTCTTCATAAGGGGTAACAAGCTAAGTTCAAAGTTGACATTATCAGCATATCCAATAGCTACAACATAGGGGGTCTTTAAGTTAAAAGTGAAAATGTTAGACCAACCATCTTATAGTCTAGCTAAAGCACAATCATCTTTCATGGAGTACTGTGTTAAATTCTATAACAAAATACCTTGTGATATATTAAAACTAAATGAAAGTAAATTTAAAACTTTCGTTGCAAGCACACTTTGTAAACAAGCATATTACAAATTAGATGATTATATTCAAGATAAGAATTCTTGGAAACATGCTGGTCCTGCTCCATAGAGCAATCTTTAGTGTAGACAAAATCAAATTTGTTAATTTATATGCATAGTTATTATATTCATATTTTTTTTTAATTGTCTGACACACTGTTCCGTTGTTGTTGAATTAGGTATTTTACCTATGTTTGCAATATTTGTAAGTATGTGAGAAACATATTCCTATTTATAAAATTAATGAATTTACCTGGTAAATCAAATCAAATCATATTTATTTGCGTAAAACATGGTATAAAAAAAAGTTAATTAAAAAAAACAAAAAACCTGACTGCTTAAAAAGCGAACGAAAAAGAGGTAAACAAGAAGAAAATCATGCTGTGCAGTCGGAGGATACATATTTTCGGACTGGCTGACCAAAACCAGATGAAACCCATATTATAACGTAATATGGATTTCACATACGCTTGGTAAGCTAATATAGCTGTTTTTAGATTAGTACTTTTTTTACTTGTCTAAGAGCATACACAAATTTATTTATATTGCTTGAAACATTGTTCACATGCAGTTCATTCCAGTGTAGGTTTTCATCAATAGTAACTCCTAGGAAATTAGTATGTGTTACTGGTTTAATTATGAGTATATTTAATTTGAAGTTAAATTTATAATTATTCGATTGATTAAATTGTATATAAACAGATTTGTCAAGGTTTATTTTTAAGTTATGTACATAAAGCCATTTAATTAAAATGTCAATTGTATTGTTAATGTCAGTTTCGTGGTCATAAATTGTATTTTTTTTATTGGATGTCACAATAATAGAGATGTCATCATATGTAATCAAACAATATGCACTTATGATTCGTTATTTTAATGATGTCATTTATATATATCAAGAATAAGATCGGCCCCAGTATGCTTCCCTGTGTGGCACCAAACTTATTACATCTATATTTCGATGAGTGTAACGTGACTTCTTTATCTTCGTTAATGTTTGTTATGGTAACGCATTGTTGCCTACAATCAAGGTATGATTTTATCCACTGTAAGGTTTGCCCTCTAATCCCGATTGCTTCTAACTTTTGCAGTAGTAGATCGTGTGAAACTAGGTCGAAGGTAGGTCGAAGTTTATTAACCTACACGATGCAATTCGGATTTCGTGAAACTCTGTCAACTGAAAGTGCTATATTAACTTTAAAACTTTCGCGTTTCATAATTGAAAAACAATATACCACGGGAATTTAACGCGATGAAATATCGATTGTTTATTTACCTATTTCACCCGACGTTACGGCCGTGTTGCAACGACGGTGGTCCCGGATAGACTGGTGTCTCGGTGTACTGGCTCCGTTGGAGCAGAAAATTCTTCTTCTACCCTCACGTTTCTACACACAACACTAACCGTGTTCTAATTCTGTAAGTTCGCCGACTGCACAAAACGAGGTATTGTTTTTTGAATCACTAGATTCCACGCCGCGGATAATTTGTAACCGTCATCCCGATTGAACTTTTTGTGTTTTTTAATTTCAATCGCTTCACGCACAATTCTTGAATAGAAGTGGCGTTCCGTGGAGAGGACTTGTGGACGATGAAATTCGATCCAGTGATTGCTGCCGCCTTCTAATAGGTGTTCTGCAATCGCCGACTTATTGACCAGCCGGATTTTTTACAGCGGTTAGATTTTTTCGATATGTTCTTTTACTCTGGCCTATTTAGGAACTACCGCAGCTGCAGTTGATTTTATAAATACCCGGTGATTGAAACGGCAGTACATCCTTTGGTGTCCTCACTATGCTGTTCACGTTTTGTCCCGGCGTGTATGTAGTGTTTATGGAGTACTTCTTCAATATCGAGCCGATCTTGTCAGTTACTCCTCTGACGTAAGGCAGGTAGGCAGGTTGTCTATTTACCTCAGGATGTTTGCATCTTGGAATGGGCCGTTTCATTCGCCGACTGACATCGTACCCGTTTTGTTTAAGTACCTCCTGAACATGGTCCAATTCTCCTTCCAGGTGTTCAGGGTCACACACTTGTGTCTGAGCTCTGTTTTTTAATGACGTCATAACAGCTTGTACGTGGCGTGGGTGGTGGTGCGTCGTTGCGTGCAGGTATCTATCAGTGTGTGTGGGTTATCGGTAAACGCAGTGTGAAAGTGTTCCATCAGATCTCGCAGTGACTCTGACGTCTGATGGTTTTCGGTCCTAGGCTCAATGTCTTTTCTTCAAAATGTTCCATCCAGAGATTAGCTAGTACCGGGGCAACAGGACTACCCATGGCGACACCATAAATCTGGAGGTAATGTTGACCTTGGAATACGAAGTAATTGCCATCTAAACAGTTTCTAAGTAGAACAACATAGTTTAACGGCATCTCGATGTCCTCCAGTTTGCCTTTAACGACGAACACTCCTTAATTGGAACATTGGTGAAAAGTGACTCCACGTTAAAACTCACCATCATGTCATCCGGTTCCAATGTTAGGGACTGTATAATCTGCACGAAATGGCGCGAGTCCTGTACAAAAGACTACGTTTTTCCAACCAGTGGCTGTAACACTGACGCAACGTGCTTGGCTAAGGAAGCTATTAAGAATTTGTGAGGCCTACGCTGAGGGTCACGGCTTAAAGTACAATGTTACAAAAAGTGAGTATATGCTCATCAGAGGGAATAATAAACAACCAGAGCATGTACCACCAGTGTAGCTCAACGGGGTATCTTTGAGTCGGCTCCTTTTTTGTAAAGTGGTCTTACAACGGAAAGCTTTAAAGCTTCTGAAAAAAATCCCTCATAGAATGACCAATTGATCAAGTGTGTTAGTACTTCAACAATTTCGTCGACACTGATTTTAATGATTTTTGTGCAGATTTCGTCGTAACCTTCAGAATTTGTATTATTTAAAAGCAGTATTTCCTGCTTAACTTCAGTTATCGACATCGGTTTGAGGAAGATAGAGCCAACAGTTACATTAATGCTAGAGTTACCTGTGACTGTTAATGCTTTTAATACTTTATACCTGTACGTAGTATATTGTGTAGTGCTTTTCTGGGTGCATGGTCCTCACATATATGAATGTATTAATGTATATACTATAAATATTGTAAGACACATATTTTTTTTTAAGTTTAAGTATGGAGTTTCTTGTGCATTCTTCTCCATAACAAGCTACTTTTCCGATTGCACGGTAGCATCAACTTTTATTACTTTACAAGTATTATAATTTGTGTATGACGTTCAAAAGTGCCGCTTTTTGGCCTAGTTGAATAAATATATTTGACTTTGACTCTGACTTTGGTTGCTTCTAGGTAAGCGTGCTTCACCGTCGGTCACATCATCGATTATTATCATAGTGGTCAAGCGCGAGCCTATCTATACTTCTATGTTTGTTTGAACGCGCTAATCTTAGGAACTACTGGTTGGAATTGAAAAATTCTTTTTGTGTTGGATAGTCCATTTATCGAGGAAGGTTATAGGCTATATAACATCACGCTTCGATCAATAGGAGCGGAGCATAAATGAAAAATGTTGCTAAAACGGGCAAAATTATTCCTTTTTGAGAGCTTTCTTTGCGTGCGCTGCGTAAGCGGTTAAAGTAACTCAACATTCATGTATTTAGGGTAGGTAGGTAGTCAGTTGACGGGAGCGAAGCCGCGTGGGACAGCTAGTCAATGATAAGAAAAAAGAAGCCGAAGAACGCTACTGGATATAGGCCTTCCCTAACTTAGGCTTAACAACAGATCCTGTACTGCCCGCATCCAGTGGATTCCAGTGACTTCCACTTAAGGGCATCGTCGGTCCACCTTGAGATATAATATTCAATATTTAGATTATTTGTCATGATTATATTTTTAATTAAACCTCATGTGCTCCTTTCTTATGACAGTAAACTTTGAGCTGCCAACATTCAGCGTGGAACTACGCGCTGATTTAGGCGAGGGTGAACGAAGTCTTGTAGAACTATCCTTCAGAGAGTTCAAGCTAAGCTATCAGAAGACACATCCTTACGAAAATATGCTACAGGTTAGTAACTATTCGTATGTGAACATCTGCTCTGAAGAATATAATCACATAACTATTAAAAAAAACATTTATTTTGCCTATACGCCGTGCGCCATTTATTTTCCAAACATAAACAAAATGTGTTTTGGGAGAAACAAGTTGCTCAGTCTGAACAACAACTTATTAAAATTCCGGTCAGAATCAGAATTATTTATTTACCAGCAATGTATGTACAAGTTTGAGATGGTACAGAATTGGGTGTTTCCGCTACATTCTGCCTTACGGCATGCAAAAACATTATTATATGAAGTTACAATACAATAATTGTCATTCACTTAGTATCTAACAAGGCATCAGAAAATAAAATAAAACACAAATAACTGTCACATACACAGTCGATTACGAATCAATAAGCTTATCTAGGAATTATAAAAAAATGTTATCATTTAAAATGTCAATTACAAGAAAATGTACGGTGCACCATTGCCTAACCCTTAGGAGATGTCAGGCTTGATGAGATGTAATAGTTTGTCATTCTGAAATCAACTTCATTTACACAGGCATAAAGTTGATATTCGTTTAAGCTAAAATAACATCAGTTGGAAACAAGAATTTAAGACTATTCAGTTGTATTTATCTTTACTCCCACCATCAGGTATCCCTCCACTCAATAACAATGGAGGACCTAACCAAGGAGCCAGACTCTAAGCACCGCATGCTGATGGTATCCCACACTCCTCAAATGCCGCCCAAAGCCGTGTTCGTATCGAAGTCGTGCCCCGACTTCGTGACGGAGTACGCGGACGACATGTCCAGCGTGAGCTCGCTGCAGTATATGAAGTGCTGGTCCTGCTCGCTGCCCAGCCAGCTCAATGTGGCGGCCAAAGAGGTAAGTTTCTTAGCCTAATTTTTTGAGCAACCATGCGTCATACAAATATGTTTGAATTAGCACAGTCGAGTCCCAAAATCGAATAGATGCAGTAATGTGCCTTGTATCAGCTTTTTGTTCAACATATACTGCTGAGCCTAATATTCGGCACTTTCCGAAACGTGTTAGGCTGGCGGAAATTAGTTTTTATTATGGTGAAGTAAATCGCTTATTCGTGCTAATAGTTAGACGTCGGCGGCGATTAGCTTCGATTTCGTAGTAGCAAGTGTAGTTTTCTTATTTCAAGTTAAGACTCGAAATCTACATTTTAGGACCAGTTCATCCATCCATTATTTTACTGTTAAAAAAAGTCTTATTTTATTTTAATGTAAAATGTTGTTTACACAGAGTAAAGAGCGCCGCAACAAGCGCGACAGCAAGTGCGGCGTGACGCCGCCGTGCTCGCCGGAGTGCGGCGCGGGGGAGGCAGACGCGGGGGCTGCGCGCGCCGCTCACCCCGACGACAACCTCGTGTGGCTCTCTGTGCACACGAGAGACCCTCACCACCCGCACTTCAGCGACAAGTATGATAAGGTAATGCTAACAAGTGTGGCGTGACGCCGGAGTGCGGCGCGGGGGAGGCAGACGCGGGGGCTGCGCGCGCCGCCCACCCCGACGACAACCTCGTGTGGCTCTCTGTGCACACGAGAGACCCTCACCACCCGCACTTCAGCGACAAGTATGATAAGGTAATGCTAACAAGTGTGGCGTGACGCCGGAGTGCGGCGCGGGGGAGGCAGACGCGGGGGCTGCGCGCGCCGCCCACCCCGACGACAACCTCGTGTGGCTCTCTGTGCACACGAGAGACCCTCACCACCCGCACTTCAGCGACAAGTATGATAAGGTAATCCTCTTGGTAGTGAAGCGGGACGCGGGGTACAAGGTCGCGCCGATCCGAGCGCGCGATTGGTGGCTCAGTCGACCCGCGCCTCCCGCACCGCGTCCTCTTGGTAGTGAAGCGGGACGCGGGGTACAAGGTCGCGCCGATCCGAGCGCGCGATTGGTGGCTCAGTCGACCCGCGCCTCCCGCACCGCGTCCTCTTGGTAGTGAAGCGGGACGCGGGGTACAAGGTCGCGCCGATCCGAGCGCGCGATTGGTGGCTCAGTCGACCCGCGCCTCCCGCACCGCGTCCTCTTGGTAGTGAAGCGGGACGCGGGGTACAAGGTCGCGCCGATCCGAGCGCGCGATTGGTGGCTCAGTCGACCCGCGCCTCCCGCACCCCGTCCTCTTGGTAGTGAAGCGGGACGCGGGGTACAAGGTCGCGCCGATCCGAGCGCGCGATTGGTGGCTCAGTCGACCCGCGCCTCCCGCACCGCGTCCTCTTGGTAGTGAAGCGGGACGCGGGGTACAAGGTCGCGCCGATCCGAGCGCGCGATTGGTGGCTCAGTCGACCCGCGCCTCCCGCACCGCGTCCTCTTGGTAGTGAAGCGGGACGCGGGGTACAAGGTCGCGCCGATCCGAGCGCGCGATTGGTGGCTCAGTCGACCCGCGCCTCCCGCACCGCGTCCTCTTGGTAGTGAAGCGGGACGCGGGGTACAAGGTCGCGCCGATCCGAGCGCGCGATTGGTGGCTCAGTCGACCCGCGCCTCCCGCACCGCGTCCTCTTGGTAGTGAAGCGGGACGCGGGGTACAAGGTCGCGCCGATCCGAGCGCGCGATTGGTGGCTCAGTCGACCCGCGCCTCCCGCACCGCGTCCTCTTGGTAGTGAAGCGGGACGCGGGGTACAAGGTCGCGCCGATCCGAGCGCGCGATTGGTGGCTCAGTCGACCCGCGCCTCCCGCACCGCGTCCTCTTGGTAGTGAAGCGGGACGCGGGGTACAAGGTCGCGCCGATCCGAGCGCGCGATTGGTGGCTCAGTCGACCCGCGCCTCCCGCACCGCGTCCTCTTGGTAGTGAAGCGGGACGCGGGGTACAAGGTCGCGCCGATCCGAGCGCGCGATTGGTGGCTCAGTCGACCCGCGCCTCCCGCACCGCGTCCTCTTGGTAGTGAAGCGGGACGCGGGGTACAAGGTCGCGCCGATCCGAGCGCGCGATTGGTGGCTCAGTCGACCCGCGCCTCCCGCACCGCGTCCTCTTGGTAGTGAAGCGGGACGCGGGGTACAAGGTCGCGCCGATCCGAGCGCGCGATTGGTGGCTCAGTCGACCCGCGCCTCCCGCACCCTGTCCTCTTTCCGTTCGCTCCCGATTACACTCGCGTGCACGAAAGTTGTATACTTTGTTTTTGTTGAGTTTTTGTTAGGAGTAGTTGTTATTGTTTTGAATTTAGTTTTTATTACGTGTTAGAGTAGTTAGTTACTGTTTTATTTTGATAACAATGGCATAATTTTTACTATCTTTTTCAAATATATTTTTTTTACTTGTAACTGTATATATTTTATTTTAGATGCGTTCGCGCAATTGCTGGTATCTTTGTTCCTGAATCATGCGAAACTTGTTTTAAAAACTTTAAAATTCTAACCTTTCCATCAGCTTACATCTATGAAGTTGCGGTATTTGTTAAAATTAATAAAAAACTATTCGGTGAACTAAAATCAAAAAGATATATACTTAAAATATCTAGTATACCACATAGAACTGCTCTTCTGAGCAAAAGTCTTTTCGGGATGGCATCTAAAATTTACGTTAAATGTACGATGCGGGACACTTATTGCCACAAAAAAGTAGTCACTTTTATTTCTTGTCATTTTCCAATGGTTATGGCCATCATTTATTTTTAAACATGTATGTTTAAAAGAAAGTTAAATAAAGGAGATGAATTCGTGAAGTTTATTAGGTGTTCAAATCAAATCTTTTTATTGTGGGCATAGGTTATACAGACAGATGTTAGGTAAATTTCAGTTCCATTATGTCCTGCCTAGTAGGCATACAATCATTAAGTCAACATGCAAAATAATCATAGATATCACATATAAAGCAAATCTTACAAAATACGAATTAGGTGCATGGTGACAGATTGTAGTAGATACTAATTATGTATTTAGAAAATCTTGGATCGTGTAGTAGGCTTTGTCAATTAAAAACTTACGTAATTTATATTTGAATAGTGGCAGTTCCTTAGTGTTTAAAATGTCCACAGGTATTCTATTGTAAATTTTAGATGCCATCCCGAAAACTTACCCCCACTACGCCAAAACCTTGCCAAGTTACGTGCCGATGACTATAATGCTAACAATAACAAACAAACTATACTGCGTTCAAAATTAAGTTTCCAAACATATGAACAAACACGTGTTTTTTTTAAAAAACCGGTCAAGTGCGAGTCGAACTCGAGGGCCGAGGGTTCCGTACCTACCCATTATACTACCATAACCACCTGTTCCTGAGAAAATTGGTAGTGGGGTTACCCACTACCAATTTTCATAAATACGGACAGACAGACGGACAAGAGAGTGATCTTATAAGGGTTCTTTTTTACCTTTTGAGGTACGGAACTCTAAAAATACCTACCTCTACTACCTACACTTAAAGTGCAATTTGCGCTACAACTTCAAACATACTATGAATTTTTCAATAGTATTAATCATTACTTCAATTAATTTTATTTTTATTTGCATAAAGTTGATATTTATTTGTAGCATAAATGACACCATTTGAATATATGGAGTATGCGTTACGGCACTAAAACCTTGTTTACTGTTTTTAGGAACAGAGACGAATTAGGATTTTTTGGGAAAATCATATTAATATTTGTCGTTTTGCAGATATCGAAACTGACAAAGGTGGACTTCAACTGCCTCAACTTGGTAGTAAGCATCGACAGTTGGGTGGCCGTGCTCGACTTCTTCGGGATAGCGGGCGACGATGTGCCTGACAGTGAACATGGACCAGAGCCACAACAAACTGGTAATTATACAGAAAATCTTAGCTTTATTAGTGTACTTTGTAATTCAAATAAATAACGCTAAAATGTTGATGTGATGTGGCGATAAATCATCAAAATTTTGAGTACCCTAGCAGTTAACCTAGTACAAAATTGTTGTCGCCATAGAAACCATCATATACGGAATGATTGACTTTGCTATTCTCAGTACCTTTAGTCAGCGACAAATCTGAATATTTAAATCATAGGAATAAATCAAGATGATATTTTCCACAGCATCACACAGCCTATCGGCAGACAGCGGCATCACACAAACAGAGATGTCGGTCCGCTCTCTAAGCGTAGTGGTGGTGGCGGGGCGCGGCGAGGCGTGTCGCGCGCTCGTGTCGCGCGCACGCACGGTGGCGCGGGCCGACGCGCGCGCGCACACGCGCCGCATCTCTGGCAGGCTCGGCGCCATCTCGCTGACGGACCTCACGCCGCATTCTGTGCTGTGGCGGGATAGGTTCCGGACGCATGGCGATCATGCGCTTACATTCCAGTATCAAAGGTTTGTTTTTATTTAGATAATGTGGTAAAGACTCACTCTCATTGAGTTGTTCCTTATTTTCCGGCTCTTCTGACGGACCACACAGATGGTCCTTACAGGCAAAGTCCTCTTCATAACCTGTTGGATCCAAATTAAGATTTTTTAAGTAGAACCTCGAGGTGACAGCCAGCCTGCTATCAGCATGTATCCTGTATAGCGACGCGCGACGTCGTCAGTCGTTATTGCCTTTCACTAACCCTAGATCTTCTATTCTAAAATACTTAATGAAAAGTCTTTTCTACGCAGACTGAGCACAGCAGAAGCAATGTCAGCTGGCCACGAGACCAGCCTGAGCATCGAGATGGGCCCCGTGACGTACGTGCACACCAAGCGCTTCGTGCAGGAGCTGCAGGCCTTCGCGCGCGACTTCAGTCTGCTGCGCCGGGTCATCCTGCAGGCGCGCCTAAAGGTACGAATGTATGGGCTATAACATACAACTAACACACACTGTAACATATTAAATTTAATACATAATATCTTTCTTATACCATTTCAAAACTTATCTTTTCAATAAGAATATTTTTCTAGACTATGAACTTTATTATGTAGTAATATTGCCATAATTTGTGAAAGAGATTTGGTGGTACTGCTCTGTCCCTCTATCAATCTACACTAATAATTAAAAGAGGGGAAGTTTGTGACGTTGTAAGGGGTAATCTCTAGATCTACTGAACCGATTTTGAAAATTCGTTCACCAATAGAAAGCTAGATTATTCCTGAGTAATATAATTTAAAAAAAATAGAGATCCTTATGAAAATTGCAATAATATAACCTAAGGTAGCAAAATGTTGCCTGTAAAATACATTATTTGTCGTGCGCTGTGAAAACTATTAATGATAGATAAAAATTAGTAGGTAGGTAGGTAGGGTAGCCAGGGTAGACTGGGTAGGGGCAGGGTAGCCATGGTAGGCATGGTAAGCAGGGCAGGGGCAGGGTAGGTACAATAGGTAGCCAGTTGACGGGAGCGAAGCCCCGAGGGTCAGCTAGTCACACATAACTTCATTGATAGTTCATAATGCAGCCCGAGAATTCGTTGTATAACCCTACCCCCTTCACTAAAATTACTTATAACTTCCCTATAAGGTGCTAGCTTCGCAACGATGCGACTAATTCAGGTCAAGATGTTAAATAACTTATCACTTTTTAGGTATCAGTAGTATCCGGCGGGTCCGGTACGGACGGCGCGCGAGCGGCCCGCATGAAGCTGCGCCTGCGCTGCTCTACTCCAGTCATAGTACTACCAGTGTCGGGCCGCGCCCGCAATGCACTGGCAGCTCATCTGGACCACCTGACGCTGGACAATAGCTTCAAGTATGCGGGTGATGAGGGCACGGTCAGCACTATGACTGATCCTAACTGCGGTAAGTGTTTAATATTAGAAGCCGAATTTTCTGAAGATTGTGCTCTTAATTCGGTCTTGTAAGTGTCAGTCTTGTCTATGAAGGTCAAATTAAACTAACTGGCGAAACTCAACAAGCTCACAGACGCTATATTCATTAGATATCGATACTCATCACTACTGTGAAGTTAGATTATTGTTATTATTCCGCAGCCAACCGCGAGCTACTAGACGTGCGGGTAGTCCGCCTGTCGGGCGTGGCGCTGTGGTGCGCGCGCGGCGGGCGCGGGCTGCGCGTGCGCCGCGTGGGCGCGCCGCTGCTGCACGCGCCCGCAGATCTCGATCTGCAGATAGAGCTAAACTTACATCACACACACAACGGTACGTACACAGATTTGATCCTTAGGGCTAGATTTATACGTCATATTTTGACTTTACTTTGCATAGTTGATGTTTTAAACGAATATAAAGTTTATAACTAAGAAACTAAGATACATATTTGCATGAAACTCTTGATCAAATTCGCTAATCATTATTTATTTACAGAAAATTTATATAGGTGTTACAAATTAACAATACTCCACAAAACTATGCACATTGTTAGCTCAAGAATACGTTTCATATTCCTGTTAAACGCTAACTTTACTCAAAACCCGGTCCGTGGCTTTTTCTTTAGACATTCCTTCATCACAAAGTGCTTTTTATTCATTGAGTGATTTTGTTTTCCTCTGACAGTGGCTGACATGACAATCCAAGGGTCTCTGAGCACACTCCAGTGCGCACTGGACCCGGCGCAGTACCGCCTGGTGCGCGGCGTGCTGGCACACAACCTGGCGGAGAACGTGGACGAGCTGCTGCCGCGCGAGCCGCTCCATCCGCTCCATCCGCTCCATCCGCTCCATCCCCCGCACCTGCCGCAACAACACGACGTCAGTGTTCCTACAATCATTATTCAATTAATTGTCTCAAAAACTGACGCCTATCGCACCACTTTTATGCACGCAATGAAAGGAATTTCCAGCGTAGTGCGTTGTTCCACACTCCAATTTTTTTCAACGAAATGTTTTCTTTTTACCTCGCAAGTGGGTTGAAAAACATCATTTGGTATTGTTACGCGTGAGCGTGTGTAGTATCGGCTTCATAGCACCCTCGCTTTCTGTTTGGGCGAAAATCGCTCCTCGGCTGCAATCTGTTCTTTTTCTCTTACCAATCACATGATATTGAAGTTCTACTGTTGCTATCGTTCTCATTATTTTTTATTCGTCGGAAACTTGAGATTTTCTTGGACCTTCGATTCCCTCATTACGTCAAGAACATCCAAAATGTTGTCAGTCAATGTTTTGTGGGTAAGCTGTGGTTAAGTACAAGGCAACATTTTATTCCCCAGGTGTGGACCACAAGCTCCCTGAAACTGGACCTCCACGACGTGACAGTGAAGCTGGAGCCAGAACACGGCGTGTCGTCGCTCGCCTGCATCAACTTCATCAAGTCCCGACTGGTTGTGGAGACGTACTCCGACCTCAGCCAGGACATAGACCTCGTCTCACAGGTACCTACTCACTTTATAGGTTCCCTTGCTCGTTGTAGGTACTGTAAGATGTGGGGATCGTCAACAACATATTTATCATCATCCTCCTGCCCTACGGCGTTTGTGTGTATAACATGTCTTCTTCTTGCATACATTGATGTCGAATCATGTCATCTCAACAGTCCCATCCTCTGTAGCTGTATCATCATGCACACAGTTTATCCATCGTTTATTTGGACTTCATCCTATATTCACCTACATTCATATTCAAAACTTACCTCAAAAAATGTTCCTCATTCCTCCTCATCACATGCCTCTACCAAGAAAGACAAGTTCTTACCGACTCATACTTTCACAGGAAATCCTAGTGAGTGACACACGGTTTGCTAAGGAGCCGGCCAACCGGCGCGGCAACGTGTTCAGTCATATTGTACAGCCCATGCCGGAGCAACGGCATAGCGTGCAAGCTGAAGTTCATGCCAGGTAAAACTAAATCATACTTAACTTAACGAGCGATTAAGTGTTTTAACAATACGTACCCGTCTGTGTGTGAGCGTCTGTTTATTCTCGTTATATTTCGCCGATGTCCTATCCTATATATTTTGTGATATAGCACAAAAATGTCTTATCTTTCAAATATTTACTTTCCATATCCCATAGCTATATCTGATTGAAATTGGTTGTGTTGTACAGAAAGCGACGCGACTCTTCAGCGTACACAATCCTAGTGAACAACATGCGTCTGATGGCGGTGCTGGACTGGTGGGAGAGCGCCAACCAGTTCATCATGCAGCCGCCACCGCCGCCTGCAGACCCTGACCAACAGCATCTGTGAGTACAGTCAGAGAAACTTCATCATTATAACGTTGAATGTCACTTGTACGTCATAACACGACAAGGTCTATTGGTCTATGTGTCATAGTTTCAACTGGCTTGAAATTTCTATTTACCCAGTAAATAAAAATATAAAAATTGGAGACATTCTTTATTTTATCGATTAATTCTTATGTTTCAACATTTTTCGTGCCTAGATAGACAAGGAACTGCTAAAAGTTAGAGAGCTATATTTTATGGTTTCTTTATTACTTCTGTCATATACTGATTACTTAGTCTCATACCTACCTATAACTTCACACTAGTAGTTTATGCAACGGTCATATAATAGGGGTTATTAAAACACGAGTGTGGGCTTATCACACGAGGTGAAGCCGAGTGTGATAATAGTATCACACGAGTGTTTTAATACCTAATTATCTGCCGTTGTATACACTATTTTATTCTTCACTATTATTTATCCACCTTCGACCATATCATCACTTAACATCAGGCGAGTTAGTGGTCAAACGCGAGCCTATAAAGAATTAAAAAAAATAAAAAATATATATACTTCACTCATACAATTGAAATAAAAAAATAGTGGAAACGGAAAAAAAGGGTATGGCGGGCAATTTATATTCTCATTGCGCATGACTGCGCAGCGCGCGCATCCATAGACAATAACTCTACTTTTCTACATTAAGTCAATAAATTAAAAAGGAAAAGTGTGCTACAAAAAATAAAAAGTTATTTTATCTACTCTCATATCGTAATATTCAAATTATAAAATTCAAAACGTGTTTATATTGGCATACTTTATAAAGAAAATACCGAAATTTAAAAATAGAATCTTATTATAATACTATTTCTCTAACAAAATAATGCTATAAAACGTTTTTTTTTCTATTACGATACAGGACAAATCCAAGAAGTTAATCACTAAGGAGTTTCTATCAATTTTTTTTTGTAATGCCATTTTATAGTACCTATTATAAAAAGATTTGATTCCAATTTTAAATTGTCTATGACAATGCCCGCTTTAGACTTAGCACGCACTGCGATTTTTATTCGCGCGAATTTTGTTTCCTTCTACCTGTTCATAGAGCTCAAAATATTCGGGCGAATAAAATACGCGCCGTGGTGCGGTGGATTCTGTGGCAAAACACGGATTTCTTGCGGTATTATTTCCGCACGATTTCTTTATCGCAATGCGAACAACTTCATACAATTCCATAGGTCGCAGAATGGGCGGAAAAAAATAACGCGAATAAAAATCGCAGTGCGTGCTAAGCCTTAGCGCATGCGCGGTTAATGCGGTGATGTGCTGGGTTTTGGCGCCATTCATACGTTTTGCAAGTTTTGCTGTACTGAATTTCATGAGTTATTTATTTATTTATTTATTTAAAAACTTTGGAAGACTTACAGCTAAATACAATAGTAATAAATAACAGCAAGACAATCAGACAGCCAATTACAAGTCTTCACGTCTAGAGCTTATCTGGTATAAATGTACTGTGGAACAAAGTATACACACTGCCAAATAAGTCAAAATGAAAGCAAAATAAAATGACAATAATAAAAAAAAAACAGGTATCACTTCAGATGTTTCAAAATTAATGAAATTACTACAGATGAGAACCAAGTCGTTAAAAACTCGATTTAAAAAATAAAAAACTAAGTCTAAAAAAAAATTAAGCTTTAAAAAAAAAAATCCTTAGATAAACACTTTTTTGCCGAGGTCACACTTGTTTCAAAAAGATCAAAGTCGAACCGTTTGCATACCTCATTAAAGTACCTACTCACACGCACAACATACGAATTTTGTCTGTAGTTAGTAGTTGCAGTTGGCACCCGTAATGGTGGATTGAACCGTTTGTACTTGCTTGGAACGTTGAAGTAGAAAGTTGATAAAATATCCGAACAATTTATGTCACCTTGAACCGTCTTTAACAAAAATATACAGTCAGAGATCCCACGACGATTGATCAATGGTAAGAGATGATATTTTTTACAAAGACTAAGATAGTTACTGGACTGATACGGTACCCGTTGATGAAAGCATAAAAATTTTATAAATCTTTTTTGTATTCGTTCAATACGGTCAATATATTTATGATATAATGGATTCCATATTTCCGATGCGTACTCCAAGTGGCTTCTGACAAAAGTACAGTATAGAATTTTTAGCGTTTTTGCTTGTGTGAAGCACTTGGATAATCGCATTATGAAACCAAGGGATTTTGAGGCTTTAGCGACGATGGTATCCACATGCTTATCAAAAATGAGTTTGGCATCGTGATGAACCCCCAGATCACGAATAGTACTACATCTAGGTAATATATGACCACTAAGAGTATATGTTGTGGCTAGGACTGACCGTCCACGGGAGTACGTTACAACTGAGCATTTTTTGGGATTGAGATCAAGCTTGCTTTTTTGGCAGTATACTTCAAGACACTGTAAGTCAGTTTGAAGTGCAATCATATCCGCAGTCGATGATATGGTAGCATAAATTTTCATATCGTCGGCGAAGCACAGCAATTTGGAAGAGGTCAGACAGGAGGCGATGTCGTTTACATAGATAATAAATAATAACGGACCGAGCAACGAGCCTTGAGGGACTCCGCTGGGGACTAAAATCCAGCTAGATATGTAATTATTCAGTACCACAGCTTGCGACCTGTTTTCTATGTAGGAGGAAAACCATCTGAGTAAGTCCCCCCGTATACCGATGCCCTCCAGTTTCTGTAATAGTATGACGTGGTCGATTCGGTCGAAACACTTACTATAGTCTGTGTAAACAACATCGACTTGCTTACCTTGGTCCATTGCGTGTGTGATGTAGTTATTAAGCAAAATAAGATTGGTGACAGTGGATCTACCTTTAAGAAAGCCGTGTTGGAAGGGACTAAACGATTGTTCCAGAGCAGAATAGACCTGGTTGTAAATAATCCTTTCGAAAACCTTAGCGATTATACACAGTTTGGATATCGGTCTGTAATTAGTAATGTCCGTTTTGACTCCTTTCTTATGTACAGGCGTTATAAATGCAGATTTCCAAAGTTTGGGGACAACACAAGCATCTAAAGATTTTTTAAAAAGAATTGAAATAGGAACTGCAATAGATTCAGCACAACGTACGAGAAGCTGGGATGAGATATTATCCGGGCCTGGCGCTTTCGATGTATCTAATTTACGAAGCAAGCTTACTATGTCTTCAATGTTCACCGTGATACGACTGATATCGGACGACAGGTTTGAGGATTCAGTAATAGAAGAGGAAGGGGAATTAGAACTACTACCATGACTAAGGTGGGGATCTAAAAATGTGGAGTGAAAATAAGCTGAAAACGCCTCACATATGGATTCCCCGGTACGCAGAGTTTCGTTGTTAAAATTGAACGTGCTCGGGATTGCATTTATATTATGACGTTTTTTGACAAATGTCCAAAATTGTTTCGGGTTATTTCTAATAGACGTTTCGGTAAGTTTCAAATAATTTGCGTAGCACTGACTTTCTAGTATTTTTACCCTATCACGAAGAAGTTTAAATGTTAGTTCGTCAGCTTTATTGCCATAGGTTTTAAGTTTTTTAAAGTATTTATATTTCTCTTTTATTGTTTTTATCAATGAGGAACTGTACCAGGTCGGATATGATTTATTGTGACAAAGCATCTGGGGAATATAGTTTGATTGAAGATTATAGATAATGCTATTGAAAAATATCACAGAATCGTCAACTGACCTTACCGCGAACTCACTTTCCCAGTCAGTATTACAAATGCCACGATTAATAGATTCGTAATCACCCTTGTCATATAAAAATTTTATACGTGACGCACACTCAAGTGGAAGTGTTTCAACAAGATCCATTGAAATTAACAATGCTGGGTGATAATCGTCGATAGGTACTAGGGGGCTTAAACTTTCAGTCACGTTGACTGCCTGGTTCGACAGGACTAAGTCAAGTATTTTATCGTATCTGTTAGTCACGCCATTATATTGACTCAAATCAAGAGTACATAACTCATCTCCAAGTAGCACTTCATCACTACTCTTAAGATTCATTGGGACGTACGATATATTGTCAGATGGGACCCAGCTTATTCCGCTCATATTGAAATCACCTACAATAAGGAATTTATCAGAACCATTACCAATCACAGACCGATTTAAAGTCGAAAGAAAATTCGCCAACTGTGAAGAAAAGCTAAGACCAAGATTTTGTTTACATAAATAAATCCCACAGAGATGTAAGTTGAAGCAGTTACGCGTATTCGAATTTTTCAAGCGTATGGTTATCCATAGATCTTCAGCTGTAGAATGAAAATTTTGTTGACATGTTACTGATAATTCACGACGAGCAGCTATTAGAACTCCCCCACCGCGTGATTGTCCAGTCAGAGCGTAATCCCGATCCCGACGCCACACGATATACCTCTCATCAAAAAATTCCGAATTCAAAATACCATCCAATAACCAAGTCTCAGTGAGAACAATAACATCAAATGAGCTGCTTACCATTTGCCGATAAAAAGTATCGGTTTTAGTTCGTAGACCACGAACGTTCTGATAAAATATCTTTAAGCCAGGTGAATTAATATTAACGTTAGTAGCCATTACGCTAAGAAAATCAACAACAGTTTATGGATCAGTAAAATAGACCACAATAACAAATAAAAAATAAAATCTAAATCAGGGTGGTTGGAAAATAAGTATACCTGAAGCAAGCAAACGGCAACTATTATTATTGGACTACGACTATTATATGACGCTGAGCGGTAGACAACTGTGTGAGCAGGCAAGCAGTAATGAGTGGCGCGTGCAAGTGCGAGCGAGCAAGGCATATTAGTTTGCACTAACACTTTAAGTTGAACAGCGCGATAAGAAACACAAAGGATTTTTTTAACAGAACAAAAGAAAGGTGACTGGCTCATTAGTGCGGCAGAGGTGCTAAACAATTTGTAACATCTTAGTAAAACAACATGAAATATTATTATAAAACGATAAATCAGAGAATATTGTACACGGTATATGTGGCATATTAAGCGATTTTGTTTAAATCCGATTCCTTTCTCACTATGAGAACTTTGGAGTTAGTGTTTTTGAGCACGTGAATTTTTCCGTGTTTCACCCAAATGAACTCATAATTCTTATCCCTGGCGATAGTTTTAACTTTACTCAGCAGCTTCTTATATTCTATACTTAGGTGATCATTGACAAAAACACGCTGAGAAGTGCCTTGGAACCCGATATCAGAGGTGGATAAGTTCTTCACAGCTCGCGCTGCCGCTATAAAATCCTCCTTGACATATCTGTTCAGGAAACTTACTATGATAAGTTTTTCATTGGAGTTGAAGATGGGCACCCTCGAAACGTAGTTGATCTGTGTCTTGGGGCAGCTATGGTTTACTTTACGACCAATGGCTTCAATAATCGTAAATAGATTCTCATCTTTGATTTCTACATTATTCAATCGGGACCGCTGATCATTTGATGAGAGTTCGAACTTCACCTTAGACAAATCTGTCTGCATGTCCTTGATAGTCACCTGCATCTTCTCAAGCTCAGATACTCTAGTTTCAACTTCAGCAATCCTTGCATCAAATTCATCGAGTTTGCCACTGGTACCTTGACATGTCGACTTCAGCTCAGATAGCTCATCCTTAATCACCTTAATGTCATCACTTAGTGCCGGTAAATTAAGTAACTGACGCTTCATGTCCCGAATTTCACTCAGGATGGTTTCAAGGGACGCTTGATCAGTTGCCTCAGAAGGGGGTACAACTGGAGAAGAAGAAGAGATTCTGCAAGCTGAGCACTTCCACTGTGCCATTCTAGCAGCACCCAGCTTTCTCCATCCAGCTTCAGTTATGTTTGCACATCCAAAATCTAAATACTTCTTGCAGCTCCCACACTGAACGCCATCGTTGAACCGAACGTTACACAATGCGCACGTCTTCATAGTTAAAACACTGATAAATACTCAAGAGAAATGCCAAAAAAGGTTGACGATCTATTTAATCGACCGGCGCGTATAGTATGACTGAGTGTCCACAGCAGAGTGACAGTTATTTAAATTATTGTTTAAAAATGTCTGATATCAGTGCGGCGAAGGAAAAACTCTTAATTTATGACCAGCAAAGTCGAGAAAAGTATATGACAAATGCTATCACGATTTTATGGCATGGAAAATGCAAAAAGAGGTATTTAGTAGGTTCAATCCCAATTTATGAGTGTAGATAAAGTAGTGTATGAAACTGCACATAACTAGGTATTAAAACATTCCATACACTTTTGTTATAATTCAACTGTATGAGTGAAGATAAAATAGTGTATGCAACGGCATATATTTAGGTATTAAAACACTCGCGTAATATTATTATCACACTCGGCTCCGCTTCGTATGATAAACCTACGCTCGTGTTTTAATAACCCCTATTATGTGACCGTTGCATAAACTACTATTTTGATGCAGTTGTTATAAAATCGATGTTGCACTGTGAAGGCTTTTTTTTTTATTTTACCAATCCACGAATAAAAGTACGTATTTATACAATATTTTTTGAATTCATATTTGGAAAATTATGTTGTGAGTCTAGATAAAATGATTAGTTGCTTGTTTGTGAGTGAACAGCATTTTTTGTGTCATTTCGTGGCTAATTGACTCGTGTTTTTACTCGCTTTATCTATATTTTGTTGTCTCCTTTCATCAAGTAGTGCATGCAGATTTAGATTCGTGGTTGTATATTCCTGTTTGTCCTGATAGTGAGGAGGCCCTGAACGCAGCCCGCAGCTCGGCACACTGTGCGCCGGCGCACCCGCAGGAAGAGCCGCACATGGAGCTCAAGCTCAACGTCACCGACTCGCAGCTGGTGCTGGTCGAGGACCCCTCCGTGTGGGACACCAATGCTGTCATTCTGAGGGTAAGGATATCAAAAGATATTCTGTAAACCAGCAGATTCGCGTTTCTCGGTCCTTACGGTCGGTTTTGCTATTTTCGGTTATCAACACTACAACAGAGAGGCGATATTAAGCCAACGGCGCAATGTTGTTGCAGCAACACATTTTTGTGAGGTACTGAGATCATGGTGCACAAACATACTACATGGAGTGTGTGCATTGTTGCAGCAATAAATATGTTGCTGCAACAATGCTGCGTAACTTGGTTTTTCAATATCTATTTATTTTTGTCTCTACTTTCTTTTAGCATACTCACAGAAACGTTTCGTTACAGAGCACAACAGTGATAACATACCGCTGCGCAGACGCACAGAAGCCGGTGTCGTGCGAGCTGAACGAACTAGAGGTGTTCTCGTGCGTGCTCGGCCTGGAGGAAGAGACTGCTCTGTCTATTGTGGAACCTGCTGCTGTTCATGTCGCTATTGATGCCAACAGGGTGCTACATGTAAGTGAATATCTCATCAGAGTTCTTACAGTTCATGAGCCAACGTACACCATTGTAATTTCAACTTTATTTCAATATTCATAAAAGTTATTATCTTGACTCAAGATCAAACTCAGGTTTTGCAGCAACTACACTCAAAGAGAAGTCATCCCAGGAGACATTTCCAGTCTTTCCGAACTGGATATTAACATTATGTTTTGTTGGTTTTAGATCGCGATGAGTACGCTAAACTTGCGACTGTCTTACCACGACATGCGAATGTTTGCGGCGATGCTTCAGTCTCTGCCAGTGCAAGCGAGAGCAGCTTTATCTGGTAACTTTATAATAAAAACCTTCACAGATCAGTATTATTAACTAACGGTTATAAATTACTATTCAAAAAAGATGTTTCATGTATCGGCACAAGAGACTCTTTTTGGCAGTCGGCTGTTCCTAGGACAATTAAAAAATCAAAAGTCTATTAACATTTTTGTTAAACCAATTTCATTATCATAACAGTATCAGGGACGAAATGTTGCTTATATTTACAAAAGCTTTTAACGTTGAGAGCAAAGTTACAAGGTATTAGAACGAACTGTCTGTGTAGGTAAAGCCCTGCTCTCCGGCGACGATGACGACGAGCCCGCCAACAGCGTGCACATGCGCGCGGGCACCAGCAGCAGCGTCAGCAACAACAACAACAACAACAACGCCGTCAGCAGCAGCGGCGGCTGGATGTACCGGCCGCGCTGGCTGCGCAGTCAACCACCGCTACCACCACCTCCCGTGCCTAAACCGAACACCTCCATATGGCCGCTAAAAGCTGTGCAGGTAACATAATATTATATTAGCAAACAACAATAACGGGGTCGGCAGCAGCGGTGGCTGGAAGTGCCGGCTGCGCTCGCAGGTGCCGCTACCACCGCCGCCTGTGCCTGAACCGAACATCTCCATAAGCTGTGCAGGTAATATCATCTCCTAGGGATTTGTCCTAACAGGGCGTTCCACAGAGAGGGTGCCTAATAGGGAACACAGAGAGGGTTGCTGGTAGGGAACACAGATAGGGTTCCTGGTAGGGAACACAGATAGGGTTCCTGGTAGGGAACACAGATAGGGTTCTTGTTAGGGAACACAGAGAGGGTTCCTTTTAAGACGTCACGGGGCCCTTCGACGTGCTGATGGTGATCAACGGGTTGGTTTTAGTGAGGTAAAAATCCCACACTCCCTGGACTTTTCCCCCAAACGTGCGTTGGAATTGCATGAACTAATTCCTCCTAGCCCGTTCCATCATCGGACTACAAGACGTACGGCGTTGCGTCATCGGTACATGGTGGACATCCCACCCATACGCACCAAACGTTTTGGGAATACTTTTATTATGCGTACAGCAAAGGAGTTGAATTCCCTGCCGGAGTCTGTATTTCCTGATAGCTACAACCTGGGAGTCTTTAAGTCAAGAGTGAATAGGTTTCTTCTAGGCAAGCGAGCTTCACCGTCGACCACATCATCGCTTACCATCAGGTGAGATAGTGGTCAAACGCAAGCCTATCAATAATAAAAAAATAAAAATAAAACGTACAGGCGCCATTTAAAGCTGTAAACCACGATAAGTTATCGTGAGTTATCGTTAGTTATAGTGCGCAAGAATACCTTATTTAAACTTTTTTATACACTATTTTATCGTTTTCCGCCACCAGCAAAACTGATTAACCCATGTTTAGCTAAAGTAACAGAAGAAAAAATTATATCGTATTTTTTTATATCGTAATTTTTTTATTTTAGTTTTTAAAAACGTTGCCCCTCACTAGGAATTTCTTCCTGAATCGTGGGTGCGTTTACAAACATATAAACTCACATACACAAACACCCAGAGCCGGAACAACTATCTGTAGGTCATACAAATATTTGTTATGTGCGGGAATCGAACCCGCGACACGCAGCGCAGCTGTCAATCGCTCAACCACTGCGCCGTGCGCCAATTTTGCCCATTATTTAAGATATTTCCCTCAATTTTGTGTCTGATAGTAATTATGTGCCGTCTTTTTCTGATATCTTGCAGGTTGCAGCAGACTGCATTACATTGTGTGTGATTGACGACTGCTTGGACTCTGACGTGCCGCTGCTTGAAGTATCGCTCAGTGACTTGCAAGTTGAACAGGTACCATTTGATTTTGTCGTATGTTTAAGTTATGACATTCATAAGTACCATTGTTGGCCTTTTTAACTTTACGGACAACTAAAGGTCCGCAATATCTTTTTGTTTTTGTTTAGCTTGTAAAGTAACATGTTACACACAACCTTTTGTTTCCAGTGAATGAGCAATCTAAATTACCGTTTCCCCATTTGTTCAAGAAAAGGTTATAAATCACTTCATACTGAAATAACATGTAATTTTCGTGTCCAGGATCTTCGCAAAGTGGAGGAGTCATTTGAAGACCCAATGCTAGTGTCGACCCCGGCAGGCCCGGGCGGCGCTATAGTGGCGCGGTCGTCCGGCGCGGGGGGCGGCAGACTCGCTTCGTTGCTCACCATAGACTACTACAATAGAACGCTGTCTGGATGGGAACCGGTCGTAGAGCCGTGGAGGTAAGTGTGGGTTAAGCAAAGTGCTCGAATTTTAACACCGTTACATTAAATGATCACCGGTTTAGTGATTAAACCATAAGCAACATGTTCAGTTATCATTATATGATGATGACAAAAGTATTCAACAAAAAATCAGCTTTATTGGCCTTTTTTTCAGTGTCACGATAGTCAATAAGTATAAAACTGAAACAAAAAGTAAAAATAAGAAAACATTCAAACGTTTGTGAATGTGCTACGTGCAACATTCACCCCTCTTGTTACATCCGTTGTTAAGTCTTCGCTTCACTAATGTCTACCTTCTTAAAACATCTTGGAGCTGCAATCGCTGACTGCTGGAATAGGTAGTAATGGTGTAGTGATGGGTTGGCTAAGATCAAGAATCATCATCTCAATATTCCGTGCCACTAGCATGCGCATTCGTGGCAAAAAATAAATTTAAACCAGTAGCCAAGTTATTCGGCTTCGACGATGGAGCAGCCCTACCTAGACAATGATGTGGATGTGGCCGACGAACCAAAAAGATGTCGATTGCAATATTTCACAATGAATAGATGAGCTTGTTTTATAAGATAATGAAACAATAATTTGACACAACTGTAGTTACATATTGTTGAATACAGGCCTGCGGATCACAAGCCATGAGGCAACACTGGGGCTCATGAGCAATGTCGCGAATCTTGGATCCTACAAGGTCTATATCCGCGCAACCGCGATACGCGGCAGTGGTACCTAGGGGTTTGTTTTTTGGGATACCGATACCCGTATAATTGGAAAGTATATATATACACAACTTACATCTACAAATTACATTTTTCCCCGTGGTGGTGAAGTGTATACTCTCCTTTAGATTAACAACCATATATGTATGCCCCTTTATATTAGGTATCACATGTTATGCTGACATAGCTTTTACTTCGTTTTACTCGTTTCTTACTGTAACTAATTCATTATACTATTGGCAGCCAACCTGACTTATTATTTCTACATCCCGTACAACTCCAAACATCTCATGGCGACCCTGCCAGGATATCCTTGGGTTTTAGTATAATCGCCAACTACTGCCTCTTGCCGCGAAATTCGGTTACTTGTAAATTAAACCAATAACACATTAGCCATCGAAGTTTCTAAAGGATGTGCAACTCAAAGGTGGAAAAAGATGAGGTATTCATCACACAAAACGCAGCGGGCAGCAACCAGGCCACGTTGAAGGATGTTGGTCAGCACATGGAGCGGATGAATATTGTGATGTTCGCGCTGTTGGCTATACTCACCATTGCAATGGCCTACTTTGTGGTGCGTTTATATAAACGGTGCCATCGGCAGTGGATCCAGGAAGAGATTGGTCTCCGAGCTATGCAACGTATCCGGGCTTCTATCAGAGGACACAATAACGCCGAAACAACAGCCTAAAGAACCGTGAGTTACCTGCCAAGATCATTTCAGAAAGTGTTTATCCGACTTTTGAGAGTTTTTTTTTTTAAATTTCAGTGCGATTAAATCTCTCGCGAGTGATAAAATTAATATAATTATAAGTTATGGACATTAAAACTAGAAAACAATAAGTAATATTTAAATCTAAAAATAGAATGGGATCATATTTCATTACGATCTGAGTTAATTATTCTATAATCGTGTACTTTTGCTCACGTAACTCGATACTTCGCAGCAAAATTGAAACGTAGGACATTCTTTAGCCGCGCTGCAAGTAACTTTACACTATTGTTTTGACATTTTACTTTTAATTATAAAATACTGCAATGACTAAATGGATCGATTCTATTTTTAAATAATGATAGATGCGTTAATTGAGAATTATGATTTATTAGAGCAAATAAGAAAATATCTGATTAAAAAGGGAAAAGCTAGATATTTAGGTAAGGTTGCCGAGATAAAATTAAATGAAGCGACAAACATTATAGATAAATGCAGTAAATTGATTTTACTTTTAGAATCTAAGAAGGATCCGCAGATTATTTCATCAGCGGCAGATATTTTTAAAAACATAAACAAACTATACGATAATATAAAAACTTTATGTACTTCTCCTAATATTGACTCTGTCAAAATGGAGTTCGATTTGAAAACTGCTTGTAACTTATTACCCGTTATGGACGATTCGGAAAATGTGACGAAACGCTTGATCGATGGTATCGAGATGTATTCGGATATGATCGGCGACACAGATAAGGATTTATTAATTAAGTTTATTTTGAAAAGTAGACTATCAGAGAACGCGAAGTTGCGAATGGCTTCAAAGTATTCAACTGTTACAGCACTTGTCAAGGACATGCGTACGCACCTTTTAACTAAAAAATCATTTACAGCAATTCAATCACGTCTGCAAAATGTTTCACAAGGTCAACGTTCGATTGATGAATATGGATCTGAACTCGAAAAACTTTTCACGGACTTGACAATTGCTCAGGCAGATGGTGACCCTACCAAATATGATATTTTGAAACCATTAAACGAAAAAATGGCAATAAGAAAATTTTCAGAGGGTTTAAAATCCACTAAACTTAGCACGATAGTTACAGCTCGAAATTATGGCTCATTAAAGGACGCCATTCAGGCAGCTAAGGATGAGGAGTGTTCGATGTTGCCGGGTGCGAGTCCAAGCAACGGCAACGTCATGCATTATTCTGGTAAGTCAAGTTCACACCACAGAGGAAAGCGAGGTATGTATAACAATAATTTCAATGGACACAGACATGAAGGACATCGAGGACGAGGTGCGCAAGGACGAGGTCAGTCAACGAATAGGTATGCAAAGGGGAATAATTATAGTAATCGCGGTAACCGTTCAAGATTATACCATAATTCAGGTTTCTTTAGAGGCGCAAAGCTTAGAAATAATTATCCGTTACAGAATCGCGTATTACTGCGTCAAATATATTCGGCTCAAGCAACTGATACTAACGACAATAGCGCCCAAACCCAAACTGCTCAAGTAGTAGACCAAGCAGATAAGTTTTTTCGTGACCCACCCAGAAATATTAGCTTTTAATGGACAAACTAAATTAGTTTCATTTAATTTAAATAATAATCAGTTTTATTGGCTACTGGATACCGGAGCTTCTTTGTCGATTGTACGAAAAGAATGCTTACCACCAGATATTTCAATTTTTGGACATGATATTTTAGTAAACGGTATAGCTGGTCAAATCCGTTCACTGGGTCAAGTTTGCCTTGCATTGTCATCACCGCTGTTAAGTGACGTATTCACTCATAACTTTCACGTGTTTAATAATCTACCTATCAAGGCTGATGGAATTATCGGATTAGACTTTTTAACTAAATACTCGTCAAATATTAATTTAGAGGCAAATGATTTAACTTTAAATATAAACGGAAAGACAATCAGAACTAAAATTTTTGATATTACGGAATGTCAATCTGAATTTTTGAGTGTTCCGGCGCGAAGTGAGTCTGTTCACTATATAGACTTAAAATCAAGTTTAAAAGAAGATTATGTTGTTTGTGCAAGTGAATTAGCGAAAGATTTGTTTTTAGCTGGTGCAATCGTAAGGGCACATAAAAATAAAATCCCATTAAAAATTTTAAATGTAAGTGAAAAACATATTCGTATTCCTGTTATAACACCGATTATGCAGCCGTTGTCTGAATATGAATGCTACTCATTTGATAAACATAAAGCTGATACAAGTAGGGCTCAGACTTTAAGTAAGTTTTTGAAATTACAACATCTTAATTTAGAAGAGAAAACATCAATTGAAGATATTTGTAAAAAATACTCAGATATTTTTTACTTACCAAATGATAAACTAACAATAACAAATATTTATGAACAAAAAATAACGCTAAAACCTAATACTAATCCAATATATATAAAACAATATAGACAACCACAGCAATTAAAACAAGAATTAAATAAACAAATTAAAACAATGTTAGAAAATGATATTATAGAAGAAGCACAAAGTGAATGGTCTAGCCCAGTTCTACTAGTACCCAAGAAAAGTGACAATAATAATGAAAAGAAGTGGCGTTTAGTAGTCGATTATCGAAAACTGAATGAAAAAATTCAGGATGACAGATTTCCACTACCAAACATTACTGAAATTCTAGATTCTCTTACAGGAGCTATTTTATTCAGTCATCTAGATTTACATTCAGGTTATTATCAAGTTTCATTAAATCCAGAAAGCAGGAAATGCACAGCATTTAGTACTAATACTGGCCAATATCAGATGAAACGTCTGCCGATGGGGTTAAAAATTTCCCCAAGTGCTTTTAGTAGAGTAATGACTGTAGCAATGTCTGGTTTAACTTTTGACAAATGTTTCATATATTTAGATGATTTGATTGTTTTTGGACGTAACCTAGAATCCCATAATCGCAATCTAATGGACATTTTCGAAAGACTGAGAAAAGTGAATTTAAAATTAAATCCCGCAAAATGTCAGTTTTTAAAGAAAGAACTTTTATATCTTGGTCATGTTGTTTCTGCACAAGGTGTCATGCCAGACCCAGATAAAATTAAAATCCTGAAAGAATATCCCGTGCCTAAAAACGCAGACGAGGTTAAACGGTTTGTTGCATTTTGCAATTATTATAGAAAATTTATACCTTGTTTTGCTGAAATTACAATGCCTTTAAACAAATTGTGCAGAAGGAATGAACCTTTTATTTGGTCACAAAGTTTTCAAAATTCTTTAGAAAAATTAAAACAATCAATGACAAGTCCACCAATTTTACAATACCCAGATTTCACAGACAACAGTAAATTTATATTAAAAACCGATGCATCAGGAATAGCAATTGGCTCAGTCCTATGTAATAAAAATATGAAACCGGTTGCTTATGCTAGTCGACCATTAAACAAAGCAGAGAGAAATTACCCAACAATTCAAAAGGAATTGTTAGCTATTGTTTGGTCAGTCAAATATTTTAGACCATACTTATACGGCAAACATTTTGTCATAGAAACAGACCATAAACCGTTAATATATTTATTTGGGATGAAAGACCCCTCAAGTCGTTTGTTAAAATTTAGATTGACACTAGAAGAATACGACTATGAGATAGTGTATGTCAAAGGAAAAAATAATGTCGCCGCAGATGCATTGTCCAGAATTGTGATAACATCGGATGAATTGAAAAGTATGAATAATGATGTAGTAACAGTGTTGACAAGAGCGCAAAAGAAAAGAATGAATGATATGACGGATGCAAGTAAAACAGATTTGTCTAAGAGATCCTCAAACTCAAGGTCTGATCAGCCAAGAGTTGTGGAAATTGTAAAGAAACCTACTGATTCTGTAGAAATGAAATTAGTAGAAGGTGCGCATCTAAATAAATTAATTAAAAACAATAGGATATCCTTGAGTGAAGAATGTTTTGCATACGAAGAAAAGACAAAGAATTTATTTATAAATCTTGATTATCGTTCACATTTTACGCGAGTCGAATTTGTGTCGAAATTGAGTAAACTTTGTAAGAAATTAAATATAAATGAGTTAGGTATAATAAAACATGAAAATAATGCTAGCTTTATAAAAGACTTATTTCAAGAAATTGAATCAATGAATACTTGGTCCGGACCACGAATTCATGTTTTAAGAGGAGTCAAGAGAATTACTGATGATGACGATATTAAATTCATTTTACATGACTTTCATTTACTGCCCACTAGCGGTCATGCTGGTGTGCGCAGAATGATAAATAATATTAAAAGACAATTTTACTGGCCAGGAATAGGAAAAGACGTCGAAGATTTTGTATCAAGGTGTGACAAATGCCAAAAGATGAAACATGGTAAACCTATTAAGGAACCCATGTGTATAACTACTACGGCATCTTATGCCTTTGAAAAAATATTTTTAGATATTGTAGGTCCATTACCTCAAGATTACGAAGGTAATGTATACATACTGAGTCTCCAGTGTGAATTGAGTAAATTCGTGGAAGCATATCCACTTAGAACTAAGGACACTATAACTGTAAGTAAAGCATTAGTAGATAACTTTATCCTTAGATTTGGACTACCAAAAACAATTGCAACTGATCGAGGTGCTGAATTTATGTCGTCAGCAATGGAACAGGTTTTAGTCCAGTCAACGAGGATATTTGTTGTATGGAGACTTCCGAAAAATTCTCCCGCCTATGAAATTTGGCATGTGATGAAATTAGGTAATACAGATTACAGATGTAAAATAATCCAACAAATTATGTTACGAGAAGTTAGGTATTTTTACCTAAACATGAAAATTGCTTATAGGGCTCTGTGAATATTTCCTCAGACTGAAATACTTTCTGTATACGTATGTATGCACTAGTTAGAATAAGTATGTAAAGGTATCCAACATTTTTTCGATTTTGGTGATACCCCAAATTTAACTTTTAACATTTTGCGCTATAACTTCTACTGAAAAATTGATCTGCTAATTGTTATTTTTTAATATGTTTTTATTTCCTTAAATACATAGCTTTGTTTAGTTATCCAAAAGATTTTCCTTTTTTAACCATGTTTTTAGATTTTTGCTTAATTATGTAATGTGAAAAATATCTCCGTGCATTTTCATACCTTTATTAGTCATATGATTTTATATTAAATAAGAATTATCAATTATCCAACAAATTTTCGAACGTTCATTATATTTGTTAGGATAGTTCGCTTATTTATGCTAGAGCGTAAGGGTGACCTTCACTTGACCGCTCGGAGCTGCTTTGCCGTGCATTACTTTTGGAGTATTGTAGGCGGGTTTTGTGGCCACCGTTATTATTACAAATATTTTTTTATCTTATTATGCATTTCTTATGTGAAGTCATCTAGTTACCACAAACTGTCAATGTCATGTCATCAATGTTTCTCATTCGATTTTGTACTTAACCATGAAGATTTGAAGGTTCAAAATCATTTGGAGAAATTTTTCAGTTTTGTACAACCTAATGTGCTGTTGACTGTAAAAAGGCGTTTAGAAATTTGCTTTATATTTCTAAAGAATATTTATTACATTTAAAATAAACGTTTGATACCTCCTTAAGGACTTTGTAAACTATGCGAAAAAATGGTCAAAAAGTCTGTTTAGAAAGACACCTGTTGAGGCGATATCGAGTATGATAAAATAAGATTATTATTATGTCCCTTATGTAATGTTCTTTTCTTATCGTCTACATTTATTTTTATTTATATAAAATAAATGTAGACCATAAGACACCGGTATCGGGAACAGGGTCTAAGCATGAAGTCCAAGTCTTGTATGCACTAGGTAAGTGCCCCCAAGGACAATCCCCGATTGGTGCAGGACTATTGTTAAATATGAAGACAAATATATTGGGCTATGGGTTTTGGAAGGTTTATTGGATCGATTACCTAAAACTATAGAATTACTATTAGCCCCTGTCTGACCACTGTTGAACTACACGACTATAAAATGGCAGGGGTGACATGCACACTCAATTAATGGGCTACCATAGCGGATAGCGGATCTCCAATCAAGCCAGCCAATTAAGGCAGGAGAGAGATGGGAGCTCTGTGCCCTATCAGTGTTCGCTCCGACCGGCCAAGAAAGGCAAGCCGGAGATGAGAGACACATCGTCGCCACAGCCCACCAGCTCGCCACAAAGCTGCCCTGCGGCATATTATTATTATTTTTACATGACTTTGCCAATCTCGGGACCCTGGGATCCCGATCCTCTGAAAGGCGTGCAAGGGGCTGAATTCAACTCGCAGATGCCTTGTTAGGCATGTATCGGAAAATGTGAAATCAACCGATGATTATCCCTGTATGCACTACGCAATTGCATCCCCTGTTGGTGCAGGACTATTGCAAAATATGGAGAAAAATGTATTGGGCTATGGGTTTGGTAGGTTTGGTTGATGGATTGCCTAAAACTATAGGAGGATTAATGGCCCCTGCCTGACCACTGCTGAACTCATCATCATCATATCAACCGAAAGACGTCCACTGCTGGACATAGGCCTCCCTCAAGCGTCGCCACATTGATCGGTCCCGTGCATTTCGCATCCAGCGGATCCCCGCAACACTCAGTTAATGGGCTCCCATAAACGGTTTCTAGCATTTGAGTGACGTAGCGCCAAGGCTATGTTGCCCATATCCGAAGGTGCTTGAGGAGTGGAGAGGTATACCACGGCTATCAGGACATTCCCGGAAGTACAGTCAAGATCCCTACAAGCATCTTGTTGGGTTAACTTTCTTCCTCCGAGCACGTTTGCTCTTGTGAATCTCCACTCACGCCAGCCAATTAAGGCAAGAGAGTGGTGAGGAACAAGACTTCTCCCAGGTGTTCGTCGAGGCTCTTGGCTATTATGCCATAGGCTCTCACGACTATCGGCACAATTAATGCTGTATTCACATCCCACATGTCGACAACTTCGCGAGCCAGATCAAGATACTTAGTTTTCTTATCTCCCTCAGCCTTCAAGAGGTTCTCGAATTGAGGGACCGCTATGTCAACAATCATTGCGCGACGCTCTAGTCGGTCTATCACCACTATGTCAGGCTTATTGGCAACAATAGCCCTGTCAGCGATGATAGACCGATCCCAATACAACGTGACATTGCTATTTTCGAACACTGGGTCGGGCATATACCTGTAGTAGGTACCGAAACGCAGCCGGGCTACGGACGCCGATTGGTCTACATCGAACCCATGTAGTTCCCGGCAAAAGCGTCCGTGAAGCTCCTTACTTTGCCATACCTCCCTGCGGGCGTTATTGTCAAGCACCAGTTCTCATTAGCCAAGGAGAGCGGGCTGAGTCCCTTGTCCACTTCTACTTCATACATATCCACGTCGGCGTGTAGAAAATATTCTTTCAGTTTGCTTATCTCGCGGTTGTGGAGGTTTTAGATATTTAAAAAGCCTCGGCCTCCACACTTCCGAGGGATATACAATCTCATGACCGACGATCGTGGGTGGTGCATTTGATATGCAGTCAGCAATGCACGGACCCGCCTATCCAGGGCGACAAGTGCCGTTTGAGTTAATTTGAGTATGCCGAAAGAGTACATCAATGCATAATATATGTATTTGAGTATGTCGGAAGCGTTAGGTATCAACACTAATGACATGAAGCAATTGTTGAAGGAACGCTACATTCTCAGAATCGTTGAGGCGCGCACCATGTTTCCGCCCGAAAGGCTATTGAATACCTTCTTCAGGCGGCCAAAGAAGCGTTCCTTCTACGATTGCTTCATGTCAGACATACCCAAATAATTAAAGGATTCGTTTGGGGACAGGGACCTCTTGTTTTACGTAATCCGCGATTCCACAATTTCCCCTCGCTTTACATGCATGACCGCACATTTATACACACCAAACTCCATCGTGATGGCTCTACTAAAAGTTTCAGTTACCTTCAGTAGAGATAGAGATATCCGCTGAAGATTGCTGGGGGCAAAGAGCTTCAGGTCATCCATGTAAAGGAAGTGAGATATAACCTGACCACCTCTCTTCAGCCCTGAATTCTCCAGCATGCTTATAGGATTCAGGGCTAAGCAAAACCAAAGTGGACTCAAACTAGCACCCTGGAATATACCTCGTCGATCCTTACATGTTATGCATATTCCTCTGGATATTTAGACATCCTGGATAGCTAAGGACCGTGGTCTATTGCCCCATACACGAAATTAGGAAGGTGCGTAGAGTTGTATAAGTTAATATTATAGTTTTTTATTAGTTTTTTTTACAGTTGTATTATTATTAGACATTTTGACTGGAAATCGAATTCGAGAGGCGGGATGCTCGCTGCCCGTGGTTCTGACACTGTAGCGTTCATGAATAAAGTCTTCTTCTTTTTAAACGCCTTGATCATGGCATCATTTATATATGATTTTCGACATTTCACGTGTCCTGTAAGGTTTGACACTTCCATAAGTTGCGGGCAAAGTCCATCACCTCGTGCCTTAATTGGCTGGCTTGAGTGGAGATCCGCTATGGTAGCCCATTATTTGAGTGTGCATGTCACCCCTGCCATTTTATCTTTTTTAGTCGTGTAGTTCAACAGTGGTCAGGCAGGGGCTAATAGTAATTCTATAGTTTTAGATAATCGATCCAATAAACCTTCCAAAACCCATAGCCCAATATATTTGTCTTCATATTTAACAATAGTCCTGCACCAACCGGGGATTGTCCGTGGGGGCACTTACCTAGTGCATACAAGACTTGAACTTCATGCTTAGACCCTGTTCCCGATACCGGTGGGCTCTATTTTATATGTTTTTTTATTAATTTATTTTATATAAATAAAAATAAATGAAGACGATAAGAAAAGAACATTAAATAAGGGACATAATAATAATCTTCTTTTATCTTACTCGTTAACGCCTCAACAGGTGTCTTTCTAAACATACTTTTTGACCATTTTTTTGCATAGTTTACATAGTCCTTAAGGAGGTATCAACCGTTTATTTTAAATCCATATAAGTAATAAATATTCTTTAGAAATATAAAGTGAATTTCTAAACGCCGTTTTACAGTCAACAGCACATTGGGTTATACAAAACTGAAAAATTTCTCCAAATGATTTTAAACCTTCAAATCTTGATGGTTAAGTTCAAAATCGAATGAGAAAGTTTGACAGTTTGTGGTAACTGGATGACTCCACATAAGTTTGCATATTAAAATAAAAAAATATTTGCAATAATAACGGTGGCCACAAAACCCGCCTACAATACTCCAAAAGTAATGCGCGGCAAAGCAGCTCCGAGCGGTCAAGTGAAGGTCAACCCTTAGGCCTCGGTCTCGAATTTTGCGGGCGGCGGAGCGGCAGCGGCGGCGGCGCGGGAGAGCTCCCGCCGCGCCGCTCCCGCGCCGCTGTTTTCGAGACCCGGTCCATTTGACGATACGCATAAGATCCTGCCGCTCCCGCTCCGCTGCCGCCGCCGCCCCGCTGCCCGCGGAATTCGAGACCGAGGCCTAACGCTCTAGCATAAATCAGCGAACTATCCTAACAAATATAATGAACGTTCGAAAATTTGTTGGATAATTGATAATTCTTATTTAATATAAAATCATATGACTAATAAAGGTATGAAAATGCACGGAGATATTTTTCACATTACGTAATTAAGCAAAAATCAAAAAAAATGGCAAATAAAGGAAAATCTTTTGGATAACTTATCAAATCTGTTTATTTAACGTAATAAAACCATATTAAAAAATAAAAAGTAGCAGACCAATTTTTCAGTAGAAGTTATAGCGTAAAATGCTAAAAGTTAAATTTGGAGTGTCTCCCAAATCGAAAAAATGTTGGATGCCTATACATGCCTATTCTAACTAATACACTCGTACGTATACAGAAAGTATTTCAGCCTGAGGAATTTTTCACAGAGAGTTATAAGCAATTTTCAAGTTTAGGTAAAAATACCTAACTTCTCTTATCAAAATCTGTTGGATAATTTGATATCTGTAATCTGTAGGTCTTACTTTATCACACTACCTACTCTCACAGGCAGGAGAATTTTTCGGGTTACTTATGCCCCGTTGATTGGGCTATTTGTAAACTTTTAAACATTAATAAAGTATCATCAACTGCGTACCATCATCAATCTATCGGTTCGTTAGAAAATTCTCACAAAAATTTAGGAGCTTTTCTCAGAATTCAATGTAATAATAATCCACAAACTTGGTCACATTGGTTAGCTTACTGGTGTTTTAGCTACAATACCACTGTTCATTCAGCAACAAAATATCAACCTTTTGAACTTGTATTTGGTAGACAATGTATTGTTCCTTCTAGATTATGTAATGATGTTGAACCATTGTACAATCAAGACAATTATTGTAGTACACTTAAGTATAAGCTTCAACTAGCTAATAAAGACGCTAGAAATAATTTAATATTAAGCAAATGTAACCGCAAAGATAATTATTATGATAAATATTTGAACCCAATTCAATATAAGAAAGATGACTTGATATTGATTAAAAATGAAACGGGTCAAAAATTAGACCCATTATTTGATGGTCCATTTACTGTTTTAGAAGATATGGGATGTAATGTTAAAATTAGAAAAAATAACAAAATCGACATAATTCACAAAAATCGAACCAAGCCTTTTGTATCCTAAATTCTGATTTGCAACAAAAGGTAAAAAAAAAAAAAAAAAAAAATACAATATTATGCTATTTTTTTTTTTCTAAATAGCCGGAGGTGAAGTGTATACTCTCCTTTAGATTAACAACCATATATGTATGCCCCTTTATATTAGGTATCACATGTTATGCTGACATAGCTTTTACTTCGTTTTACTCGTTTCTTACTGTAACTAATTCATTATACTATTGGCAGCCAACCTGACTTATTATTTCTACATCCCGTACAACTCCAAACATCTCAGTGGTCTCCTGGTTTCGTTCAGGCGTTTTCGGTCGGGGGTTATAGGGGTGCTTTTTTTTTAATACTTTGCCCCACACTACGAATTTCTTCCTGTATCGTGGGTGCGTTTACAAACATATAAACTCACATACACAAACACCCAGGGCCGGAACAACTATCTGTAGGTCATACAAATACTTGTTCCGTGCGGGAATCAAACCCGCGACACGCAGCACAGCAGTCAATCGCTCAACCACTGCGCCAACCGTGCGCCCTTATATTATATATAATAAGGGACAACCGACGTGGTCTGTACTGGGATTCCCGGCAGACTGCTTGACTCGTTCCTGACAAAAATACTTCGCTGCTCGCGAAATACATATATACACAAACAAATGCACGGGCGATTCACGAATAGTAGTAATTTCGAATAACGATTGGTTTGTTATAAACCAATTTCAACAAAATTAAATCAAGACCAACGTTTTACGTCTCGCGATATCAATGACAATTTTTCAAGTGTTGCCAACTTCAACACAACCAAAAACTGTCAATATCGATGACAGCGAGTTGACACAGTGTTGCATAAAAATAACAAAAAAGGACGAAACCTTTATTGGTTTCGAACACATATTATTTTGTATTATAATTTCTTGGTATTTAAAAATAAATGTTAGAAGTTAGAAATCATAAAAAAAACTGAAACAAATGCGATTATTTGTAGCACCGTAATCAAGACTTGATATAGATTAAGTGTGGGAACAGGAAGCAGTTTCATCTTTTTTGTGTCTCGTGTAACGAAATGTGCCTAAACGTAACGCTTCCTTGAAAATTAACTTGCATTAATTATCGTTCAATATCGAATCGATGCCTAAGAAGTTTCTCTTCAATAACAGCAAAGTTATTTGCCGGATTAAGTTTGCCTAGTTTGGGTTGATATGATTTAAATCGCGATTTAAATTTAGTGACTTTTTTTATAAAACTCAATGATTTAAATCAATACTTGATGAGAGTCTTGCAATTTTTGCAAGAAACTTATGGAGAGACTGGAATCAGTTTAATGAGTAACATTGTTCGTTTGAATGCAAAAGTTGAGCCTTTCACGGGAGTATTATTCGATAAACAAGTCATACAGAAAACTACCCCTACTGATTGGTGGGAAGCAATACATAATATGACAAAATGTATAACCGAAGAAAAATTGGATATAATAAAGCAACTGCTATGTACAGTTGCTTCTTCCGCTGGGGTCGAAAGCATATTTTCGGCATTCAATTTGGTGCAGAGCAAAATAAGAAATAGATTAAGCACCGAGAAGGCAGCCAAATTAATCTTCCTTTTGAAAAAAATTAACTAATTATTATTTGCCTTGTTCATTAAAATGACAGTGTGTTTTTTAAAAAGTGATTTTGTTTTATGATAGGTATTTTTTTAAATATTTTTTGTCACATATGCTAAATACACGTGCAACTGTAATGTTTAAAAAAAAGAACAATTAATTAAAATAAAATGTATTGTGTTAATTTTATTAATAATAGTTATTAAAAAAAATATTTTGTGTTTTTTTTTAATGAATATCTCGCTTTTACATTAAAAAAAGATAAGAATGTAAAAAAATCCGATTTAAATCAAATAAAGCGGATTTAAATAAAATAAATCTGATTTAAATCAAATAAAACCGATCTTTTAAATAAAATCATGATTTTTAGCAACCCTGGCCTAACTCATCATGGATTGTTGAAAGCCACCATATCAAGGCCCGCCATCATATCGCAGGTTCGAGACGTCCTGGGAGTACACGCTGACGAGCTCGCTGTCACTGGGGCGCGTGCAGATGGAGGTGTCTTCGGCGGAGGTGCTGAACACCAACGTGACGTCATCGCTCATCGAGCTGTGGCAGCTCGTAAGCGCCAACTGGACCGCTGATTACTATGCGCCGCAGGTAACGACATGACCACTATTGTAGAACTTTTAGTTTAAAAATCATGTATACTTTGATTCATAATCTCATGTACTTGAATTACATTCCATTGCCACTTTATACTTTAGCGTTTAGTGTATCCCACACTCTAAAATTCATAGCAAATAAGTAGCATCAATTCTAAAATAAGTTTTTATGTGTAAAATTTGATCTTTGTTCTGTATGAAATTTAGCTAGTGATTCTACAATTGATAATGATATAAGAATTTTACTGCAAATATTGTTGAGATAAATATTCGAGTTAGAATATTCCTCCCTGTAGATTGAATTACTTTGAAGAAGCAAGCACCGAAAGTGACTTACCCCACCTCATCAAAGTTTGTATACCACGATACCATTTTGATAGTTAACTACTAGATCTTGAACGTTTTCAAATACGGGAATTGACTTTTCATTCCATCTAATCGAAAAGAAGCTACGGGTTCCTCGACAAGTGCGAGCAAAATGAGTCCATTCCGGCCTTCGATGAAGAATACGAGTACACTAGATATAGGATCCCATACAAAACTTATCTTTAAAAATGACGCCAATTGTGTTTAGGTAATTCTAAGAATTCTACTTAAAATAAATGTACTTTAATGCAAATTCAACTTTAAATGAAATGTTTAAAGTTGTATTCACAAAACTATGTACAAAGCAATAAAAAAATTATGAGCTCAATACAATTTTAGTCTTACTCGCAAGTATGAAAGTCTAAATGACAATGTCCCAAAAAAAGCAGTTCGAAATTTCAAAATTTATGTTCGAGCTCGCTGCTTGGACAAGGAATGAGTGGAGTCGAAACGTTCAATTTTTTTTTATATCGTAGATCTATAAAAATACTAGGTTAAGAATCTGGAACGAAAATAAGTCGATCAAATGGCCACACACACTTATCTACCTATCTTTGTATATTATACAATTGCTGTTCGTTGATCTCGATAAAACTTAAAAACGGCTGGATCGATTTGAATAATATTTTTTTTTGTTTTGTTCGCTCGAATAAAGATACAGTTTAAAATATATATATATACATGGGCGGGTAGCTAGGGTAGGTAGGTAGGATAGTTAGGTAGTGTAGGAAGGTAGGTAGGGTAGGGTTTGTTTGAAAACTTGAAAATTAAAAGTCAGACTAGACCATCAAACGCGAGACTAAAGATTATAAAAAAAGAATGGTTATATGTAGGTACAAAAATATTTATTATAAAATGAAACTTAAAATTTCAGCAATAAGGTTAAAAACACTATGTAGGAAATTTCGGCGTTACTTTATATCGTTTTCTATGGATCATTAGGAAAGCTCAAAAAAAAATAAAAAAAGCTTTACAAACTACTCCATGCAATCTCTGTTCCAGAACAGTCGTTGTTTGTTACAATAGTTGGCGCGTTCGCTTTTTCGACGCAAACGTTGGTCAAACAATCCTAATATTTGGTAATTGATTCATATTTACTATTTGATACGGTTTTTACTTTATGAAAAAACACATAGTGATATAAACTTACCGACAAAAATATATTCCTTACAAAAACAAGGCGTTACGGAGGTTATTTGCACAGTTTTTGAACGCACATTGCGGCATTTTTAACGTATTAATGGTGGCTATGATTGGACCATACTAATTTGAAATAGTGAACAAATAAATAGTAGACAAATACGGTTGTGGGGCCATATTTTTCGGCCCGTTTTTGAAGCGCTGATCGGAAATCTAGTGTATTCTTCATCGAAGATTCCGGCGCACAATGACTTTTGAATTTCGAACACTATTTAATTTAAAAGTTTGAACTAAAGTCGCTTTAATAAAGTTCTAGGCAGTATTTAAAAAAGCTTTGGTTAGTAAATATAGATATTCGTCACTATTAAATGCATATCTTATTTATTTTTCTCTTAGAGTGGGATGAAAAGCAGAGTGTGCCACACGGCACTAACATTATTGAACCTCTAGCGACGTAATTTGAATCCCTCGCTACGCTTAGGATGATCTAGAATCCTTCGCTTCGCTCTGGATTCAAACAATCGCTCTCGCCCTCAATACATTATTTTGGTCGCTTGTGACACAATCTACTATTCTGGTATCTTTCCTGCCATGCACTGCCCCTTCACCGACCCCTCATCAAGCAAACCATACATCAGTATGAGCTAGCTGTGTATTGAAGGTGGTCTCTGTTACGTAGTCATCCGGCACACAGGAGCAGTCGCCCAAGGGCAGCCCAGCGGGGCACCGGCGGCGCTCGCCCTTCGTGCCCTACGCGTTGCGCAACCACACCGGCCACCGGCTGTGGTTCACCACGCTCGTCACCACGAGCGACGTGTGAGTACTACATCTGTTACGTAGTCATCCGGCACACAGGAGCAGTCGCCCAAGGGCAGCCCAGCGGGGCATCGGCGGCGCTCGCCCTTCGTGCCCTACGCGTTGCGCAACCACACCGGCCACCGGCTGTGGTTCACCACGCTCGTCACCACGAGCGACGTGTGAGTACTACATCTGTTACGTAGTCATCCGGCACACAGGAGCAGTCGCCCAAGGGCAGCTCGGCGGGGCACCGGCGGAGCTCGCCCTTCGTGCCCTACGCGCTGCGCAACCACACCGGCTACCGGCTGTGGTTCACCACGCTCGTCACCACGAGCGACGTGTGAGTACTACATCTGTTACGTAGTCATCCGGCACACAGGAGCAGTCGCCTAAGGGCAGCTCGGCGGGGCACCGGTGGAGCTCGCCCTTCGTGCCCTACGCGTTGCGCAACCACACCGGCCACCGGCTGTGGTTCACCACGCTCGTCACCACGAGCGACGTGTGAGTACTACATCTGTTACGTAGTCATCCGGCACACAGGAGCAGTCGCCCAAGGGCAGCTCGGCGGGGCACCGGCGGAGCTCGCCCTTCGTGCCCTACGCGCTGCGCAACCACACCGGCTACCGGCTGTGGTTCACCACGCTCGTCACCACGAGCGACGTGTGAGTACTACATCTGTTACGTAGTCATCCGGCACACAGGAGCAGTCGCCTAAGGGCAGCTCGGCGGGGCACCGGTGGAGCTCGCCCTTCGTGCCCTACGCGCTGCGCAACCACACCGGCCACCGGTTGTGGTTCACGTCGCTCGTCACCACGAGCGACGTGTGAGTACTACATCTCTTACGTAGTCATCCGGCACACAGGAGCAGTCGCCCAAGGTCAGCTCGGCGGGGCACCGGCGGCGCTCGCCCTTCGTGCCCTACGCGCTGCGCAACCACACCGGCCACCGGCTGTGGTTCACCACGAGCGACGTTTGAGTACTACAACTTTTACGTAGTCATCCTTCCTAAAACCTTCAATGCTGTTATTTCAAAGATTAAAGCATTCTTAATCACTTTGATATAAGCGAGTGGCAGTCCCTTTGCAGTGGAGTAACTTTTATGTATGTAACTAGAGGACGCCTCGCGGTTTCACCCGCGTAGTTCCCGTTCCCGTGGGAATACAAGGATAAAAAGTAGCCTATGTCACCCGGGGATAGAGTAGCTTCCCAACGGTGAAAGAATTTTTGAAATCGGTCCAGTAGTTTTGGAGCCTATTCGGTACAAACAAACAAACAAAAAAATCTTTCTTCTTTATAATATTGGTATAGATGAAATCAAGTTTGCTTTTTCTAAAACAGTGGTATGATTGAGACGCCATTTGAGACGACAAGCCCGCAGAAAATATCAAATTGTCTCGGCTCAGGTGAAAAGCTGAGCTGTGATCCTAGAAAGTTATAACCAGAGAATATTATAACCTATGTTGTATTGATATAGGTTACGAGAACAGCCGACATGGTCAGGTCCCGACGACTCGTGGATGATGGTGCGCGCGGGCGACACGGAGCCCTTCTCGTTCGGGCTGCGGCGCGGCAGGCGGCGCGGCCGGGCCCCCGCGCCCGCCGGCCACAACGCGGCGCTCAACCAGCTGGCGCTGCGCCTGGACGGCTGGTCGCCGCCTGACCCCGTGTGTGTTGACAGGGTCGGCGTGTACTTTAGGAATCTGACTCATGCTGTAAGTATACAAAAATCTACTTTAATCTTTACTGACTGATCGTCAGGGCCCTGACTCCATAATTTTTGCATATTTCAGTGACTGACTTTTTGCAACATGGAATTATTATTTCTAGCTGATGTGTACCTAAAAGATTGTTTCTTTTTGTGTTGTGTTGTGCTGGATTCTTTTTATCACAATCTTTGTCTATTTCAGAAATCTGGTGCGGAAGCTCGAATAGTGTTTGAAGTATCCCTGGAGGGATCAGCTCGAAAGTTGGTGACGGTGCGGTCGGCGCTGCAGCTAGTCAATAAGTTGCCACATGCTGTGGAAGTCCGGGTGGATCACGCACCTTCAGCAGGTGAGAATTACCTTCTTCTTGTTGCTTCACGTGTCTCCACTACTTCAACAATAGCTCATGCAGCAACCTGCTACATTAACAGAAATAATATTTTTGCATCCAAATTTATCTTCTGCAACATTCCTGTTCTTCAGTCTTGGCCAATCTCTTTTATTTTCATATTTTTTTAAGGCTTTATTACACTGGGTCATCGTGGTGATTGCCAACCAAACATATATTAAAAAGCTTAAACGATTATCATTTACGTCAGATTAGTCTGTTTGTGACCTTCATCAGCTAAGAAACCCGGCAATGGAGCTGTATGCTGGGTTTCTACAGGCTACGGCAACATGAAGTCTCAGTGCAACAAAGCTTAGATATAGTGTCGTGTACTACTCGGTCAAAATAAGTGTGCACCTCTTTGGAATGCGAACCTACTCCCGCCTACTCGGTATCGCCTCGTACGTCAATAGCGAACGCCAGGTGCATAGTTATTTTGAGCGAGTAGTGTGTTACCGCACTTGACAACGATAGGGCTTGTTGACGCTATTTGTGTTGCACGTAGAGCGCGTGTACGCGTTGATGCGCGCACAGCTGTCGGTGCGCGCGTGGAGCGCCGCGCAGGCGCGTGCGCGCGTGGCGCCGCACGTGCCGCGCGTGCCCGCCCACTTCTACCCGCTACACCCTATACTTGTCAACTGCGGTACCCCCTATCTTTACTAACTGATGTAGTAACACTATATACATAGCGTACAATAGAATGTAAATAAGATTTAGTGTAAATACAATTTTTGTAGTTGTATATTATTATTAACAAAGTAAAAAAAAAATGTAATAGTTTTAGTTTGACAGAACCTATAAAACAGAGTTGGAACCATGGTTTGAAGTTTATGTTATTGCTATCAGAATGTGTGAAAAATTATTTATAATAATTGTGGTCTGCGACATTTATTTCAATAGGATCATTTTTATCTACAAAAAAAAATACTGACAATAATCAAATAGCTATGAAGCTTGGCAAAATTGCATGTGCAAAAGTTGAATTAAGGATTTGAGTCTGACGCAAATGTAGAAAAATTCTCTAATACTTTCGAGCCGCACCGCTCTTTGTTTTAGATGTAGATTATATGTTCTGCAACAGTAATGACAGCTTTTGTGATTAACTGTTGAACATTAGAATGATCTTCTCTCAGCCCAGTGGAGCAGCGGCGGCGGCGGCGTGCGCTGCGCCACGGTGTCTGCGGGCGCCCTGTGGGCGGCGCCGCTAGCCGCGCACCCCGCCGCGCTGTGGACGCGCCCGCTGCTGCGCCACGCGCCCGCCGCGCCCGCGCCCTCCCCTGCGCCTATAGACTGGCGCGCTGCGCCCTCCTCCCGCGCGCTGCTGCACTACGAGTGTAGGGCGCCGCCTGATCATATCTACAGGTAAGATTATCTTGTGGGCGGCGCCGCTAGCCGCGCACCCCGCCGCGCTGTGGACGCGCCCGCTGCTGCGCCACGCGCCCGCCGCGCCCGCGCCCTCCCCTGCGCCTATAGACTGGCGCGCTGCGCCCTCCTCCCGCGCGCTGCTGCACTACGAGTGTAGGGCGCCGCCTGATCATATCTACAGGTAAGATTATCTTGTGGGCGGCGCCGCTAGCCGCGCACCCCGCCGCGCTGTGGACGCGCCCGCTGCTGCGCCACGCGCCCGCCGCGCCCGCGCCCTCCCCTGCGCCTATAGACTGGCGCGCTGCGCCCTCCTCCCGCGCGCTGCTGCACTACGAGTGTAGGGCGCCGCCTGATCATATCTACAGGTAAGATTATCTTGTGGGCGGCGCCGCTAGCCGCGCACCCCGCCGCGCTGTGGACGCGCCCGCTGCTGCGCCACGCGCCCGCCGCGCCCGCGCCCTCCCCTGCGCCTATAGACTGGCGCGCTGCGCCCTCCTCCCGCGCGCTGCTGCACTACGAGTGTAGGGCGCCGCCTGATCATATCTACAGGTAAGATTATCTTGTGGGCGGCGCCGCTAGCCGCGCACCCCGCCGCGCTGTGGACGCGCCCGCTGCTGCGCCACGCGCCCGCCGCGCCCGCGCCCTCCCCTGCGCCTATAGACTGGCGCGCTGCGCCCTCCTCCCGCGCGCTGCTGCACTACGAGTGTAGGGCGCCGCCTGATCATATCTACAGGTAAGATTATCTTGTGGGCGGCGCCGCTAGCAAATGGAACTGAAAAGCATGTATTCTTGAAATTCATTGCCACGAAACAAAATGCAATTAAGGTTTTGAAAATTAAATTCTTAGATGTGACGAGGACAAGGACCAATAAGAGAAATATATGAATTCTTAGTACATTACACGCCGCTTGGTCATGAATTGCAGTTGCCTGTATGGAAGGCATTGAATCGGCTACGTACCCAAGTAGGCCGTTGCAAATATAATTTGGCAAAATGGGGGATTATAGATTCGTCCAACACCCGGTGCAAGTGTGGTGCCCCTGTACAGACTATGTCCCACTTGCTGGTGTGTCCTGGCTGTCCATTCACTTGCACCCTGGATGGAAGACCTGTACAGTGCTTCTGACGCTGCAATAAGCGCGGCCACCTACTGGGCCCAGACAATCTAATTAAATGTGCCATCGAAACGAAAAGAAGAAGAAGTACATCGGAATTTCTGCCCGGTTTATCTTATGCGTTTGTAGCTTTAGGCGCACCTGTTTTTACTATGAAATAAAATCAACGTAAAACAAGTTAATTTTACCTCATTGTTCCAGGTTCTGCTGCGTCATAATCCGGGAGCGGTTCCCTCCGGACAGAGGGTCACCGCTCGCCGGCCACACCCTCACACTAGTGCCTGCGCTAAGACTAGAGAACCTGCTGCCTCTGGAGCTGCAGTATAAGACCAACCCTGCGCAGCCGGGTTCGGCAGGCGGCAATGTGGCCGGCAATATACCGCCCGGAGATACCATGCCTTTCCATGAAGTATGTATTAGCGGATATTTTTTTGTAGGTATAGAATTTAATTATTATTTTTATTATATATATAGGGCGCACGGTTGGCGCAGTGGTTGAGCGATTGACAGCTGCGCTGCGTGTCGCGGGTTCAATTCCCGCACGGAAAAAATATTTGTATGATCTACAGATAGTTGTTCCGGCTCTGGGTGTTTGTTTATGTGAGTTTATATGTTTGTAAACGCACCCACGATACAGGAAGAAATTCCTAGTGTGGGGCAAAGTTTTTTTATTAATTTAATTTTAAAAAATTGTTTGGCTCACAAATTGGGCAATGCAATATAACATAAGTACTAGGTAAACATTAAAAAAAAGACACATGAAACTGCATACCCTAAAATAGTGAACACAGCATGCACAATATATGAGCTAGTTAAAAATATAAATAAGTTAAAAAGTAATATGCAGCCATTGAACCAATTATTACTTATTAGTCGAATGGCTGCACAGACTCGTCTTAATTTTGATATTGGCTTATGCTAAGGTCAAATATGAAAATGCTGTCTCACACCTTTGCAGCTGAAAAACGTTCTATAAAATGGAGCACGTTTTTTTATATTTTTACTGCAATGAGCTGTCTATTGCGTCATAAAACGTTGGGATTGTTTGTGAATTGTGACTTTTCCAATAGGAAAAGTGTAACTTTTTAAAAGCAACTTTTTTTTTTTTTGCATCGGCTTCATCTTCTTCCTCCGAAAGTACGACCTGGTGTCGGAATTTTGCCAGCGCCGAGATGCTCACACTCTTTCATTACTCTTTTCTGTTCCTCATAATCCTAACTCTCATTTATATCTTCGTGAACGCTTTGAGTATCATGTACCGAGAGGAAAACCTTGTCGTCTGTCAACATCTATTCTCCTTCGTTTTCCTCCCCACTCTTCAAGTCGTTACGTTGGACCTTTGCTGTTCGCGCTGTCCGTCTCCGGAATACTCTTCCACACACTATACGGGATAGCCCTTCGTTGGAAGTTTTCAAGTTTCCTATCAACAAGACACATTAATTTATGTATTTATAATATTTTAATTATATATTATATAGTATGACGCATGTATTATGTTTATGCATTGTGTGTTGTACACGTATTTTTTTAGTTTATTTAGTAAGTAAGAATTTAAAATTGTTAAGTGTTTTTAATAAGCTTTTGTTGTGCACATGGATGTACTATCCTCATATGCATATTTCTCTACGCAACTGAGGTTTGCTGTTAGAGAACCCAACTATGGATTAAGCTTGCCTTTATACATAAACTGTCCTAATGTATTTGTATGTTTTGTGTACAATAAATAATAAGAATAAGTTTAACTGACGCAAGGGTATTTCCATAGGCACTTAAGTTTTACTAATATTAACATTATAAGCGGGATATTTACCATGTTTACTGTTTGTAGCGAGTTTCCGATATTTCAGTGCTGTTGCAAGCACCATGATCACGGATAAACATTGCGGGTGGGTGTTTATCCCGCTTATAATGTTAATATTAGTGTTAGTGACCATGACAGTTTAAAAACTTATACTTAAGTTTTAGTTCAACATATTAGATTAAACTTCATATTGGAATTTATACTTTATAATGTGTAGTAGAACTCTCATTTGGCTAATACAGTCGATAGCACGTAGATAATAATAACCTTGTGCTGGCATTACATAGCACAGAATTTCAATACCATAATATAACAACTTAAGGGGCTGAATGCCAAATAGGCATTCTTTTATACATTTTTTTGCCAAATCTATTGAAGATGTTGCAGCGGAAAAAAGATATGTTAGTCTTGATCATATTTCCGAAAACTTTGTTGTGGCCGAAACACGTTTACGCACAAAAACCTCGATACAATTGAATGGCAAAGTAACCTCTTACCGTGATGTTCATTAAATTTTTCCGGTTATACTGACCAGCGTACGTTTGTACAATTAACAACAATAACGTATCATAACAGGACGCAAAACTTCATTGTCGTATATTTTGAAGTTTCATTCATTATTTTTAAGTAATTAATATTTTTATATTTTATAAAAAAATCCATACAAATTCCATCGTGCTTCTCTTTCCATCCAGTGCAATTCGACAGTGATCGCTTTATGGCATTGCTAGGAGGACGTATGTCGCTTTTTTTCGCAAAATTGCAAAAACATATTCGATTTATTTCTCGTCAATTTAATCTGTCAAAAAAAATATCAGGTATAATGCAGCCAGATGTTGTAGGCTGGTGGCTTTAATTGGAACTAACGAAATCACAAGGAATATTGTCAAACTCTGTATTATTTTTATTCTCTGGCACTAACGCTGTCACTGGCATTTACATTTTTGTTGTATTATAAACGACTCATGTCGTTTAGTTTACTTACTAAGTCTATAACTAAAAAGTAATTAAACCTCTTTAAAAATAGAACTAATGTTATCTCAAAAACGGCACCACGTGACGTTCTTACCCCAGGGGGCTGGTGTATATCAAAACCCAGTAAGTGCCTTGAAACTTTTATATTCCAGGATAGCGCAAAAATATATTATGATTTGAAGTAGGATATGGAAAGTCATGTTGTATTAGTAACTAAATGACATCTTAATATTTCAAGAGAATACTAAACAAGGAATATGAACCTACGAATTGTACAAATGATATTAATAGTGTCCTAAATTCTATTAGATATTTTAAATATGCCTAAAAAAGACAATGCCGAACCTAGTAAGTTCTGGATATTTGTAAATTTAAGGTGTTTTACAATTTGATGGGACTTTCCTATTGTAAATAATGATTAAATTGAATAATGAAAGCACGAAATCTCAATTCAAATTTAAAGTTTCCATTACACAGTGCATTTCAGTATAGTAGAAGTCATTAAAATAATATAAATAAAATTATCTGGCAAAAAATGTCACCTACTGTGTTCTTATATGTAGCAGTCGCATAGAAGCAGACATAATTATAATATTTATTCAATCTGCACGGCACATACTCGTATGACACTAGCCAGATTACCTATTTTAGTGATCTTTTTATTCGTAGCAATAAGATTGCATTCATAGGCAATATAACAGTGAACGATCTAATGTCAGATGCTAGCCGCCAGTTTGAAATAAGAACTTGCGCGGTTATATTTTTGTAAAAACCATCGGAAGAGTCCGTTTATGATGCGGGCCTCTGTGTTCGGTCTTGTGTATTTAATTTTCAAATACTTTTCGCCTTAATTTAAGTTTGCCCCTAAACTATCGATGACAGTGGGCGTGGCTTAGAACCTCAGATATCGATTGTCAACTGTTCAACCTCAGCCCCTTAACTAGTTTTCTTACAAATGACGTGCGGTCGTTTGTACAGAATCCTGAAGAAATGGCAATTAGCATATCACATTGTGTCAATACAGGTAAACGTAGAAGAAGGCGTAGAACTAAGCGTGAAACTGGAAGGCTTCGGCTGGTCGACCGCGCTCAGCGTGTGTGGTTCTGGAGGTGGCAGCAGCAGCAGTGCGGCCGTGGGCAGCAGCGGGAACGGCTCCTTTAGCGCCAGGCTGAAGCTGAGGGACTCGAGGGGAAGGAGGCTCTATCTCAACGCCAGGGTCACTGTCAAGAAGACTGATGGCATCAAGGTAATTGCAGAACCTGCCATACTTTTTTGATAAGACAAGAGTCCATTTTGTCAATTCGTTGCCGACAGCGACGCAAAATACTCATACAAAATCAGAAAAAAAATGGTGCATATGAAGGGGATATTCAATTTGAAATGTTGCTTACACTTCTCAAGAATAGTAGTATATTTTCATAACAAATCCGCCTTGTGAGCCATAAGTGTTATTATGCGTTTCTGATTTTATTACCCACACGTTACGACCTTCTCATCTGGAGTGGTCATTCAGAAACCAACTATATTTACAGTAGTATCAAGTTGACATTTGTGGCAATAGGTTATTACACCCATTTTTGAAAAGTATCTCAATTTAAATTTTATACTGCTAATATGCCACAAAAAAATCTTTGAATTGAATTTTAATAGCTATTTATGCAACTGTTACGTTATGGACGGTCTTTTAATACGAGTGCCATTTTTCGGTACAAGCGTACCGAAATAGGTGGGCACGAGTTATTAAAACACCAATAACGTACATTTGCATACAAGATTTTATCTACTTCGGTTTCGTTATATTCGAATTACAAAATTGACAGCGGTTTCATTATGATACCCATAACGACATCGGGTTGCATTATGCGAATCGTCATAAATTCTAAAACACAAGCAAAGACATTCAGAACATACAGCCAGGTGCCTATAATATTACTTCGAAATCAAGGTAATGTAAATGATGTTTTTAAAAATGGAACAAGTTTAGAACATAAGTATCGTATACTATTTGGCTGTTGCGGCTACAAGATCTTTGCCTTATACCTAATAAATAAAAAAAATAAAGTGCACGCGCGTAAAAAATTCTGATTGAAATTTTATTAAAAATGTCTTCAACATCAAGTGAAAAGTGTGAAAATACTCCACCAGATATAACAAATAGAGCAGTTGCGGCTACAAATAATTTACTACCAGAAAAATCAAGACATGTAAGAGAAATGAAATACTTAAACACACTTCCTGAAATACTTATTTGTCTATATCTGTGTTTTATTCCTTCCTTCGTAGATAAAATCTTGTATGCAACTGTACGTTATTGGTCTTTTAATAACTCGTGCCCACCTATTTCGGTACGCGCTACGCTTGTACCGAAAAATGGCACTCGTATTAAAAGACCGTCCATAACGTAACAGTTGTATAAATAGCTATTATCTACGAAGGAAGGAATAAAACACAGATATAGACAAATAAGTATTTCAGGGAGTGTGTTTATGTATTTCATTTCTCATATATATGTCTTGATTTTTCTGGTAGTAAATTATTTGTAGCCGCAACTGCTCTATTTGTTATATCTGGTGGAGTATTTTCAATATCACTTGATGTTGAAGACATTTTTAATAAAATTTGGAATTAAATTTCACTCAGATTTTTTTTCATGCGTCCACTTTTTTTTATTTAGTCTTTATTAGGTATAAGGCAAAGATCTTGTAGCCGCAACAGCCAAATAGTATAAGATACTTTTGTTCTAAACTTGTTCCATTTTTAAAAAACATCTTCATCATCATTTATTTTAACTCGATTTCGAAGTAATATTATAGGTACCTGGCTCTATGTTCAGAATGTCTTTGCTTGTGTTTTAGAATTTATGACGATTAGCATAATGCAACCCGATGTCGTTATGGGTATCATAATGAAACCGCTGTCAATTTTGTAATTCGAATATAACAAAACCGAAGTAAATAAAATTAATTTTATTATTTAACGAACTAAAACTAACATTTTCGAACTGCTTTTTGCCTAAACTATCTCAATAATATATTTAAAGTTTATTTCTCATATACAGTAAAATAGCCTATTGGAAATAATTTGTTGGTGTTATCCTGAGCAGGTGTCGATATCAGCAGCGTACTGGCTAGTGAACCGCACCGGCCTGCCGCTGGTGTTCCGCGCGGAGGGCGGCGCGGCGGAGGCGGCGGGGCAGTTCCCGGAGCACGAGCTGGCGCGCATGGTGCAGCCGCTGCTGTTCTCCTTCGCTGAGGCAGACGGCGGCCCAACCATATCTGCGAGGCTTGGGCGCGGCCTGCCTGGAGAGCCTGAGGTTACTGACGATACTTTGTTACACTAAGCTATTTATCTTATTTCGAGGAATAATTTTGAATTTTTGATAGTTTGGTGTTTAGATGTTGAATGGTTGAGAAAATCGGGCCTCAGAAATCTTTTCTCGTACCAACTATACCAGAATAGATGTGTCACATTAAAAACTCTGCTAATTTGCAAGTTTGAGAAGTTTGAGCAAAACTAGTGTCAGATAAACTCAAATATGTTCTTTTTAATTTGCTGGTCGATATTTTGTTTTTAATTCGATGGTGTAATGGACTTCCGATAGCGTAAAAGCCCTCGACTCAGACCAAATTATGATGTTCTTTATCTACTTTGAATTGTGTACCTTCTTCTTTTTACAAGCTTTATATTACCTTGCTTTCGTATGTTCGTCCGGCAACTATATAGGCATCGATTTTAAAGCATTTCCTGGCATCTGATAAGGCTGATACTTGGCTTACTTATCTCTTTGAGTGCTAATTAGGAGACACAATAGACAAATAACTGTTTCAAGTGTCAACTAATGTCCCTGGCTGCAACTTGTAACTTTGGGAACATTTAAATAATATGGCACTATGGAGCTGGTGTCGTGATGGAGCTGGAAGGTAGTCATAGCAACTCCTCAACCAAGATAGCACCATCGTATTTGGGCACATTGGATATGTATTTATTTATTGAACAAGGCTCACCAACACCTCATTTACAAATTCATAACAGAAAATAAAATTCAGTTAAGAGTCTGTGTAAGCAAGTCACTTACAGGCATACACATCATTGTCATAATAAGTCGCATAAAATAAAATAAGAATTTAGAACAAACAAAATAAAATCCAAGGGCATAAAATAAAATAAAAATTAAATAAAAGTACACAAATTAAAATTAAAACAAAATAAAATAATGTCAAAATAAAATCAACATTATTGACCAGCGATATTATATTTCGTATATTTTAGTTTATTAAAAGCTTGTTTTAAAACGATTTTTACTTATAATTATTAGATAAATATTTATGGTAAATATTAATTGTCGTGCTTCCAGTGGTGTTCGCCATTCGGTCTGGGAGTGGGCGTGGGCGTGAAGAAGCTAGAAGTGCGCGGCGACGGCTCGGGCGGCGCGTGCGAGCGCGTGTTCGCCGTGGGCGTGCGCGTGCGCTGCGGCCGCGGCCGCTACCGCCACACCAACATCGCCACCTTCACGCCGCGCTACCAGCTGCACAACAACACCGAGCACCACTTGCAGTTCGCGCAGAAGTGCTGCGCCACCACGCTTGTGAGTCTAATTAAAACAAATCATTATTCACGTTCTAAAAAAACGAGCACGTCGCCACAGAGAAATTGTCACCTTCGAGGTGACAATTTCTTTCTTCCGTCTCGGTATGAGGTGTGTACCCTTTCCCTGTGGCGATCGTTTCCAGGGCGCTTAAGCGCCACGGTCTCATGATGCGCACGCCGCGCCTGCCGGTGACGCGGCATTGCGCAGAACTTTCCGTGTCGAAATAGCACTGTCGATTTATTTTTATTTTAGAATTGTTTGATTTTATAATTTGTGTACAGAACGACCCGGGCGCGATGGCGACACACGTGTCGGCAGTATCAGGCTGCTACCTGCCGTGGCACTGGGCGCGCTGGGAGCGCTCGCAGCTGCTGTGCGTGCGCGTGCTGGCGCCCGGCGCCGCCAGCAGTGCCGAGCCGCCGCCGCTCACGCACTGGTCCGGGGGCTTCCGCACCGACGCCGCCCGCACACTGCACATAGCCTGCAGGTGACTCATATACTGCTTGCCCCGGGTCTGTCAAACTCCAACTGACTAAAACCACACGGTGCTCTGTAACCATCTTTAGCCGGGGCGCTGGAGTTATTGCGCATTTCGTCACGCCGCCCCGGCCAGTTATTGGACCCCGTCACCCTCTGCGGCTGCATGTGACCGTAATTTCTCTTAAATAACGGACGCTAAACACAGCGCGCCGCCGACTCGGACCTTTGACTGTTCAAGCAACAGTTTTCCCAATTCTGTCATCTGAAGGCCTTACTACAGACATACATCTAACTAGACAACGCAAGTCCCTCCATCTGTATGAAAACCAAGCGTGCCACTTTTTAACCGACTTCCCAAAAAGGAGGAGGTTCTATGTTCGAAATTATGTTTTTTTTGTGTTTATGTTCGTAATGTATGTGTAAATCGGTCCACAATTGACGGAGATTTCGGTGATCTCCGTCAATTGTGGACCGATTTTGAAAATTCTTTTTTTGTTTGAAAAAGTATGTTCCGAAATTGATCCCATTTTAATTTTGTGAAGATCTGATGAAGAACTTCGGAGATATACAACATTACTCTTCAATATATATATATAATTGATGAAGTAGATATAGGTAACCGGGTATCTGTTATCTTCTTCGATATGTCGAAAGCTTTCGACTTTGTGTCACATAGATTATTGCTTGTAAAGTTAGAAAGATATGGTATTCGAGGTCCGTCCCTTAGTTGGCTTGAAACCTATTTAATGGGTAGACAGCAATGTGTTGAGATTCCTAGTATAACTGAAAATAAGGAACTAGAGGGAATTAGGTCTTTCAAAATTTAACAACTCGGGTGTCCCACAAGGGAGCGTTTTGGGACCCCCTTTATTCTTATTATATATTAATGACTTTCCTGAACACACACCGAATCCATGACCTTTGTTTGCAGATGACATTTCAATTATAATGACATCATCAATTAATACTGACATGGATAATTACAGACTTGACATTAAAAATACAATTGAATCAACAATTTCCTGGTTAAAATGTAATAATTTGAATGTAAATATAAATAAAACTAAAATTGTTCAATTTAGGACATACGGTCGTAAGCGAGAAAAACTAAATATTAATTATAATGGACAGCCGCTACTAGAGGAAGAGGAAACTAATTTTCTGGGAGTTACACTGGATGGCTACTTCTCCTGGAAACCACACGTAGAAAAAGTATGCAACAAATTGAACAAATTCGTTTATGTTCTCTACACACTGCGAAAGACCTCGTCACAGAGTACGATGTTAACCGCGTATCAAGGCTGCGTCTCATCGACTTTACAATACGGCCTTATACTATGGGGTAACTCAACAGACGCTGATAAAATCTTTAGGGTACAAAAAAAATGCGTTCGAGCCATATATGGCATTCCACCATGGGAATCTTGTAAACCGTTGTTTCAAAAGTTGAAACTCCTTACTTTGCCCAGTATGTATATCTTAGAATGCGTTAAATTTGTCCGACAGCACTTTGACCTGTTTAAGAAGGCACAAGACCGTTGCCCTAAAATAGTAAGAGATCCAGATAGAATAGTTCTGCCTAGGGCACCAAAGACCTCTCTGTATAAAAAGAACTGTTATTATATGTGTGGCTTTATATATAACAAAATACCAAAGAACTTTAAAGAGTCACCTACCAGTTTATTTTTTACAAAATTAAAATTATGGCTACTAGAAAACCAATTTTATTCCATAAATGAATTTATAAATACAAAATGGTTAATGTGATAACAATTAATAAATAAATGTATAATTGTAAAATAATAGAAAAAATCATGCATGCCAGTAGACGTAAACACTATAGCCTAGCATTAAATATATTGAAATGTTTTGCATGTCAAATGTTTGACTATGTATTAGGAAACTATTTATAAATTACTTAAACACCTACACTGTACAAATACTTATAGCAAATAAATGATTGATTGATTGATTGAATAAATAACGGCAAATTTCTCGGGATTGCTGCAATCCAGCGACCACACAGCCCCTAGACGCCTCATAACAGGCGAGCGCTGTCTGTCAACACATATGACTAAAAAGATCATATACAGGTAATACAGCTCGCCACTCGACAATTTCGAATTAGTACCGACCACTGCTGTGAGCCGTAAACACTTCCGCGTCAGACAATAAAAAATTGATGAAATAAATATTATAATATTTATAATAAAATATATAATAAAGTTAATAGTTACATATAAACATAATTAGATTTATTTTCTGATATTATTTATCGGAGTTCATATTATACTGGTCACGTTTGTAGGTGAAAACGCCCACCGCATGTATGCGTCTCTTTCTTTTTAAAGTATTTTTTTCACTATCTCTTCTCCTCTATAATTTCGTAAACACAACTAGTGATGCACCATATCCTATGACCAAATCTGTTATCGATAGAACTAGAAACCTTACAAATAAAGACATTAAATTGAATAGTTTGTTAATTGTAAAACGATTTTTTGATTACGTTTTTTTACTAATATTTAATATTACTATATTTAAGAACCAACAACCGAAAAAAGTATGTTACCTTTAGAATTTTGATATTTTTTTTAGTTTTAACATTTTATGTTATTACTAAAATGTTAAAACGCCGTATAATCTTATATATAAAATTCTCGTGTCACAATGTTCGTTCCCGTACTCCTCCGAAACGGCTTGACCGATTCTCATGAAATTTTGTGAGCATATTGAGTAGGTCTGAGAATCGGCCAACATCTATTTTTAGTTAGGGTAGGTAGGGTAGGGTATGTAGGGTAGGTAAGGAAGGGTAGGGTAGGTAGGGTTGGGTAGGTAGGATAGGGTAGGTAGGGTAGATAGATGTTTGGTGTTTTTATGGCAAAAAAAAGTTTGCCGGGTCAGCTAGTTAATAATAAAAAAGGTAATATTAATAAAAAAAAATAAGTACAAATATTATTTATCTAAAAATATCGATACCTGTTTGATTTTATTCAAACCTGTCCCATCCTTAATGAGACATATGACCTTGGTAAAGGACCAATCAGGGCGCAGTCGTCCCGTTCCTCATACCTCAGCTAGTTGACAGAATTGTTTTGATGTATTAGATCAAGCATTAGGCGTCTAGTGGCTATGTGGTCGATGCTGCAATCGCATGTCTGTTTATTGTATAATAAACAGACATGCGATTGCAGCAAATATACCATTTCATAACATAACATCACGCCAGTACACTCTTAAGGGGTAAGCAGATCTGTCATTTCACCGGTTATGTTCAAGTTTCATGAAATATATTCTGGTACCTAATAGGTAAGTTAGTAAGGAGGAAGTCGGTGTCCATAACGCAAAAAAAATCGTACCTACTGAAGACACCGACTTCTAAAAATAAAGTTATTTTTCACTTTGTAGTTTTGTTTTTGGAAGTCGGTAGTATTTTTTTGCAAAAATAATTTTTTTTCACAAAACAATTTAAAAACAAATTTACTTATCAATGAAAGGAATCATTGCTAATGCTTCGGCCAACTGTTTCTATACATTCTGTACAGCTCAATATGGCATACAAAGGCATTTTTCTAGATTTCGTTTGATTTTTGGTGCCGATAATGCTAAATGAAAAGCTCAGATTACGATCATTTCTCGTAACTTTACTCCGTTTTTTGGCACGCGACGTACATACAGTCGCGTCATCTAGTTACATGTATGTCTGTGGGCCTTACCCTATGGCGGCCGGAGATCGTTACGCGTCCTCCGCGCCTGGTGCGTCTACTATGGATGAGGAGGCTGGTTGTATCTTCCTGCTTCCTTTCCGCTCCGGCGTCTCACGTGTGCTCGCTGCCAACCATGGGCGTACTAGCAGTGCTGCTGTATGTGTCCGCAGGCAGCCCGGCGGCGGCTACACGTTCGTGCGCGTGGAGGTGGTGGCGCAGGGCGCGTCCATGTTCGTGGTGTTCACGGACGCCGAGTGCGCGCCGCCGCCGCTGCGCATCGACAACTACTCGCCGGTGTCCATTATGTTCCACCAGGTACGATACAATATCAACTCATAATTATTACTTGCCTGCGCTTATGCCATGTTACTTGGGGTCGGTGCAACACATTATTAGGCCTCTCACACACATTCTGAATTCCTCTCGGAATCCAGACTTGGAATTCATATTATTATTTAAGAAAGCCCCACATCCCCCACACATAATGCCCCACACACATTCTGATTTTTTCAGATTATGAATTCAGAGAGGAATTCAGAATGTGTGTATCCAGCCTTACTTTCTAAACGTGTGGAACTAAAACAGAAAAATAAAGACGTTTTGTTTCATCATATTCAATTTTTTATCTAGTAGGGACACATAATACCTTTTGATACTACGGCATTTTAAAATATTAATCGTTCACGTTAGAATCTGATTTTCTGCTTTAGCAACTCGGTTTTCTTAAAATGTCATTGAGTGGATATTTAATTGCTAAGTAAAAATGTGACTAGTATTTCAAAATTAACCTATATTACTACGCGTCGATTGAATTTACTCTTTACTACTACGATTTACGACTCTTTATGCCTTGCCTTATCACATTTCATTTGGGGTCGGATCTCCTCGTTATTGTTCGCCAGATGGTTTCGTTCTGGATCGTCGAGTCATTTACTTGGGCTTGCTTTAGTTCGTTGTTGACTACTGTAGCCGCGCGTATCTGCTACGGGGATTGAGGCGATAAGAAGAACAGATAATGATTTTTAATATTTACTTTTGGAAATTAATTACAGTGAGACGTGTCGTTTCTTGGTATAATTTTTGGATAATAGTTTTTTGCACTTTTGCACTGTCATTGCGCACTGATTGTCTACTGCTTCGCGTCGTCCTCTAATTGGTCCGCTGACCGTCGCACCACTACAGCGCTAACGAATCACGTTGGCCAGCCAGGTTGGGAAGCACGATGCAACATGGCCCTCGGCCAATCGCAGTTCGTCGAGTCGAGGCGCCCGATCTATCACAGCAAGCGTTTCATTTAGCAACACTACAGACATTCAAATCCAAGTGGAAAGGGGCCTATCTCGTTTCTTTGGCACTGAGTTTATTAGGAGGAGTTGCTTTGTCGTGTGGCTCATCTCTCATTACATGGCCAACCAAGGCGCGCTTCAGAGAGCTTTTCTGCTTTTGGCGGATTTACTCGAGTGAATTTGCCATTCTGGTGTATGGTCTCCATGAAGCTTTGGTAACACATAGGTGGGGTGCGGCGAGGAGTGCGTGGTGAGCGCGCACGGGCGGGCGCGCTGGGCGCTGCCGGAGCCCGAGGGCGCCAGTGCGCTGGCGCTGCGGGCGCCCGGGGGGCCGCGCACCTCGCTACAGCTGGACACGCTGCCGGCGCAGCACCAGCTGCTCTACCAGAACTTCATCTACGTCGCCTTCACCGCTACGCACCAGGCGTACGTACCACGTCTATTTATAAACATCATGTGCTTCAATTTAGGTTCATGTTCACAAGAAACGCTAACTTCACTTAATAAAGTTAGAGATCTATAATCTTAACCTTGTCTTTACTCGAATCTTTATCTTTGTATAAATTCTTTTACCGATTGTTTTGTGAATGTGTGAACATTGTAGGCCTTCTAGATGCTAGTTAACATTTGTTAACTTTTTATATAATCTTTTATCTTATTTTTTTAGTTTCTTACGACTTATTGTCTTATGTCGGGCCTACGTTGTCCCCCCATATCTAAGTACTAATGCTGTAACATGGAAATATTGTAAAACCAAACCATTTTTAAAAGAGTAACCATGGAGTTTCTTGCCGGTTCTTCTCCATAGGAAACGACTAACCCGAACCGTGCACCTTTTGTCGACGTTTTATAAGTGCCCATGTAGGCCTATGTGAAATAAAAAAAAAGACGTGTGGCACTCGGGGACTGCCGCTGTAAAGCTATTGCATAGCATTTAATTTTTGAGAATTTAAGTCATTTTCTTTCACCTATTGTTCTTAAAATCTACTTTCTTTTCCCAAATAGTAAATGCAGATCACGGTCCACTCACAATAATAAACCCTTAACGCCACTCTCTAACAACCCCCTTATTATCATATTTTTTAACTTTTCCCCAAATAATAAATTTAAATAGTGACCCCTATTTATACCACAATAAGGTCGCTTTTTCAAAGTGACCCTTACTCCCACATACATAAAGTCTACATTGAACGCGGTGGAATTTAAAATAAGATACAAATAAAGAACCTCAACTTCAATAGAACATAAAAATATTTCCTACATCCGTCATAATAAAAATTCTTATTTTAACTTGTCATTGCCAAGCGAATTTGAGCCTTTAAATTAAAAACGTTAAAAACTCGAAAACTTAGCGAGCCACACCCCCATTTATTTCCGATTAATACAATTCTAAAAAGCAAAAGAAAAATATAAAGTGACCCTTATTCACATTGAAATAAGATCGCTTTTATTTGATAAGGAAAAGTGACCCTTATTCTCATTATCATAAGGTCCACATTGATCAGTATTGTCACAGAAACAGCTCAGAGAGGCCGATAAAAGGATTTTTTTTTACGACCAACAAAAATTTTAAAATCCTTATATCTCAGAAACGGTTGGAGTTAGCGCATTTCTGCCAAAAAAATTGTCCCCCGCTACTTCATCCAGGAGAACAAGATAGGATTAACCCCCCCCCCCCCCCTTAACCGTTTACCCGCAAAAAAAATGTTCATTCTATAAATACCAACACGGAAATCTAAAACACGTGCAACAAACCTCGGCAGTAAGTTTGTTTATAATATGTGCAGCAGAGACAATGCCGGCACGAACAGCGGCAACCACAAGCAGTCGGCGGGCACTCCGGACGACAACGTGCTGGTGCTGGAGGTGCCGCTCGGCACCACGCGCGTCGTGCTCGCCAGGAAACGATACGGAGACAGGTCACTAATACTTTGTGGAAACTAGCTTATGACATGTTACGATATTGAAAATATATTCAAAGAACATTTCAGGTAGCAGACTCAACAGAAAGATTATATTAAAAAAAAAATTATAACATGAAAATTAATTGTCTCGGTACAGTCTTCTTTATGCTGTAAATCTTAGAACATTCTCGTGCTGTCACTGTGACGTCATAATAACTTATTTCTGATTGTATCCAGATCTCAACTATGGCGGCGCGGTCCCAACGAGCAGCTGATCCACGAAGGCAGTTCGCCGCCACAGCCCACAGACGCGCTGTTGTCTGATGATGCGCCGCTCTCACCTCATGCTATGGTAATTGTCGGCATTCCTCTTTAAAAACAGTGCTGTAACGCAAATGTAACTGCGCCTATGATGCGTGATTTATAGTCCTCGCCAAACTTCATGGCCGCCCTGAAGTTGGCTACAATGGCTGCGCAGTAGTAAATCGCATACAAAAACAGCACCGTTTCGTGCCTTGCGCATCGTAAAGCCAACTTCAGGGCGGCCCAGAAGTTTGGCGAGGACTATACATGAGGCTATAACATACTATTTCTCAAACATGCTTGGAAATTTGATTATTATTTTTGACAACCTTCTTCGAGATAAATCGCAATTGCTGTACTGGCCATATACATACGCGCAGCGGCCGACAAAAATTGTATGAAAATCCATATTTGTCGTGTCTAGCGGCCAAATAAATTACATAGTAAACTCATATCTGTCGTGTAATTTAAAAATGAAACTATCTTTTTCTCCGAAACATAGCAACCAAGGAGGTAACTTATCAAAGGTTTTGTTTAAATTTCGAACTGGCTTGCAAATAGAAAGCCGTTTATAGAAAAAAATAATGAACATTTTAACACGGGCATAATTAATGTTGTCCGTCATTGATTTCGAAAAGTAATTGTATTTGACAAAATGAGTTCTAGGTGCTAATTAGTTTTAATTTCCGCGCATTATTTGAGAAAAGCACTATACAAGCCTACGCCACAACTAGGCATTGATGGACTTACGTAGGTGTGCCTCGGCTTCGCCTCGGCCCACATTTACACATTCGTCCATCAATGCCTTTTTTGCTGGCCGCTGCAGTAATCTATACCAATATTATAAAGAGGAAAGATTTTTTGTTTGTTTGTTAGTACCGACTAGGCCAAAAAACTACTGGACCGACTTCAAAAATTCTTTCACATTTGGGAAGCTAATCTATACCGGGGTGACATAGGCTACTTTTTATCCCTGTATTCCCACGGGACCGGGAACTACGCGGGTGAAACCGCGAGGCGTCCTCTAGTGTACTATAATTTGAAGCAATAAGTGTTTTTTCACAAACATGCTTGGAAATTTGAGCATTATTTTGACAACCTTCTTCGAGATAAATCGAAATTGCAGTACAGGCGAAATACATGCGAGCAGCGGCCGGCAAAAGTTGTATGAAAATCCATATCTGTCGTTTGTAGCGGCCAAATAAATTACATAGTAAACTCATATCTGTCGTGTAATTTAAAAATGGAACGATCTTTTACTCTGAAACATGGTAACCAAGGAGGTAACTTATCAAAGGTTTGATTTAAATTTCGAACTGGCTTGCAAATAGAAAGCTGTTTATTGAAAAAAAAAACAAATGAACACTTTAACCATTTGAGCGCCAAGCGGTACCGAATGCGATGTGTCCCCCAGCGCCAAGCTATAAATGTATAACGGATATATAGTCAAAAGTAGTGATGTGGGTAATTATAGTATCGATAAATGTTACTCACATGTTTTTTTTTTATAAATTTACCCGATAAATAGAAATAATGATAATGATTTTCGATAAAACAATACATAAAATAATGACACATTTCGTGTTTATGCTAAACACATATTAATATTATTATTATCGATTTTGCTTGGCCATGTTACGCGCTTCGTTTCTGGATTCGGCGTATCGCATTCAAAGTAAGAACGCAATTTTTGGTATGTTCTGTATTCTGAGATATCATACTAATTTCGAATGTAGGTACCTACTTACGCTAATCTAATGAGGTTATTAAATGAAAATATTTTATTAAATTTTTCTTACCGTTAAGTAATTTACAATACACTCAAAATCTTCGTCTGATGTACTTTCCTATTTAATGGGATTCAGCTTCCTAATCCACACCTTGTACGATTTTAAAAGTTCTTCAGAACGTAATTCATTAGCTTCACAATTTTTTTTTATCGATAACGATCCATAACAGCGCTGCACTATCTCAAACTGACCTTGATGCACTTACGTCTATGACGTCACAGGTTGTCTTCTATTGATGTCCATGGCGCACGAGGCACCGATATCTATTAGTTTCGTAGTGCGCGGGATCTTTTAATATCGATATCAGTATTAACCAAATTCCGGCTTTGTGTGTATTATAAGATTTAAGTAAATATATGTGTAAGGGCTAGCAAAATTACGTGCATTATTTATAAGGATCGCATTTATTTCAAAACTCAACATTTTGATTCGAAATTAAAGTGTTTTTTTAAACTTTTGTGTATATCGACACTTTAGAAACTTAATCAAGTAACCACAGCACTAGGGGTCTTCCTATAAAGACTACGGCGCCTGGGACACGGCAAAAATTTTGGCTGGTATTATTTTTCTGTTTTTTATATAAACAAAGACCACTATTGAAATAAAACATTAAGTTTAGGGTTTTAGGCAATAGTAGCAATACGCACAAAGCATTTGTTCATGTATTTTAATGTAATAAACGATAAGATTATATATTGTCTTCTAATAAAGACGTGGCGTGGGGGGCACGGAAACGGTTGTCTTCTATAGAAGACCGTGGCGCTCAAAATGTTAAGGCGTAGCACGCACTGCGATTTTTATTTGCGCGAATTTTTGTAGTATTATTCCCGCGTGATTTTGTATAGCAATGCGTGCAGCTTCATACAATTCCATAGGCCGCAGAATGGGCGGAAAAAATCGCGCGAATAAAAATCGCAGTGCGTGCTAAGCCTAACGCGGGAATAATTATTGTTGTTCGTTGTTCGTCATTGATTTTGAAAAGTAATTGTATTTGACAAAATTAGTTCTAGGTACTACTTAGTTTTAATTTCCGCGCATTTTTTGTGAAAAGCACTATACAAGCCTTGGCCACAACTAGGCATTGATGCCGCTGCAGTAATGTAGTAATATTAGAAGATGCAAGTGATTAGCACGTGTTGTTGTACAATGTCGTTGTGCTACACATCCAGGTGCTGGACATCGCGGACGCGGCGCCGCGGCCCGGGCGCGCGGCGGCGCTGCAGCTGCGGCGCGCGGACGGGCGGCGCGCGTCCACGCAGGCGTGGCGGCTGCGCGCCGGCCGCATGGCGTGCGCGCACTCCAACCTGTGCGTGCAGCCCGACGGACTCTCACTTATGGCGCTCACGCCTGGTATCTACACTCTAGCATTTTAATTATTTTCTTTATCAAAACATTATCTCCTTACTGTTGCCCTATGTTATTTGGGATTGCTATAATGCGTTTTCTTTTTTGCACTCCTTCCTGTCAACTAGTAGCGTTCTTACCCTTAGTCCAAAAGAGCCTTAGCCTGGGACGGCGTACTTCGAGGGGCAGCAAAAGCCACCAGAGCAAGACAATCAGTACTATATATCCTATCTGAAGCGGGATGCTAAAATTTGTGAGCTTGCTTTGTTCGCTCTTGCATCCAACGCTATCAAGATTTTTTACTTTGACTCTACCAACAAGGTTTCTTTTTGACTAGCATGGCATACTTCTTGGCCGCCCTAAAGTTGATTACAAAAGCTGCGCAGTAGTAAATCTCATACATAAACATTACCGATCCGTGAAGTGAAATAAGGGAAGAGAAGAGAAGATAAGCAGCATAAAAGGATGGTAACGTAACAATAAAGTATTTTGATCCGCAGGTACCCGCGTAGTCCTCGGGCTGCCAGCGTCAGGCCGGGCCGGCTGGTCGCCGACGTCGCCGGTGCCGGCGGAGCAGGCGGTGTCGTGGCACACGCTGCGGCCCGGCTCCGGCCGCCTCGACGTCACGCTGTGCGCTGACGGGCCCACCAGGGTTGTGAGGATACATGATCATAAGGACCCGGTATGAATTTACATACTACTCTCTGTTCTTTGTGCTTGTATTTTCTTGCTTCCCAATTAGCAACGATTAAAAAAACATATGTCTGATATTATGATTTAGATATCGATGAATAGTGATGTTCTTCAGAAAGGCTAGATGCGCAGTACTCATAACCAGCGTGCGTGTATGACTAGATGTATGGCTATGGGTGTAGCAAAAGAAGTATGTAAGGATCGTAACAGGTGGCGTTCTATAATTTCTGTCTAGCCCCATTGGAAAAAGGCGTGCGTTTATGTATGTATGTATTTATATCGATGAATCACAAAACAGTGATGGGGATTTAATACAAATCAAAAGAGGTTTAGGTATGCTAGAAATATTAATCATACGACAATTATGGCCTTCTTGACCAGGCATGAGGCATCAGACCACAGTTGTGTCAGGGTCGTGTTTGTAATTTTCTAGAAATGCGATTTCGCGCGCATTATGCTTTAGAGTTTACATTATTGCTTTGTTTAAAGAAGTTTTAATTTTATTGCCAGTATTTTACATTGTGTCATCGTTTTCTAGGACTCGGGCTGGATCGAGGGCGGTGACGAGGAAGACACTGCTGAGGACAGCAGTGCTGAGGTCCGCAAGCGCGAGTGGGGCGTGAGGGTGTCGCTGGGCGGCCTGTCGGTGTCGCTGGTGTCGCGCGCGCCGCCGCAGGAGCTGGTGCACGCGCTGCTGGACAACGTGCTGCTGGAGCTGGCGCTGGCGCCCGCCAGCCTGGCGCTGGCGCTGCAGGTGTCGCACATGCAGTGGGACAACCAGGTCAGTACACTATGAACTAAATTGAAGCTTAAGATACCGGTGGTCGGGAAGTGGATGTTCATCTATCTCTTTATTATGAATTCCGAATCCAGAAGTACTAATTCTCCATAAAACCCTGAAACTAATTGCATAGTTGAAACCTTAATTTATTATTCAAGTGCAACCAGGTAGCACACAATAAACATCGATATTGACATAAGTTATATGTCAAAATACTTTACAATGTCGTCGAACAATCGCAGTCTAGTTGCACCAAAAACGCCTCAAAGGTACATGAGGAACTAAACGGCCTTATTCATAAAAAACACCGGCCAAGTGCGACGAAGGGTTCCGTACCATTATCGCAAAAAACAGTAAAAAAACACGTTTGTTGAAGTATGGGAGCCCCACTTAAATATTTATTTTAATCTATTTTTAGTATTTGTTATTATAGCGGCAACATAAATATATTTTCTGTGAAAATTTCAACTGTCTAGCTATCACGGTTCATGAGATACAGCCTGGTAACAGACAGATAGATAGACAACAGACAGATGGACCGCGAATTCTTAGTAATAGAGTCCCGTTTTTACCCTTTGGGTACGGAAACCTATAAATAGCCATATGAATAGTTTACATGCTTATCAGCAGATTCTAAAGTCTCCATTTAAAATTAAGAAGATTCTTAATACAAATTTGATATGGTCGAAAATGTCCTCCCAGCTGCTGGGCACGCCGAGCCCGGTGCTGCTGTACTGCCTGCCGGAGCGCGGGGGAGGCGCCGGGGTTGCGCTACCCGCACTGCACGCGGCCGTGGAGCTGCAGAAGGCGCCCGCCCGGCGCTACAACGCGTACTTCTTCCGGCACCTCGTGGTGGCGCTCAGGCCACTGGCCGTCAGACTGGAGGAGAGGTAAAGAACTATGGCAGGTGCCCATACGTTATTTTAGCTGAGATTAAATTATTTTATTACTTAATATGGTTACTACTTGTCACTTAGCAGATAAAATATAAAATGGCAACACTAAGCTAAAGAATTAACTAAACAAAAATAACTTTTATCTACACTCACACGTAATGTTCCAAATATGAATTAAAATAGTACATTATGGTACAAGTGTGTAATGTTGGTGATTACCGCTGAGGCGCCATTGAGACCCGAGCCGTTAGGTGAGGGTCTTAAGAGAGCCGAGGACGGTAATCATCAATACACACGTGTATCATACGACGTTTTTCAACACACGTGTGAAGAAAATAATACTAAAAAATAATTTCCAACAGTAAAACGAGTTGTGAATTTTTTTTCGCAATGGCGGGCAAAATTAATCATTTTTCCTATGCGCGCGCATCTAACAATGGCGATCGGCCATAGACTGAAAATAATGAGTTATCTTTTTTTTTGGCTTTTCGCGGATAGCGTTTTAGCCACGTACAAATTGGGGAATTTCAAGTTTTCTTCATTACAGACAAAATCAAAAGTTATATTTTAGTTAAAGTTTTATTTATTAAACACGTACCTACAAGTTGAAATTATCTATTTAAATACGAAGTTGCATGAAATGTTTTGCATTTGTACTATTGAGCACGATCTTTTTTGTATCGAAACTTTTTTAAGAACAAAGCAACTCAACCAATAAATTAAAAAAAAACTCTTTATCTCACTTGTGAATAATAGTAATGAAAAAGTCACAGTTTGATAACAAGTGTCATTATGTGCCTAATTGCGGTGAAATTAGAGCCACTTTATGAGCAAGTGTGTTGAAAAAAATATTGTATAAACACGTACTTTATATTCGTGGATAGGTAAAATTAAAATAAAAACTATTACAGTTTAACATTTTCCTTCGATTTTCAAACAACTGCATCATAATAGTACATTGTGATACAAGGGTGGAAAGTAGGTTATCGAGTCATTAAAAACCCTCGCCTTCGGCTCGGGCTTGTTAGCTCGTTTGCAATAACCTACACACTCGTGTATCACACGACGTTTTTTAATACAGTTGTGGGAAATATTAAAAACAAACCAAAGAATTAGATTTGATTATTCAGAAAAAAAAAACAGAAAATGGCGCGTTTTTGCAACTGGTCATATTTTTTTTTAAAACGAAAACAGCCTATACAGCCTATTCGATTTTTGACAAATGTCGATATGAAAATAATTAAATTAAACAACTATTTAATATACTTTTCTTCCAACTATGCTTTAATTTCATCACAATCACACTAAAAACTCAGTACAAAGCGAGTCTTTAATGCTCTAGAGCAATAAAAATGTATGAAATTTCATTATTGCACAGTTTAGTTTTTAATCGCACCAAAAGGTGCCAATCTCAATGGATTAGCTCTATTCAGCCAGCCGATATCAATACTTTTTTTTTACGTACGTATTATTCGTTTCTATCCTACTTGTTCCAAATTTAAAAAATGATTGCTGCTAACTCTAGATTTAAAAATGAAAGATATTTAAAAAAGTGATTTGGCGGGAACTTTGTTAATTTTGCTTGACAATATGTTTTGGAAACGATAAAGTGTAATACTATCTGATTTTGAGTGCTTCGGCTTCGAATTAAAATGGAATCATCTAGCGACACATTAACTCCGGAAAACATTCTAAATGAAGCCGACAGTGTTATAGAAAATCTTTTAATTTCAATAATTAAACTTCTTTTTTAACTGTTTGATATGAGTTTCTTTTATCTACTATTCCTATAGGTAATAGTTGAAAGAAAAGCAGATTATGCACCTCGCCTTAAGTAATTTATATTGCCCTCGTGCCTGTTAGATTAGAGCCCTCGCTAACGCTCGGGCTCTAAATCAGGCACTCGGTGCAATAGTAAATTACTTTGTGCTCGATGCAATAATCTACTATTTGAGAATTCAATGCTAAACCGTACGGAATCATTCATTTTTCCTCGTATAAAATCTATCCCATTTTATTCTATGTATGAAAACTCCGTATGGTGCCGGACGTAAAGAATTTCACCATCCCATGTCTTCCCGTGGGTGTCGTAAGAGGCGACTAAGGGACAAACCAGAGAATGGGCAGCAGCGTTCTCTGTGCTTCTATAACAACCATACTGCGATCGCCAACCCGCTTGCCAAACGTGGCGATTATGGCAAAAACCCCCCCAATGAATAGCACAAATATAAAATGGCCCCTAGTACCCGGCAGCTTGCCTACCCTCGACTACGGTAGCGGTCGAGGCTACGGCATGGCAAGGGGTGCTAAGAATCTCCGGACGAGATCCGGCTACCCCAACAATCACCGACGACTGGACCTGGCAACGTACAACACGCGCACACTTCGGACCGACGAGAAGGTCACCGAACTCGAGGAAGAGTTGAGCAGGTTGCGATGGAGTATTATAGGGTTATCTGAGGTCCGAAGAGAGGGGGAGGACTCGATAATCCTCAAATCCGGTAACCTGCTCTATTTCCGAGAGGGTGACCGGCAGTCCCAGGGTGGTGTTGGGTTTATCGTCCACAAGTCCTGTGGAGTCTGAATAAGGGCGCTTGGTAAAATAAATTAAAATATCGAAGGACCGAAAGAAAATTATTGGTGGAATGTGCTGTACCTAAAAACCCCCTATTGAAGTAATGATTTTGCTCAATACACAGGGTAGATAAAAGGCCTGACCACCAACCTGAATATCCCAGCCACGGCACCAGATCTCAGCTTCAGGAAATACCACAGCAACTCGGCACTCGCGTGGAAACATGTCTCGATGAACACGCACGTAACTAATTGCACGGCAATTTATGTATGTCCAGGAAAATATTCAGTTTTGAGTTTATGACAAGTAAAATGACCACATCTAATGGTGATCCAGATCGAACTGGGAGAGGCTTCACACAGGGGCGCGGAGCTGACATCACGCCACCAGTCCATTCACTGATTTCCAAATGCGGGTAGGAGAACAGACGAGCGGACAAGCCAAATTTAAACTACCCTATGTTTTTATGAGCAAATATCGAACATACCCCCCACCGAAATTATCATGATAATTTCAAAATGAACCTAATAATGAGTAGGTACAGCATTCTAAGGTTCGGAAGGAATGTCGCCCATAAAAGGGTTAAAACTAATTAAATGAGAAATTTACTTAAGTACTATGGTGACCTGCTTAGACAACAGAAATACTAAACAGGCCTATGATTTATGAAAAGTATTAATTTAATTTGAATAAGGAAGAGGACTCAGCTTGTTTACTGGCCTCTTTAAAAGTCCCCTTTGTGTCCTCAAAGTAACAACTCGAACTATTTTATCTGGACCTTCATGGAGCTGCTCCACTTTAGCACGAACCCAGTTTAGTGGACGAGTTAAATCAGATTTGATAAGAACTAAGTCACCGATCTTCATGTTTGGAGGTGAATTGAACCACTTTGCTCGCTGTTGCAAAGTATGCAAATAGTCATCAGACCATTTCTTCCAAAACATTTGAGAGATTTTTTGTATGCACTGCCAACGTGACAGTCGGTTCGTACCCACATCATTTAAATCATATTCGGGTACAGCGAGAAGACTTTGTCCTATCAAAAAGTGACCCGGTGTTATGACTTCAAACTCGTTAGGATTGTCAGATAAGGGACAAAGGGGCCGCGAATTCATGATCGCTTCAATTTTACAGAAAACTGTAGTGAGTTCTTCAAAGGTAAGTGACCTTTCACCTACTGCACGGAGTAGGTGGTGTTTGGCAGATTTGATGCCAGCTTCCCACAATCCGCCCATCGATGCTGCCGTTGGTGGAATATTTTTCCATTCAATCGAGCGGCTTGAACAACCATCAGCAATTTCATTATTATTTTCATTGAAAAATTTGCAAACTTCTTTTAAATGTTTCGCAGCGGCGATAAAATTCGTGCCATTATCCGAATGTAAACACGAGCATAGGCCGCGTCGCGCCACGAACCCATCGAGCGCGGCGAGGAAACAATCAGCTGATAGATCGCTAAGTACCTCAATGTGAACGGCCTTTGTGGAGAAACACACAAAAAGACACATGTAACATTTAAGGATTTTTGCATTGCGATTTAAACTTGCCTTGATAAAAAACGGGCCACCCAGGTCACAACCGACATCATTAAATACCTTATTGATTTTTAATCGTTCGCCGGGCAACAGACTCATTGCTGGCTGTATTGACTTGGGTTTGCATTTAAAACAAGTGATGCATTTAGACAATACACTCCGAATCATACTGCGTGCAGATAAGATCCAATATCGCTTGCACAAAATCCCTTGTAGAGAACGAGGTCCCACGTGTAAGTATAATTTATGAAAATGTTCAATTATTAAAATTGTTATGTGACATTTTTTTGGCAATAGCAAGGGATGCTTGCTATTGTAGGGTAGGTCAGCTTCACTGATCCTACCCCCCACCCTGAGGTAATCATGCGCATCCACGAAGGGTGAAAGTTTCCTTAGTGATGGAACAAATTTATTATTTTTAATGTTTTTTATTTCGTTAGAAAAATATTGCTGCTGTGTGCTGATTTATTGAATATTGCTGCATTCTTATTATAAGATCATGAGACACATTCAACTCGTGTGTCGACAACGGTCCGCAAGAACGTTGAGATGTCTTGCAGTTTTTTATAAACCGCAAACACCAAGCAATGACACGTTGCAATTTATTAAATGTCGAGAATTTATTTTTGAAATAATGAGTCTGTAATTTCCTCTTTAATGTTTTGAGAAGCAAAGCCGAATGAATCAGTATTAGTTTTAAGTTCTAAAATTTCTGTTTTATCATTGATGTAAAATGTACTGATCGGCCACAAATGAACGTCATCTGTTAGCCACTCTGGGCCGCGTAACCAGCGCTCGTACTCAGCTACGATCTGAGTAGGAAAAGCGCCACGCGAGCACAGGTCAGCGGCATTATTTTCGCTTCGTACATGAAACCAGCAGTTGGACGGAACCACCTCCACTACTTGAGCGACACGACTCGAAACAAATGTTTTTAATTTGTAGGGAGGCGTTTGCAACCACGCTAGTGCTACACTAGAGTCCGTCAAGGCGGTAATTTGAAATGTGATGTTTTGAATGTTTTGCTTAATAAATAGAACCAGTTTAGATAGCAACACAGCGGACATTAATTCGAGCCTCGGGGTTTAATCGGGGCAACCTTGCTTTTACTGATAAGCAAACGGGTCTTTACCTCATTGTTATGATTGACACTGCGTACATAAATTACAGAAGCATAACCACGGGTAGATGCGTCACAAAAGGCAATTAAATGCACATCACAAAATTTAGGTATAAGCATGTGTCGCTCAATTTTTAGTGATGAGAGACAAGACAATGAAGAGATAAACAAATACCACTTATCGCGCAAATCGGAAGGAAGTGCGTCATCCCAACCAAGACTCAATTTCCACAAGTCTTGAACTATGCATTTCGCTAGAAAGGTACATGGAGATAGGAATCCCACAGGATCAAAATTTTGCTATGTCAGCGGTGAAGCAAATTGGATACAGGCGAAATTTAAAAATTATTTTTAAAATATCATGATGTAGTTTGACCTATAAGCAAGTTATCATTTAATGACACCCCGTTGGATGTCGCCGCTGAGCCATCGAATACCACTCGCACGGGAGTAGTGGTACTAGAGCTTTTAAACACGCAGTGGTGTGGGATAATGTACCGACTTGGCTCTGTACCGGTATATTGTTGCATGTGCCCCATCAGCTCGTATTCGCGCTTAAATTGTATGTAGGGCTCACGAAACTCAGGTGAACGAACGAAACGTCGTTCTAGATGCTGTAACCGACGCACGGCGTGGTTGTAAGATTCGCCCAGAGGCATTCCATTAGGGTCCAGTAGGATAGGTGAAACGTACCTACCGGTCTCGTCCCTGTAGTGGCGCTCTGAATAAATCTCGTCAGCGAGTTTATCAAGTGGGCTGATAGGGCTGTCGCACGGCGACTCTTCTATTTCCCAAAATGCTTTAAGTTGTTGGTTGAGGGTGTCACTATCATTAATGTACGACATTAGATTGCAAGCCGTTGCAATATTAGCGATGTAGATTTTAGCGCCTGCTTGGTTTAGCACTAAACTCTGAGTTGGTTGATTTGATTGATTTTATATTAGAATGGTAACGGTTTGGTTATTGGTTTACGACCACTGGTTTAATGATACGCAATAATGGTTTTAAAAGTTATATTGAATACTAGTTAAAATAATGGTAAATGGTTAATCTAAGCTAAAGTAGCACTAAAATGGTTTGATATGAGTTACGCGATTGGTATCCGAACACGCACTAACTGACGCTAGTTGTGATACATGCATTTATGGAAATACACGCAGGCAATAGTGCTGAGCTGTTCGTTTGCAATTATTGCACCGAACATATTCCCGAGCACAAGATAAGATAAGAAGAGGGTAAAGTACTCATCAAATCATCTTAGTTTTATAATTATACAAGAAATAAACAAGAAGTGGTAAAAACTAAACAAGAAATGGTAAACAAAAGTAAATTAGATAATTATAAAATGGTGAACAATTTACTTAGTGTAAAATGGTTAACAAAGGTAAAAGTAAAATAAATTATATGTATAGTAAATTATGGTTGCCCTTAAAACACGAATTCTTTAAACTAATGAGTCTTCCACTGTAAGCACACGTTCTTTTCGCACTATAGGCAACGTAGCCCTTTCCTTTTTACCCGCACTACGCATAGCACTGGGCCATCGTCTTGCGAAATATGCACTTAAACTTATATGTTCACTCTCACTTTGCTGACGATCAGCGGTACTAGGCTGTCGCGGTTGCACTTCACTATGCACTCTGGTTGATGTGGTCGCCACAGACTCCTGTCTGTGGTGAGGCTGCGCCCGGCCGGCCGTAGAATGCGAGCAGCAACTCGCTCGTTTCCAGATCCAGACTGCTGCCGCGCATAGTACAACTCCCAGCAGTATGTAGGCGATGGTGTACTGGTGGATGTCATGAACTGATACGCCATCGACCTCTGCTTTGGTGGTTTTTAGCGTTTTAATCTGTTCTCCAAGAATGGATAGAGATCTATTCAGACTCATGTCCTCTGGTAATGCTGTTTCCGTTGGTATTGTAATGTTCACAATATGGTTTATCTGGTCTAGTTCTGGTACGAGCATATTTGGTGAAAAGTTTAACTGGTTGGTTTGCTGTTGTAAAGAGTATAATGCGAAATCTTTACTTTTAATAAAGCATTTCTGAGTCATGCTAATGACCCCAGCTCGGGTCAGCTGGCGTACGGTAACTTGATCGTCACATATGATTTTGATCGAATATGTGTCACAGCAAAAATATAAATATTGTGACGTAGTGTGTAATTCTACCCATTTGTTTTGGCACGCTGTCCTTTCTGTTTTGCACCTTTGGTTTATTGGGTTAGTTTCGCAAAAGTTTTCGTCATTTTCTAAATTTTGGATTGGTTTGAAGAGCTCACATATGAAAAATTCTCCGTGGTACAAACATGTGTCAAGTTCATGTATAGTTGGTACGAAATAAGCATCCTTTTTCAGGTTTACTGCGACGTATTCCGATATTGGCGTTATGGTTATCATACTGTAGTTGGTTTGTTGTGGGACTGGTATTATTCTATATAATTGAAAACTTTCTCTTGCTATGAGGGGGAATGTAATTTCAAAAATAATATATTTTTCGGTGACCCGAGCTTTTGTTCTCAGTAGCTTGTAGATGCGCTGAAGGTCTGTCTCAATATTTTCGATTGGCAGTGCTAAATCTTGAGGCATTTGCCCATAGATAATTTGTAGCTCTCGTTTGAGCTGCGCTGGTGTCAATAGATGCAGACTGATTTGGCCATGGTATATTTCCGATATTGTATCTATTAAAGTTTCCTGTATCCGTTTCAAGTTTTGCATCATATTAATGGTTGCTATAGAGACTAATGTGAAGTCCTGTTGTGCAGTCATCACATCGATTTCTTGTTGCAGCTTACTGTTAACGTTGTCTAAAGCATTTAACTGTTTATTTATGGTTTTGTGTTGCTTTGCTATTATGTCTTCAGTTCTTTGTAGTACATTGTGCTCTGCTTCAACGATAGATGTCAAGTTTTTCCATAACTGACCTTGGTGTTTTAGATTACGGTGCACAAGTTCAATGTCCTGTCGGTATTTTTCTGCGAAACTTTCGTCTAATACTCCGAACAATGAGTTTGCAATTGAGCCGACAGCGTTGATAAGGCCGCGTCGTATTCGTAAACGCTCGCCGTAATGCTGACTAAGCAACAGCTGGTTGTAGTATTGCAATTCGTTGTAATCGTGACGTATTTGTTGGAGTATCATATGACAGTGACTTGATTCTATAATTGGTTCGCATGTTCTTTCGAGGTAGCTTGTGAAATCCTTGATGGCTTTGTCTCCTTGCCAGTATGGAGACATGTCAAAATATGTGACTAGTTTCCACTTGTCCCGAATTAATTGTACTTTACCCACAGTGTCAAAGTACAACGTTTTGTTGATATCGAATTGCGTGATATTATATGTAGCTGTGGTTGGTAATATTATACCTAAGAACAATAACAGTGCTAGTGCAATGTTTACTATCTTGGGATAAGTACTGTACGTTCTGTTGTTTGGTTGCGGGCGATTACGTGGTTCCTTTTCAGATCTAGTACTTTGATGTAGTGGTTGTTCTTCTGGTATGTTTGGTTCCGTTTGATCTAAAGGAAGAACTGATAATTTAACTACGGGGCGCTTCATGTAGCCGTTTTTAGTTTTTAGAGTGACTACTCTGACAAGTTCATCTTTTCCTGGATGAACTTCTATCACACGACCCATTGGCCATTTTCCTGCGGGCAAGTTGTCGTCAAGTATCATTACTAAATCACCTACGTTGACATTCTTCTGGTGTTTCGTCCATTTGTTTCTGGTTGATAATTGAGTCAAGTACTCTGTTTTCCATCTCTTCCATAAATCTTCGAATAGTTTTGACACTAGATGCCACCTGGTTCTGGCGTCGTCTGCCGTGTCAATTATGGTTAAACCTGGTCGTGCTGTTAGGAAATGGGCTGGTGTGAGGCAATTTAGATCCTCCGGGTCTTCTGATAGCGCACAAAGTGGTCGTGAGTTCAGGCAAGCTTCCAGTTTTGATAACAGTGTGGTGTATTCTTCAAACGTAAGTTTTTGTTGTCCAATCACGCGTTTGAGGTGGTGTTTGAGGCTTCGCACGGCTCTTTCCCAAAGTCCTCCCGCATGAGGCCAAGAAGGTGCATTGAAATGCCATTCAATTTGTAGCTCTGTTATCTCTCTAAAGAATGAGTCATTGAAAAGTTTTTGTAGTTGGTCGTAATCTTCTTGCAGCATTCTGTTGGCTCCCACAAAATTGGTTCCATTGTCACTATAGATATGACGTGGAGCTCCGCGTCGTGCTGCCATTCTGTTTATTGCGGCTAAGAATGCTGAGCTGGTTAAATCTGAGACGAGTTCTAGATGCACAGCCTTCGTCACCATACATACAAAAATCGCTATGTAGCCTTTGTTAGTTTTTATCCCGCGCCCTTTGTTTGCTTTCACTTCCACAAAGCCTGTGTAGTCGACGCCACAATGATAGAAAGCGCTTTCAGGATTCACTCTTGATGATGGTAGATCACCCATGAGCTGATATTGTTGGATGGGCTCTTGCTTCTTGCATGTAACGCACTGACGTATGACTTTCTTTGTAGCCGAATATCCGCTGATTATCCAATAATTTTGTCGAATGTTTGACAAAGTAAGGCGCGCTCCACCGTGGTAGGTTAGCTCATGAGCGTATTGTATGATTAGCGTGGTAAGTCGATGGTTGTGTGGTAATATGATTGGGTGTTTCATCTCTGAACTTATTTGTGCATTTCTTAATCTGCCCCCTACTCGCAGAGTACCATCTTGGTCCATGATAGGGTGTAATTCTAAAAGTTTACTTTTCGAATGCACGTTTCCATTCTTAAGTAAGTGACTAATGTTACTGGAAAACTCCATATGTTGCACACCTTTAATAATCATCAGTTTTGCGCGACGGAGTTCCTGTAATGTGAGATAAGGTTGACGGCCTGCCTTTGCAGTAGGTATTCGCAGTATCCATGCAAAAACACGTACAATTTTTGCGAAGGAATTAAATTTGTTTAGTAAATGGTGGATAATGTTTGGTATGGTCATGGTTATTTTCTGGTGTTTTTCCGCAACTACTGCATTAGACCGTTTTATCTCTAAGCTGGTTTCATAGGTGGTTTGAGGTATGTCATGGTTTTGGAACGGTTGGATCCATGATGGCCCTTGCCACCACAGATCGTGGTTTTTTAATTGTTTGGTTCTCAACCCACGGCTGGCACAGTCAGCTGGATTTTCAGTGGTTTTGACATAACTCCATTTTTCCTTTGGTATTATTTTGGTGATAGCTTTAACACGATTTGAGACGAATGGTTTCCATCTTGCTGGATCTCCTTGAATCCATCCCAACACTGCTGTTGAATCACTCCAGCAATATATCTCCTGGTTATAAGACTCCAAGCAAGTCTGTACTTTTTGCATCAGCTGTGATAATAGTTGGGCACCCATTAACTCTAACCTTGGTATTGATACATCTTTACTAACAGGCACTAATCTTGCTTTTGCTGCAACCAAAGTTACCTCGTTTGCATTGTTTTGGTTGCTGACTTTGCAATATATAACTGCGGCATACGCCTTGTTCGACGCATCACAAAATCCGTGTAGTTGCAAGCTATGGTTTTCCTTTATTCCTAACCATCGTTTTACTTCTATGGTGTTGATGTATTTTAATTCTTCCCTTAAGCTTAGCCACTTGATCTTGATATCTTCTGGTAGCGCGTCATCCCAGTTAAGATTTGATGACCAGACACTTTGGAATAGCATTTTCATGGTGATAGTTAATGGTGTGAGCCAGCCTAATGGGTCGAATATTTTTGAGATGTCGGAGAGAAGCGACCTTTTGGTTGGTTTTGGTAGTGATAATGGCTCCAGTTTCGAGTCAAAGATGAATTTGTCCTGTTGCGGATTCCATCCTAGCCCCAATGTCTTCGTTGAGTCTGACTGTTTAAACTCGTAGATTTGCTGGTTCCACAAATCGTTTTCTAAATCAGCGAGTAATTTTGGTTCATTTGTGGCCCATTTTCGTAAATTGAACCCACCCTTGCTGAGTAGTTTTATTAGATCTGATTTAAGCAGTTTGGCTTGTTCCATAGTATTTGCCACAGTAGTCATCCATATAGAAGCACTCTTCTAATGCTTTTGCTGCATCGGGGAAATTTAGTTTTTCCTCGGCAGCTAGTTGTTTTAAGCACATCATAGCCAAAAAGGGTGCAGGCTTTGTGCCGTAAGTTATGGTTGTTAGTTGGTATGTTTGAATAGGTTGGTATGGTGAGTCTCTCTATAATATCTTCTGGTACGACTGATCTTCAGGATGTACCATTATCTGTCGATACATTTTTTCGATATCAGCAGTGTAAACGAACTGATATTGTCTCCATTTTAAAATCAGCTCCTGCAGATCTTGCTGTAGGTTGGGTCCTCGGTACATGACGTCATTCAAGCTATGTCCTGATGATGATCTAGCAGACGCGTTGAACACAACACTCAATTTTGTAGTGGTTGACTCAGCACGAGTGACGCAGTGGTGTGGTAGGTAGCACTCTGGTTTCGTACTTTTTGCTGACCGCATCATATGGTTTAGGTTTTGATACTCATTCATAAACTTGGTGTATCCTGTTTTCAATTCTGGATCTTTTTGTAACTTTCTCTCTAAGTTACGAAATTGTGCTAATGGTTTAGTAGACCCTAGCTGATCCTTAGTTTCTGGTTTGAATGGCAGTCGGACTTGGTATCTCCCATTTTCTAGCCTCTCTGTTGTTGACAGGAAATATTGCAGACATTCATGATCTTCGGTGGACATTTCAGTCTCCTGGTTGATGTCTTTAATTTCCCAAAATCTACGCAGATCGTCCGTCTTGTTAAGAACGACGTTACACCTGTAGCGTGGTGTCATTGTCCCACAAAGCAACCATCCTAATTGCGTTTGTTGGGCTATTGGCTGGTCCTCGCTACCGCCCCTCAAAAGGCCACCTAAAGCTATCTTGCAGTATACATCTGCTCCAAGCAGTAGGTCCACTGGTCGGCTGGTATTAAATTCTGGGTCTGCCAGATTAATGTTCTGTATGTGAGGCCAAGTTGGTTTTATAAATGATTTATTTGGCAAACTTTTGATAAGATTATTCATTATAAGGACCTCTCCTTCTAAGGCAAACTCACTATACAATGATTTAATTCGGATGTTCATGACTCCCTTGCAGCTGTTTTCTTTTTCTCCTATGCCGAATACGGTTCCTTTGCAAGAGTGTCTTCGTAGTTTCAAAACTTGCGCTGCCTTCTCACTTATTAAAGAAATCTGAGAACCCTGGTCAATCAAAGATCTCATGTTATGGTATGTGCCATTGTGTCCCGGGACTTCCACTAAAGCTGTAGCTAAGAGTGTCTCGGACACGTCATCCCAAGATACATGGGTTGAAGCTGCTGGTTGTTCATCGTTGGTGACGCATGATGTCGCAAGTGTATGCGCAGCCTTATGGTTTGGTTTTGCTGATGTGTTTGGCCTGTTTTTGGTTGAAATTGCGTCATGCAATAACGAATTATGTTTAGCGTTGCATTTGCGACATGTTTTATTAGATAAACAAGGTTTATTTAAATGGTTGTATAGGCAATTTGCGCAACAGTTTAGATGGTTGACAGTTTTTAGTTTTTGCTCATCCGACATTTGCAAAAATTGGGAACACATCCATAACCCGTGGTCAGCGTTACACAATGCGCAGGTGATTGACCGCGACACATGTAACGATTTCGTATGGTTTTTCATGTTGCTGGGATAATTTTTGTTCGATGACTGCTGTTTATTATATGAACTATAATATTTCTTCTGGTTTGCTTGCCAATTTTGGTTTTGTGGTTGGGTGTTGGTCTTTTGGCTATTTGATTCTTGTTTACGTCTTGATGCTTCTAAGGCGGTAAACTTGTTTTCCAAGAAATCTAGGAATTCTTGAAGGACTGGTAATGCCCTGGGATTCTTCACAGACTCAATGTATTCAGTGAATGACTCACTGTCAAGTTTCTGTGCTAATAATAGTACCAACAGCGGATCCCAGGTGGTGATATCTACTCCTAGGTTCTGTATTGCGTGGAGACATTCTTTGGTCACGTCATGCAATTTTTTAATCGCACCGATGGATTGTTGCTGCATGCTAGGGATGTTCAATAATATGTTGACGTGAGACGTGAAAATTAGTCTACTGTTGCCATATCTGTGGTTCAGTATTTCCCAGCATACCTCGTAATTCTCTGTGCTAATCTGAAGATGGTGGATCAGACGCTCAGCTTCTCCTGATACTTTACTCTTTAAGAACTGCATTTTTTGTGCGTTTGATAACGATGGATTTTTGTGAATGGTTTCCGTGAACAAGTCTTTAAACGACGTCCATTGGTGGTAGTTGCCTTGGAATGTTGGAATATCCATCTGTGGAGTTGATTTGTCGCGATGAGATACAGACCACATTTTTGAGTTTATGGTTTTCTTCAAATCGTTATACATTTTCTCGTATCTGTTGAACTCTTCTTGGTACCAGACATCCTCATCTCCGTTTTCACCTTCTATATCCCAGTGCAGGTTGTCTATAATAGCCCAACGACTTTGAAGAGACTTTAATGCATCGTCGAACTCCCATTTGTTCTGCAGTTGGTCGATTTCTATGGTAGCTACCGTTCTCATAAACGCCCTAAAGTGGATAGTCTGCTTTTTCATCATTCCTTCTAGCTTACTCTCTTCAAGCGTCTCCCTACGCTGCTGTTGCGGTGCCTGTGAATGAGCCGAATCTCCTGCTTGCTTCGATGTCCCCGCTGCTACCGGCGGCGGCGGCTGGTGAGGTTCTTGGTTTTTTGACAACAAGTTCTCCATGGTGTTGGTGATTAGCTGCTTGATTGACAGATATACTTCCTCCGCCTTATCAAAACAATTTTTAGTGAAATAAACATGGTTAAATTCAGCAAGTTCACAGCACGTCCTATGGTTACGTTGATATTCTCTCCAATAGTTTTCTAATATCTCCAACTTCCGCTTGCAGTAATCTATGGTTTTTCGTTCAGCCCCGTCTTTCTTGATATTAGTAAGAAGTTTAACCAAGGAGTCGTAAATCTCCGTTTAGCTGACTGCTAATTGCTCCATTCTTCTCACGGTCAATTAAATAGGTAAAACAAAATAAAATGTATAAAATGGTTTGGTCTGACCTTAGATTCTCCTTCCGCAGCTGCCCAATTTCTTCAATTTGATGTCACTGCCTACCTACTCTCCCTATCAACTGGTAAAAAATAAACACTGGTTGCAAGGTCCCAGCGCACAAACACTTCACTGTACTTCGCGAACCGAGTCCCTTAATTCTCGAAGGACCATGTAGATTTTAGCGCCTGCTTGGTTTAGCACTAAACTCTGAGTTGGTTGATTTGATTGATTTTATATTAGAATGGTAACGGTTTGGTTATTGGTTTACGACCACTGGTTTAATGATACGCAATAATGGTTTTAAAAGTTATATTGAATACTAGTTAAAATAATGGTAAATGGTTAATCTAAGCTAAAGTAGCACTAAAATGGTTTGATATGAGTTACGCGATTGGTATCCGAACACGCACTAACTGACGCTAGTTGTGATACATGCATTTATGGAAATGCACGCAGGCAATAGTGCTGAGCTGTTCGTTTGCAATTATTGCACCGAACAAGCGACATCATCAGAAGTACACGGTACTTCAATTTTGCCACACAATACGAACCCAAAAATACTGCTTAGCGCAGTGGGTAATGTGGGGACTAAAGTTATTTTGTTTCCATCATATATGTGAGGAAATATGTCACCTGCGAGTATTATGTCGACAGGTGACCTTTTATGGAAGTAGGGATCCGCTAACAAAAGGTTTTTATATTTTAGGGATATATCCTCAGAAATTTCTACCGTAGGTAAATCAGATGTAATTTTTTGTAGAATAATAGCATCGATTTTTAGAGTAGGTTTATCAGAATGCCGAGGCGATATAGTGCAAGAAGTCATGCCAAAGTTTCTTACAGAATTACCACCTAGACCCATAATATTGAACGGGCATTTTTGACGCGACAGCCCTAGCCGCTCCAAACAGTTTAAAGTTATGAAATTGGATTGAGCGCCAGAGTCGATAAGAACGCGGCAAGCGTGCGGGTTTCCGAATGAGTCACTGACATTTACTATGGCTGTACCTAGCAACACCAAATAGCCTTTGTTTATGTCGGATGAGTGGTAGTTAGCTGCATTCGCTGTGCAAGCATTTATCGACTCAGCGCTGCGCGAGCCGTGCCCGACAACCGCAGCGCTGAATTCAGAATCAATGTGCAGTAACGCATGATGACGTTGATTACATGTAAAGCATTTGTATTCACTTTTACAATCAGCAGTCGAATGATTTTGCTTGAGACAATTGTGACAAAGATTCAATTCATCAGCACGCTTGATTCTCTGCGCGGGAGACAATTCACGGGATTGCACACAGCGAAATGTGATTATAATGAATCATGTGATTATTGTCACAATGTACACAAGCAAATTTATTATCTCTCGACTGCGTTTGCGAAGCAAATGCCTTTCTACTGTTGTTATCATTCGATCTTTTATTTTGATTGCTAGGTGTAAAATTCTTATTTTGTGTGGTATTTGAACCAGAATAAGCCCGCGAATGCTCCAATATTTTTATTTGATTATGCACATGAGACATCAGCTGATCATAGGTAGGTATAGTACCTTGATCCAGACCCTGTTCAAATGTTTTCTTGTGCTCGGATCTAAACCCCTCAAAGCTATATGGCATAACACATAACTAGACAAGTTCTCAATATTTAGAGCATTAATGGCTCTGTACGAATGATCAAATGTTTCTATGAAATTATTTAAATTTGTAGGAGATTCATTTTTTAGCGCGGGAAAATTGAGCATTTTGTCTAAGTATTTACCTACAAGCAACCTATTATCCTGATATTTGTCTAACAAGGATTGCCAGACTACTTCGTAGTTACTAGCAGTTATAGGTACACTTTTAACAATACTAAGCGCAGAACCTTTTGTGCTTGATAACAGGTAGTGAAATTTATCTATGTTTGATATACCCGTCTGATTGTGCACCAATGAGCAAAATGTTTCATAAAACGTAGTGAAACTCTCAATATCTCCATCAAACATGAACAATTCCAGCTTGGGCAAACGTGGGCGAATTTCTACGTTAGTATTTTTACTCGTTGGACAGGACACGTCTGCCATTTTGTATTGCTCCGCACACAATTTTACATGAAAGAATAAATCATCAAAGCCCTTTAAGTCGTTTTCAGAGAATTGCGCTTCAGGATTCATGATTAGTTGCATTTGATAAACATCATAGCATACGGCTTCAAATGATTCCCGCAATGATTGTACCTCTGACGCACGCAAAAGATTTTTGATTCCGTCATACTCGAGGGCAAAACGCCACAGGCATGGTGCAGGGGTGTGGTGGTACTCTTCTTCAAGAAGGGCGACAATGCCCGGCTGAAGAACTATAGGCCCATCTCACTTCTTAGCCATGTCTACAAGTTGTTTTCAAGAGTCATCACGAATCGTCTCGCGCGCAGGTTTGACGATTTCCAGCCCCCCGAACAAGCCGGATTCCGAAAAGGCTTTAGCACCGTAGACCACATACATACGCTGCGGCAGGTTATACAGAAGACCGAAGAGTATAACCTGCCTCTATGTTTAGCGTTTGTGGACTACGAGAAAGCCTTCGATTCGATCGAATATCCTCAAGATATTCGCTGAAGGTCATACAGGTCTACGCCCCAACCTCGGCACACCCCGACGATGAGGTAGATACCATGTATGAGGATATCTCCAGAGCCATGCATGGTTTCAAAACTCACTTCACCGTTGTCATGGGGGACTTCAACGCGAAACTGGGCAAACGAGACGAGGATGAGCTGCAAGTGGGGCAATTTGGAGTTGGACAACGGAACCACCGGGGTCACCTACTGGCCAGTTTTATGGAGAAGGAGGGCCTCTATATGATGAACTCCTTCTTCAAAAAGCGTGAACACAGGAAGTGGACCTGGCAGAGCCCCGATGGTGCAACAAAAAATGAGATCGACTTCATCATGTCAACCAAGAAGCAAATGTTCAATGATGTCTCTGTGATCAATTCGGTAAAAACCGGGAGCGATCACCGCATGGTAAGAGGCACATTGAACATTAATATTAAGCTTGAAAGGTCTCGACTGATGAAGTCCACGCTCCGGCCAGCGCAGATCCAGGTCCAAAACCCCGAGAGTTTTCAGCTCGAACTCCAGAATCGTTTCGAATGCCTAGGGAGCTCCGTGGATGAATATAGCAACGGGTTCGTGGAAGCTGTCCATACGGTCGGGTCTAAGTTTTTCAAGACCCGTCGTACAGATAGAAACAAAAAGCTCTCTGATCATACCTTCAAGCTTATGAAGGAGAGGCGTGAGATGATCCTACAGTCTTCAGATGAGGCGTGCAAATACCGGCAGCTCAATAGACAGATCTCTAAATCCTTGAAAAGAGACCTCCGCCGATTTAATACCGAGCGTATTAAAGACGCGATCGAGCGAAATAAAGGCTCCAAGGTGTTTGCAAGGGATCTAGCTATTGGGCAGAGCCAACTCACGAAACTGAAGACCGACGATGGCAGGATCGTATCCGCCAAACCGGAGCTTCTCAGGGAGATCGAGACATTCTATGGGCAGTTGTACACATCGATCAGCAAGCCCGTTGCGAGTCTAGCAAACGACTCAAGAGCTAGATTGACCCGGCACTATACCGAAGATATCCCGGACGTCAGCCTGTACGAGATTAGGATGGCTCTGAAACAGCTCAAAAACAACAAGGCGCCTGGTGATGACGGAATTACGGCCGAACTCCTGAAGGCGGGTGGCAAACCGGTCCTTAGGGCCCTTCAGAAGCTTTTTGATTCCGTCATACTCGAGGGCAAAACGCCACAGGCATGGTGCAGGGGTGTGGTGGTACTCTTCTTCAAGAAGGGCGACAATGCCCGGCTGAAGAACTATAGGCCCATCTCACTTCTTAGCCATGTCTACAAGTTGTTTTCAAGAGTCATCACGAATCGTCTCGCGCGCAGGTTTGACGATTTCCAGCCCCCCGAACATGCCGGATTCCGAAAAGGCTTTAGCACCGTAGACCACATACATACGCTGCGGCAGGTTATACAGAAGACCGAAGAGTATAACCTGCCTCTCTGTTTAGCGTTTGTGGACTACGAGAAAGCCTTCGATTCGATCGAGACTTGGGCTGTACTGCAGTCTCTCCAACGGTGCCAGATCGACTACCGGTACATTGAGGTGCTGAAGTGTTTGTATAAAAACGCCACCATGTCAGTCCGTCTTCAGGATCAGACCTCGAAACCAATCCTTCTCCGGCGCGGCGTGAGACAGGGAGACGTCATTTCTCCGAAACTGTTCACTGCTGCTCTGGAGGATGTCTTCAAGGTTCTGGACTGGAGCGGGCTGGGCATCAACGTTAATGGCGAGTACATTACTCACCTTCGGTTTGCCGACGACATAGTGGTCATGGCTAAGACCATGGAGAGCCTCAGTAAAATGCTCGATGACCTCAGTTGAGCTTCCGAAAGAGTGGGTCTTAAAATGAACATGGACAAAACCAAGATCATGGTGAATGCCCATGTAACACCCACTCCTATCAAGGTCGGAGACTCTACACTCGAAGTTGTAGACCATTATGTCTACCTGGGACAAACGGTCCAGTTGGGTAGGTCCAATTTCGAGAAAGAGATCAACCGTCGAATCCGACTCGGCTGGGCGGCGTTCGGGCAGTTGCGTGGTATCTTCTCGTCCAATTTACCGCAGTGTCTCAAGACAAAAGTCTGTGACCAGTGTGTGTTGCCAGTGATCACCTATGGAACCGAGACGTGGTCGCTCACAATGGGCCTTATCAGAAAGCTCAAGGTCACCCAAAGGGCAATGGAGAGGGCTATGCTCGGAATTTCCTTGCGTGATCACGTCAGAAATGATGATATCCGCAGGAGAACCAGAGTTACCGACATAGCCCGAAGAATTGCCAAACTTAAGTGGCAGTGGGCAGGGCACATTGCTCGCAGAACGGATGGCCGATGGGGCCGAAAAGTTCTGGAATGGCGACCGCGAACCGGAAGACGATACGCTGGAAGGCCTCCCACTAGGTGGACTGATGACCTGGTTAAGGTTGCGGGAAGGCGCTGGATGCGAGACGCACGGGATCGGTCAATGTGGCGACGCCTGGGGGAGGCCTATGTCCAGCAGTGGACGTCTTTCGGCTGAAATGATGATGATGATGATGAAAACTCCTTGCTACTAAACTTTTTTAAATTGACTTATAAATTTAAAACTCAACTGCAAAACTAATCAATCATTTATTTCGGACCATGATACATAATTTGTTAGTAATACACTTATGACTATGTTAGTAAATTTACATAATTTAATAATGTCATTCTTATAAAAATAATAATCCATACACACAATAAAATTAATAAATAAGAAATAAATTAACAAATAATTCAATTAGTTCAAATACCGATTTCCTGTTGCACTGGAGCCGCCGCTGTGCAAGCGGGTCCAGTACCCCAGGAAAGGGCAGTCCGGTTTACCCGCAATAACCTTCAGGACACTGTTTACGCTCCCCCGCATTCTGTACATCAGGGATGCTGTCCTCTTCCGCATTATCGCCTGAAAACTATCAGTATTCGCTTCTGCGAACATCCCTGATGCACTACAGAAACGTGGGAGCCCCAACAGTATCCTGAAAGCGTTATTATACTGGACCCGGAGAACGTTGTAAGCCCTCGGCGTATGTCTAGCCCACAGGCTGCACGTGTAGAAGGTCTGGCAATACGCCTTAAAAAGTGTAATCTTTACTTCCCTCGTACATCGCGCAAACCTGCGGGCCAGCATATTGCATCGGACTGACATCGCCCTCCGTTCCCTCTCGATGTCATCGTCTTCGTGCAAATCCTCGTTTAGGATGTGACCTAGGTACTTAAATTTTGCCACCCTCTTTAGTGGTACACCATAAAGGCACACCGGAGGAACCGCTCTAGGCTTCTTGGTACCCACCCGGAACACCATAACTTCACTCTTCCCCACATTATACAGGAGGCCATGTGATTCGGCGTATCCTTCACACACCTCAAGTAACCGTCTGAGTCCGTCAATTGAAGGGCTCAGCAGTACCATCTCATCGGCGTAACTTATGCTATTTATCATCTGACCATCAATGGAGCATCCGACACCTGTACCGCTGAGCCCTTCAATCAACTGATCGACGTATAGGCTGAAGAGCGCCGGGGAGGCCAAACCTCCCTGTCTGACCCCACACTCCAGACAATAGGTTCCGGAAAATACACCCGACCACCTGACCTGGTTAATTTGGTTGTCATACCAGTATTGCAGTAGGTCAAGTAGCTCATCAGCTAGACCCCGTTCGCGTAACTTTAACCACAGGATGTCATAATTAACCAGGTCAAATGCCTTGGATAGATCCAAGAAGGCAGCGTACACCGGCGTGTTTCTGTCAGTGTAGTACCTGACGGTGTGCTTGACCGCCAGAATAGCAGTCTCCGTGGAAAGCCCAGCCCTGAAACCAAACTGGGCATCCTGCAGACTGAGCTGTTCAGTTACTCTCCGCTCAAGCACACCGTCCAGAACCTTTGCAGTTATAGTCGCCAGGGATATTGGCCTGTAGTTATGTCTGTCTGAGACATCCCCAGCTCTATTCATGACTATGGGGACAACTATTGTCCTCATCAGGTCAGTGGGAAGATAGGAGTGCCTGACACTGAAGTTATATAATATTGACAAGACCCTAGGAAGATGCGGACCAGCATACTGAAAATGTTCTATGCTAAGGCCATCGTGACCCGGTGACTTGCCCCTGGTCATAGACTTTATAATTTTGCTGATTTCCTTTGAAGAAATGCTAGTTGGTACCTCAGAGACTTGTTGTACGGTGTACGTACATGGGTTTTAAAATAATTATATGCATTACAATAAGTTAGCCAGTAGGCTCGCATATTTGCACTTTGGACGCAACCTACATTTGGCGTGAGTTCAAGCAAGCTTCTATCTGACATAGCACAGTGGTAAATTCTTCGTATGTCAGACGTTGGTCTCCAATGACCCGTTTGAGATGATATTTCATGCTCTTTACAGCGGCTTCCCACAGTCCGCCTGCGCTTGGCTTGAAGTGCCATTGAACCCCCATTTCTGATATTTTTCCCAAGAAGAAGTTGTCAATGCTTTCTACAATGCATTTGTATTGTTGCAGTAGGATCCGATTTGCACCTACGAAATTCGTGCCGTTGTCGCTGTACATGTCCCGTGGCGTACCTCGACGTGCGCAGAAGCGCTTGAAAGCCGATAGGAATGCTGTACTGGATAGTTCTGATACCAGTTCTAGATGAATGGCTTTTGTTGCTAGGCAAACAAATACTGCAACGTACGCCAGTAATGTTCTAACGCCTCGGCCTTTACTTGCCTTGATTTCAATGTGTCCAGTAAAATCGACACCTGTATGTGTAAATGGGCGAGATACTGTCACTCTCGGCTCTGGTAGATCGGCCATAATCTGGTTTGTTTGTTTAGCATTAAATCGGCGACATGTTACACATTTGTGTAAGATCTTTTTGACGGCGCGATGTCCTCCTACGATCCATACTCTTTGTCGTAAATGTGTCAGGGTTTACTTAGGACCTCCATGTAATGTTCTTCTGTGAGCTTGCCAAATTAATAACTCTGTCAGTTTATTGTCATGTGGTAGTAGAATTGGATGTTTACTGTCTTCAGGTAAGTTTGAGTTACGTAACCTTCCACCTACTCGCAGAATGTCATGTTTGTCAAGGAATGGGTTTAAACTCAAAAGGTTACTTTTTGTGCTCAAACCTCTGTTTTCCTTCAATCTCATAATCTCGCCATTGAAGGCGTGCAATTGAATATGTTTCATTATTAGGTTTTCAACGCTTTGTAGTTCTGTAGATGTCAAATAAGTAGTAGTACGATGAGTGTGGGTGTTCAAACAGCTGTTTATGAAACGTTTCATCCAGGCAATGACCCTTGTAATACGAGTCAAATCGCTGTGTCTGTCTAATAACTCAATTACTATTGAAGACGGTTCACATTTCACAACACACGTTTGCATTTGTTTTTGTTTTGATTCGCATGTTGTTGGTGTAATTGCAATTTTATCAAAAGTATCTTCACTGTTATTTTCTGCATTTAAGTTTAAGTTTGACATTTACATCTGCATTGACATTACTTATGTTAGGGAAGCACCCTACACTTGTCTTTTGGGGTCACGATCCCTCGCCTTCGATGGAAGTCGCGAGGCTACCCGAAAGTGCCTCACGAACATGTCCGCAACCTCCCCCGCGCCCGTCTTGCCATCAACGCTCACCGGAACAACAAGTTTCGGGCTCAAACGCTGGGTGGATTTCCAAAACTTCTGGAATCGCTTGCTTTGATGTTCCGCAGCCAAAATGTTCATCCTAACCTGTTCTTCATTCTCCTGACAGAACTACAAAGCTCGTTTAAAAGCCTTTCGCGCTTCCCTCATTTCTACGAAAAGCTGCCCAGAATGAGGTTTTCCACTCCAAACCCAGTTAAGAAAGGCCCTCCTTGCACTCCCGTGAGCGTCCCTGACATACCTGTTCCACCCAACGACTGTACGCCGACCTCCTCTATTTCCCACTAAGCCAGAACTGCCTTCTGCCGCTTGCCGAAGCGCAGTTACAATATTGTTGTACATGCAGTCAATAACTATTCTATGGTCCTTGTTTTGGCAAAAACTATCACAACAATCACACAATTCATCTGGAATGTTTGAGATTTTCTATACATAGCCTATAATAACAATCTATTTGGGCTGCATTTCTTTCACCCCATATAGCTTTATCACAGTTATTACGTGGTATTACAGAAGCATCCGACGGCCCGGCCAGGCCCAGGTTAACATGAATGACAAGCGGAAAGTGATCATACCAGTACACATCATGATAAACTTCAACCTTCTCAAGTGATTTCCAGCCCGCTTCAGAAACCAAGCAATGGTCAAGCCAACGTCTACTTCCCCAAGCATCACACACAAAAGTATAAGAATCGGAGTCTATGTCTAGTTTAATATAGTCCGCACAACGCCAACCCTGTTCATTACAGAAACTTAACATTTCTCGACTAAATAGACCGCCTGGGTGGGAGTTAAAATCACCGAATATATAAACGTTCTCCACATTCTTGCTCTCAATAACAGCCGCTAGCTCGCTTAAACACTCACAGAACTCGCTTAAGTTATTTATTGAGTCAGTAGGCATGTACACACTAAACAATAACAAAGTGTGACCGGCGCATGTCACTTTTATAGCTGCGACGCGGTCACTCACACAAGGTACAACAGAAACAGACGTAAATACAGACTTTCTCCACAAAAGAGCTACACCCCCATACGGTCTTCCCCTCAAAACTCCCGATGACGTATCCACCGCAGATTTGCCAAAATATCCAAAATTTACATCTAGGCTACCCAGGGTTGACACCTCATGAGGCAGCAACCAGGTTTCCTGCAGCGCAATGACATCCATAGACTTACATAGACCTTGTACACACACGATTGACCTCTTCAACGACTTACAGTTGTAACTTACAAACTTAGTAAGAAAATCATTATTTTTATTTTTGTCCATTGTTTGTGTCCTAGTCATTAACGATTTTTATTTTTACAAGTACCGTCACTCGGCTGCAAGTCACCCTGCCGCCGCTCGCTCATGCTTCTATAATTAACAAGCCTACGAAAAGATACACCATCGGGCCACAGGCTTTCATTCATAAATACATTCAGCTCCCTCTTAGGTATCAAAAACTTATATGCCGCATATCCCTTATTCTTTTTCATCTCTATTTTATGCAATAAAACGTCCACATTGGTTTTGTTTTTAATGTAGGTAACAATATCTTCCATCTTGGTGTCTTTGTTTACATTATAGATATAAAAAGTCACATTAATATCCTCATAATAATATTTATTAGTCTATTGTTTTAGTAATTATTTATGTATTTTATTAGTTAGATTGTTTATTAATATCTGATTTTAATTATTGTTCATTTTATTTTATTATTGTACTCCTACCACTGTTGTGTCCTTTTTAACCCAAAGGTTGACTGGTAGAGAATGCCTTGCTGCATTAAGTCCGCCTATGTATCACCATTGTACATGAAGTTTAAATAAATAATAATGATCGAGCTCGTAAACAAAAGTCACGACCGCGTAACAGAAAGATGCCTATGCGAAAGATTTAATAATTTTCGAATCATAATAATAGCATCTGAAAGTACGCCATGTTTAACAACTGTATTGAAAAATAACTTTTTAATTTTTATAGCACACTTTTACTTTTTAATTTACTGGCGCGTATGGGCTCATTGACTTAATGTGGAAAAGTAGTGACATTGTCTATGAATGCTCGCGCTGCGCAGTCATGCGCAATGAGAATCTAAATTGCCCGCCATACCACATATTTTTTTCCGTTTACATTTTTGTTTTATTTCAACTGTATGAAGAAGTGTAAGTGAAGATAAAGCAGTGTATGCAACGACATATAATTAGGTATTAAAACACTATGATACGACCATTGCATAAACTACTATTATATAGTATATAACTCACTTTCAGACGCTCGAATTTAAGTTTACTAAAATTTGCTTATAGTTCTTTCACAGAACTAAAATCAATTAGCCATGATCCTTTGGGACAGAAAGTTAAGCTCCTCCACACACGGTGACCTATCGTAAGCGTATCGTAATACGCGCGTAGTGCGAGGATAATACGAGCACGTACATGTTCAAACAAGTCCACATACGAAGCGGTGCTGCATCGAATCGTATGAGATTTTACTATCATTAGTCGTAACGTACTGGCTTAAAAAAAAACAAGCGTAAAACATACTTTTTATGGTAAATAATAGCATTTTAAATATTTTCGATATGACTGAAATGTGATTGAATTCGTGAAACTGGTTGAAGCATTCTCTTGTCTATATAATCATTCATTAAGGGCGCGGCGAACAAAGCTCGCAAATGCAATTCGAGCTGAGTGAAAAATTCATTCGGAGTATTGCTATCTCGGTTTGCACGCACACGCGGCGCGCCGTGGGTAGCCGTGTGTGTGTGTGTGTGAGTGTGAGCAGATAGATATCGCTACCTAATCATCCTATCGACTCGAAAACCGGCCGACGCGAACGGCGCCCGCGTTCTTTTTAACCGACTTCCCAAAAAGGAGGAGGTTCTATGTTCAACATTATGTTTGTTTTTTTTTTTTTTGTGTAACTTCACCGATATCTCCGTCAATTGTGGACCGATTTTGAAAATTCTTTTTTTGTCTGAAAGAGTTTGTTTCGAAATTGGTCCCATTTTTATTTGGTGAAGATCTGATGAGGAACTTCGGAGATATACAACAGAACTCTTCAATAAATATTGGTAAATCTCTCGGGATTGCTGCAATCGCATATATGTTTATTGTTTATACCATTTCATAACATAATATCACGCCAGTACGCTCTTAAGGGGTACGCAGATCTCTCATTACACCGGTTATGTTCAAGTTTCATGAAATCTATTTTGGCGTTAAAGTTACCTTATTATGTCTATTAGGTAGGTATAACTAAAAAAAACGGCAAAAAAAATCAGGTTTATTGTATGGGAGCCCCACTTAAATATTGATTTTACTATGTTTTTAGTATTTGTTGTTATAGCGGCACCAGAAATACATAATCTATGAAAATTTCAACGGTCTAGCTATCACGGTTCATGAGATACAGCCTGGTGACAGACAGACAGACAGACAGACGGACCGCGGAGTCTTAGTAATAAGGTCCCGTTTTTACCCTTTGGGTACAGAACCCAAAAAAAACAAGGATTTTGAATAAACATTTGTTTTGTTATGCTGTTTAAAAAATATAAATTTAAACTTGATAAAGTCGTGTAGGGTGACCATAAGTATATTATCGACTGAACGAAAAACAAAAAATACAATAATGGTAATCAGAAAACATAGTATCAAAGAAACACTGAATAAAAGTAAGAAAATAAGCGTGTTTACGCTTATTTTCTTACTTTTATTCAGTGTTTCTTTCTGAAAATTGATAGCAAAAGGCGTTTTTTACATGATCGTCGTGGCTCTGTAAATATTTTGCAGTTTATTATGTAGTCGATTAGCTAGCCAGTTATAAAAGTTTATTGGAACACCCCAGGGTAAGGGTCACTGAAGTCCAGATAAAAATCCCAGAATAATTAAATAAACTAGAACGAATTTGTCTTTTTAGTTTTAGTTTTTTGTCAAATGAATTTTACAAAAAAGTCTAGCAAAAACTGGACCGAGGGCATAAAGCCGCACTTGTACAGGCAAGTCCAATCGCATGGTCACCCTACCCTGTGTGAGCCCAACTGGCCGAACTAACGTCACAGTAAGTAAAGAGGAGCAATGTAGGTAAGTCTTAGCGGTGTCCTTGAGATAATTACCTACGCCCGCTTTGTCTCATGACATGAATAAACAAACGAAAAAAACAAAGCTTCGTAAGTTGATGAATAGGTAGGTAGGTAGGTAAATACTAATTTATACAAAACTAGTTGTCCCCCGCGGCTTCGCTTCCGTCATCTGGCTACCTAACCTAATCTACCTACCTATCTAGCTACCTACTCTACACTACATACATGATTGTACGCAACGCACGCAACGGAAGCTCTCAAAAAGAAATATTTTTGGCGGTTTTTGCAATAAACAACATTTATGCTCCGCTCCTACTGGTTGTAGCGTGATGTCTCTTTAGCTTAAAGCCTTCCTCAATAAATGGATACAAAAATAATTTCCTGTGAGAAACATCCCAACGTTCAGAGACCATGTCGGTAACCAAGTTCGTAAGAAAGTAGATTACTCAATACCAAAGTTCAAATCACAAGGCAAATCTAAATCCAAGTTCATAGCAATAGTGTCAAAAATATTAAAATAAGTACAATTTAGAAAATAAATAAACACGCACGTAAAACATAGTAAAGTAATATTCTAATACTGACAACAAACAATCGACAGAACAATAGTTTAACAAGCAGTGAAACACCCGAATCACACCCGAAGTGCCCCGAACAAACCCCGTACGAGCGATACACAAACACAACCGTGAGCAGCGCGACCACGCACACATTGACATTTGCTTGACGCGACAGCAATACTAGCTATTGAAAATGTGTGATTAATTTGATGTGTTCCGTAATACCAAAAATTATGAATGAAAACCTAATGTTTTTAAAAAAAAAAACGGTTATTTGTACTTTGATAATATGAGCTATGTTCCTACTACGACATTATTATATATATTGTTTTTTATAATACAGAAATATCAAACAGAAAACATGTCATTTACGCTGTAAAAATATACAAAATGGAATTCACTAAAACTTCATTTTAGGTAAGAATTTAGAAAAAAAGAAGACGTAGGAACCTAGATAAATACTGTCTCAATCCGAATATCATCATAATATGGTGGAGATATGCTAAAATTACAAATAATTTTGGTATTACGTTTGTATGGACAATTCATGGTTCGCCGCGCTCTTAAGTGAATATTCAAGGAAAGATGCAACAGATAAAGCTTGGTCAGAAATATCGTTAAAAATGAACGCAGGAGATAGATAATGCAACATAATATTTTAATTTTAATAGAAAAACTCTGAGAGAGACTCTGCCACGAAAGAGAATTATTAGGTTTTAAAAAGTAAGATCATCAATATATCCATCGAAAACATCTGGTTGCCGCCGGCCAGTGACGCCATGATTTCAACTAACTAATAAGATTTCGCTTACAAAACGATACGTTTACGCGACGATTCGTTGTAGAACTCTGCAGGTACTCGTTGCGTCACGACGATACGCTTACGAGACAACTACGCTTACGATCCGTGTGCGGAGGGGCTTAAGTCGACTTTTATTACCCAATGCCGCTACCTCACTTCGTACGGCACAGACAAAACCACAATTCAGTCATTTTATTAATAGTCAACCCGTTTATGTAAACAAGAAAGAGAAAAAGATTCAACTGGAAACGGTTTTTCGTAGAACTTTACAAAATTAAATTTCTTCATTGCTATAAAGGGATTCGTCCTGTATAACTTCATAAATCTCTCTCATAATTATAATGTAACGTTTCATACGAATATGAATATTAACTATATAGGAATAAGGTTCATATCTATTTGAACGCTTACTGTACCTAGCTTGAGTATTCTTTATCGATCTCAGCCTGACTTAACTTTACCTCTCTCGATATTAAGACAGTATTTTCTTCATAGACTAATCCTCCAGCTGTGGGCGTGGGCGTGGCGCGGCGAAGAAGAGAGTGCTCGCGAGCAGCCCGACGAGGCGGACTACGAGACGCAGCGCATGCTCAGCGAGCTCACCGCGCTGCACAGCACGCGGTACTACTTCGCGCTCATCAAGATCATGCCCAGCCAGGTCAGTAGTGTGTGACGAGGCGGACTACGAGACGCAGCGCATGCTCAGCGAGCTCACCGCGCTGCACAGCACGCGGTACTACTTCGCGCTCATCAAGATCATGCCCAGCCAGGTCAGTAGTGTGTGACGAGGCGGACTACGAGACGCAGCGCATGCTCAGCGAGCTCACCGCGCTGCACAGCACGCGGTACTACTTCGCGCTCATCAAGATCATGCCCAGCCAGGTCAGTAGTGTGTGACGAGGCGGACTACGAGACGCAGCGCATGCTCAGCGAGCTCACCGCGCTGCACAGCACGCGGTACTACTTCGCGCTCATCAAGATCATGCCCAGCCAGGTCAGTAGTGTGTGACGAGGCGGACTACGAGACGCAGCGCATGCTCAGCGAGCTCACCGCGCTGCACAGCACGCGGTACTACTTCGCGCTCATCAAGATCATGCCCAGCCAGGTCAGTAGTGTGTGACGAGGCGGACTACGAGACGCAGCGCATGCTCAGCGAGCTCACCGCGCTGCACAGCACGCGGTACTACTTCGCGCTCATCAAGATCATGCCCAGCCAGGTCAGTAGTGTGTGACGAGGCGGACTACGAGACGCAGCGCATGCTCAGCGAGCTCACCGCGCTGCACAGCACGCGGTACTACTTCGCGCTCATCAAGATCATGCCCAGCCAGGTCAGTAGTGTGTGACGAGGCGGACTACGAGACGCAGCGCATGCTCAGCGAGCTCACCGCGCTGCACAGCACGCGGTACTACTTCGCGCTCATCAAGATCATGCCCAGCCAGGTCAGTAGTGTGTGACGAGGTGGACTACGAGACGCAGCGCATGCTCAGCGAGCTCACCGCGCTGCACAGCACGCGGTACTACTTCGCGCTCATCAAGATCATGCCCAGCCAGGTCAGTAGTGTGTGACGAGGCGGACTACGAGACGCAGCGCATGCTCAGCGAGCTCACCGCGCTGCACAGCACGCGGTACTACTTCGCGCTCATCAAGATCATGCCCAGCCAGGTCAGTAGTGTGTGACGAGGCGGACTACGAGACGCAGCGCATGCTCAGCGAGCTCACCGCGCTGCACAGCACGCGGTACTACTTCGCGCTCATCAAGATCATGCCCAGCCAGGTCAGTAGTGTGTGACGAGGCGGACTACGAGACGCAGCGCATGCTCAGCGAGCTCACCGCGCTGCACAGCACGCGGTACTACTTCGCGCTCATCAAGATCATGCCCAGCCAGGTCAGTAGTGTGTGACGAGGCGGACTACGAGACGCAGCGCATGCTCAGCGAGCTCACCGCGCTGCACAGCACGCGGTACTACTTCGCGCTCATCAAGATCATGCCCAGCCAGGTCAGTAGTGTGTGACGAGGCGGACTACGAGACGCAGCGCATGCTCAGCGAGCTCACCGCGCTGCACAGCACGCGGTACTACTTCGCGCTCATCAAGATCATGCCCAGCCAGGTCAGTAGTGTGTGACGAGGCGGACTACGAGACGCAGCGCATGCTCAGCGAGCTCACCGCGCTGCACAGCACGCGGTACTACTTCGCGCTCATCAAGATCATGCCCAGCCAGGTCAGTAGTGTGTGACGAGGCGGACTACGAGACGCAGCGCATGCTCAGCGAGCTCACCGCGCTGCACAGCACGCGGTACTACTTCGCGCTCATCAAGATCATGCCCAGCCAGGTCAGTGGCATCTCCCGTCACTGAAATAACTCCATAGCAGAAATGTCCTTAGCTTATCTGTCGCTGGCGACAGTTCGCGTCTGGCGTTGGAATAATTTATTCGCAGACAAAAATTGAAGCGAAACAACGCGTCAGGATAAAAAATGACATAACATATTGACCCCTATCTCCACCACGTAATGCACACATTCCAATCAATACAAACAGAGGCGCGAATTTACACTTTTTATATGGAATTTGACGCGTCGCTTCTAGTTCAACTCGACTTTACGTTGTGGAATTAGCTTTGTCCCTGAAGCGACCTATTTTCGATACAATCATCATCTGCGTGGTGTCAATGTCATTTATACCTGGTGGAAAATAACCTAGTGCCTACGATTTGTGTATTTTAATTTAAAAAATTTTGTAAAACAATTAATTTATAAATTGCAGTTAAATAAATGATTTTTGTGAGTATTAAAGTGTAACAATTGGATACAATTATACACTTTAGTAATTACAAAAATATTTGTTTTTTTTTCATCGCGCTCAGCTATTGGCGTCCAACAAGGTCAGATTCGACGTGTCTATGTATGCTATGATTTTGAAAAGTATTGTTATTACACGTGTTACGGACAACATGTTGCGTAATTATCAGCTAGTTTCAATTAGGTACCTACCTACTAAAATTGGTCCCTTTATCCAAGTAGGTATACCCCTGTATAATTTCGATACACATCAGTATTTTATAGGAAGCTACCGCTAGTGTGTTCCACCACCTGTTGTAAAACCTGTTCTATTTAAGCGGGCTACTCACACACCTGCCACATGAGCAATCTAGGCTGTAAAAGTTGGAATGACCCTTAATTGTGATGTGTATAGGCATGCAGGGGCAATTTCCTAGATCAGCTTTGCGGCAGGGCAGCAAGGGCGCGAGACCATCTTTGGTCCCTAGATCGTCCCTGCCGCCCTGCTACGTGGCCGCGTGTGTAGCGCGATTGGTTATATTATTTTTTAGCTTAACTCACTTCTTTTCTGTAGCTACTTCTTCACCCAGTATCCCTTTTTCCTTTTGTTTGCGGTAGCACCATAGAAAGAGCCAGGGCTATACCGATCTTTTGATTTTTAACCGAATTGCCAAAAAGGAGAAGGTTCTATGTTCGACTTTGTTTTTATGTATGTTCACCGATATCTCCGTCAATTGTGGACCGATTTTGAAAATGTTTTTTTTTGTTTGAAATGGTAAGTTCCCAAATTGGTCCTATTCAAATTTTATGAAGATCTGATGAAGAACTTCGGAGATATACAGCAGAACTCAATTCCGATATTGCCACGACCGCCGTGCGCCCTAGATTACCCCTGGAACAGGTGTGTGAGTAGGCCGCTTTAGACCTTGTTTTTGGGTCCGATACCGCGCTTATCGATAAATTTGATCTGCTACGATGAAATGCATCGCTACAGCGCTTCATCTATCCTTATGTCTCCAGATCCGCCTGTCGATGTGCACGGCGAACAAGCTGGAAGGCTCGCTGAGCGCGCTGAAGCGGCGGCTGGGGCTAACGTTCATCAAGTTCGAAGACGCGGCAGTCGAGCTCGAGCCGTTCGTGAGGGCGCACGTGTTCGACACTGCCTCGTATCTTGGAAGACAGATGTTAGCGCACTTCAAGGATGTAAGTACATGATTTTTTGTTTGTTTGACATGATTTTATTATTGAGATTCGTGCGGTTATTAAGTAAAAAGATGCGCAGGAGTCGTTATATCCTTTAGGGTGAAATCACATAATATGTATTTTTGTCACACATTAACTGGAAGTTCCACATAGAGCATATAAAAACAAAGCTCACCAGATTCAATTATGCTCTTTTTCAAATTAAACAAAGCACTAACACACAAACGGCTATGGCTGCTTACTACGCATACGCATACTCATGGCTGCGATATGGCGTCATGCTATGGGGAAATAGTGTTAACGTTAATGAAGTATTCATAATGCAAAAGAAGTGTATACGAATTCTAGCCCAAATAGATAGTACGGAGAGCTGCAAACCCATACTTTATAAAATATCTGATTTATTATTATTTTTAAATATCGACAAGTTCACTAAAGTAGAAGCACAACGCACAACGTCAACACTCGCCATAAAAAGAGGTTATGCGCTCCATCCTCAAGAATTAAAATGTTAAGTGATAGCCCATATTATAATCTATATATATAAAAGCGAAAGGTGACTGACTGACTCACTCACTGACTGACTGACTCACTCACTGACTGACTGACTGATCAATCAACGCACAGCCAAAACTGCTACGCCTAGTTGCATGAAATTTGGCAGAAAGGTTCCTCAAGTGACGTTAGTGTGCACTAAGAAAGGATTTTTGGAAATTCCACCCCCAAGGGGGTAAAAATGGGGTTGAAAGTTTGTATGAAAAATCTAATTCCTTCGGCCAAAATTCTTGAAACTTAGTTAAAATATTATTATTTGTAAATGATAAAGATTGACATTATTAGTATTTCGAAACTACCCCCAAATAATGATTTAGGGGGTGTTGAAGTTTGTATGAAAAAATCTGATTTCTTGGGTCAATAAACATGAAACTTGACATAAATACCAAACTAAATAAACAATAAAGAATTTCATTGTTAGTTTTCGATACTACCCCCAAAGCATGATTTAGGGGATGTTATTTTTATTGAAGAATCTTATATCTTGGGTTAATAAACAAGAAACTTGACATAAATACTAACCTCAATAAACAATAAAGGTTATCATTATTAGTCTTTTGAAACAACCCCCAAAGTCGATTTAGGGGGTGTTGAAGTTTGTATGGAAAATCTGATTTCTTGGGTCAATAAACTTGAAGTTTGCTACAAATACTAACTTATTATTTGAAACTACCCCCAAAAGATGATTTAGGGGATGTTATTTTTCTTGCAGAATCTTATGTCTTCGGTTAATTAGCAAGAAACTTGACATAAACACCAACCTCAATAAACAATAGAGGTTGAAACAACCCCCAAAGTCGATTTAGGGGGTGTTGAAGTTTGTATGGAAGAATCTGATTTTTTGGGTAAATGTGTTCATGAAACTTGACATAAATACCAACCTAAATAAACAATAAAGGTTGTCATTATTCGATTAAGGGGTGTTAATTTTTTTTTGAAGAATCTTATTACTTCAGTTAATAAACATGAAACTTGACATAAACAATAAAGGCTTTCATTTTTAGTTTTTCGAAACTACCCCCAAAAGATGATTTAGGTGATGTTAATTGTTTTGCAGAATCTTATATCTTCGGTTAATAAGCATGAAACTTGACATAAACACCAACCTCAATAAACAATAAAGGTTTCGTTATTAGTTTTTTGCAACTACCCTCAAAAGACGATTTAGGGGGTATTACAGTGTTTTTGAAGAATCTTATTTATTGGGTTAATACATTTGAAAGTTGACATAAATACCATCCTAAGTAAACAATAAAGGTTGTCATTATTAATTTTTCGAAACTATGCCCAAATGATGATTTAGGGGGTGTTGAAGTTTGTTTGGAAGAATCTGATTTCTTGGGTAAATAAACATGAAACTTGACATAAATACCAACCTAAATAAACAATAAAGGTTGTCATTATAAGTTTTACTTTTCTACTCCCAAACTACGGTTAAGGGGGTGTTAAAGATTTTTTGAAGAATCTTATTTCTTAAGGTGATATATACGCCCCAATGTAACGCAGTACTGGCTGTGCGCCCGCTCGATGCCAAAATATCAAAATTGAACCTCCTTTTGAACAGTTTTGTTTGCAAAATATTATTTGATTTACATATGCTATGTTAGGTATGAAGTAATTCCAGCCATCAATTTTCCTGTATAAAAATATTTTTTAACATCCAAGTCGTTTTGGAGGAGTTTCCAAAAGTTGCGAAAAAATATCGTGTTGTTAATATTTTTTTTAAAGCAAAACTATTAGTTACATGAAAAAACCTTGTGTTCCAAATTATGTACATGAATCAATAATAAATATATATTTTCTCAAACATGCTTGGAAATTTGAGCATTATTTCGACAACCTTCTTCGAGATAAATCGAAATTGCTGTACTGGCCAAATACATGCGAGCAGCGGTCGGCAAAAGTTGTATGAAAATCCATATCTGTCGTGTCTAGACACGACAGATATGCCAAATAAATTACATAGTAAACTCATATCTGTCGTGTAATTTAAAAATGGAACGATCTTTTTCTCCGAAGCATGGCTACCAAGGAGGTAACTTATCAAAGGTTTTATTTAAATTTCGAACTGGCTTGCTAATAGAAAGCTGTTTATTGAAAAAAAAAACAAATGAACACTAACGCGGGAACAATTATTGTTCGTCATTGATTTTGACTAAATGAGTTCTAGGTACTACTTAGTTTAAATTTCCGCGCATATTTGAGAAAAGTACTATACAAGCCTTGGCCACAACTAGGCATTGATGGACTTACGTATGTGTGCCTCGGCTTCGCCTCGGCCCACATTTACACGTTCGTCCATCAATGCCTCTTTTGCTAGCCGCTGCAGTAATGTACTATTTTTTCAAACCTTTTAACCTAGCTGTTACTGAGGAGTATGCTTTAGAAAGTTACCGTTTTACGGCACTAAAGCGTAGGTAGGCCCTTAAAAAAAAAATACTTGGCGCAAATACCAACCTAAGGATACAATAAAGGTTGTCATTATAAGTTTTTCGAAACTAACTCAAGCTAAGAATCTTACTGGACAGGGTTTCGTTTCTGACGACGTGGGGTTCTAGGGGAGCACTAAGGCGCAATTTTGCGGCCATTCAACGTTTAAGGAGCTGAAAAGGGTAAAATTAGTTTGTATGTAAAATCAAATTCCTCGGGGATAAGGTTGATACTCAAAATTTACATAAAACATTTTTAAAACTTTCTCCCAGATAGGGTTAGGGGTTTTAAAGTTTTTTTTGAGGAATCTCACTGCGCTATCTGACTAACATAAACGATAAATAAAAAAGAGAAGACGAGTGAATAGCATATTTAGGTTTTTCAAAACTCGACTCGAAAAAATGGGATAGTGCTAGGAAGAAGAAGAAGACCCCCAACGGGGCAAAAAGAGGTTGATAAGTTTTTAGGGGAGGATTTTACTTTGTGGCGGTAACCTAAAATTTATTATTCTTTTAGTCAAATAATGAATCGGCCCAATCCAATAAACCCTGTATATCTACGATACCCATTTTTTTTTGTTTTAATAATAGCTAATTTTTGGTTTCCTTCACTAACTGCATATAAGAATATCATTTATAGCATAAACGAAATCAAGCGAACGAAGTCGCGGGCAGAGTGCTAGTAATAATATATAATAATTCCTAACGACAGGAATAACCCACCTGCTCCACAAATCAGGTAGTACTGCGGATCCTAAAAATTATAGACCGATAACGTACTTACCGACGGTCTATAAAGTTCTTACATCCATTCTGAGAGCGAAAATTAATCAACATATTGACAATAACGCCATCATGTCTGCTTCTCAGAATGGATGTAGGAACGGGTCCCGCGGTACTAAGGAGCTGCTCCTCATAGACATTGCCATTAGCCAACAGGTTCACCGTTCCTGCAAGGATCTGGCGACATGTTGGATAGATTACAAGAAGGCCTATGACTCAGTGCTACATACATGGCTCATGAGGGTGCTGGAGTTGTATAAAATTGATGCAACTCTGCGCGACTTCCTGACGTCATGTATGGGGCAGTGGAGGACGGTCCTTCACTATCCAGGATGTCGACAGATTCAGGAAAACGGCGAACCTATAAGGATCGAGCGCGGAATATTTCAGGGCGACAGTCTGAGTCCTCTGTGGTTTTGTTTAGCCCTGAACCCTCTCAGTACACTGCTGGAGGTTTCAGGTCTGAGCTATCGGTTGAGGATAGGTGGTCAGGTCATATCACACCTCCTTTACATGGATGATCTGAAGCTCTTTGCCCCCAACAACTTGCAACTGATGAAGCTACTGAAGGTAACAGAAACCTTCAGTGACACCATCCGTATGGAATTTGGTGTGAACAAATGTGAAGTCATGCATGTAAAGCGAGGGGAGATTATGGAATCCGTGGGAATACAACTCTCGGATTCCATACACCTTCGATCCCTTTCCTCAACCGAAACTTACAACTATTTGGGTATGTCGGAAGCACTAGGCATCAATGCTACTGACGTGAAACAGTCGTTGAGGGAGCGCTTCTTTGGCCGCCTGAAAAGAGAACAAAATAGTCTTTTATCGGGCGGTAACAAGGTGCGCGCCTTCAACGGCTGGGTCATGCCGGTATTGATGTATTCTTTCGGCATACTCGCGGGCGTCGTGGCTTTTTAAATGCTAAGACCCTACACAACCGCGAGGTATGCAGTCTTAGGGAATACTTCCAGGCCGCTGACGTGGGTATGCATCGAAATGTGGTAGCGGTGGACAAGGGCCTTACCCCGCTCTCCTTGGCTAACGAGGACTGGCGCAAACCTATAGTATTAGATACTAATGACCGCAGGGAGGTATGGCAGAGCAAGGAGCTTCACGGACGCTTCTACCGGGTCCTACATGGGCCCGATGTAGATCTTTTAGCGTCCGTAGCCTGGCTACGAATTGGTGACCTTTTCGGGGAAACCGAAGGTTTTGTCTTTGCGATTATGGACGAAGTTATGATGACGAACAACTACCGGAAATACATTGTGAAGGACGGCACGGTTGACATCTGTCGGGCATGTCACCGGCCGGGTGAATCAATCCGTCACATTATCTCCGGTTGTTCTAGTCTGGCTAACGGAGACTATTTGCATAGACACAACCTTGTAGCCAGGATTATCCATCAGCAACTTGCTCTTAAATACAATCTTGTGGAGTCGGAAGTGCCTTACTATAGGTATGTGCCCGACCCAGTTCTCAAAAATGCCAATGTCACGTTGTATTGGGATCGGTCTAACATCGCTGACAGGACTATTGTTGCCAATAAGCCTGACATAGTGGTGATGGACCGACTAGAGCGTCGCGCAATGATTGTTGATATAGCGGTCCCCCATGACGAGAACCTCGTGAAGGCTGAGAGAGATAAGAAAAGCAAGTATCTTGATCTGGCTCGCGAGGTTGTCGACATGTGGGACGTGAATACAGCGATCATTATTGTGCCGATAGTCGTTACGGCCAATGGCATAATAGCCAAGAGCCTCGACGAACATCTGAGGAGGCTCTCGTTGGGCAGCTGGCTTGATTCAGAAAGCGGTACTCTGGACGCGGCGCGTATCGTTAGGAGGTTCCTCTCTCAGGAGCCCTGACCACCGGTAGCTTGGACCCTGTTCTCGATACCGGTGGGCTACTATTTTTGTATTTTTAAATGTTTTTATTTTATTTTTTTATAGAACAATATTTAAAAATGTAAAAATATGTATATAACATGAATAATATAATAAGTTGCCCAACACGTAGAAAACCGAAAAATCTGTAATAATATTCCAAAAAAAGGGTAACTCTATACTTAATCCAAAAATGATTCTACTCAGTAAAAGAATATTTAGAGTCCAGCTTAAAATAATCATATTCTCAGTCTATCTCTGTCATCGATCTGTCCTATACAAACAATAAGATTTAGTCTATCCTATTTAACTTCATACAAAATTACAATTATAATTTGTACTACCTGAAAAGGATGACATTAATATTGCTCAATAATTGTATTAAATTCATTATTATTGACATTTAATTTTGACTTAACTATATTTTCTCAATTTAATTATATTAATGTAAAATAAAATAATTAAGTAATAATAATGTTTAATGCATGCTAAATTAGCATGCATGAGAAGGACAGGAGAATAATAATTACAATGCTTGTAAAAGGATGCTAAGTCATAACATAACACCAAAATTATAAACTTAGTTTGCAATAAACGTTTTTTGAATTTGACTTCTTAAAACATTTTTAATAGACAAAATGAAAAATGCACTCTTGTTTCCACAAATAATTGTATTAATCTTGTTGATGCTGACAGACGTGAAGTCACTGGAGAATCATTCTCCTCCCTAATCAATTATTACGAATTATTGTTATTGAAAGTTATTGTTATTTAATATTTTTTTTATTTTTCGATTGTAATGTATGAATTAGAGGTGTTTTAAAATTTTTACACAAATTTTGACTCAATGTACATGTTGTTATGAAATAAATTACTTAAGAATTATTCAGTAATAAATTGTTTTCCCACAGGAGTTAAAATGGCAAGCGGCTAAAATCCTGGGCTCAGTAGATTTCCTCGGTAATCCATTGGGTTTCGTGGCCGATGTGTCAGAGGGCGTCACTGGTCTCCTGCTAGAAGGCAATGTGGGAGCGCTGCTGAAAAATGTCACTCATGGCATATCTAACTCCGCTGCTAAAGTTACAGGTGTGTTATGTTATCAACGTCTTTGAAACAATATAGAAAGAATTAGCAAAATATGGAAATTAGTGCGTATCATTACACTACAGTTTCAGGGCGTAAAATATTTTGGGATCAGATAAGGCTTGTTCTAGAGTAAAATCTTGATTCATTACACATTGCGTACGATTTTAATTAGCGCCTGCTTTTTTTTCATCTGTAGGCTCGCTTTTGACCACTATCTCGCCTGATATTAAGTGATGATGTGGGCGAAGGTGAAGCACGGTTGCCTAGAAGTAACATATTCATATTTTTATTTTTTAATTCATAATCATTTATTTGCTAATATGGGTAATTACATAAAGTTGTTAAAAATATAGCACAGTCCAACCATATTACACCTTAAGGCATGCAAACCACAAGCTTGATAAACACACATTTACTAGCAAAGATAATTTATAATTTACAACACATCTATTTCATTGCGTGGCAAATAACAATGAAAACATGAAAACTTAAGCTATCAATAATGTCACTAAAATAATTAAATTTAAAATGTCATGTATTAAATGAAAATGTCAAGTTAATAATATATAATAATTAAATTCGTGCATTATTTGGTAATTTCACCACGACAAATAATAATGAAACACAACAATCATGAAGCAAATAGTAATGTCACTAGATTAATTAAAATTTAAATGTCATGTACCTATTAGATGAGAATGTCAAGATATATTTTTAAATAAATGTCAAAATAAATTCAAAGTAATACTATTAATAATAAAATTAGTGCACTAGTCACATCAACAATATGTCCTTACATCCTCTCTTAAGTAATCCTGAATACTATAATAACATTTACATAGCAAGAATCTTTTTAATTTCTTTTTGAATTCACCGATAGATGCGCGGAGTTTCTATTATGGACTTTGGCAAGTGATTGTATACACGTTTTCAAATTGTTATTAGTTAGCCATTTTATAATATCACTTAGAGTGCTGTTTATATCTTGTTCTAGGGATACCTTATCCTTACTTGTGAAAACGACAGTACTATCATCAGCAAAAAGTATTAGTATTCACTCTTGACTTGAAGACCCCTACCTAGGTTGTAGCTATTAGGAAAAAAAGACGCCGGCAGGGAATTCCACTCCTTAGCTGTACGCATAATGAAACTATTTACAAAACGCTTTGTGCGTATGGGTGGGATATCCACCATGTACCGATGGCGCATTGCCGTACGTCTTGTAGTCCGAAAGGACCAGGCGGAATCAAATTGTGCAGTTCCAAAGCATACTCCCCGAAATGTAACCGATAGAAAACCGACAGGCTGGCAACTAGTCGCCGGTGTTCAAGGCTCTGGAGCTTTGAGTCGACCAGCGCATCCGTGCCGATAAGTCTCTTGGCCCGTCTGTCAATCGATTCAAGTGCATCAAGTTGGTACCTGGCAGATCCGTCCCAGAGGTGAGAGCAGTACTCCATCCATGACCGAACTTGCGCTTTATACAAGTTGAGTAGCTGTTCAGGCGTGAAGTACCGTCTCACCTTCGCAAGGATCTCTTTTTTTTTGGAATAAACTCTTATGGACCGATCCCTTAGGAAGTCTGCAATCCAGTCAGACAGACCACTAAGCAGACCGAAGGAAGGAAGCTTACCAATAAGGCTCTCGTGCCAAATGCAAAACAACAAAATGATAAATTAAAAACTTCAGACAAAGATTTGACTTCGATTTATGAGTGCATAATATTGTGTGTGAGTGAATATGATATTTGATTTATTTCAACTCATTGTGATGTTTCCTTGGGCAGAGTCCCTGGGCGACGGGCTGGAGCGCGTGGTGGGCGACGAAGCGCACGAGGAGACGCGGCGCCGCATCCGCTCCGCCGCCCCGGGCGCTCACCTGGCCGCCGGCTTCCGCGGGCTCGGGCTCGGGATACTGGGTGAGTCAGCTTCATTAGCATTTCAGCCATTAAATCATCCGTAGATGAATCTGGGCCTATACCTTCCCCAGCGTCAAACGATAAATATTTCAAAAATACTTCTCAAAGTTGGGCCAGATGAGCCAGCCGTGACTAGGCTAAAGATAGGTGGCTATACCAAAGCTAGCGTAGCTAGTCGTAATTAGTCTCGTAGTCTCGAGTTTATCTTGACTAGGCCGAACTAGTAGAGATTTGGCTGAAATTAGTCATGACTGGGCAGAATCAAGTCGTAACTAGGCTCGAGCTAGTCGTGTTTAGTACAGCTACTGTTTTTATCGTTAGGTGGCATGACGTCGCTGGTGAAGCACAGCTACGAGGGCGCCACGTCGGAGGGGCTGGGCGGCTTCCTGGCGGGCGTGGGCAAGGGGCTGGTGGGCACCGTCACCAAGCCCGTCATCGGCGTGCTGGACCTGGCTGCCGAGACCGCCTCCGCGCTCAGGGACACCAGTCGCAGGTCAGTGTCATCTTCCATTATTATACCTACATTAGTTATCTTAGATTCATACAGTGTTTTTACCTTTTTATTATCTGAATAAAGATTATTATTATTCATTTTATATACATATTTTTACATTTTTAAATATAAATCAAAAAAAAAAAAAAACATTTAAAAATACAAAAATAGTAGCCCACCGGTATCGGGAACAGGGTCCAAGCTACCGGTGGTCAGGGCTCCTGAGAGAGGAATCTCCTAAAGATACGCGCCGTGTCCAGGAGAACCGCTTTCTGAATCAATCCTTTGATCCAGCTGCCCAACGAGAGCCTCCTCAGATGTTCGTCGAGGCTCTTGGCTATTATGCCATTGGCCGTAACGACTATCGGCACAATGATCGCTGTATTCACGTCCCACATGTCGACAACCTCGCGAGCCAGATCAAGATACTTGCTTTTCTTATCTCTCTCAGCCTTCACGAGGTTCTCGTCATGTGGGACCGCTATATCAACAATCATTGCGCGACGCTCTAGTCGGTCTATCACCACTATGTCAGGCTTATTGGCAACAATAGTCCTGTCAGTGATGATATACCGATCCCAATACAACGTGACATTGCCATTTTCGAGAACTGGGTCGAGCACATACTTATAGTAAGGCACTTCAGACTCCACAAGATTGTATTTAAGAGCAAGTTGCTGATGGATAATCCTGGCTACAAGGTTGTGTCTATGCAAATAGTCTCCGTTAGCCAGACTAGAACAACCGGAGATAATGTGACGGATTGATTCACCCGGCCGGTGACATGCCCGACAGATGTCAACCGTGCCGTCCTTCACAATGTATTTCCGGTAGTTGTTCGTCATCATAACTTCGTCCATAATCGTTTGTCTTTGCGATTATGGACCTTCGGTTTCCCCGAAAAGGTCACCAAATCGCAGCCAGGCCACGGACGCTAAAATATCTACATCGAGCCCATCGGGTCCTACACGCGGTAGAAGCGTCCGTGAAGCTCCTTGCTCTGCCATACCTCCCTGCGGTCATTAGTATCTAATACTATAGGTTTGCGCCAGTTCTCGTTAGCCAAGGAGAGCGGGGTAAGGCCCTTGTCCAACGCTACCACATCTCGATGCATACCCACGTCAGCGGCCTGGAAGTATTCCCTAAGACTGCATACCTCGCGGTTGTGTAGGGTCTTAGCATTTAAAAAGCCACGACCCCCGCACTTCCGAGGGATATACAGTCTCATAACCGATGAACGTGGGTGATGCATACGATTTGCGGTAAGCAGCGTGTGGACCCTCCTATCCAGGGCGTCAAGTTCAGTCTGAGTTCATTTGAGTATGCCGAAAGAATACATCAATACCGCCGTTCAACGCTGACCCAGCCGTTGAAGGCTAGTACTCTTTTCAGGCGGCATTGATGCCTAGTGCTTCCGGCATACCCAAATAGTTGTAAGTTTCGGTTGAGGAAAGGGATCGAAGGTGTATGGAATCCGAGAGTTGTATTCCCACGGATTCCATAATCTCCCCTCGCTTTACATGCATGACTGCACATTTGTTCACACCAAATTCCGTACGGATAGCGTCACTGAAGGTTTCTGTTACCTTCAGTAGCTTCATCAGTTGCAAGTTGTTGGGGGCAAAGAGCTTCAGATCATCCATGTTGAAGTGTAATAATATAATATGTATGCTCCTTTACTTTAGTTAGTAAGTAAACTCCTTTATAACTGTCCATGTATACTGATCTTGCACTATACTTCATATGCGCACATTTTATAATTATTCATTCATTCAATAAATAGCACTTAATAGATGTGGTTGTTTCCTTGAAACCACCCTTTAGGAATCCCAACATTGCATGGCGACCCTGCCACGAGACGCAGACATGATGGCGTTATTGTCAATATGTTGATTGATTTTCGCTCTCAAAATGGATGTACGAACTTTATAGACCGTCGGTAAGCACGTTATCGGTCTATTATTTTGAGGATCCGCAGTACTACCTGATTTGTGGAGCAGGTGGGTAATTCCTGTCGTTAGGAACTGGGGCAGCGATCCTGACTCTAAGGCAGACTGGAACTGAGTTGCCAAACGAGCGTGCGACTTTTGGAACCATTTAATCCAAAAGTTGTGCGGTCCGTCCGGCCCGGGAGATTTCCAGTTAGGCAACGGACGGACTGCACGAGCCACATCTTGGGGGCTGATGGTAATTGCCCCCATTTGTGGTATCGGATCGCACGCTCGTTCGACCTCCCGAGTCCAGTCACCCTCGGTGTGACTGACAGGCACTGACCAGATATCGCGCCAGAACGAACACATGGCGTCATTATCCGGTAGGCGCGTATCAGTCACACCTTGGTTGGGTTGCTCCCAAGCCCTATAAACCTTTCGTTGCTCTGGAATGTGCGATTCTGAGTGTATCGCTCCACTCGCCGCTTGTACCGACGAATACGGTTTGCCCATGCATAGCTTTTCTGCTTCAGGAAGTCGATACGCTCTGTGACGCGGGATATATAATCTCGAGAACTGATATCAGTCCATGAGAACGCCCGCCTCACAAAGCGCATCGCTCTAGGGCGAGTGTTGCCCTCCCAGAAGCAGATAAGCTTGCCGATGAGTGCTCTAGCCTCACCGATACGACGCTCAATCCTGCACTGCCAAGCTGGTATAGTTGGTCGTGTAGCTCTGTCAGTTTTGGGAAAATTGACGTTAGCTACACGACATGTTGCTGCAGCCGCACGGTACAAGATCGAGTGGGTGTCGGCAAGGTCTTTGCTGCTATCAAAAACATTTGATAGCTGCGAATCTAGAGCACACACCAGCGCCCTATTTTTCTTATGCATGGGCAAACGAGGTAGTCGAGGTCTAAGCTCAGGCGGTGTGGAGCGATACTCGCTGAATGCACATTCCAAAGCGCTCCTCAAACGTGCATTGCATTGGGTACTCTCAGATATAGCCCCGTCGTCGTCATCCTCGCCAACATGGTCGGGTCGCCGGTCGCGGTGAAACACTGGGTTGCAGTTGCACCGCGGCCGGTGGCAAGGCAGGTGATACACGGCTACTCTGTGAATCCTTACGCAGTCTATTAAGTACGGCGTCATCCAGCATACGTTTACGTTGGATGATCCGCACCTGATCCGATAGACGTTGGGCCGACACGTTGACAGCTGGCTCAAGCACCTGAAATAGAGAGCATTCGACCACGGTACGCAGTCAGGTTACTTCCCCCCTCTCTAGCCCCAAAGTATGCGCGCATGACGTTTTCGTTAATCGATTGCGTCCATCGCATGCGCCACACTTCCACCGGGAGTGGAGACCCTGTCAGAGGCCGATGGGCCTCGAGGTCCTAGGCTATAGCATATCTTGCTGATGGTAACGGCATACAATAATAATTAATTGTTAATCCTATTGCAATTTTGTTCATAAGCTTTGCCTCGTCACTATTTGAAAGCTAACTCATTTCGCGTTCGTGTATCGTCTCCTCAGATCGGACAGGTGGGTCCCGTCCCGCGTGCGCGGCCCGCGCTGCGTGGCGGCGGCCCGCCTGCTGCCGCGCTACTGCTCGGCGCAGGCTGCCGGGGCCGCTCTGCTGTACGCGCTCAACCACACCGACTACTCCGAGCACTTCCTGGCCTACCGCGCCGTACGCGACACGCCGCACGACATCCGCGCGCTGCTGTCCGACACCTACCTGCGCATCATCACCTGCAAGCACCAAGCGCCGCAGGTCGTCATGGAGACGCACCTCAGGTACACTTACACTCCTGGCCTACCGCGCCGTACGCGACACGCCGCACGACATCCGCGCGCTGCTGTCCGACACCTACCTGCGCATCATCACCTGCAAGCACCAAGCGCCGCAGGTCGTCATGGAGACGCACCTCAGGTACACTTACACTCCTGGCCTACCGCGCCGTACGCGACACGCCGCACGACATCCGCGCGCTGCTGTCCGACACCTACCTGCGCATCATCACCTGCAAGCACCAAGCGCCGCAGGTCGTCATGGAGACGCACCTCAGGTACACTTACACTCCTGGCCTACCGCGCCGTACGCGACACGCCGCACGACATCCGCGCGCTGCTGTCCGACACCTACCTGCGCATCATCACCTGCAAGCACCAAGCGCCGCAGGTCGTCATGGAGACGCACCTCAGGTACACTTACACTCCTGGCCTACCGCGCCGTACGCGACACGCCGCACGACATCCGCGCGCTGCTGTCCGACACCTACCTGCGCATCATCACCTGCAAGCACCAAGCGCCGCAGGTCGTCATGGAGACGCACCTCAGGTACACTTACACTCCTGGCCTACCGCGCCGTACGCGACACGCCGCACGACATCCGCGCGCTGCTGTCCGACACCTACCTGCGCATCATCACCTGCAAGCACCAAGCGCCGCAGGTCGTCATGGAGACGCACCTCAGGTACACTTACACTCCTGGCCTACCGCGCCGTACGCGACACGCCGCACGACATCCGCGCGCTGCTGTCCGACACCTACCTGCGCATCATCACCTGCAAGCACCAAGCGCCGCAGGTCGTCATGGAGACGCACCTCAGGTACACTTACACTCCTGGCCTACCGCGCCGTACGCGACACGCCGCACGACATCCGCGCGCTGCTGTCCGACACCTACCTGCGCATCATCACCTGCAAGCACCAAGCGCCGCAGGTCGTCATGGAGACGCACCTCAGGTACACTTACACTCCTGGCCTACCGCGCCGTACGCGACACCAAGCGCTACTCGACTTCAGGAGCAGACTTCGGCAAGTTGGCGACCGCGAACCGGAGGACGTTGCGTTGGAAGGACTCTCACCAGGTGGACCGATGGCCTGGTGAAGGCTGCGGGGATCCGCTGGATGCGGAACCGGTCAATGTGGCGACGCTTGGGGGAGGCCTATGTCCAGCATTAGACGTCTATAGGTTGATATGATGATCATATGACCAAGCGCCGCAGGTCTCCATAACGAGACGCAGCTCAGATACACTTATACTCAACCACACCGACTACTCTTAGAATTATTTTGATTTATATTAAAGCTCAGCTTGCGGATCATCCGGCGCGGACCGTCAGCCGCAGTTCGTCCGCCGCGGATTATCCACCGCGGATTATCTATCGCTTATAGCGAATCTTTTGTTAATGGACTATTTGTTTGTTCGCCAGCAACCTGGTGTCATGCACGGTGGTGTCAGTGGACGGCGCGTACTTCGTGGAGCTGGGCGTGCGCGGCGGCGGCGGCGCGGAGGGCGTGCGGCGCCCGCGCGTGCAGTGTGACAGTGCCGAGCTGGCCGCCTGGGTGGCGCGCCATGCTGCCTACGCGCGCCAGCTGTACCACGAGCACCTGCACACGCTGCAGCCCATCACCGACCTGTAGCACACCGAGCTGGCCGCCTGGGTGGCGCGCCATGCTGCCTACGCGCGCCAGCTGTACCACGAGCACCTGCACACGCTGCAGCCCATCACCGACCTGTAGCACACCGAGCTGGCCGCCTGGGTGGCGCGCCATGCTGCCTACGCGCGCCAGCTGTACCACGAGCACCTGCACACGCTGCAGCCCATCACCGACCTGTAGCACACCGAGCTGGCCGCCTGGGTGGCGCGCCATGCTGCCTACGCGCGCCAGCTGTACCACGAGCACCTGCACACGCTGCAGCCCATCACCGACCTGTAGCACACCGAGCTGGCCGCCTGGGTGGCGCGCCATGCTGCCTACGCGCGCCAGCTGTACCACGAGCACCTGCACACGCTGCAGCCCATCACCGACCTGTAGCACACCGAGCTGGCCGCCTGGGTGGCGCGCCATGCTGCCTACGCGCGCCAGCTGTACCACGAGCACCTGCACACGCTGCAGCCCATCACCGACCTGTAGCACACCGAGCTGGCCGCCTGGGTGGCGCGCCATGCTGCCTACGCGCGCCAGCTGTACCACGAGCACCTGCACACGCTGCAGCCCATCACCGACCTGTAGCACACCGAGCTGGCCGCCTGGGTGGCGCGCCATGCTGCCTACGCGCGCCAGCTGTACCACGAGCACCTGCACACGCTGCAGCCCATCACCGACCTGTAGCACACCGAGCTGGCCGCCTGGGTGGCGCGCCATGCTGCCTACGCGCGCCAGCTGTACCACGAGCACCTGCACACGCTGCAGCCCATCACCGACCTGTAGCACACCGAGCTGGCCGCCTGGGTGGCGCGCCATGCTGCCTACGCGCGCCAGCTGTACCACGAGCACCTGCACACGCTGCAGCCCATCACCGACCTGTAGCACACCGAGCTGGCCGCCTGGGTGGCGCGCCATGCTGCCTACGCGCGCCAGCTGTACCACGAGCACCTGCACACGCTGCAGCCCATCACCGACCTGTAGCACACCGAGCTGGCCGCCTGGGTGGCGCGCCATGCTGCCTACGCGCGCCAGCTGTACCACGAGCACCTGCACACGCTGCAGCCCATCACCGACCTGTAGCACACCGAGCTGGCCGCCTGGGTGGCGCGCCATGCTGCCTACGCGCGCCAGCTGTACCACGAGCACCTGCACACGCTGCAGCCCATCACCGACCTGTAGCACACCGAGCTGGCCGCCTGGGTGGCGCGCCATGCTGCCTACGCGCGCCAGCTGTACCACGAGCACCTGCACACGCTGCAGCCCATCACCGACCTGTAGCACACCGAGCTGGCCGCCTGGGTGGCGCGCCATGCTGCCTACGCGCGCCAGCTGTACCACGAGCACCTGCACACGCTGCAGCCCATCACCGACCTGTAGCACACCGAGCTGGCCGCCTGGGTGGCGCGCCATGCTGCCTACGCGCGCCAGCTGTACCACGAGCACCTGCACACGCTGCAGCCCATCACCGACCTGTAGCACACCGAGCTGGCCGCCTGGGTGGCGCGCCATGCTGCCTACGCGCGCCAGCTGTACCACGAGCACCTGCACACGCTGCAGCCCATCACCGACCTGTAGCACACCGAGCTGGCCGCCTGGGTGGCGCGCCATGCTGCCTACGCGCGCCAGCTGTACCACGAGCACCTGCACACGCTGCAGCCCATCACCGACCTGTAGCACACCGAGCTGGCCGCCTGGGTGGCGCGCCATGCTGCCTACGCGCGCCAGCTGTACCACGAGCACCTGCACACGCTGCAGCCCATCACCGACCTGTAGCACACCGAGCTGGCCGCCTGGGTGGCGCGCCATGCTGCCTACGCGCGCCAGCTGTACCACGAGCACCTGCACACGCTGCAGCCCATCACCGACCTGTAGCACACCGAGCTGGCCGCCTGGGTGGCGCGCCATGCTGCCTACGCGCGCCAGCTGTACCACGAGCACCTGCACACGCTGCAGCCCATCACCGACCTGTAGCACACCGAGCTGGCCGCCTGGGTGGCGCGCCATGCTGCCTACGCGCGCCAGCTGTACCACGAGCACCTGCACACGCTGCAGCCCATCACCGACCTGTAGCACACCGAGCTGGCCGCCTGGGTGGCGCGCCATGCTGCCTACGCGCGCCAGCTGTACCACGAGCACCTGCACACGCTGCAGCCCATCACCGACCTGTAGCACACCGAGCTGGCCGCCTGGGTGGCGCGCCATGCTGCCTACGCGCGCCAGCTGTACCACGAGCACCTGCACACGCTGCAGCCCATCACCGACCTGTAGCACACCGAGCTGGCCGCCTGGGTGGCGCGCCATGCTGCCTACGCGCGCCAGCTGTACCACGAGCACCTGCACACGCTGCAGCCCATCACCGACCTGTAGCACACCGAGCTGGCCGCCTGGGTGGCGCGCCATGCTGCCTACGCGCGCCAGCTGTACCACGAGCACCTGCACACGCTGCAGCCCATCACCGACCTGTAGCACACCGAGCTGGCCGCCTGGGTGGCGCGCCATGCTGCCTACGCGCGCCAGCTGTACCACGAGCACCTGCACACGCTGCAGCCCATCACCGACCTGTAGCACACCGAGCTGGCCGCCTGGGTGGCGCGCCATGCTGCCTACGCGCGCCAGCTGTACCACGAGCACCTGCACACGCTGCAGCCCATCACCGACCTGTAGCACACCGAGCTGGCCGCCTGGGTGGCGCGCCATGCTGCCTACGCGCGCCAGCTGTACCACGAGCACCTGCACACGCTGCAGCCCATCACCGACCTGTAGCACACCGAGCTGGCCGCCAACGTGCCATCATTGACCTGGCCAGCTCAGGACGGTAGGAACATAGTCCAAACAACTTCAAGGAGTATTCATACGCCGCGCGCTGGTTGACTCTGGCGTAAATTTAACCTTGATATGTTCCTTTTTTTTAAAACACTAATCTCTGTCTGGAGCAATCGCTTACTGCACTGCACTGTACTTTTATAACTTTTATACGTTTCATCACCTCCTTGCGATATTACGTTTATACCTAAAATTAACCTACAAAAAAAAATATTCTTGATTTGACCATACTCAAATTAGTCATTAGCAAATGTTTGACTTTATAACTACAATTGCAAACGTTTAGATCGATTCCAAAACTTATCATGAATTTACGACTTACAAGACCTTACTCATCGATTTGACATTGCACAATATGATTACGAAATATTAACGATACTAAATATACAAACGACATACTTCGAGATTATAAATAGAAATCTTGTCACCCAAAACATGAGCTTATGCAGCCTACAGTAAATGGTTATTCAAACCTAATCTTAAATTATAGAATATACATGCACAATCTAGATGTGTGTGTCTCCCTTTCTATTGTTCCAATTAGTTGAAATTCCATTTGGATCGAAAACCTCCCAAAACCTTATTAGACTGACGACTTCCTGAAGTTAATAATTATATTATTATTACGTAGTAGATATTGATAAGTATTCGTAAGTATTATTGTAAAAGACACTGCGAGGCAACTATTGTAGTCTAATGTTTTATGATACTCTATTAATAATTACGAATCTAGTTCTGATATTGTAACATCCTTATTTACACATGCATCACAATCAGCCTTCTGTATAAAAATAATCTAACCATATGATTAGTTTAAATGGCGATAAGCACATTCTAAATTCAAGCTCCTCATTGAAACAATCGTTTTATGTTTAAACTAATCATATGGTTTAGTGTTTTTATAAATAAGGCCCAATATATTCAATAACAAGTTGACAGTGTAAAAATATGATAATATTTATTTATCCTATCCAAATACTGATTGTATCTGGACTATACAGATATTTACGATCATTATATGCAATCACGTTTCTACTCCTACGTTACCGAATCAGTATATACCGACAGTATAATAGTCGTTTTATATCAACATTCTAACACTTAATAAAATACTGATATATTTAAATAAACTCTAAATGGTGATATAATTATAGACTATAAAATACATCATAGTTCTTAGGATAGTATTCCAATTCTTTTGACTCTTAAAATTGACCAGATAATGTGGAAGTAAGAAATTAAAATAAGTACTTTTTTGCGTGAATATTAGAAGTAATTCTTATACATTTCCTGCAGCAAGATCTTTCACACATTGACTGGTTTATTCTAAGATAATACACAATAACGCAGCAATGTCGTTGTTACCTATTAGAAGTACCCGGGCAATGTCCACTGTTCATTTGTATGTTCTTATATGTAATGTTGTGCGACGAAGTCGTGACGCTGTGTGTCAAACTACTTCATGTGTGATACTTGTATGAGTCTGTGTGGGTGACTATGTAACTTTGATTTAGCGTAAAATGAGAGAAACTTTTTAACTCGTTCTAACAGTGAAAGATGAGCTGTAAACGACACTATCAAAACCTCAGATAATAAAGAAAAAAGGAAACGTTAAAGAGACTCGATCGGGCGCGGAGAGGGACTCGGTCGTTAACGATACTCTTTAAAACTTCATTCTCAGATGTAGACCGTCGCGTCGGGGCAGAACGCGTTAAAGACATTTCTCCAATATAATTTAATATAACTCCAGATTAATATATTTTGTGTACGTATGGAAGTAAATTTGATGAGTCTAGAATGATCAAAATTATGTTAGGCTGTGATATAAACCTATGACAAATCGCCGTATGAGCCAGACTCCGGCAGCGGGCAACACTTTCGTTTCGCATACATTCCATTGCGGGTTCCTTGACGTGTCGATTCCATGACTTCGCAGTGATAGAGCAATGTAATGGAGGTTGTACTGCATAACATTATGAGTTCCGACACCGCGTATCCGCTGGGAGTTTTGCCAGCTGCAGTAAATGGCTGATCCACTTTAGTGTCGTGGAAACGAAAAATGTTGAAAGTGAGAACGTCCTGATAAATTAGGAAAACGTTAGAAATTGTAAATTGATTTTCTGGCATCATAATGCCTCAATTTTAATTGAAATAAATTGTTATTTATTCCGTACAGTTAACGGAACAGTAAAAGTGAAGTTACCAGTAATAAAATATTTGATATTGTTCAAAATAATGTGAATTGGCTTTGATTGAAAATGGGAAGTCAATGGAAGCGATTTTTTTTATAATGATTTCGGTTTGATTATCTATTCGTGACTCTAGGGTCTGCAGGCTATGAGTTCGATAGAGATTGCTCATTATTTTATAAGTGAAGTCCTTTTTTTCTGACGTTACATAAACAGAGACTTAAGGTGCCCCGTGTTTACACTTTGATTAGCTCGTTTGGTCAGTGCAAGTACTTAAGGACAGTATGTTACATTTACCTTAATACTTCTCATTTACTGATGTATCAGTCAAAGTGTAAAATGGTCTTCAGTTATGCGGTAGTTCTATTAATTTATTGAACACAAGTGTGGTAGCTTGGTAACTATATGCACGCTAAATAAATTGTTATGCTTCAAGCTTTGCTTATCTCGAATGGGATGGAACACAATTAATATTATTGTTAAAATATTGTTTGACAATGCAATTAGCTAATTTAAATGGTTTTAAACAGAAATGCAAATGTGACGTCAGAGTATTTATACCTAATTAGTAATTAGTTTAGTTAACCCAACATTACCAAAGTTCGGCATGAAATATAAGTGGAGAAGGTTTCTGTTTGTGTTTATTTATTTATTACAAGTATGACAGTGATAGAAGTTAACACTTATTTATTTAATACCAATCTGTTGTGGTTTAGTTTTATGGTAATAAAAACTCTCCAAATAATAACTTGTTTTATTGTATTTTAACCCCATTTATTCCCATTCGTCTCACCGGCTACGCCCCCTGGTGGGACGAACGGGAATACACGTATAGGATCACTTCGTTGTCTGTGTCTGTCAGTCTGTCTGTAAGGACCCTTTTTCTCAGGAACGCGTGGCGGTACGAAGTTGAAATTAATATCAAATATAGTCATCGGCACGTAACTTGGCAAGATTCGTTAGATGCGTAGTAATCGTTTTTTAGGTCTCCTTGGTAGTGAAGCGGGACGCGGGGTACAAGGTCGCGCCGATCCGAGCGCGCGATTGGTGGCTCAGTCGACCCGCGCCTCCCGCACCGCGTCCTCTTGGTAGTGAAGCGGGACGCGGGGTACAAGGTCGCGCCGATCCGAGCGCGCGATTGGTGGCTCAGTCGACCCGCGCCTCCCGCACCGCGTCCTCTTGGTAGTGAAGCGGGACGCGGGGTACAAGGTCGCGCCGATCCGAGCGCGCGATTGGTGGCTCAGTCGACCCGCGCCTCCCGCACCCCGTCCTCTTGGTAGTGAAGCGGGACGCGGGGTACAAGGTCGCGCCGATCCGAGCGCGCGATTGGTGGCTCAGTCGACCCGCGCCTCCCGCACCGCGTCCTCTTGGTAGTGAAGCGGGACGCGGGGTACAAGGTCGCGCCGATCCGAGCGCGCGATTGGTGGCTCAGTCGACCCGCGCCTCCCGCACCGCGTCCTCTTGGTAGTGAAGCGGGACGCGGGGTACAAGGTCGCGCCGATCCGAGCGCGCGATTGGTGGCTCAGTCGACCCGCGCCTCCCGCACCCCGTCCTCTTGGTAGTGAAGCGGGACGCGGGGTACAAGGTCGCGCCGATCCGAGCGCGCGATTGGTGGCTCAGTCGACCCGCGCCTCCCGCACCGCGTCCTCTTGGTAGTGAAGCGGGACGCGGGGTACAAGGTCGCGCCGATCCGAGCGCGCGATTGGTGGCTCAGTCGACCCGCGCCTCCCGCACCGCGTCCTCTTGGTAGTGAAGCGGGACGCGGGGTACAAGGTCGCGCCGATCCGAGCGCGCGATTGGTGGCTCAGTCGACCCGCGCCTCCCGCACCGCGTCCTCTTGGTAGTGAAGCGGGACGCGGGGTACAAGGTCGCGCCGATCCGAGCGCGCGATTGGTGGCTCAGTCGACCCGCGCCTCCCGCACCGCGTCCTCTTGGTAGTGAAGCGGGACGCGGGGTACAAGGTCGCGCCGATCCGAGCGCGCGATTGGTGGCTCAGTCGACCCGCGCCTCCCGCACCGCGTCCTCTTGGTAGTGAAGCGGGACGCGGGGTACAAGGTCGCGCCGATCCGAGCGCGCGATTGGTGGCTCAGTCGACCCGCGCCTCCCGCACCCCGTCCTCTTTCCGTTCGCTCCCGATTACACTCGCGTTGTACACTTTGTTTTTGTTGAGTTTTTATTAAGATTTTGATAAGTTAGTTTTTGTTAGGAGTAAATGTTATTATTTTGAATTTAGTTTTTATTACGAGTGTTACTGTTTTATTTTGACAACAATGCCACAATTTTTACTATCTTTTTCAAAAAAAATTTTTAACTTGTAACTGTATATATTTTATTAAAAAAACCTATTAATCTTCACGAATTCCTCTCCTTTATTTAACTTTCTTCTAAACATACATCTTTAAAATAAATGATGGCCATAACCATTGAAAAATGACAAGGAATAAAAGTGACCACTTTTTTGTGTGTACGATGCGCGAACTTACCCCCACTACGCCAAAACCTTGCCAAGTTACGTGCCGAAGACTATACTCAGGTGTGCAATCTCTTGGAGCTGTCAAAAAATTCAAAGCCAACGCAATAAAAAGGCCTTTTATGTCGCATATTTTGATACTCGCAAGGGAATCAAAACCTATAGGGTACTGCCCGTTGAAATCATAAAATTGTGTAAGGAACAATGCCTTATAATTACGTAACACAAGCTCAGTAGAATCAATTATTATTATCTTTAACTTTTAGATTTTTGATATTCAAAAGTGCCGTTTAATGGCCTATTTGAAATAAGATTTGACTTTGACTTTAACAAGTAATGGGAAAACCTGAATCTCTAAATATGTACCTAGTTACTTACATCACAAAGACTTATTTGCAGTTGGTAAACTGCCCGCAACCTATATCGATGTATGCTGGATGTAACAGTTTTCCAACGGCAAAGTTCAGGACCCTCAATCCAGCTTATCTTTTCTAAAATTAAAAAGTATCTACTCGGCAAAATAATCTATACTCGATTTCCGGGATGGACGAACTATTTACATAACTGTTCTTTTTTATTGTTGAGATAGGCTCGCGTATGACCTACAAGTTTGTACGAAACCTTCTGTGCGCGACTGTGACTTGGACTTGGCCGGTTTTTAATTAATTGTTATATACCCAACTAACTTCAAAAAGGAGTAGACACAATTTTTTTATTTTTTATTACTAATAACGCCTGTTTACAAGATTCCTTACCTAATCTTTGGTATACTTAGAGTTCGTAAGGAGACAACTCTGCCCTTTGCAAGAGAGAGTTTTTTCTGTTCCACTGTTTGATGTATCTTATATTATTATATTGTGTGAATGATGTTTCTAGTTAATAATAATCACATACATTTTCACTAGCAGACAACGCACATTCATAACCGCTGAGCCTCACTAAAGGCCCAGAGTTTTCTTCGTATGATAAACACATTTTACCGAAACTTGGATTCGGATCAAAATTTTGTCCCTCAATCCAGTTTTTCTTTTTGTAAAAGCTGTGATCAATGTTTCATAGTTTATGAACTTCAGTAATCTCACCTAATGGTATTTTGGTAAATAAAGCTGTTTGTACGGAAACCTGCGCAAAACCGACTCGCACTTGGTTGGAATTTTTTATTTGCGTAGCTGCAGGAAACAAACTTGAAATATTTTTGAAATGTATTGACTAAGCTAAGAGCTGATCATTAGAAACTGACCTCAAAGCCTTGCACTTGCCACAGAAAACGGCATTTTTACTATTTTACTATATTTATTGATAAACTGTTATATAACATACATATTTCGGCAGGCTATGGAACACATCTTCCGATGGCATATTATTTATAATACGCGCGGCCCTTGACAAAGGGGCAAACTTTAATAAATTTGTCCTTGCCCTTGGCACATCTAACAAAGTGGGCCGGCGGCGCGCACCCACATACCCATCCGGGACATGCAGCCGCAGCGCCTCCAGTACATCTGGGTGATGCACCAGCCCGCGCAGCACTCTCGCCGCGTATTTTACTAAAGCGACGTCCCTCCTAACCGCCAGCCTAGTATACCCGACCATGCCCAACACAAACAGACTCGAATACATCAACGGGTAGAATGGGTAAACCCCATATTGCTTCAAATATAAATATCTAGTGAATTTATTTTGGATTTTTTCGATCATGAGACTATATTTGTCCTCATGCGGATTCCATATAATGGCACTTGTCTCGAGATGACTACGAACCAAAGCATTATAAAGTATTTTTTACCACTGCTACACTTTTAAAATCCGTACATTGTCGTAAAATAAAACCTAAATTTCTAAAGGATTTGCTACATAACTCCATAATGTGATTGCGAAACATCAACTCGACCACCATATGAACACCAAGATCCCGCATTTGCGTGACACGCGGCATCACTATGCCGTCCATCTCATACTGAGTTTGTAGCGGGACACGCGCGCGACTGTACGGCATCACGCAACATTTGGTCACATTGAAGACCAGTTTGTTTTCCTGACTCCATTTACCACCTTGTCGAGATCGCGCTGAAGCCGCTCACAATCCGAGGCGCTCGCTACAGAGATAAACACTTTAAGATCATCTGCAAATAGCAAACACCTTGCACTGCTCACGACCTCTGGGAGATCATTAACCATAATAATTAATTCCAGTGGACCCAAATTACAACCCTGGCTTACCCCCGAAAATGTATAAAATGGTTTAGATTTGTGTCCGGCGTACTCAACGTACTGCCGGCGCTCCCCAAGATAACTCGCAAAGAACTTTAGCAAATGAGGTGTAAAACCTAATGCAGCAAAGAATCATGTCCAACATTTTTTTTTTTTTTTTTATCTAATATAGGCTCGCGCTTGACCACTATCTCACCTGATAGTAAGCGATGATGTGGTCGATGGTGGAGCACGCTTGCCTAGAAGTAACCTATTCACTCTTGACTTAAAGACCCCTAGATTGTAGCTATCGGGAAACACAGACTCCGGCAGGGAATTCCACTCCTTAGCTGTACGCATAATAAAAGTATTCCCAAAACGTTTAGTGCGTATGGGTGGGATGTCCACCATATATCGATGACGCATCGCCGTACGTCTGGTAGTCCGATGATGGAACGGGCTGGGTGGAATTAAATCATGCAATTCCATCGCACACTCCCCGAAATGTAACCGATAAAAAACCGACAAGCTGGCAACTCGGCGACGATGTTCAAGGCTCTGGAGCTTTGACTTAACCAGTGCCTCATCGCTGATGAGTCTCTTGGCCCGCTTTTCGATCGACTCCAGTGCATCAAGCTGGTATTTGGCAGATCCGTCCCAGAGATGAGAACAGTACTCCATGCATGATCGAACTTGCGCTTGATACAAGCTGAGCAGCTGTTCTGGCGTGAAATACCTTCTCACCTTTGCAAGTATCTTCAGTTTTTTGGCGGCCAGCTGAGCCTTTGCCTCAATGTATGGCCCAAAATTGAGAGTCGATGTCAACGTAACGCCAAGAAGCTCAAGATAGTCAGCCATTGGCACGGTCACATCTCGGAAAGTTGGAGCCGGGTGAAATTGACTCTTTTTTGCGGAAAACAGACACGCCTGGGTTTTAGCAGCATTAAACCTGACCAGATTGGCATCGCCCCATTCGGAGACTGCCTGCAAGGACAGGTTTAAGCGCTCCACCATGGCCTCCCGGAGCGACTGGATCTGAGGCCCGGTAGCACGAGCGTTGGACAAGTATCTCTCAGTAACGGTGCTGTCGTCTGCATACCCAAAGGTGCCGGGTTTTAGCAGATCGTTAATGTGCAGCAAGAATAAAGTTGCCGAGAGTACCGACCCCTGAGGGTACCCGGCATTAATATCCAAGTAGTCCGACGAGCAGCCATCGATAACCACTCGAATGGACCGATCTCTCAGGAAGTCTGCAATCCAATCACACAGACCACCGGGCAAACCGAATGAAGGAAGCTTAGCAATAAGGCTTTCGTGCCAGACCCTATCAAAAGCCTTCGAGATGTCTAGGGAGACGGCAAGCGCTTCCCCGTGCCTCTCGATGGCCTCACTCCAGATGTGAATGGCATACGCTAGAAGATCCCCAGTAGACCGATTTCGGCGGAAGCCGTATTGGCGATCACTAAGGATATCGTTTGCTTCTAGGTATGCCAGGAGCTTAGTATTGAGTACACGTTCCATACTCTTACAGAGTATGGAGGTTACAGATATGGGTCTGTAGTTGGCCGGGTCAGCTCGACTGCCCTTCTTGGGCACGGGCTGTACGTTAGCCTGCTTCCAAGCATTCGGCACTTTTCCAGCCTCATACGAAAGACGGAATAGGCGTGTCAAGATCGGAGACAGTTCAGGCGCACAGGTTCTAAGAACAAGTGCTGGTATTCCGTCAGGGCCGCTAGCCTTGTTCACGTCAAGGTTACGCAGCACCCTACGGACGTCCTTTTGATGGATACGAATATCCGACATACTCGTCTCGCATCCATCAGGAGGAGGAGGGGGCCGCGAATCACCAGGATTCAGACGTGAAGATTCCGCAAAAAGAGAGGCAAATAAATTTGCTTTCTCCTCAGCGGAGTGGGCCAGTGACCCGTCGGGTTTCAGCAGTGGTGGCAGTGAGGGACGGCAGAAGTTCGACTCGACCGACTTAGCCAGAGACCAAAACGCTTTACTACCTGCTGGGTAAGAAGCAAGTTTGGTCCCTATTCGGCCAATGTGATCGAACCGAGCCCTTCGCAACACCATCTTGCAGGACTTGGCAGCCCTGTTGAAGGCCTTCTTCTTCTGACCCACGTCACTCGCCTTACGCGATCGAGCGTCGACCCAAGCCAGGTACGCCCCATGTTTAAGCGCGTCGGCGTGCTTACGTCTTCGCTAGACATTGTTACGTCAGTGAACGGAATGTAGTACTCCATTCCCCGACGCAACACATCCGTCACGGCATCCGCACACGACGAAGGATCAGTCGAAGAAAAGCAAGTAGGCTGCCAAGGATAGCATGCGAAGAAAGATCGCATGCCATCCTAATCTGCCGACCTGTACCGCCAAACCCGCCGGGTGCCCCTTGGGCTGGGATCGGGCGGGGAATAGACGGACACAGACTTCACCAGACAGTGGTCGGAACTACCCAATGGTGATGCTATCGACACAGAGTATCTGTCTGGATCTGTTGTCAGCAGAAGGTCTAAGCAATTCGCCGTGTGCGAATCAACATCCGGTACCCTCGTTGCCCCCTGGACCAGCTGGGTGAGGTTTAGCGCTAGCGCAAGCTTACGCATCTCCCGTCCAGCATGATCAGTGCACTGGTATGGGAAGAGCCACTCCTGGTGGTGGGCATTAAAGTCCCCCAGTAACACTAATTGGGCAGAAGGGTACCGCTGCTGTGCTGCATCAGCCGCCTCACTGAGGTACTCTGTGAGCCTGGTTGCCTCCTGATCTCCACTGTGCGAACGGTAGACACAGGCGTAGATAATTTTATCCAGACCTGTGTCCACCAGAACCCAGAGCGTTGTGAATCTTGAGTCCTCAAGGTTACGGAGACGCCGACAGCAAAGATCGTCACGGGCGTACATACATACACCCGCCCGTGGTCTAAAATTGTGCTCCAGGGTGAACCCTGGGTAAGACAGGTACGACACGTCTGACGGACTCGCTATCTGCGTCTCCGTAAGGAAAAACAGCGCTGGTTTCTCAGTCTCCAGGTGGTAGTGGACTGCAGAGAGATTTGAGTGCAGACCCCTAATGTTGGTGAGATGCACTTTGTGGGGGAGGGGGTGCAGCCGCTGTTTAAAACTAATCTTCCTTTTCCTTGACATGATTCATATTTTTATAAGAGTGAACGGAGGAGAGGAGTTGGAAGTGAGACGAGGTTCCACGCTGCTAACCTTCAGACACGCACTGAAAGGACAGCATCATTGGGGTACTAGTCCGGAGACTGCGGGGACGCCCGAGCCCCCCCGGAATGTCCATCGGGCCCTCCCCATCTGGTCGCCAACCAGCACGATGGCGCATTTCGGGATTTTTCGACAGTTGGCGGGGCAGCCTTTCGTGTGTGGCTGGCACACTACTTGGGCCCCCAACTACCTGCGGTCGGCCAGCGGCGCACCGTGCCTCGGATCCCGCTACCCTCCGCGACTAGTCTCCCGATACATCCCTAACAGCGCGCGTCAGGCTGGTCAACCTGCAGTGGAACAGCTATCTCGACCCAACTCCTCTAGTTGGCTACACCGAGCATCGAACCGGAACACGGCTAGGCCGTTTGGCGGTACGTCTTTGCCCGGTGGGTGGTCACAAGCCTTCGGCCGAAGCCTCCCACCAGTTAGTGTCACCTGATTTGCACCACCCGGGGACCACGTGTAGGGAATCAGAAAAAGGGTACGTTCCTACGGACGTGGGTGACTCGGCCCCCTAAAACACAAACAAACAACATTGACCTGAAAATTTTCTAACGCGTCTAGTGATGTAAAATATCTTAAAAAATTGTTTTTTTTTGCTCATTTCGTATCTCTTAGTTGAATTTTCAAATAAGGCCAGGAAAAAAAGCAATGTTAATATGTATCTCATTAGTCAATAGAGTTTTGGAATCGGAACGTGTATTACACACGTTTGAAAGATAAAGGTTTGACAGCTGTTATAAAACAGCTGTCAAACCTTTATCTGACAGCTGCCACAAAAACTTATTTACTTAATAGCAGTTTTCCCTGGCCTTTAAATGAAAAGATGATAAGTTATTGTATTATTATAAACAATAATTGATTTTATACAACACTAGTTGTAGGCAGACGCGACCTGTAAAACGAATCAAGTGACAGGTCAAGCGATGTATGAAAAGTGGGCATTGTTCTTTAGCCAATAGAATGTCATTATCCACCATATCAAATATAGTTCCATAGCCTGCCGAAATTTGTGTCAGGAGCACAAAGGTGCATTGAAGGAGGCATACATATACGAATGGTTTCTTGATTTTTGTTATTTTATTTTTATTGTTAAACTTTTATGTTTCTACTCGTATATAGTGTATAACATTATTTATTATGTGGTATAACATCATCTTGGAAATACTGTAAGATGTTGTACTTATTGGTGTCAAATAAATAAATAAAATAACATAAGTATATTTTTAAGCATGTTCCCTTAAATATTTTTTATATTATACCGGCGTCCGCGCCTGGGGAGGCTGTTCTCACTTTTTGGCCTGAAGTGCCCAAACTTTAAAACAGTGACACACGAGCAAATACAATCTGCCACGCCACCGCACACGAAGGTCGTGTGTTCGATTCCCGATTGCAACAAGGCAATAACAAATCAAGTAGGTAGCTACTTCAAATGCCTAATTTTATACAATCAATCACAGCAAGTGTTTACTTATCACCACAATAAGATGTTTGGCGACCTCGACATAACAAGTAATTACACTGGAAGCTCTTAAACAATGATAAAGCGCACTCGGCAGAGCTCGGAGCAGATAGCGTGCAATCTGTGCGACATTTACGCGCAGGCCGCCATAGCCGCACAGCGTCCGACACACGTCGCTGCCCGCTTACCTCCGGATACAATCGCTGAGGTCACCAGAGGTCAACAAAAACTCTACAGTCAAACCCCCACGCTACACACTAACGTACGTATTACAATACTCCAATAAATTAGGTTATGATGTATGCGAAAATATTACTCTCGTGTTCGTTTGTTGTAGCGGTGAACGGGGCGACCTTGAGCGCGGCGAGGTGAGTAAAAGCAATGACTCGTTAACGGCGAAATACTTTGTTTACTGTCAATCGAAACTTAATTTTTAGTTGCGAGAGTCGTAACCTACATTACTTAAATGCTGTTATTTACGCATGTTTATTTACTATGTACCTATGAATATTGATGTAGGTACCTACTTACTGAATTATGACTGCTTGCATAGTATTGTTGAATACTAATATTGTTGAGCGTGGTGATAAAATACCACGGTGGATTGAACTGAAACAACGCTTATATAGGTACCAATGTTAATTTGATAACAGGCAATCCACATTTAAACGAATCGCTTATTGTTTCAGCACAAATCTCAATATGACGTCTGTCGACTACAAAAAAGTTCCTATACAGGAGAAACCTTTATACCAGCCACCGCTGCAGGAAATAGTGGACGGTAAGTTCTTTTTATGTACTTATGCCATTTGCTATGCCCCAGGGTCATAGGGTCCCCAGCCTTCTGCCTAACTACAGATCTACTAAATATTTAATTCGCTTGTGGCCGCAAAAAATGGTATATTTTTGTCGGCACGCTGAGTTTTGTTGCTAATTTACTACAGGGAGACATGTATACAAGTCATATCGCCCTTACACACACTCAAAATAACCTTACTCTAAGAACTTATGGTCACCCCCCTGAACCTGCGGTAGCTTTTTCTTGATGTCCAGCAGTTGACCGGATGGCTGAAGTAGCAATGATTATTCTATCAATCTATCATAATTATGAAAAGATATATTTTTTGCAGTATTGTCTGTGGGACTAACCAGCACATTCGCGCAGGTTGACGTGTCTGCAGTTGACTCTCCAGACCTCACCAAGTCGCCATACAACCTCACATCACCAGGTACGTTCAAACAACTTGTAAGCATTTGTGATACAAACAGCTAAGAATGGATTGGCTAATAAAGACCTAAAAGCTAGTTCTAGATAGGTCAACAAACAATACGGGTGATTATAATTGCCTCCACCACAGTTTTAAGGACTGTTTTACTGCACAGCATATCACGCACGATATTTTCGAGATTAGGTTAGGTAACCACATAAAATTACATGTTGTAGTTGTTATGATAACGTTTATTATATGTAACAATTATATAATATAATCGTTTGACCTAATAGTTGTTGTTACAAATCTCGCGCTATCTAAAGTAAATAAGTGATAAAAAGTGAGACAGTACTTTGCAACAGTTATCTATCAGATGATTTACCTACTGAATGTTACAGTCGTTACATCATCAAGAAATTAATAAACAAAATATTTTAATGGTGTCTGTTAGAAAAAGTGTGGGTTTCATTCCCAGGATGAAAACATTGTTGCGTTTTTCGCAAACAAAAATCTTAAATGGCATACATTACTACTTTTCTAGGTATCAAATAATGGTTAAAGAGTTAAATTGTTTAGAGTTAATCGGTAAAATAAATTAAAACAGTAACCCAAAACGCCCGCCCGTAACCATTTCCTAGTGTTATGTTATGTTTTCTTCATTACTTAGTTCTATTTATCCAGGCCTGACTGGCAATGCCAAGCTCATCGAGATCGGTGGTCCACCATACCTTCTGCCGCTGGTGCAGCGTGACAAGGTCTACGATCTGGCTGCTCTCGCGCGCCACCTCAATAGCGACCCCGCGCTGATGGCCGGCGCAGGCGCAGGGCCCTGGCCGCACCTCGGGGTCAACTGCGAGGTTAGTTACGCTCGACAAGAGTGTTAGAAAATCGTATATAAAACACGACAACACCTTCTTATTTGCTTGGAGGAATGCTCATGCATACTGCCCTATCACGGGGAAATAGTGCAGTAAGTGGGACTCCAATCCACTTAAACTCCACGGTGTCCACATGTGCCGCTTATGGCGGTAACACGAGCACGCGTTAGCACTTACCGCGAACCCGTCGTGACTGTCGTCACCGGACCCTTCACTGGGGAGTACCCCCATCACCGGCGCACCAGAACAAATTATATGCCGTGACTAACCCAGGGACCAAACCAGCACATAAGCGCCAGACTACCTTGTGTGTGCCACCCTTGGTCCCCCTGTGACGGGTCAGGTCAGTGGCCCCGCAACTTATCATTTCTCGGCCGCTGGGGATAGGGAGAGCAGTCAACATTATATCGACACTCAACCTCACCTGCGGCACCACCGCGTCCGCCATCAGACCCCGTCCAGACCGCGTAAGGTAGGGAGAGCGGAGCACCGCAATACCGCGGCGCTCCTCTCCCGTTGCAGCCAAGAGGCCTCGATGTCGCAACTGAGGCCCGCCTCAGTTGCGATGTCGCCTCTGTTGCCAAGCGGCACCGCAACCTACTTGACGGCCGCTACGTCGCCGTCGTCGGCTTACTGGCAAAAGCCCTGACGACTGTCGACCCCTCCTAGGGTTCCTCTTCGCTTCACCGTAGGTGACCAAGCCGCGGCTACTGTACCCCCCCGCCTTGATAATGCGGAAACCCACCGGGGAGGAAATACGACAACACCTAACAAACAAAACAATAGACAGGCATGTAGTCGACCTCGTAAATGTATCCAACAAAACCAATCAATGTGCCTAGCCTTTTCCTAACTATTTTGGGGTCGGCTTCCAGTCTAACCAAAAGCAGCTGAATAACAGTAACCCTCAGTTTCCCACCTTAAAATTATCGGAGAATTAATGTGACAAATTGTCAAGCACGCGTTATCTGCTGTGATTGGTTGAATGAATTTTCAACAGCCAATCACAGAAGAAAAGGCGTGTTTGACAATTTGTCACATTAATTCTCCGATAATTTTAAGGTGGGAAACTGAGGGTAAGTATTTTACATGGAGCGACTGCCTATCTAAACTCTACAACCCAATAACTGGGTAACACGATACCCCTAGACAAGACTGGTGCCTTATTTCTTTTGTCTTCTGATTTCGCGTGACGACTGTAAAATTTCTACAAATGACAGCCGGGACCAACGTCTTGGCGTGGTTCCCGAGGCACGAAGGGATCTTGGTATGTTAAGATGACCACCCACACACTGCCGCTTGCAAGCATTGTTAATCTAACAGTCACAGACCAATAGACCACGCCTTTTAATGACATGCTAGAGTAATTTAGCGTTATGGTGATAAAGCAATAACTTGGCGACTATATATAGGTCCACATACATAGGACGAGGTAAAGGTAGTGACGAGGTCAGTGATAGTTACACTTCACAGAGAGCCGGGTGCTAATAACTGTGGCAAGTTTGATAACGATGTAGGTACCTTATATTATATATATACTATTGAAAGTAAGTGACAACAAAATAAACAAGTTTAAAATAATTCATATACAAAAAACTAAACGGTTTTTCCTACACATTTCCAGGGTATAATAAACCTGAGCATCCGCAACGGCACAGTTGACCAGGGCACCAGAATAGTGTCTATAGAGCCGGTGGGAGCTGCTAAAGGCAAGGGCGGCTACAAGCAGCAGATACTACCCAACAATGAGACCAGGACAGCGCTGCTTGGGAACTACCTGCTCAGTGAGGGGAAACCGGGCAAGGTTTGTGATTTCTTATAGTGTGTATGTTAAGCTTCTTGACTTTCAAAACTTGAGAATAATTCCTAAGAAAGCTTTTGCCTGTTTCTTTCAAACCGATTCTCATGCATGATATTTAAAATGAGTGGGGATTTTCTAATTACATACTTTAATTGCTTTTTGTATTCTACTACTAAGCTTTCTCAAAAGTTCTTATTAGTTCTTTAGTCTTCAGGTTAAATGGGTGTGCCCTTGGGTTCAATTCTGTCCTTTACTTTACTTCCTTAGCAAGTTAGTACTACGATAATGTTCACAACCATGTCAATAAAAACGGAAATACTTATCACATTTCAGGTGATCAAAGTAGTAGCTAAGAAACGCATCGGTCCATCAAACTTCATCACGGCTATCAGAGAGACGCTCAAAAACTACTACGGTGACCAGATTATCGGTGAGTTATATAGTACAAACAGCTGCAGAGAAACCTCACCCCCCCCTAAGAATAGATTAGAATATACTCTATTGTACACCAAAAAATAAAGTTACACATCTCTTTTACAATAATACTTATTTCTACGGGTACAAAGGCGACCTTATCGCTGACAGCGATATCTACCAGATAACCTTGTGTATAAAAAGCGACATCTATGGGCAGGAGGATATACTACTACTTTTAAGTGCGCCGCGTGCGCGCCCTCTTTGTGGCATCAATGATGTTAGGTTTCTGTAGATATTACATCGATTCCACAAGTAAGCGTGCAAGATAACAATAACATTCCATTTAACAATAATTGTTTACGTTATTAATACAAAATTGACATGCGTTTACCAACATCAGCATATTTAGGCAGCACTGTATGGCTATACAGGGGTGTTGCGGGTTGAGGGGAAGTAGGTATAATAAAAATTAGTAGGTATATACTATTATTAATTGAAAAAAACAAGTGCTTAAAAGGCGGTCTTTCAAAATAAAGGAGATTCACTTATATACGTAGTATATTTATTATTCTTATGGTATTAATAAATTTATTATTAATAAATTACTCCATTTAGATTTATTTATTATATAATTTATTGTACACCACAAAAAAAAACATACAGGAAAAACGTTCAAATATACAAGTGTACAATGGGCGGTCTTATAGCACTAGGCAATCTCTTACAGAGTACCTTTGGATGGACTGAATGATAGGAGAAGAATTTAGGGTTGTCAGTGTACAAAATATAAAAAATAATATTACTTAGACTTAATAACATACAATACATACATACAAAAAACCTTGTGTTCCAAATTATGTACATGAATCAATAATAAATATATATTTTTTTCAAACCTTTTAACCTAGCTGTTACTGAGGAGTATGCTTTAGAAAGTTACCGTTTTACGGCACTAAAGCGTAGGTAGGCTCTTAAAAAAAAAAAAACTTGGCGCAAATACCAACCTAAGGATACAATAAAGGTTGTCATTATAAGTTTTTCGAAACTAACTCAAGCTAAGAATCTTACTGGACAGGGTTTCGTTTCTGACGACGTGGGGTTCTAGGGGAGCACTAAGGCGCAATTTTGCGGCCATTCAACCTTTAAGGAGCTGAAAAGGGTAAAAATTAGTTTGTATGTAAAATCAAATTCCTCGGGGATAAGGTTGATACTCAAAATTTACATAAAACATTTTTAAAACTTTCTCCCAGATAGGGTTAGGGGTTTTAAAGTTTTTTTTGAGGAATCTCACTGCGCTATCTGACTAACATAAACGATAAATAAAAAAGAGAAGACAAGAGTGAATAGCATATTTAGGTTTTTCAAAACTCGACTCGAAAAAATGGGATAGTGCTAGGAAGAAGAAGAAGACCCCCAACGGGGCAAAAAGAGGTTGATAAGTTTTTAGGGGAGGATTTTACTTTGTGGCGGTAACCTAAAATTTATTATTCTTTTAGTCAAATAATGAATCGGCCCAATCCAATAAACCCTGTATATCTACGATACCCATTTTTTTTTGTTTTAATAATAGCTTATTTTTGGTTTCCTTCACTAACTGCATATAAGAATATCATTTATAGCATAAACGATTCACGCGAACGAAGTCGCGGGCAGAGTGCTAGTATTAAATATATAACAGAGAAAGGAGAAGCTCCTTCACCATTTTCTTGAACGTTGGCAGTGTTTGAGCACGTCTCACTTCAATAGTTAATACTAATATATGTATTTACTGGAAAAACTAATAATTTAGTTTTGATGATTTCAAAAGAGAACCAACATGATACTCACGTTTGAAACAAACTGAACAACAGTTTACATCTCTTGAGATTTTCAAAACTGAATAACTTAACTGTAGCTTGACCCTATACTTATAACGGAGAGGGTAAACTTTATTTTCTATAACTTCTAATCTTGATCTCATTCCATTTACCATATTATTAAAACAAATTGCAATGGTTGCAAAACTTATCCTGGCTCGATGATGAGCTTCAGTTAGTTATTTTTTTTTGGCAGGTTTATAATTATAGATCCCAGTTGCATGTAAATGCCTTCGGACAGTGGTAAGCGAAATACCATGTCTTATAGCACCAGATTGGGTGGTTGTAAAAGAATCCGTGGTTTGGCTATTCACAATATCACGACGACGGCTGAATTGATTTGTGTAATCAATCGGACGTGGCCCTTGGCTGTTACACTTTACCAGTTTCTTGATACCTTCAACCCATAAACGGACTGTGTTTCTCTACAAAGAAGTAGATTAAAAAGTTAGATTTCTAATGTAATTTGTAATTCAAAAATTAATATATAAATTGATTATAGTTTAGATTATACTTACGTAATTTTCTATTTTAATTCAAAAATTAATATATAAATTGATTATAATTTAGATTATACTTACGTCAACATTTAATTCTCGAGCTCTTTAAACTTTTATCCAGTTCCAAAAGGACGATTATTTTCACTTTTAAAAAGTTACTCAAACGAGACATCATTTTAATGTAATTATAAGTCGTTATTCGAACAACACAAGCAGACGAGTAATTATGCTATGATGCTATGTCATATTTTTCTTAACAAAATTATAAGCTTACCCTCACTCTTCTTCATAATCGAATTTTATAAACTATATATATAACATAGAAAGTATGTATGTATGTATGTATGTTCCTTATAGACTCCGAAACGGCTGGACCGATTTTAATGAAATTTTCAGAGAATCTTTAGATTGACCCAGCGGATAATCCTTTTTTTTACTTTAAACGCGGGCGAAGCCGCGGACAGAAGCTAGTATTTTAAAAACGTCACGGCCGACATGAATGATGTGATGGATGATTTATAAACATACCGATGAATTTCAAATAAGTGTCAGAATATCAGCGGAGGCGTAGCGGAATATCAGCTTGACTCGAGTTTGGTTCGAATCTTGCTTCAGCCTAACGATTTTATTAAATGTTAATATTCTGTTGTGAGTTTTTGGAAATCTGTAAAAAACGTATAATGTGTGTTAAAAACATTTGGAAGTTTAAAAATATCAATAGGTAGGATGCGATTCGATGAATCTAGCGGTCGCTTGCATGAGCGTCCTTAGTTTTTTTATATCTAGTTAGAATGTACCTTAGTTTTAATTTTACCTTGTTAATCTGCATAAGAATAAATTGCAATTGATCCCCGGTAGAGGGCACTGGCTCCTGTAACACAGGTCAATCACCTAGCACAGGAGTCAGGGCATCAATGTATTTGTTTGTTTTCTTATGTAAATAAAGTAATTATTAATATCTTAGCAGTTTCATTGATATCACAGAGATGTGCGCACGCGTCGCACGTTAACATCGTAGTATATCCATAGATGTCGCTTTTGATACATTTCTAAGGGTCACGGGATTCTCTAATGCTGTATGTACCTGCCCAGTCTACTACGACTGTAATTTCATGTCTATCAAAGCAAAGACCTTTGGAGCTGTTCTTTTTATAGTAATTAAAAGATATATGGGCAAAATTTTGTGAAAACACATCATCATTTTATTGCCCTTGTCCCGTGTTTCTTGGGTGTAGAATTCTAAATAACCAGAAAATGGCGTGTAAAAGAGCACCCAGAATTGGGCAAACAAAAGTTAAGAAGTGAGAAGCCTGTTATTTACATTTGCTGGTGTTCCAGGTCTTGGCGGCATGTTCATGCTGCAGTCGGGCAAGGTGAAGTTCCACGTGATGCCCGACTTCTCTGGCTCGCGGCTGTGCTCGGACGCCGACGTGGACGGCTGGCTGCACTTCTTCGAGATGCGCGCACCCATCACGCATGTCGGCACCCTCGTTACTGGAGACCATGTTAGTATAACCGATTAACTACCATTTGCATATGTCACCGGATTATTGCAAACATCATAAGTTTATAATAAATTGCGTGAGATTGTAAACTCTTTATTCTCAATAAAAATACACGGCTATAATTAATAATAATAATAAAAAAATAAAATCGTTTATTTCTCACCACAAACCAAGTACAAAACCAAAAAATATTTTTTTAAATTGTAATTTATAAATTTGGTTGTGGATCGCTGGTGCCTGTGGTAGGTAAATAAAACCTGTATTACAGGTCACTTCAATTCAATTCTCTATTAACTATCGAATTTGAATGGCATTTGCTATAGTTGAATGTTCTGTTCACAATATATCGAGAATTTATAATCTCTCAAGATTAATAACAAACTTATGGGTTCTGCAATAATCCGGTGACATAAGTTGCCCTGAAAAACAACTCGCGTTGGTTGAAAACCTTAAGTATCAATATAAAAGACTGGTTTGTACTCCATTCACGCAGCAGTGGATCAAAGGTTCATGTTCAAAGGACCACGAGATTTTTGGGTAGATACAGTTTTTTTAGTTTGGGCAGACAATTAATATATACAAGTTAGCACAGTTCCTGAGTATATCTCAGTGGGAATACACTGAGTGCAGCAGGCTATGAAAGACTAATAACGCCTCTGTTGATAACATTTACAAACGCAACTACCTATTCCTGTCCTACCAAACCATAACATTTGTTTGAGCTACAATCCCTCTCTACAATCTCTCGCCAGGGCCTGGACCTGCGCGTGCAGCACTTCCACGGGTTCAGCGAGCACGGCGACGGCGGCCACTACCACTACGACAGCACGCCTGGCGACGTGCACTACGAGGGCTACTTCGCGCTCGCCTCCTCCATCATCCGCGTGGACGCGCCACAAGACACCCACGTCATTGGACGAGACTAGGACACCGACCCATAGAGATAGTGACGAGTGACTTTCAATAACCAACCTTAGCTAGTATGAAATAAGGTTGAAGTTTCAGTACTCTCAAATGAAGACTGCTGGTCACTTTAGTAACTTATATTGCTCAATTGACGAACGTGTCGCAACGACTGATTGAGTGACCTCATTTCTGTGCTGGATTGTACTTATTTTTATGATTGTACTAGCTTCAGCCAGCGGCTTCGCTCGCGTGAAAAGTGTTTTCTTATCCGTACTAAGGAAACATTATACCGGAATGAAAAGTAGCCTAGTATGTGCTATTCCAGACTAATTATCTGTTACATTTCATCCAGATCCGTTCAGCCGTTCTGGCGTGATTAACGATAACAAACATAAATCCACACATCCAAACTTTCGCATTTATAATATTAAGTAAGATCAAAGTGAGGCCGGCAGCCTTATTGCGTAATGAATTCGGCAAGGCAAAGGACAAAGAGTATGACAAATCGCCAATTCACATAGACGGAAATCCACATCGCGTCTTTCATCTCGCATGTGATTGGTTGATTTTTCATACTCTTTGCCCTTTGCCTTGAATTCATTACGCAATAAGGATACTTACATGTTTAAATATTGTTTTCTTTTAATAAATAACGATTAAGGCTATCTAAATCTTTTATTTCCGTTGTGTCCTACATTATCTGTGAAGATTAGCCGGAACATACTCACACCTTCAAGCAAAACTAAATGACATAGAGAAATCTCTTAATACACACACTGGCAAAATTAGCGGAACAAGAAAAAAATATCGTGAATCTTAATTTTTTACCGTTACTCGGTGAGAAATTCCTAGGATCTACGTTCAAAGCCCGGGAATGCATTTGGAACAGGGGGCAAATCCGCTACCCGCTTGGGGCCTTTACTGGGCACTTTGGAACCAACGACATGCTCATGAAGATGGGTCTAACCGCGACACCCATGTGCAGGTTGTGTGGATGCATGGAGCACCTTCTTTGCACAAGCGATGCACTGGCTGGTAAGCGAATGAGTCTCTTAGGGATTGGATATCCAAGACCAGAAGACTACAGGCTCATATCTCCCAGTCTCGTTGTAAAACTCATGAAAAGGGTTTTCAACGAGATTGGGGAGGAGTAAGTTATCTAGGGGACCACAATAGATCCCAATGGGTCGAAGTGTTCGAGTTGTTTCTCGGCCCCTCCACAAGATAAGATTTGGTCAGCCAGCTCGCGAACATGTATCCTCCGACTGCACAGCATGATTTTCTTCTTCTTTACGTCTTTTTAGTTCGCTTTTTGAGCAGTCGGGTTTTTTGTTTTTTTTTTTCAAAGTTAAGGACGTAATTGTGCCCAACTTAATCCAAACTAAGAGAACCAGGGCACTTGAGATGAGGAGAAATTATCAAACCTACAGATGATATGCGTAGTTCATAATTTACTAATGTAAGACTAATGTTTTTGTGAGAAGATCAGGACAATGCAGAAAACCCATACTTCTAACAGGAATAATCGTTCCATTCAGTTTCGAATTCGCAAAAACTTTCGTTTAAAGGCCGTTCAAGCTAGAAATGAGCTGGAGGAAGTTCAAGGTGCAACAGTAAGTGGGCTTACGGTACGAAGGAGGTTGAAGGAAGCTGGTTTTGGTTCAAAGGTCCATAAATTGAGGCACACCTCCTTAGAAACAGTACCTATAACTTTTGCTAGAAAACATCGACTTTGGTCCACGGACTAATTGATTAAAATATTGTATAGTGATAAGTGTGTAAGTCATTTAAATTGATTAACGGACGGCAATACGTGTGTTATCATGAACAAGAACAACATAATCTGTAATTCTTTTTAAACTGCTGTGGCATATGGTAGAGAAACAATATTGGATTCAGATAGGATATGTTTGGCAGCTCGTACGGACTTGGCGGTGATTGGTGGAGATCTTATTGCAGATCGCTGTAGAAGTGTTATTTAAGAATAAAATGTGGTACCATTTGACCCTTTATCAGGGGTCACTTCGTTTTGATTCAGGATAATGCTCGGCCGCATACCACTTTTTCAACATCAGCCTATCAAAATAAATAAAAAATCGCAGTTTATGAATAGCCGATGAGATCACCAGATAAGTCTCGGCACTCTTATAATAAGGTTAAAATTCATAATAAATACACCTGTCAATATGGAGAACTGCGAAGCGCCGTTTTATAGGAATGATTGAGACTACCACACGAAACAACGGATAATACTATTCTCAACATGTCTAGGCGGGTGAAAACTTTATTAATAGAATGTGATATTTTGATTTTTTTTGCTTTCCTTATCTAACCTTAAAAATCAAAAATGTGCAATCTGATTTAATATTAAATCAGATTGCACATTTTTATTTCATATATTATTTGAATACACCTATTGAAATAATTCAATCAAAATCAAATGATGAAAACACGCATTTAACTGAAATTTGAAACAATTGGTTAAACACGGATCAAAAAACTGGGCCTAAGACTTTTCTATGCTTTTGAGTTTCCTCAAAGTTTCCTTTCTCATGATAATTATGGAATACCTTGTTTTAATCAATATGTTACCACAAATATAGATATCGAATATGATTCATACCTCGTACCTACACTGTTTTATATTTACCATTTATTCAAATTAAAAAACCCTGTAATTATAGTAAGTAGTGTAAGTTGGATAAATTAAGAAAAAATATTTTATCAATAATTCAGCGAAACAATCAGCAACAACTTAAGGTCGCAATCGCAAACCATTTATCTTAATGGTCCTTCGAACCGGATCCAAAATCGTACAGTGTATGTAGTGTGTACACAATAGTTTAAAATAAAATGACAATAAAGGCTTTACCGTGTATTCAACTTATCTATGTGTTACAATGTTATTGAAATGATACCAATTTTCTTTCATTATTTACATACACGGAACATTTTTTTAATAATGTATGAAAGTTTCACCGTATCGTACAACGCCTGCTCTTATAATAATAACAATATAGAAACTAGAAATAATTTTTCAATCTCACACAGGATTTGTTTGAAAATATGAAAAAAAAAAATGTCAGTAAAAGTCACGAAGGAAATATAAATCTACAGGGGCCTTACTCTGAGGTGTTAAAACTATCATGGTTCCACTGTGAGGTTGAGACAGAACTATACGGGACGAAGAGCACCATCCCTTTTTCACAGCGGAATCATGATGGGATTGACACGTTGTAGTACAGGAATTCAAAGCTATTTACATGTAGGCTGTTCTAGTTACCCTGTACTCCTACGTATTTTGTTTGTTTCACTAGCAAGCTCACAACCTAATACCTCCGTCCACTAAGGAGATTTTGCTTACATTTTGAGTTTAGTCCGTGATGTGACTTATTTAACAACGGCCGCCATGTTTCATAAAATTGACCAGTCAAGTGGCGACCACTACTAAAATTAAATATAATCAACATTTAACATGTCCTAAGAACGGATTTCCTAATGCCCGTTTTAACTTTCACTATGTGACATCTAAATTAACTATTGAATTTTGGTGCTTAGCCGAGCGTTAACAGGCGTTTAGTGTTTCAACAATACTGAAAACGGGCATAAAATAGTGTTATGCAAGCGTTGTACCATACGAGTATAGAGATTTCTCGCCAGTCAGTGTGGGCATACATTCACAGACGGGCTCTTGGCTACATACAAAAATAAAGTACGCAATATATTATATACAGTTACATGACGCCGCGATCCACTCGGCGCGATTATATCACGTCAGGGTATTTAAACCGGCGGGGAACATTACAAACTATTTGGATTGAATTGAAATAGGAGAACGTTGAAATATAGGTGACGCCGCTAAACAGGTCTACAATTAATTAAATATAAAGATACATATATGAGTAAATAATACATTTTGGAACTCAGTCGTGCAGCGCCATCTGTCGTGATAAAATAGGGACTCATCGTATTGACTTAACCTTTTAGGTCTTTATCAATATTGAAATATACAACACATAATACATTGATAGTAGGTGAAAAAAAAACATGACAACAAGAGATAAAATATCGAAGGTCCAAAATATTCCAAAATGCGTTATTTATGGATAAAACAATATTTTACTGATAAATCATATAGAGCGACATGTAGCTCGTGTAGTTTAAATAAAAGTGTACATAATATAATATAATCACTAACGGCATTTGTTACAATAGTCACACAATTGTGTTGTCTCATTGTCGCAAGATGAACGCACTTAAATAATTCTTGAAGCATAACACAGCCTGCTTGCTAGCATACTAACAACAATTTAAAAATAAATAATATAATAATACTTATAGTACAGTCGACCACATAACGTGAAATTCAAGACATTATTTGCAATGTAAACACTGCATGGATGCTGAAAAGCTGCAAGAAAAGCAAACCTCATTTGACATTATTACGCTAAGTAGTAGTGAGAGTTTTATACAAGAATGAACCTAAACCTACAAACAATGTTAATATAACCGTCATCCAAAATAGGTACCATGTTGCAACACCTTCCAGAATCCAGATCGCTACATGTTTGCGTTTGGGTGCTTCCAGCGGAGCAGTCGACCCATGCGGACACCATGGCCTATCCTGCAGTACGAGCGATGATCGGCTCTTGTCACCGGCCGGCCGGGATGCCAGATATTTTAGAACCCAATGGCTTGGCACGCGACGATGGGAAGAGGCCAGACGGGATGAACATAATGCCAATGGGAAACATTAGGTCCATGGGGTCCGAGTGCTCATCGAGTGTTTCGACACATAAGTAAACGGTTAGTCGACTCTGCACGTGTTCAGAGGGTTGGCTTCTTCGGTCTGAGAATTAGCATTGCTATCCAACGTGCCAACGCTGCCAGCATTCTGGGTACGTTTCCCGTCGACAGTGATGTGGAAGAATTTTTTGACTCCTAATGATAACGTCTCCTTTTTATGCGCTATTAATTTGTATTTAAGGGTGTTATGTTTTAGTTTATAATAAAAAATGATTTACATGTGTTTTAATGTTAATATTCGTATGAAACGCTTGCTACAACTTAGCTACCAATCTCGAGAACCCAAATGAGAATGAAATCAAAACCTATATAAAAACCGCATGCCATATCGAGCACCAAAATGGGCCGATTTGCTGATGGACGTCTTCTGATTAACCAGAAGCAGATAGATTTTGTTTCCTCCAAACAATATATCGTGTCTTGTGAACCTTTTTATTATGCGACCAACTGTATTCAAGTACAAAACATACAATTTTGAGCTAATTCTAACCAATTACATATTTTTTACATCTAACTACAGCTACGAACGCACTGTAAATGATATGACCTTGCAACATGTATATTTCATAAGTGTCCGCTTATCGTCAGGCCAGTCTTTCCTGATAAACGTAATTTTTCATCGCGGTTTCTATTAAAATAAGCGAGAACAAAAATTAACCGTCAGCAATCAACACAGGCCCTTATATTAAATTTTGTTTGCAAACGATTTTTAATGCGACAGCAGTACGTTCGGAGCTTATACCTTGTACAGACAAATCCATATAATATTGTAGTATACAACAAATCCGAATACATTATCATTATTTTCCGATTAACAGCTGGCGAGCCACAGTAGCAATACAACAACAGTTCAGATTACTATAAAAACTGGTAAAAATATTAACAGATATAATATTTACACGATCAGTTCTGTACTTTAGGCATGGGCTGTGTGACGCGGTCACTCACATGTCCAGAGCTCTCAAAGGTGAACGCGCACCTATCCGCGCCGCAGGAGCCGCATTGCAGCAAAATGCTGTAGGTATGCGATGCGGGCGGCGCGGTGACGTCATCCGTATCCGTATAGATAATATGGTTCAAAATGTACAGAAGTGGATACGTGCGGCGCGTGCGGTGCGTGCGGCGCGTGCGGCGCGGTCAGGGGCGCGTTCACCTTAACACCTTGCGATGAGATGCCGCAGATACTTTCGCGCACTCTGCGGCTACAGTCAACCGCGTGTTAGTAACATGTTAACTATATAAACCGCCCTTACAGTACGGTATAAGGACGGTGTCGATATCAAAATGTTTCTAAAGACATGCGATTACAATAACATTAGCGACCGACTAAAGCTCTGGCCAAACTGAGGCGAATCCTGCGCGGGTTGCGTTACAAGTTAGTTGCTAAGTTGACACAATCTGCATAAACCTTTGTCCTGAATCTCGTGCGGGATTCGCTGCAGTTTGGCCGAAGTGTAAGGCAGGAATTATACACGGCGCCGCACTGCTTTGGGATTACACGAAACTGTTAGTTGAGTTACGTAAATTGCTGCGCTTGCGCGGTATAATTCAAACCTAAAAGGCGACTAGTCCGTAGCTTTCGGCGTTTTATTAGCCATCACTCACTCTTGTCTAAAGCTAAGCGATGTTAAGAATATTCACAGTAAAAAAGCACAGTACATCAGGACGTCTCAAGTCGCAGAACACGACGACTGCTAGAGGAATTTGAAAATACACGATTTGATTTCACAGAAGGATTATTTTAATCTCCTATTCTATCCGATTATGTCAACATAAACAAACATTCGTATTTATCATAAGACATAGGGCAACGTGTAACAGTCTCAGGCTGGTGGTCTCCAGGCCAGCAGCAGGCAGCAGGCAGCTGGCGCTGCTCAGGAGCGGAAGAAGCGCACGGCTCGCACGACGTACTGGCGGCAGATGGGGCACTCGGCCAGCTGCTTGGCGCACGCGGTGCAGGCGGCGATGTGGCCGCACTCCAGCAGCACGCACTCCAGCGGCGCCGCCATGCAGATCTTGCAGCACTCCTCGGCCGGCAGGTTGTCTATGTCTGCAACACAAGTGTGCCGTATGAACCATATATGGTAAGCCACAATGTTGCTAATATATTGGCCAGCACAGCACACGAGGCCAATTTTGTTGTCCGCGAACGTGGATAATTTTCATTTTAACTACATTTTTTTTTGTATTAGCACCCCTGATAACCATGAAAATGACACCCATAATGTAAATTTTTTAAGTTTCGTGGCCACCACTGTAGGTTCATAGCAGTGAGCTGGTCTTACCATCCTTGTACTGCGCGTGGTTCCTCCACAGCGTCTTGGCACGCTCCAGCAGGTCACGACGCTCGAGACAGCCACGGTACTCCACGCGATTCCTGATCAGCAGCTCCTTTAGCTGCTTCACGTTGAGCACGTCCAGCTCAGACGCACGCGAGAACTGCTCCAGGCGGATCTGTTTGGGGGTACCTGTCCGTTAACGTGGGTGTTAGTATTTTGTCAGACAACATTTAGACTATATTTTTAATAAATAGAGTGGTAAAATGACTGAATAACAATTATGGGACGTGCAAGTAGGATTGAGAGAGGGAATAGATAGTATGGATCAGATCTTTGCCTTTTGGAGCATAGTCGAAAAACACCTGGCTAAGCACAAAAAGTCTATTGTGCTTTCGTTGACTTGGAGAAGGCCTATGATAGTGTGTTCGAAACCAATAAAGGTTTCGTCCTTTTTTTGTTATTTTGATGCAATACTGTGTCAACTCGCTGTCATCAATATTGACAGTTTTTGGTTGGGTTAAAGTTCAAAGTCAAAGTCAAAGATTTATTTGCAGATAAATATGGTTACAAAGGTTCTTACAAAGGTAGTATAATAGTAGCTTAACATATTTAATCATAGCATAATGACTTGCAAATTTTTGGTAATTATACAATTAGGTCATTTAAATTTAAACTGAAGGAATTCATTTAAAGTATAGGAGGAATTCTCTATCAACCACCTGCGCAAAGCCCTTCTGAAGCGGACCATTGGAAGTTCTTTGATTTCGTTAGGGATCTTGTTATAAATCTGAATACACATAGGATAGCAACTTCGTCTATATAGCTCCGTTTTCATTCTAGGAATAATTAATCTATCAGGATATCTAGTTCTGAATTTACATTTATCGCCCAGTTTTTCAAACATCTCAGGGTGAGATTTGGTAAATTTACATATTTCCTCATTATAAATACCTGTCAATGTAAGTATTCTAAGTTTCCTAAACAGTGGTTTACAGGATGTAAGTGGGGTCTACATTACAAATCGCACGTATATACCTCTTCTGCGCCATGAAAGCTCTTTCGAGATGCACCGAGTTTCCCCATACCAGTATACCATAACGCAGTATTGAACCAACATATGCATGATAAGCCTGTAATGTGGCTTGTCTACTTATTAGGTTAGATATACGCCATAGAGCATAAGCAGACTTACTGAGTTTACCACATATCTTATCGATATGATTGATCCAGGAACACCTCTCGTCTAGATCTAACCCAAGAAAAGTCATAGTCAAGTTGGCAACACTTGAAATATAATCATTGATACCGCGAGACGTAAAACGTTGGTCTTGATTTAATTTTGTTGAAAATGGTTTATAACAAACCAATCGTTATTTGAAATTACGTTCGCGATCCGCGAGTGGTAGTGTGAATCGCTCGTTTATTTGTTTGTGTATATATTTCGCGCGCAGCGTAGTATTTTTGTCGGGAACTTGCCTACCTGGGGCTATGGTGCTGTCCGAAATATTTTATGCCGAATTGAAGGAGGAAAGTACCCATGCGCTACCCTAAACGGGGTCCCCGAGTGGTGCCAATCAGGTGACAATAACTGGTGATAGGCATCGGCCGAAGGCTTGCGACCACCCACCGGGCAAAGACGTACCGCCAAGCGGCCTAGCCGTGTTCCGGTGCGATGCTCGGCGTAGCCACTTCAGGAGATGGGTCGAGATGGCGGTTCCATTACAGGCAGACCAGCCTGGCACGCGCTGTTATGGGCGTATCGGGCGACTGGTCGCGGAGGGTAGCGGGATCCGAGGCACAGGTGCACCGTTGGCCGACCGCAAGTAGTTGGGGCCCCAAGTATTGTGCCAGCCCCACACGAAAGGCTGCCCCGCCAAATGACGAAAAATGCACCATCGTGCTGGTTGGCGACCAGAAGGGAGGGCCCGATGGACATTCCCGGGGGGGCTCGGGCGTCCCCGCAGTCTCCAGACTAGTCCCCCAATGATGGCGTCCATTCAGTGCGTGTCTGAAGGTAAGCAGCGTGGAACCACATCTCACTTCCCTCTACTCACCTTTCTTCACTCCCACGCAAATAATGAAAAAGAGAAAAATGTTCAAAGTTGAACAGCGGTTGCACCCCTTCCCACTCAAAGTGCACCTCACTAACATCTGAGGTCTGCATTCAAATCTCATAGCAGTCCATCATCACCTAGAGATTGATAAGCCGGCTCTCTTTTTCCTTTAACATACCCAGGGTACAATTTTTTTTTTTGCCTGGGAAATCATCCAATGACTTCTCCCGCTCTGGGTGAAGCGGAAGGGCATGTCAGACTTTAACTCTCTTTCAAATTTATCCGCACAATTCCTTCTGCTTACAACAGATCCAGACAGCTACTCGATGTCGGTTTCTTAACCTTTGGGTAGTGCCGACAATAGTCTGGTGAAGTCTGTATCCGTACACTCCTCACCCGATCCCAGTCCAAGAGGCGCTCGGCGGCAAGTCAGCAGATGGGGATGGGATACGTTCTTTTTTCGCATCGAATCCTTGACAGCCTACTTGCTTCTCTTTGGTGAAGATCCTTCGTCGTGCGCGGACGCCGTGTCGGATGTGTTGCGTCAGGGAATGGAGTACTTTATTCCGTTCTCTGACGTAACAATGTCTAGCGCTGACCGGCCATGGTTTGGCACCGAGTGCAAGCGCGCCATCACGCTTAAAAATGAGGCATACCTGGCATGGGTCGACGCTCGGACGCGCAAAGCAAGCGACGTGGATCAGCGCAAGAGATCCTACAATAGGGCTGCCAAGTCCTGCAAGAAGGTGATGCGAAGATCTCGGTTTGACCACATGCCGTATGCCACAGCCGTATTGGGACCAAACTTGCTTCCTACCCAGCGAGTAGTAAAGCGTTTTGGTCCCTGGCAAGTTGGTTGAATCGAACTTCTGCGGTCCCTCACTACCATTACTGCAGAAGCCCGACGGGTCACTGGCCCACTCCGCTGAGAAAGCAAACTTGTTTACCTCTATTTTTGCGAAATCTTCACGTCTGGATTCTGGTGACGCGCGGCCCCCTCCTTCTCCTGATGGTTGCGAGACGAGTATGTTGGACATTCGCATCAATCAAAAGGACTTTCGTAGGGTGCTGCGCTATCTTAACGTGAACAAAGCTAGTGGCCCCGACGGAATTCCAGCAATTGTTCTCAGAACCTGTGCGACTGAATTGTCTCCGATCCTGACATACCTGTTTCGCCGGGAAAGTGCCGAATACTTGGAAGCAAGCTAACGTTCAGCCTGTGCCCAAGAAGGGCAGTCGGGCTGACCCGGCCAACTACAGACCTATATCAATAACGTCCATCCTCTGCAAGAGTATGGAACGAGTGCTTAACTCCAAGCTCCATATTCATATTCTTTATTGTACACAAAATATACAAAATTCAAAATCAAAATCAAAATTTCTTTATTCAATTAGGCCATTAGGCGGCACTTTCGAACGTCAAAAATAAAAATTAAATGTAATAATAATTGATTCTACCGTCCATTCGGAAATGTAGCTTGTTATGGAGAAGAACGGACAAGAAACTCCAAACATATTCTTTAAAAAAAAAAAAAATGTGTTTTACAAGTATTTGGTTACAATAATCTTGTAGGAAAAATACATATTATATGTGAGAACGATGTAAAAAAAAACGCACTTAAAAGCGTCTAGAGTAAAACAAACAATTAAAAATACAATAAATAGGTAATTAAAAACAGGCGGAGGCAGCTAAGATATGACCAATCCCAACTGACGGCGCCCGTTCACGAACATGACACATGGATTGGCACCACTCAGCTCAACCATCATGAAGGGAACCGAATGATCCAACACATGTGCCACCATCAGAGAGACATTAGAGAGAGCATGACACACTCAACTGCCAGGGCACACTGAAGTCAACGAACGACACATAGGTACAGTAAATGGTAGATTTACAGTTGGTACATAGTACTCACATAATATGTGCTGTGCAGTTATATAATCCAAAAAATAAATTGAGTTTATACAACACAAATATACATTATAATTATTCGTACAGTTTTCAGGAGGTCCAACAATACTTCAGAACTTTTCTGCTTATCACTTGTTTTTGTGCCCTAGTGGCTGTGGAGCTGGAATAGCGTTGGGCCAAGCATTTTTATCAGCGATGTAATCCCCCAACCTATAATATGCCTGCCTGCATAGTGTGCGTTTTATACAAGTTTTAAATTTCGTCTCATTCAATTCTAGAATGTGTGGCGGTATTTTATTGTAACATTTTATACAGTACCCCCTAAAAGATGACGCTACTTTAGCCAGCCTGAAACCTGGTTGAATTAATTGGTCCCTATTTCTAGTAACATAACTATGTCTATCGCTGTTTTTACTAAAAAGATGTAAATTCTTTCTAACGTACATGATGTTTTCGTAAATATATTGCCACGGTACCGTCATGATGTTAATGTCCTTAAACAGTTCCCTTAGAGAATCGCGCCGGCGAAGATTGTATATCGCTCTGATGGCTCGTTTTTGAAGAACAAAAATTGACTGAATGTCTGCAGCCCTTCCCCATAGTAATATGCCGTAAGACATTATACTATGAAAGTAACTAAAATAGACCAGCCTCGCGGTATCTACATCAGTAAATTGACGATTTTTTCTAACAGCATAAGCCGCCGAACTTAACCGACCCGCAAGAGATATTAAATGAGGACCCCATTGTAACCTTGAGTCTAGCGTGATACCCAGGAAAACCGTTTTGTCGACGAATTCTAGCTTCTCGTTGTTTAATATAATGTCACAATCATAACTTTTGACATTCGGCAAGGCAAATTTTACACAGTTAGTTTTTTTAGCATTCAAAACTAAATTATTAGCAGTGAACCAATTTAGAACTTGCCGCAATGCATTATTTACGTCAGCAACGTTACTCGTACGTCTATTTATGTTAAAAATCAAAGAAGTGTCATCAGCAAATAACACCATGTTCAGTTTGTTTTTCAATAGATGGGGTAAATCGTTAATGTATACTAAAAATAAGAAAGGACCTAAAATTGAGCCCTGGGGTACCCCCATTTTCACGTTCAACCTCGACGAATTGACACCGTTTATTTGAACTAATTGCTGTCTATCATTCAAATAGGATTTTACTAAATTTAATGCTGATTGGCCTAGCCCGTAATGCTCAAGTTTCAAAAGCAATGTTTCATGATCAACGCAATCAAACGCCTTCGACAGGTCGCAGAAGATACCTATGGCATCTTGTCCCTCCTCCCACGCATCAAAGATGTGTTTTATTAAGGTGACACCAGCGTCGGTTGTACAACGTCCTTTGGTGAAACCATATTGTTTCTCGTGTAGGATGTTTTTCGTATTAAAATAAATGAGCATTTGATTTAGCATTATCTTTTCAAATACCTTGCTGAAAACCGGCAACACGGATACTGGTCTATAATTATTTGTGTCTTTACTGTCCCCGGATTTAAAAAGTGGTATAACCTTACTATATTTCATTAGATCCGGAAAGACTCCTTGATCTATACACAAATTAAAAATTAAAGCTAAGTACGGCGCTATAGTCTGAATAATGGAGGTACAAACTTTGATGGACATTCCCCATAGATCTTCTGTCAGTTTTATCTTTATTTGCTTAAAAGCTTTTATCACTGTTATTGGGTTTAAATGTGAAAAGTTAAATTCAGTCGGGCATGCTGAAACGTTAGCGTGTAATAAACCATAAGCGAGCGACGGCGAAGAATTTAAGGTTTCAGTAGTTTTAATTGGGATGCTGGTAAAGAAATTTACAAATTACAGTTAAAAATACAAAAGGAAAACTTATGTACACAGGCGAGCTTAACCCATAATTGGCTCCTGGCATACCTAGAAGCTAACGACATCCTCAGTGACCGCCAATATGGCTTCCGCCAAAATCGGTCAACTGGGGATCTTCTAGCGTATGCCATTCACATTTGGAGTGAGGCCATAGAGAGGCATAGGGAAGCGCTTGCCGTCTCCCTCGACATCTCGAAGGCTTTTGACAGGGTATGGCATGAAAGCCTTATTGGTACGCTTCCTTCAAAAAAAATAATCAAAATCAAACTTCATATTTCTTTTTTTTAAAGATGCACGGTTCGGAACCGGCAAGAAAATCCATGGTTACTCTTTTAAAAAATGGTTTGGTTTTACAATATTTCCATGTTACAGCATTAGTACTATGGGGGGGACAACGTAGGCCCGACAATAAGTCGTAAGAAACTAAAAACAAAAGATTATATAATATATAAAAAGTTAACAGATGTTAACTAGCATCTAGAAGGCCTACAATGTTCACACATTCACAAAATAATCGGTAAAAGAATCTATACAAAGGTAAAAAAAAAATAACAAGACCAAATTTAACATGTGCCACAAATGTTGTTATCGGTGCTGTAACTATTCTTGCCAAAGGGCTATAAAGATGATTGAGAAACATTGTAAAAAACGTAAGTCAACGTAGTCCTTGATTTTATAATATGCTTTTTTAATAAGGACACGTTTGATGTGATTTTTGAACTTTCCATCGGTCAGTTCTATAACTGGCTTTGGCAACTTGTTGTAAAAGCGTATACTGTTTATAAGAAAAGACTTGCTAGTTTTAGTAAATCTGATTTTGGGTATTACAATTTCATGTCGCTTCTAGTTTTGAAAAGCCCTCGATGTTTGCGGACATACAAAATATATTTCAAAATATAAAGTGACAGTATCACGCCCTCCCGCGTCACCCAGAGCGGGAGAAGTCATAGGATGATTTCGCAACACAAAAAAAAAAAGGTAGAGTCAGTATATCGATCTCTTTAAATCGCGCGGATTGCCCTTTTTTGTAAGATGAAAATTGAATCAACATCTGCTGCTGATCCCCATAGCAGAATGCCATAAGACATAATACGAGGCAATGAAGCTCGACGAAGTCCCGGAGAATGAATTTAACTGTCTTGGATCCAGCAACGAAATTAATCAGAAAAGAAAATGAAAAATACAAATTTCCACTTCCCTCCATATCAAGCAGGAGACAGAACAAACAAGACCAATAGGCACAAAGGGTCGTTTACAACTGGGATAAGCCCAGTTGCCTAGCACCACGGATAAAAATTAGCATTAATATTAATGGGTCCTAACATTGTGAGCTGTTATATTTGATTCCAATAATAGGTATGACAAAAGCGCTTGAACGCACGGAAATTTGTTCTAGTTTCCACAAGGTCCGTATAGTAAACAGCTCCTGATACAGCCTGTACATTATTCAACATAGTATTGCGTTCATTCTGCCAAAGAATACACTCCCATAAGATATGATGAGCAGATTGTACATATTCACAGTCAGATGTAGAACACTGACATAATGGCGAGGCAACAAGCTTGAAGGAAAATAATTTACTTTTAAAGTTACCATGCCCTGTGAGAAATTGGGCAACACAGTGATACACCTCCAGCCACGTCCTGGCCAGCCGCACGCGAACGGATGGAAAGAATTGGTGGAGGTGTCGGCCCTTGATGGAATTATCCCACCTACATTGCCATTCGGATAAAAGTTCCTCCCAGACGTCAATATGTGGTTTAAATAATCTAGAGATTTTGGCACGGTCACTCCGCGTTAAAAAGTCCGCGTCCATGGTCTCTTTTGCGGAATAGTACATTGCAGCACGTCGCTGCACTTCAAGGTCGAACGGAAGTACGCCAGCAAGTACCGGTAAGGCCTCAGTACTAACCGTCCTGTATGCTTTGCATAAGAATATCAAAACCAAACGCTGACTCTGAAGTAATTTACGTCGTACCGCCCCTATTGTGGCCCTATCAGCCCAAACAGGCGCCCCATAGCAGATACAACCCAAGTAAGTAGCCCCATAAATAGTCTTTAAAGTCAAAAAAGACAGACCCCACGTAGATTTAGATATTCTCGTTAAGGCATAGAAGTTCTTTTTTGCTTTTTCACCGACGATTTTAATATGATCTATAAATGCAAAATTCCATTCTAACACAAGACCAAGATAGCACACGGACTGCTTCCTTTTTACCGGAACGTTATTAAATTTAATAGTAGGACACGATTTAAGATTACCTTTCAAAATTAGCTGATAAGTTTTATGCGGAGCAAAGATCAGGCGGTTACAATCGCCCCACTGAGATATTAATCGTAGGCAAGTGTCAGCCAAGTTCTCGAGTCCAGCTCGAGTACTTGATTGAATGAGCAGAAGACCGTCGTCCGCGTAACCGGTTAATGAACAGCCGCTTGGAAGCGGAATCGCGAGGAAATCATCAAAGCCTAAATTCCATAAAGGTGGACCAATAACCGAACCCTGAGGACATCCCATGGTGAGAGACTTCGACATGGAATGATGGCCGAGTTTGAGTTTCGCGGAACCATTTAAAAAGTAAGAGTAAACTAAATTGTATATATTTCTATAGCAGCCTCGATTTTTCATTTTAAGTAATAGCATTGGCCACCATGCGTTATCAAAAGCCCCAGAAATATCTAGAAAATCCCAATTACATACTTATGTTCAGATGTATTAACTATTTTCCTAACAGTAAGGGCCGCGTCTACGGTAGATTTCCCAATAGTGAAACCGAATTGATTATTATGAAATTTTGGTCCGTCCGGTAGCAACCGTGGAACGATAAGGCGCTCCAGGAGTTTTCCCAAAGATGGAAGTAATGTTATGGGCCGGTACGACTTCGGGTCGTCCGGGAGTTTGTCGCCACTTTTCGGGATTATTCGTATAAATCCGCGTCGCCAAATACAAGGAAATACGCCCACCGCAATACAACGGTTGTAAACGGTTAAAATCGCATCACCGGCTGTTTTACACGCTTCTTTATAGAAGCGTGTAAAACAGCCGGATGATTATTCATCCGATTAGATATTTTATCTTCACCTGATGACTTGTTCAGTGGTAACCTCTTGACAACGTTAATAAATTCGTCAGTGGATGGAAGGTCTGACGCTGGTGATTCAGGTGGTACAGCTGCCCACGCTCTGATCTGTTGATGGTATTCGTTGTCATTAGTTAGTACGTCATCAGGTATAAGAGTATTCAGCAAAACTTCAGTCGTTGCCTCAATACCGGTAGTGTTTATTATTTACTTTAATATTCTGAACAAACGCGAGGTCGACTGATCGATTGGCATTAAACTCATGATATAAAGGAGACCACGGACCTTCTTTATCTAATTTTTCTACTACTTTACGCAATAAATTACCCTTTGATTTTTCCACCGATGCTCTGTAGCGGGACCTGGCAACTCTAAACGTATTTAACGCAATGGAAAGAGGGTCACCGGTAACCTTACGTTTTTTAAGCTTGTTAAGATGTTTACGCGCTCAGCGATAATTTTTACGCTGTTCAGTTAGGTAGTCACACCACCAATCACATCTACGTATATTGGTCAAAGATCCACGACCAATGGCAATGTCAGCACAGCAAGTGAAGGTGTCTTACATAATTTCAGCACTTTCTTCAGCTGAAAGCCCATCACGAGTGAAGTCTTTGGCGTGAGACGCAACAAGCGAGCTAAAGAATTCCCAATTCGCACCCTTACATTTATACCTAAAGTTACCAATGACATGTGGCGTACCCTGAGTAAAAACTGGAACAAATTCGTACACGATCAAGCGATGATCACTACAAGACGCGTCCGGTAGGACACGCCACCTATCCAAGCGTACGTCTGCACTAGAAAGTGTGACGTCAATACAAGATTCGCCCATTTGACTGCAAAAAGTTGGTGGTGCGTCAGGGGTATTATGAATAGTCAGATTCATTTCAGCAATGAAATCTTCAACAGCGCAGCGTCGTTCATAATCCGTAGACCGAACTTTGCCATACCAGAGTGATGATGACGCATTAACATCAGCGCCAAAGATAACTTTGCAGCCCGCGAGCGACTGCAAGACGTGACGGAGGTTATGTATATGAGGAGCAACAGGGTCTGAATATTGAAAGTAGCAACTCACAACGTAAACATTAAAAGAAGACGATGAGACCTCCGCAACGGCACAAGGGGGTATCATTAGATTACGCAAAGACGTTACTGTGAAGTTAGAAGAATGCGCCATGTAAATTCCAGCTCGTACTTTGCCATCCAACTGTACTACTTTGTGACGTAAACGCGCGTTCTGATATTGTTCTTGAACAAGCACGATATCTAAGTTATAATCGACAATTAGTTTGTCCAGTTCAGAAGTCGCTACCCTATCGTTGTGGAGATTTAATTGTCCTATGGTTAATCTATCCATTATTTTAGTTGTTGTTGTTGAGGATAAGTTGTTCGAGTTTAAGTTTATAAGTGGCACACCCATCTGATCCACATCGATGGTCAGACGGTTTCTTAGAGCGTTTACACGCCACGCAAGACGGTATATAATTTAAATTGTCTTAATGCGGACAGTCTTTGGTTTCATGTGTCTCAGAGCAATTAGCGCAGGTAGGTGATTTAATAGTGCAGTGTTTCTTAACATGACCGAACTGTTGACAATGTGCACAACGTACTACGTCGACATCATCAATGAAACGGCAAGTCGCCCAATCAATAAACAATTTATCCTTGGTCGAGACTAAATGTTTCCGGCCCACGGACTCGAGTTCAATGCCTATCCATTTCCGAACGTTGTCTAACGAACGCCTATATGATTTTTGTTGATTTAATAAATTCGTCTTCTTTTAATGACAACTCATCTTTAATGTTTTGACAGTACAACGCATGCAAAAAGGCACTGTCCTCCATTGAGGGTGGGACGTCTTTAACTAAAATACGAGGCTTACGGCCTTTTGGTTTTTCAAGTCGCAAGCCAGCGGACCTAATGGCATCGACCGATTGCAGCTTTTTGATTTGTAAATCGTTAGCGACACGTAACACGACGCCAGACTTCGCAGCCTTCTTGACACCTACAATTTGAAAGCCGTCACTAGGATCTATTGCTTTCACGAGCGCTTGTCTAGTCGCGGCAGAAGTTGCGAAATCAGTTGAACGCTCATCAGTGGGGTAGGCCACAAGACACGGAAGTTTGGCACGGGCATTCACTTGTGGAACTACTTTAGGTTATAATAATAAACCCAATTATTTCCAATCATCAATATAACATTAAAATACATGCATTATAAAAAATATAAAATGTTAAAATTATTTAAATAAACATTCATAAAACATTTGAATAGAATATTGGTTAAATTATACTTTCATGAACATTAAAATAAAATATCAATTAAGTTAAGCAATCAAAAACATTAAGATAAAATATAAATTAAATTATACATTCCTTAACAGTAAAATAAAATATCAATCAAATCATACATTCATAAAAGTAAAATAGAATAGTTGCATTGAACATTCTTAAAATTTAATTTAATTTCAGGTAAATTAGACAGTCGTAAAATTTAAATTAAATATCAATTTCATTAAACATTCATTACTTAAAAAATAAAATAAAAATTATTTGTTTGAATGTCACTTTAATCAATATCGTTACTGTTTTTATATTCATTGATTGGAACCCCTTCTCGGGTATAGGCCTCCTCCAGCTTGTTCCAGGCCTCCCTGTCTTTTGCTTTCGTTATCCATTCGCTTCCTGCTACAGCTTTTATGTCTTCTATCCACCTTTTTCTAGGGCGCCCTCTTCTTCTTTTTCCTGTCGGACCTTCCCATACTGTTGTTTCAAGTGTCCATCTTTTATCTGTGTACCTTGCTAAATGTCCTGTCCAGCGCCATTTCTGTTTTAGAGCATAATGTAGGGCATCTATAATGTTCGTTCTCCGTCTTATGTGTTCGCTTTTTACTTTATGAATTTTTCTTATTTTAAGTATGCTCCTTTCCATTGCCCTCTGACATGCCACAAGTTTGGATTTTATTTTGGTATTATATGTCCATGTCTGGCATCCGTATGTCAGAGTAGGTAGAATACAGCTATCTAAAACGATCTTCTTTAGGTGAAGGGGAAATTCGCCTTTTAGGATTTCCTTCAAGGACCAGAACTTTTTCCAGCTCATGTTAACGCGGCGTTCGACCTCTTGTTCCACGTCTTCATCCTCAAATGATATCTGCTTCCCCAAGTAAATGTAATTTTTCACGTAGTCGAGTGGCTCACCGTTCAGGTTTATCACATTTGTGTGGCTGTTTGTCAGTATTTTCGTCTTACTCTCGTTCATTTTAAGACCCGTTTTTTCTCTTTCTTTGTTCAATGCGTTTATCATCTTCTCCAACCTTTTACTTGTTGCAGCAAAAAGAACGATGTCGTCTGCGAATCTTAGATGAGTAAGTCGACCTCTGTTGACTGTAATCCCTTCCGACTGCCAGTTGAGACTATCAAAAATTTGCTGTAAAACTATTATAAACAGCATGGGTGATAGGGGGTCTCCTTGTCTCACTCCTCTGCAGATTGGTATATCTGGGCCTCGTGTCTCTAGTCTGACTTGGCTTACGCTGCCATCGTAGATCGTTTTTAGTACCCTGACGTATTTTTCGTCAATGTGACATTTCTTTAGCGCTTCCCAGATAGCATCGTGAGAAATCGTGTCGAACGCCTTGGCGTAATCTATGAACGCAATATATAGTGGCCTTTTGAACTCCTTATACTTCTCTATCACTTGTTGCATTACATGCATATGGTCCGTTGTAGAAAAACCTGAACGAAAACCTGCCTGTTCTACCGGCTGGAATTGATCAATCTTCTGATTCAAGCGGCTTTGTAGGATCGATGTAAACAGTTTGTACACACTTGAAAGAAGGCTAATAGGGCGATAATTAGCAATATCACGAGGGTCTCCCTTTTTAAACAGAAGAATAATGTCGGATCTTTTCCACTGTCCTGGTACCTGGCCTGTGTTGAGAGCCTTGTTGAATAGGTTCGTAAGAGGCTGGGCTAGCAGAGCAGCACCAGCTTTTAGGGTTTCGTTTTGTATGCCGTCGGGACCGGGGCTCTTATCGGGTTTGAGTTTTTGGATGTGTTGAATTACTTCCATGGCATCCACTGGTGGTATGTCATTCATGTCTTCAAAATTTCCGCCGGTTTCATGTGCTGTAGTGGTACAAGAAGTTGATTCTGGTGGTTTTTTATATAATTGCTTGTAAAAATCTGTAGCGCAGTTAATGATGTCCAGTCTGGTTTTGGTTTCTTGAGATTTAGTTTTTAAGTTTTGGATCCAGTTTTTGTGCGTAGTAAGTTTCTTGTATCCTCTTTTCGTGCTTCTGTATTCTGTAAGGTTAGCTTCAATTATTTTGTTTCTATGGTCTTTATAGTCCCTATCGATTGCCTTACTTGTTTCTTTGAATAATCTACTCAGCTCCTCCTTCATTTCCTTGGTTTTTTGTTTCGTTTTTAGAAGTTCAGTTCTTCTAGTAAGAAGAGCTTGAGTAGATTTACTAAGTATTGTGTTGATGGAGCTTAGTTCCTTAATATTTGAGCTATTTGTGAGGCTAGTGTTGACAATGTTTACTAGTTTATCATAGAATGTTTGAATATCTGCTTCTTCAGCTTCGCATTGTGTTTCCAGTTGACATATGTTGGTCTCAAGGTTATTTAAATATGACGATGTGTCTTCGGCAGTTCTTAGAGATTTTGGTTGTACTTTGAACGATGTTCTGCTCTTTTTGTCTTGATATAGTGTGTAAGTAGCTCTAACCAAGTGATGATCAGATCTGAATCCAAAACCATGTAGCACTTCTACTTTAGGTAAACGAAGTTTTAATTTGTCAGCATATGAGGCATTATTGACATCAGACTTGGCAATATCGACAACGGTATTATGTTTTATTTTTTCTAATTCGCGTTCCGTATTGGCCAACTTAGTCTCGTTGGCGGATGATTTTATGGCTAGCAATGAGACAATAGCCGTTATGCGCTGAGTCATGTCCATAATTGCGGATTTATTCGCAACATTAATGCGGAACCCTAGGTCATTGAAAGATCGTTAATTTTAGACAGGTACGCAGACGCCTGGGTAACCAAATCACAATAGTCGCCATTGCTTACATTAGTGACATTTAATATCGGCGAAGACCTTACAATTGACTCTGATGTTTGCATTCGCTTAGATCTATCTTCGGGTGAAATGTAAGAAGGAGACATTTCACTAAATAAACGCTTAGCATTAGCGGAGGTCGTCGGCGACCTTGGGTTATTTATTCGGCGGAATAATATTTTCCCACCACGATCAGGTGGGTTATCATTGTTAGATAACATAATTACTTTTGGAAATTAAACTAATAAGCGTATTAGAACGTAAAAAGTGAAAGATTAACGGACGATACCATTATTTCGATATATTCACACGTCAAGAAAAGTAAATGTACTCACCGATAGCTGACGAAATTAACTAATTGCAACTAAATAACGGACGTAAACACGTTTAAAAACTTACGATACCAGCACTTATCACAATGATACACAATTGACAGCAAATCACAAGCCGGAAATAAATTACGGAACACGACAATTGCAATTAAAAACAGGGAGCGAACAGAAAAAAACCACCGCTAAAAATGCGAGCGCGCGGAGGGAAGTCGAATACTAACCTAGCTGTGGCTACATCGGTTAACTAACCGAAAGAGTTCTAACGTACGCGCCCCACTGCAATTTTGAGTCGATAATAATTCCTAAGAATACAGTTTCCGTTATAACTTCAAGATTTTTGCCGTCAGGATTTAAGTTTAGGTCACGTTGTGGTACATTTAGTAAAGAGAACTTAAGACATTTTGTTTTTTTCGCATTCAGTAAAAGATTGTTAGCTGCGAACCATTTTGAGAGAACAATTAGACTTTCGTTGACATGTAAGACATCCGTATCTTTCCTATCTATTTCAAAAATTAGCGAAGTATCATCAGCAAATAGAATTATAGCCGATAATTTGGGCTTCATTCGGTTTGCCCAGTAGTCTGTGCGATTGGATTGCAGACCTCCTGAGGGACCGGTCCATTCGAGTGGTTATTGATGGCCGCTCGTCTGAACTACTGGTTATTAATGGGGATAATGCCACACACCTCCCCCATTTCGATGATTTGTTGAAGTTTTTGGATGAGGAGTGTCGCTTTTTGGACAACTCTGGTGTTGAAGGTCCCTCTCGGGCCCAAGAGCGGTCCACTCCGGACCAGCGTCGTGTTGGTGCGCGCCCCTCCCCTCGTGGGATGGGTGAGCCACGATGCCCTCCTCATCAATATGTAGCGACTCAGGTTCGCAATATGCGCTGCATATATTGCAACACGGATGGCCACGTGGTCATATCCTGTCTGAAGTTCCTGAAAAGGAACATTAAGGACCGGCGTGGAATCGCCAACAGCCGCAAGTGGTGCTACAATTGTCTAGGACAGCATTTGCAGCGGGATTGCCAGAGGTCACATCCTTGCCCGCACTGTAAAGTTAAGCACCACCGCGTGTGTCTGAACCAAAATAGTGTTGGTGGGCCTGATGATGCCGGACGCTCCCCCATAGGCGAGGGTCCGCATCCCCACCAACCTCACGTGGATCCTCGACGGGGTTCACCTGGCACGGGCGGGGGCAGCCCTCCACCCCCTTCTCAATTGGAGAAGAGGTACCAGGAGACTACCAACCCCAGGGGGGTTATCAACAATAGGTAGTCGCCTCCCTCTCCTCCACTACAGCCGCCCAGCCAGAGACAGTCCTTCTGCCAACTGTCTCTGTAAAGATCTGGGGCCCGAAGGGTAAATCTTTGTTAGTTCGTGCTCTTTTGGATTCGGGTTCTCAAGGCTGTCTTGCATCCTTTTGTTTAGTGGAGAGATTAGGTCTCCCACGTAGACCCCACCCTTCTGCTATGTATAGTATAGGTGGTATTGAAGCGGGTGGTCAACGGGGAGAAGTTGAAAGGGGCATGCCAAGTCGCCATAGTAACTTAGGCCCACTGTGCACACATATAAAAATTCGTGATAATAATAGGGGGCAATTCAAATAATTCATAGGAAAAGAAGTGATTCACAAAAAACTTAGCATTTTAAAGTTATTTAAGATTCTTATATTTCATAAGTACTGTACTGTAAGGTTATGTTAAATACCACTTAACACATTATTGTAATTTATTAATGAGCATAATTTTATCTGGGAGTCAAATAATACAACATACATTGTAAAAGCATTGGCAAAAGTAGTCAATTTAGTAGGTTAGTAGCTATACCGACAGTATATGGTTTTAACTTGATGGGTCCCGCTCCGCCCCGCGGATTTAGGACCAAGGATTGAATGTGGGGATCTCTCTTTCCGATGCCGTTCAGCGCTTCTGGGAAATCGAAGAGCTTCCACTTGCTTCAAGAGTCGATCCAGCTGAACAAGAGTGCGAATTGATTTACCAGAACAATACTGGTCGACTCGCGGATGGTCGTTTTGTCACTCGATTACAGTGGCGTGCCTAGGGTTTCAAAATAAGGCAAGCCCACTAAAATTTAAAAAGATTTCAAAAAAAAAAAAAAAAAAAAAAAAAAAAAAATCTTTTCGTCTGTGTATGTAGGTACCTACATATGTATCATCGCAATTTTCTCATAAACTACTGGGTCAGGGTGGACTGTATGTATGTTGAATTGTTGATTGATGAGTAAAACTTCGGGCTTCTTGTTTCTTAATTTATTCCCAGGAGTGGCTTGCTGCTGATGGTTGAGTGACGAAATGTTGAATGACAAATTTGCAGCAAGCCACCCATTATTTATACAATTTAGCTCTACGCCATCGTGCGGTGAATGAGGTAACCAAAGCACACTGAAGGCATGCTAGTGCTAGATTGAATATAATAAACATATCAGCAATTGCATACCTCCGGTGGCTTTTAAAAAAGCCGTTTGGTTTGCTTCATTGCTTGAGGGAACAAAGTAATGGTAAGTAGTTGCTTGCTTCGTAACAGGACTAACAGGTTACAGACGAAAAAAAAAACAAAACCGAAAGTTAAAAAATAGCTAGATAGAATGTAAAAAGGAATTTAAATAAATTATTTATATTCTAATTGGAATCGTCTATCTTTCTTAAGAAATGATTTAATTACATCAGAGTAAAATGTTGGTGATCGTTTTAATTCTACCAACAACTGTTTTTCAATAGCTATCATTGATAATTCGGAAAGACGCTCTTGACCTTGTGTATTTCTCAGATAGGTATGGATACGTTTAAGAGACGAAAAAGCACGTTCCGCGGAAGAACTGGTAGCCGGAATAGTTACAACAAGATACGCTAACTTTAACAGCTCGGGAAAGGCATCTTCGAGGTTATTCTCATGAATGAAATCAATTAATTCGAAAACATTACGATCTTTCAGATCAGGACTAGAATACAAGCAAATCAATTGGCTTTTTAATGTTTGTTTGTCGAAATAGTTTGCATAAATGTCAAATAATGAATCTAATTCTTCTGTAGGAAAATGTGAGTGATAATTGTCAAATTTTTTGTTGTTGAGCAGTTGGAAAAACTTTAATTTATAAATTTCAGAATATCGGTCAGTAATTTCGGTATTAATGTTATCAATTACTTCTACAAAAAGTCGTCTGTATTCCGTTTTTGCACAGCGTACGTTGCGTCTCAAACGAGGAGCCGAGTTATTTTGCAAAGTATTCTCATAAATTTGATCAAATTCGGATTGAAATTCAGCACGTAACCATGCCTGAAAATCCTTTATTTTATTAATACAATAACCGACATCAACTTGTGATTTTTGTAGAATATTGTACAAGCAGTCAGTTTTTTCAAATATCCGATGAAAAATAAAAAGAAAAAAATTGAAATTAAAAGATCGCAAAGTGTTTTCAAAATTCTCCGCAGCTAAAATCGTATCCCCGTCCCAGTTCTGTGGATTGTCGCACAGATCAGAAAACAACTCAATAAGTTTAATTTTTTGTTCAAAAACCGTGTTTACAACTCGCGACATGTATGTCCAACGAGTTGCGGGAGCATTAGGCAATTTTTTGCTGCAATGAGTATCGTAAAAAGCAGCTCGTTTTGTACTATTACTAAAAAAATTACACAAAGCCTGAAGGGCTGAAAAAAATAAACTAACCTCCTGAATTCTATTGCATGATTTAGACAACACTAAGGCCAAAATATGTGCATTACACCAAATGTAAATTGCTTGTGGACAAACATCTTTAACTTTTTGTTGCACTCCATTTCTTACACCAGACATTACACTAGCACCGTCATAGCTTTGCGCTACTAATTTAGCGATGCAATCATGTCTATTCAATAATTCTAAAATAATATTAGAGAGTGAGTCTGCTGTGCGACTTTCCGAAACATTAAGAAAGCCCAAAAAACGGTCATGAATTTCATTTTTATAATAATATCTCAGAATCAAGCACAGTTGTTCTCTATGACTAACATCGGGGGTTTCGTCAATAATAATTGAAACAAATTTTGTATGCCTAACTTCGTAATCGATGCAAGTTTGCATCACATCGGCTACGGAATGAATAATATCGTTTTGAATTTTGTTAGATAAATAACTCGGCCCCGGTTTGTCAGTTTCCTGATGCTGCATATGCTTTTCTAAAACGACATCGTATTTTGAAATTAACGAGACCAGTTCTAAAAAATTGCCTTTATTTAATGAAGTTTTGGACTCATCATGACCTCTTAAAGGAAGTTCTTGTTGTGCTAAATGACAAACAATATCGACTAATCTTTGAAATACACTACGGTTGTTATCAACGCGCGTGTTATATTTTGAAATTTCCTCAGATATCTGGCGTGATATAGATGTCTCAATTCGTTGTTTACCAAAATTTCCGAAAGAAACCATTGCACACAGGTGTTTATGGGAATTTGCGTGCCTTTTAATGGCGCCAGATATGTTATTTAAATCATTATAACCAGATGTATTCCAAACGGAATCTTCATTCGAAAAAAATATGCAGCACCAGCAATACAACTTATTAGTGTGCGAACAGCCAACAATCCAACTAGTTTTATACACTGATCTATTAAATTTTCGTTTATGCGATTTACTAGTCTGAGAAATAGACAGATTAGGCGTCGGTTTTAATGAAGAAATTAACTGTTTTTTCTGAGCAAAGTTTAAAGATTTTACCTTATCTTCGCCAATCAAAACTTGAACGCATTTTAAATCCTCACAAGGTACAATTACCTCCATTGTTGTAGGTAAGTCACCAAAACAATTGTATCACCGAGAAAATCTAAGAAAACACAAAAAACTCTAACTTTTCCCACTCAAGCAAATGAAACTGACAATGACAATGGCACAGACTACTAAGACAGTGTTACCTGTGTTGTTGTGTTATAAACAAAAATATTCCCCAATTTTTCCGAATTTCCCTAAAAATCCCTAAATAGAATTTTATATGTGTTATACCTACATACTTATTTAGTACCTAAATTATTTCGTAGGTAAATATAACGTTACATATTAAGTTGATAAAAAAAAATGAAAAATACAACTATGCAAACTTGTTAATTATTTCTAGAACCACATCATCATCCTGTTGCTCCTTTCATTTGACGTCTCATTTTTGAAGTCATACATATGTACGATGAAGTTCTTGATCGTGTCCACAGTATGATTAAGTTTTACTCACGATCCATAATCCCGATTTATAAGGAAAATCGTACCATCATGATACTATGTACCTTTTTAGGGGATATGAATTACATATCGTGCGTTCCTTTCTACGCACAAAACAGAAAACACACGCTTTGTTTTCGATTTGGTAAGTTTTGTTCGAAATCCCTAAAAAAATCCCCAAAATATTCCAGTCCCCAAAAATTTCCCTTTTAACACTTCTAGTCCCTAAATTTAGGGACAAAATCCCTAAGTTGGTAACCGTGTACTAAGAGATATGAACTGAAGTGAGTTGCACTCGGGTCATTGCAGTGTTGTCATTTGGCAAAAATAAGTCGCCAGTTATATGAAAAATCTAGCTAGATGTCGCAAATTTTTTATTTTTAAGATATTGCTTGAATATTTATATTCGTTATTTTCAAAAGTCGCTGGTTTTTATTTTTGCTAAATCTTAAAAAAGTCACCAAACTCGTTAAAAATCTCCAAGATCTCACAACGTCGCTAAAACGGCAACACTGCAGAGTTGGCAAGGTGACAAGGTCACGGATACGCGTACAACTTCACATGCAAAGCCCTGCTTAAATCTTCAAACTGAACGTCTACAAAGACGCACAAGTTTCTAACTCGTTATACGACACATCGCTATAAGTGCGAAAGAGACAGATATAGTATTTGAAAGCCCGGTAAAAGCCGGTGCGTGTAAGCGAGATAGCTATATGTAGATGCTACAACTGCAAATGCGAAACTCTGCGCGCGACCAATCGCTATGTGAAGTAGTGTGGCATAGGTAGATACTTTGTGTTATTTTGATAAGAATTAAGCGCGCGAACTTTTAAATAGTTCAGGTTTGATATTGATTCTCTATCGAGCATTTTAGTAAGGCAAGCCAGGCTTTTGGGCTTCTATGAAGCTACCGCCACTGCTCGATTACCGTTTCAGGCTGCGCGCAAGAAGGAGCGTCGAATGCGGAGGCCTTAGTTTTGCGGGATGTGTTGATTGAGATCCTGAAATCAGGAAGCTACGAATTGCGTAAATGGTTGTCGAATCGTCCTGATTTGTTGAGTGATCTACCAGTAGAATATCAACAGGATCCTCTCCTTTTTGAAGACGTGGATAACCCTAATTTGATTGCCGTCCTTAGTATACAGTACCAGCCTGTCCAGGATATCTTCACCTATCGAATTAAATTGGATATTCCCCAGACCTGGACGAAACGCTTGGTTTTGTCAACTGTTGCCCGGACATTTGATCCCAATGGATAATTCACTCCTGTCATATACTTGGCTAAGTGGTTTTTGTGGCAAATAGAGTCTCACAGATTCAGAACTCTGAGACTAAACTGATCTTTAGACATGTCTCAGGAGAATTGAACCCCGCAGACTGCGCGTCGCTTGGTTGCGAGGCTCCAGTCCTTGTCAACTATTTATTCTCTTTTGTGGGGACCAGACTGGTTGACGCATCGCAAGTCATCCTGGTTTGTCAGGTTTGCGTAATTGTGGAAACGCAACCTGCATAAAATTTGTATTATCTTTTGTACAAATACATTTCTTTGTCGAAATTGTTAGGAGTTACCGCTTGGATCCGGCGTTTCATATGTAACGGACGGAACCCGAATAATAAATCGTTATCCTCAGTTTTGTCGCCTTATGAACGTCAAGAGGCACTGATGTTGTTGGTTCGTGCTGTACTTATTTTTTTTTTGACCTGACTATTGAAGCCTTGATGAGATGCTCAGCTTTGAGAGGCTCAATCGCTCGTCTTAATCCATTCTTAGATCAATCTGGTTTGCTCCGAGTCGGATGACGACCTCGGAATTCGAATTTGCCTTATGGTGCTCGCCATCTTCTGCTGGATCGTGCTTCTGTTGGAACTGACTTCGCTGGTCCCTTCTTGGCGAGGACTTCTCAACTTTGTAATGCTAAGTCTGACAAGGCCTATTTGTGTGTGTTCGTTTGTCTGGCCTCCAAGGCGGTTCACTTGGAACTTGTAACTGCCCTCAGCACAGATGCGTTCCTTGCAGCGCTAGGTAGATTTGTTTCTCGCCGAGGACAACCATCTTTGATCCGTTCTGATAACGGTACTAATTATAAGGGCACTGATAGATATTTAGGTGAAATTTGAATTATCTAAATAAGGATAAACAGGATTTAAGATTTGCAATGGCCCAAATGGGAATTAATTGGCAATTTGATCCCCCGGTCTGCCCACATTCGGGTGGCATTTTTGAAGCCGTTGTAAAAGTAGCAAAATCTCATCTCCGCCGTGTTATTGGTGAAACTATTTTAACATTTGAGGAACTTGTTACGGTATTTTGTAAAATTGAGGCCGTCCTCAATTCGCGACCTCTCTGTCCGATCTCCTCAGACCTAAATTACCTGGAAGTTTTGACCCCTGGTCATTTTATGATTGGTCAGCCCCTCAACGCCCTGCCGGAATACCCATTCAGGGAAGTTAAATCTTCGCGATTGACGCGTTTTGAGTTGCTCCAACAGATGACCCAAAGTTTCTGGCATCGTTGGAATATTTTGCAGCAGCGCATTAAGTGGACCGACAAAACTGACGCTCCCAAAGTCGGAGATCTTGTACTTGTTAAAGAATCTAATATGTTGCCTTTGTATTGGCGTCGTGGACGCATTGTAGATTTATTTTATGGGTCTGACGGAGTTCCCAGAGTTGCGGAGGTCATGGTCGGAGAATCGATTTTGAAGCGAGCAATGGCAAGTTTAGCACGCTTACCCATTTATTAGCGGACATAACTCATTATGTCCGAGGCGGGGATGTTCGAAACCAATAAAGGTTTCGTCCTTTTTTATTTTATTTTGGTGCAACACTGTGTCAACTCGCTGTCATCGATATTGACAGTTTTTGGCTGGTTTGAAGACAACACTTGAAAAATTATCAAAGATATCGCGAGACGTAAAACGTTGGTCTTGATTTAATTTTGTTGAAATTGGTTTATAACAAACCAATCGTTATTCGAAATTACGTTCGAATTCGAATTGCCCGTGTATTTGTTTGTGTGTGTATTTCGCGCGCAGCGTAGTATTTTTGTCGGGAACGTGTCTAGCTATCTGCCGGGAATCCCGGTCCAGACCACATCGGCTGTCCCTTATTATTATATATATTTTCCCCCTATAACCCCCGACCGGAAATGGGGTTGAACGAGACCAGGAGACCACCATGGGGACAAATGTAAGTTGTAGATGTAAGTTGTGTATGCTTGTAGAATTGTAGGACTATCACTTTCCAACTATACGGGAATCGGTATCCCAAAAAATAAACCACTAGTTACCGCTGCCGCGTATCGCGGTTTCGCGAAAATAGACCTTGTAGGATCCAAGATTCGCAACATTGCTCATGGGTCCCAGTGTTGCCTCTTGGCTTGTGATCCGCAGGCCTGTATTAAACATAGTGTGTGGAGTGTCACTTATGTATGGAAGTGAAGTTTGGGTATGGCAAAAAAGACATGAAAGTAGGATTAATGCAGTAGAAATGCGTTCCTTGCGAAGTATGTGTGGTGTTACTTTAAATGATAGATTGAGGAATGATGTAATAAGACAACGTTTTGGTATAAAAGAAGAAAAAGTGATTAAAATTGAAAAGAGTATGTTAAGATGGTTTGGCCATGTTGAGAGGACAAGGCAGACGTGAATGGAAACGCCGGGAGGGGACGCCCTAGAAAAACATACATAGACCTTATCGGTGATGTTCTTTAGAAAGGCCCGGTGCGCAGTACTCATAACCGGCGTGTGTGTATGACTAGATGTATGAATGTGAGTGAAGCAAAAGAAGTATGTAAGGATCGTAGCATGGGAAAAAGGCGTGAGTTTATGTATGTATTAGGCACAGAAGATTGTTCAAGTTTAGCGCACAAAAAGAAGATTACTATAGTAGTTGAATGTTGTAAACTGTGCACTTTTAGCATAATAATAAATGTAAGAAGGTTAAGGTTTCGAAAAGGTTATGCGCATAATTAGAAAAAGACCAAACAAGAACAAATAATAAACAGTCTTATTGAATTAAATCATTTGAAATAGGGTAAGGTTGATTAGGACTATTCTTTAAACTGTGCTTACCATTATCATTGTCAGTCCCATTGTCGTCGGTGCCGTTATCCGTGTCGGTGTCCTCCATGAGCTGCGCATCGTGCAGGCTGACGGAGTCCGAGTCGCGCGCGGGCGCTTCGGCCAGCTCGGACAGCTCGGGCGCTCGCCGCAGCTCCAGCTCGGACGCCGCGCGCTCCAGGGGCGCCGCGCGACGCACGAAGCTGCCCGACGTACTGAGCAGTACGTCTGAGTCTGCAGATACCAAATATGCGGTCATTTAAAAGGGCGAGAAACGTTGAAAGGAAACCGTTTGTCCTGGTATGGTCATGTGTCATAAATCCTTATGACTATAAATTTGGATACATTTATATTTGCAAGTATTTTAGTAACATGCGTTTCACCCCTCCTCATCACATGACCATCTATCCAGAGAGGGAGGGGAAGGCCAAAGAAAAGATGGATGTATTGTGTCATGAGTTCATGACACAAGAGTGATATGGAAGAAAAGGGAGTCAGTGTTAGTGTGATGGTTAACAGATCAGAATGGAAGAAGAAAATGTGTTATATGCCGCGACCCCAAGTAACATGGGACGAGGGCAGGAATGTAAATGATCAAGGGCGACAACACTCCGAGTCACAAACATAAAGAGAAGTAAACCATTCAAGAAAGGAATTTTGATTGTTAGACCACGTTTAGAAAGTTTATGCGTTCATTGTAAAAATGAATGGCTAAGTTATTCAGATGCATGCATGTTTTAGTTAGAGACATACTGATGCTGCTCAACGTGTATCTGGGTACATCTCTTTTCTGGCAAATATCTAGACAATGCCAGCAGGTTTGTTAAGCAGCTGTGCCACAAGTGACCTATCGGAATCCAGGGTCCAGTATTAAGGTCAGTAGCATCAGTGAGTCAGTAACACGTGTGGTTACCGTTGGGCAGCGGGTCGGCGGGTCGGTTGACGAACTCCCAGCCCGTGTCGTCCAGGTCCTCGATCTCGAAGCAGTCGGCCGTGTCCACGCGCGCACTTTCGTCGGACGCGCTGCGCGACACTGACGACGACGACTCGGGCACCGGCACACTGATGTCCGGCTCGCCACCTGCGCATGGGCAACGCCGGTGTCCTCTATCATTCTACCAACTACCCACATCTTTGAAGCCTTAATCCAATTTATTTTTCATGCAGCATCATCAATTTTCATCATTTTGTTGTACCTTTTGTTTTGTATGCATAAATAGCCATAATTTTACATTTCAAAGTGTCTAATACTACCAACTCAATGTTTCCTACTTATTGTATGTTATTTATATGTGTGATCACCTGGAGTGGTTGTGAATCGTTCCGTAGGCCACGGCCGGTTGAGTGGGACATCGTTGCCTGTGTTGTGCACGTGGGCCGAATTGAAGCAATTGCCTGAAACATTCACAATTAAACAGATCTATATAATATTCATTAAGTATCACAACGACTTGTTGCTATACATACCAGAAAGATATGGAGGTATTCGTTATCGCCAAACCTATCATAGCTATATCATCAGCAAGCTAGATAGCTTATCCTTGGATTATTATTGGTTTTTTAAAAGCTATGATAGGTTTGGCGATAACGAATAAATAAATAAAAAAGCCTTTTATTTCCTGCAGATCTTTTACATTATATAACTTAACTCTATATCCTATATACTTATCTATACTAATATTATAAAGAGGTAAAGTTTGTGAGTTTGTGAGTTTGTGACGTTGTAAGGGGTAATCTCTGGATCTACTGAACCGATTTTGAAAATTCTTGCACCGGTAGAAAGCTACATTATTCCTGAGTGTCATAGGCTATAAAATATTTTCAAAATAAATAGAGATCCTTATGAAAATTGCAATAATGTAACCCAAGGTAGCAAAATGTTGTCTGTAAAATACATTATTTGGCGTGCGCTGAGAAAACTATTGATGATAGATACAAATTAGTAGGTAGGGTAGGTAGGATAGGCAGAGTAGGCAGGGTAGGCAGAGTAGGCAGGGTAGGCAGGGTAAGCAGAGTAGGCAGTGTAAGCAGAGTAGGCAAGATAGGCAGGGTAGGCAGGAAAGGCAGGGTAGGCAGGGTAGGCAGAGTAGGCAGGGTAGGCAGGGTAGGCAGGATAGGCAGGGTAGGCAGGATAGGCAGGTTAGGCAGGGCAGGCAGGGTAAGCAGAGTAGGCAGGGTAGGCAGGGTAGGCAAGATAGGCAGGGTAGGCAGGAAAGGCAGGGTAGGCAGGGCAGGCAGGGTAAGCAGAGTAGGCAGGGTAGGCAGGGTAGGCAAGATAGGCAGGGTAGGCAGGGTAGGCCGGGTAGGCAGGGTAGGCAGGATAGGCAGGGTAGGCAGGAAAGGCAGGGTAGGCAGGGTAGGCCGGGTAGGCAGGGTAAGCAGAGTATGCAGGGTAGGCAGTGTAGGCAAGATAGGCAGTGTAGGCAAGATAGGCAGGGTAGGCAGGAAAGGCAGGGTAGGCAGGAAAGACAGGGTAGGCAGGATAGGTAGGGTAGGCAGGTTAGGCTGGGTAGGCAGGGTAAGCAGAGTAGGCAGGGTAGGCAAGATATGCAGGGTAGGCAGGAAAGGCAGGGTAGGCAGGGTAGGCAGGATAGGCAGGGTAGGAAGGAAAGGCAGGGTAGGTAGGGTAGGCATGGTAAGCAGAGTAGGCAGGGTAGGCAGGAAAGGCAGGGTCGGCAGAGTTGACAGGGTAGGCAGGGTAGGCAGGATAGGCAGGGTAGGCAGGGCAGGCTGGGTAGGCAGGTTAGGCAGGGTAAGCAGAGTAGGCAGGGTAGGCAAGATAGGCAGGAAAGGCAGGGTAGGCAGGGTAGGCTGGGTAGGCAGGATAGTCAGGGTAGGCTGGGTAGGCAGGATAGTCAGGGTAGGCAGGAAAGGCAGGGTAGGCAGGATAGGTAGGGTAGGCGGGGTAGGCTGGGTGGCCAGGGTAAGCAGAATAGGCAGGGTAGGCATGATACGCAGGGTAAGCAGGAAAGGCAGGGTAGGCAGGGTAGGCAGGATAGGTAGGGTAGGCAGGGTAGGCTGGTTAGGCAGGGTAGGCATGGTAAGCAGAGTAGGCAGGGTAGGCAGGGTAGGCAGGGTAGGCAGGGTAGGCAGGGTAGGCAGGGTAGGCATAGTAGGCAGGATAGGCATGATAGGCAGGGTAGGCAGGAAAGGCAGGGTAGGCAGGAAAGTCAGGGTAGGCAGGGTAGCCAGGGTAGGGGCAGGGTAGGCAGGGTAGGTAGGGTAGGCAGGGTAGGCAGGGTAGGCTGGGTAGGCTGGGTAGGCTGGGTAGGCAGGGTAGCCAGGGGTAGGCAGGATGGACAGGGTAGGAAGGGTAGGTAGGGTAGGCAGGGTAGGCAGGTTAGGCAGGGTAGGCAGGGTAGGCAGGGCAGGCTGGGTTGGCAGGGTAGCCAGGGTAGGCAGGGAAGGCAGGGTAGGGGCAGGGCAGGCAGGGTAGGCAGGGTAGGCAGGGTAGGCATGGTAGGCAGGATAGGCAAGGTAGGCAGGGTAGCCAGGGTAGGTAAGCAGTTGACGGGAGCGAAGCCCCGAGGGTCAGCTAGTTGTTCTATATTTAATGTTTACATAAACTACTCTTTACTTTATACTATTATGCTAGTATTATATTGTCTGTGATACTACTAAAAACAATCAATTTATATTTTGCTATATTGTTATATTATCTATATTATCTTAGTTGTTTTGTTTTTGTGATAACAGTAGTTATAATATAATATATTCTTATTCGATTCTACTTTATTTGAATTGTTTCTCCTGTCTACAAGAACCCCTAAGAACGGGTAAGGGCCTCCTCCAAAGACATCCATTTTTCTTTCTATTGAGCTACTTTTATATAATATTATATATTTGTATATAATATTAGATGAGTTCTTTTATAATGCTTGTCCCATTTCTCTGCGGTTTTCTTTGGCAGGTTTTGGTCATACTCTTCCACGGTGACCAGCCGGCTTGGAAGATGTTTTTCATGTGATACTTTTTCTTTTGATCGTATATTATAGTTTTCTGGGAGGGGCTGGCGTGTTCGTTGCTATGCGTTCTTGGTGTTGTCTTGAGTGGCCTTGACATTTCTGTTTTTATTTACTAGGAAATTAAGCATTCCGGGTTTTACTACACCTTCCGAAAAGATAGCAGACCTTTGAGCTGTGTGGGTGGCTAGGGTTTTATTCTTATTATTTACTTGTGATCTCGGTTTGGTACAAGCATTTGTTTTATTCTCTGGTGACTTTGAGAGATTCCGTTTTTTGTTGATATTTTTGTGTGCAGGTATCGGCGTATTTTTTAATATGACAAGTTTATCATATTTAATTATGGCTTCCGTATGGTGTCGGACGTAAAGAATCTCACCATCCCATATCTTCCCATGGGTGTCGTAAAAGGCGACTAAGGGATACACCAGAGAATGGGCAGCAGCGTTCTCTGTGCACTTTAACAACAAACTGCGATCGCCAACCCGCCTGCCAAGCGTGGCGATTAAGGCAAACCCCCCCAAACCAAAATGAAAAGCACAAAGAAAAAACGGCCCCGAGTGCCCGGCAGCCCGTCTACCCTCGACTACGGTAGCGGTCGAGGCGATGGCGTGGCAAGGGGTGCGAAGAATCCCCGGAGTGGACCCGGCTACCCTAATAAACACCGACGACTGGACCTGGCAACGTATAACACGCGAACACTCCGGACCGACGAGAAGATAGCCGAACTCGAGGAAGAATTGAGCAGGTTGCGGTGGAGTATTATAGGGTTATCTGAAGTCCGAAGAGAGGGGGAGGACTCGATAATCCTCAAATCCGGTAACCTGCTCTATTTCCGAGAGGGTGACCGGCAGTCCCAGGGTGGTGTCGGGTTTATCGTCCACAGGTCCCTTGTGAACAACGTGGTGAAGATCGAGAGTGTGTCGACCAGGGTGGCGTACCTTATACTCAGAATATCCTCGAGATATTCGCTGAAGGTTATACAGGTCTACGCCCCGACCTCGGCTCACCCCGACGACGAGGTAGAGACCATGTATGAGGATATTTCTAGAGCCATGCATGGTTTCAAAACTCACTTTACCGTTGTCATGGGGGACTTCAACGCGAAACTGGGCAAACGAGACGTGGATGAGCTGCAAGTGGGCCAATTTGGAGTTGGACATCGGAACCACCGGGGTCACCTACTAGCCAGCTTTATGGAGAAGGAGGGCCTCTATATGATGAACTCCTCCTTCAGAAAGCGTGAGCACAGGAAGTGGACCTGGCAAAGCCCCGATGGTGCAACTAAAAACGAGATCGACTTCATCATGTCAACCAAGAAGCAAATGTTCAATGATGTCTCTGTGATCAATTCGGTGAAAACCGGGAGCGATCACCGCATGGTGAGAGGCACATTGAACATTAATATCAAGCTTGAAAGGTCTCGACTGATGAAGTCTACGCTCCGTCCAGCACAGATCCAGATCCAAAACCCCGAGAGCTTTCAGCTCGAACTTCAGAATCGTTTCGAGTGCCTAGGGAGCTCCGTGGACGAATACAGCGATGGGTTCGTGGAAGCTGTCCATACGGTTGGGTCTAAGTTTTTCAAGACCCGCCGTACAGATATAAACAAAAAGCTCTCTGATCCTACTCTCAAACTCATGAAGGAGAGGCGTGAGATGATCCTGCAGTCTTCAGACGATGCATTGAAGTACCGGCAGCTCAATAGACGGATCTCAAAGTCCTTGAAAAGCGATCTCCGCCGCTTTAATACCGAGCGTATTAAAGACGCGATTGAGCGGAATAAGGGTTCCAAGGTCTTTGCAAGAGATCTGACTATTGGGCAGAGCCAGCTCACGAAACTGAAGACCGACGATGGCAGAATCGTATCCGCCAAACCGGAGCTATTGAGAGAGATCGAGAGATTCTATGGGCAGTTGTACACGTCAACCAGTGAACCCGTCGCGAATTTAGCAAAAGACCCTAGAGCTAGATTGACCCGGCACTATACCGAAGACATTCCGGACGTCAGCCTGTATGAGATTAGGATGGCTCTTAAACAGCTTAAAAACAACAAGGCGCCGGGTGAAGACGGAATTACAGCCGAACTCTTGAAGGCGGGTGGAAAACCGGTCCTTAAGGCCCTTCAGAAGCTGTTTGATTCCGTCATACTCGAGGGCAAAACGCCACAGGCATGGTGCAGGGGTGTGGTGGTACTCTTCTTCAAGAAGGGCGACAATGCCCTACTAAAGAACTATAGGCCCATCTCACTTCTTAGCCATGTCTACAAGCTGTTTTCAAGAGTCATCACGAATCGTCTCGCACGCAGGTTTGACGATTTCCAGCCTCCTGAACAAGCCGGTTTCCGTAAAGGCTTTAACACCGTAGACCACATACATACGCTGCGGCAGGTTATACAGAAGACCGAAGAGTACAACCTGCCTCTCTGCTTAGCGTTTGTGGACTACGAGAAAGCCTTTGATTCGATCGAGACTTGGGCTGTGCTGCAGTCTCTCCAACGGTGCCAAATTGACTACCGGTACATCGAGGTGTTGAAGTGTTTGTATAAAAACGCCACCATGTCAGTTCGACTTCAGGATCAGTCCTCGGAACCTGTCTTTCTGCAGCGAGGTGTGAGGCAGGGAGATGTCATATCTCCGAAACTGTTCACCGCTGCACTGGAGGATGTCTTCAAGGTTCTGGACTGGAGAGGGCTAGGCATCAACGTCAACGGCGAGTACATCACTCACCTTCGGTTTGCCGACGATATAGTGGTCATGTCTGAGACTATGGAGGACCTCAATACAATGCTCGATGACCTCAGTAGAGCCTCCGAAAGAGTGGGTCTTAGGATGAACATGGACAAAACCAAGTTGATGTTGAATGCCCATGTCACACCCACTCCTATTAGGGTCGGAGACTCTACACTCGAAGTTGTGGATGACTATGTCTACCTGGGACAAACGATCCAGTTGGGTAGGGCCAACTTCGACAAAGAGGTCAACCGTCGAATCCGACTCGGCTGGGCAGCGTTCGGGAAGTTGCGCGGTATCTTCACGTCCAACTTACCACAGTGTCTCAAGACGAAAGTCTATGACCAGTGTGTGTTGCCAGTTATGACCTATGGCTCTGAGACGTGGTCGCTCACAATGGGCCTCATCAGAAAGCTTACAGTCACCCAAAGGGCAATGGAGAGGGCTATGCTCGGAGTTTCCTTACGTGATCGAATCAGAAATGTAGAGATCCGCAAGAGAACCAGGGTTACCGACATAGCCCGAAGAATTGCCAAACTTAAGTGGCAGTGGGCAGGGCACATTGCTCGCAGAACGGATGGCCGATGGGGCAGAAAGGTTCTGGAGTGGCGACCGCGAACCGGAAGACGTTGCGTTGGAAGGCCTCCGACCAGGTGGACCGATGACCTGGTGAAGGTTGCAGGGATCCGCTGGATGCGGGACGCACGGGACCGGTCAATGTGGCGACGCTTGGGGGAGGCCTATGTCCAGCAGTGGACGTCTTGCGGCTGATATGATGATGATGATGATGAATTATGGCTTTGTTTCCCTTCTCTCTGGCTTGGACTTGTACTTGTAGTTTATTTATTTATTTATTTATTTAATACTTCATGCACACAAACGTACAGAGGCGGACTTAATGCCTTAGGCATTTTCTATTTTCTTTAGGTAGTTCTCTTCTTTTTTGCAAAACTGGCTGTGGATAGTCTTCCTTTACATAGTACATCGTGTCTTTTAATGCTCCTTTATTTTGGAGAATCTCGATCTTTTTGCCAAGGGTCGTGAAAATAACGACAACCGGTCGTGGCTTATCACTTCTTTTCCCGAGTCTCCTTGTGGCTTGCATGTCTCTGCAGTCAATTTTCGCCGGGAAATGTTTATGCACAAAATCGATTACCATGCTTTCCAAATTAGAGTAACATTTTTCGTGTTCCTCCAAACCAAAAAATACAAGGTTGCGTTGTCTTGCTTGCTTTTCTAAGTAGTACAGTCTTTGTTCTTGGTTGTCCAATCTAGACTTAAGTTTCGTGTTTTTCTTCGAAGAATTTGAATTTTACTTCTAAGATATTGTTTATCTTTGACGTTACTTTTTCCGCCACATCTTTTAAAAATCATTTTCTTCTGATCCTCAAGATCCCTTTGAATTGAAAGAAGTGCTGCAATAACCTGCTCCATAATTTTCAAGAATAACTAAACTAAAACTTTTGTTGACGTTTGTTTATGATACTAGTAGTGACCTCTTGCGGACCTCCTAAGAACTTCGATCGATTCGATTCGATTTTTTTGGGAATAAAAGTAAGCTCTCAGGTATGGCATTTCACTGGATTGCGTACGAAGTTTATTCGCGTTTTTTTGCACTATTTATTATTTATTTCTATAAACTTCAGTTTGTCCTTAACTTTTGATCTCTGATCATAGTTTTTCAAGATAAATTGCAATTTAACTTTGCGTATTTCTATTTATTTGACGAAAAGATCACGGAGACGATGTTGTCAGTAATTATTTCTTCTACCCACCCCGATAACGAATACCTCCATAATAATTTAGAATTAAAATAATTAGATTTACGTGGATGTTAAATACAGGTCTTCGGGTCCCAAGCCAGGAGCTCAGCACCGGAGCCCATTAGCAGTGTGGGACTCCTGGACCCTATCTGAACCTGTATCCCACGAAACTGCCGTAGCGCAGCAGTGGAAAGCTAGGGATTTGCTCCTTATTGGGAGATATACTGGTTCCTACTACTACCACTTAGTTTATATTCACTTACTTGGGCTTTCTGCGCTAGGCTCCTGGGGATCGATCAATATCGTGCCGTGCCGGGAGATTGGGGATAGGAGAATATATATAATATTAGGACAATAAGGGATAGACTGACGGCTGTCTAGACCGAAGGCTCCGGCATCCACCATACAGAACACGTTTCCCGCAAAAGCACTTCGTTGTGCATGAAATATATTGATAAATGATAATGATAAATGATTTTATTTCTGTAAGTTGATTTGTACAAAACACTTTCACATGTCGAACATATTTTTAAAACTAGATGAGGTCGGCGTTTCCTATCTGACTACTCTGAGAAGAAAGGCCGAAACAAACTCAGAAGTCACAGTCTCTTTTAAAGTCCTGACAAAATCTTGATTAGATCATGTGAAGACCATGTAGACTGATGTCTGAAATGGTCTTTTGAGGAAAGAACCAGCCAGATTGAATGGACCTGTCCAGTCAGTGCACGCATTTGTCAATAACCGAGCAGCTCAACTCAGAATTTAAGGAGCTCAACGATTCGACGAACAATACCAAAGAAAGGACATTCGGGTAGGCCGCATAAACTACTCAAACTGCCAGACCATGATTAAAAACTAAGATAAATTTAAATAAAAACAAACAAAAAAAATTAAAAAATATCCACATAGTCTTCACATTCACAATAATTAAAATAAAATAATATAATACTTTAAAAAGTAAATATTCTTGTCATTGCAAGAAAACCAAAAAAAAAATATATTAACAAAATGCATAGTGCAAAATATAATAAAAAAACAAAATTAATTGGAGCAGCTCAATCCCAAGCCTTTTTGTCCTCAATGTAATCTTTTGTTGTATAAAACGCTTTCTGGCACAACTTACGTTTAATGAAAGACTTGAATTTATTAAGACTTAGATCTTGTACGTGGCTTGGAAGCTTATTATAAAAGCGTACACATTGACATCTAAACGAGCCACCTATTTTCTTGAGCCTTGTTGTAGGTACTACAAATTTGTGTTTGTTCCTAGTATTTATGTTATGGATATCACTGTATTTTTTAAACAATTTTATATTTTTATGGGCATATAAAAGATTTTCATAAATATACTGAGAAGGCACAATCATTACATTAATCTCCTTAAATTTCTCTCTGAGAGAGTGTCTCGGGCTTATAGCCCAATCAACGGGGCATAAGTAACCCGAAAAAATCTCCTGCCTGTGAGAGTAGGTAGTGTGATAAAGTAAGACCTACAGATTACAGATATCAAATTATCCAACAGATTTTGATAAGAGAAGTTAGGTATTTTTACCTAAACTTGAAAATTGCTTATAACTCTCTGTGAAAAATTTCTCAGGCTGAAATACTTTCTGTATACGTACGAGTGTATTAGTTATAATAGGCATGTATAGGCATCCAACATTTTTTCGATTTGGGAGACACTCCAAATTTAACTTTTAGCATTTTACGCTATAACTTCTACTGAAAAATTGGTCTGCTACTTTTTATTTTTTAATATGGTTTTATTTCGGTGGAAAAACAGATTTGATAAGTTATCCAAAAGATTTTCCTATATTTGCCATATTTTTGATTTTTGCTTAATTATGTAATGTGAAAAATATCTCCGTGCATTTTCATACCTTTATTAGTCATATGTTTTTATATTAAATAAGAATTATCAATTATCCAACAAATTTTCGAACGTTCATTATATTTGTTAGGATAGTTCGCTGATTTATGCTAGAGCGTAAGGGTTGACCTTCACTTGACCGCTCGGAGCTGCTTTGCCGCGCATTACTTTTGGAGTATTGTAGGCGGGTTTTGTGGCCACCGTTATTATTACAAATATTTTTTTATCTTAATATGCACAACTTATGTGAAGTCATCCAGTTACCAGTACAAAACTGAAAAATTTCTTATTCGATTTTGAACTAAACCAACAAGATTTGAAGGTTTAAAATCATTTGGAGAATTTTTTCAGTTTTGTATAACCCAATGTGCTGTTGACTGTAAAACGGCGTTTAGAAATTCACTTTATATTTCTAAAGAATATGTATTACATAAATGGATTTAAAATAAACGTTTGATACCTCCTTAAGGACTTTGTAAACTATGCAAACAAATGGTCAAAAAGTATGTTTAGAAAGAAACCTGTTGAGGCGTTAACGAGTAAGATAAAAGAAGATTATTATTATGTCCCTTATTTAATGTTCTTTTCTTATCGTCTTCATTTATTTTTATTTATATAAAATAAATTAATAAAAAGACATAAAAAATAGAGCCCACCGGTATCGGGAACAGAGTCTGAGCATGAAGTCCAAGTCTTGTATACACTAGGTAAGTGCCCCCAAGGACAATCCCCGGTTGGTGCAGGACTTTTGTTAAATATGAAGACAAATATATTGGGCTATGGGTTTTGGAAGGTTTATTGGATCGATTGTCTAAAACTATAGAATTACTATTAGCCCCTGCCTGTCTACTGTTGAACTACACGACTAAAAAAGATAAAATGGCAGGGGTGACTTACACACTCAAATAATGGGCTACCATAGCGGATCTCCACTCAAGCCAGCCAATTAAGGCAAGAGATGATGAGATGATGAACTTTGCCCGCAACTTATGGAAGTGTCAAACCTTACAGGACACATAAAATGTCGAAAATCATATACAAATGATGCCATGATCAAGGCGTTTAAAAGGAAGAAGACATTATTCATGAACGCTACAGTGTCAGAACCACCGGCAGCGAGCATCCCGCCTCTCGAATTCGATTTCCAGTCAAAATGTCTAACAATAATACAACTGTAAAAAAAACAAAAACTAATAAAAAACTAAACTATTAACTTATACAACTCTACGCACCTTCCTAATTTCGTGTATGGGGCAATAGAGCACGGTCCTTCGCTATCCAGGATGTCTAAATATCCAGAGGAATAGCGAACATGTAAGGATCGACGAGGTATATTCCAGGGTGCTAGTTTGAGTCTACTTTGGTTTTGCTTAGCCCTGAATCCTATAAGCATGCTGGAGAATTCAGGGCTGAAGAGAGGTGATCAGGTTATATCTCACTTCCTTTACATGGATGACCTGAAGCTCTTTGCCCCCAGCAATCTTCAGCGGATATCTCTATCTCTACTGAAGTTAACTGAAACTTTTAGTAGCGCCACCATGATGGAGTTTGGTGTGGATAAATGTGCGGTCATGCATGTAAAGCGAGGGGAAATTGTGGAATCCGTAGGAATTCAACTCGCGGATTCCGTAAAACAAGAGGTCCCTGTCCCCAAACGAATCCTATAATTATTTGGGTATGTCTGACATGAAGCAATCGTAGAAGGAACGCTTCTTTGGCCGCCCGAAGAAGGTATTCAATAGCCTTTCGTGCGGAAACATGGTGCGTGCCTCAACGATTCCGAGAACGTAGCGTTCCTTCAACGATTGCTTCATGTCAGTAGTGTTGATACCTAACGCTTCCGACATACTCAAATACATATATTATGCATTGATGTACTCTTTCGGCATACTCAAATTAACTCAAACGGCACTTGACGCCCTGGATAGGCGGGTCCGTACACTGCTGACTGCATATCAAATGCACCACGCATTTGATATGCAGTCAGCAGTGTACGGACCCGCCTATCCAGGATCGTCGGTCATGAGATTGTATATCCCTCGGAAGTGTGGAGGCCGAGGCTTTTTAAATAACAAAAACCTCCACAACCGCGAGATAAGCAAACTGTAAGAATATTTTCTACACGCCGAAGTGGATATGTATGAAGTAGAAGTGGACAAGGGACTCAGCCCGCTCTCCTTGGCTAATGAGAACTGGCGCAAGCCTGTAGTGCTTGACAATAACGACCGCAGGGAGGTATGGCAAAGTAAGGAGCTTCACGGACGCTTTTTACTCTACATGGGTTCGATGTAGACCAATCGTTGTCCTTAGCCCGGCTGCGTTTCGGTACCTACTACAGGTATATGCCCGACCCAGTGTCCGAAAATGGCAATGTCACGTTGTATTGGGATCGGTCTATCATCACAGACAGGGCTATTGTTGCCAATAAGCCTGACATAGTGGTGATAGACCGACTAGAGCGTCGCGCAATGATTGTTGACATAGCGGTCCCTCATGTCGAGAACCTCTTGAAGGCTGAGGGTGATAAGAAAACTAAGTATCTTGATCTGGCTCGCGAGGTTGTCGACATGTGGGATGTGAATACAGCAGTAATAGTGCCGATAGTCGTGAGAGCCTATGGCATAATAGTCAAGAGCCTCGACGAACACCTGGGAGAAGTCTTGTTCCTCACCACTCTCTTGCCTTAATTGGCTGGCGTGAGTGGAGATTCACAAGAGCAAACGTGCTCGGAGGAAGAAAGTTAACCCAACAAGATGCTTGTAGGGATCTTGACTGTACTTCCGGGAATGTCCTGATAGCCGTGGTATACCTCTCCACTCCTCAAGCACCTCCGGATATGGGCAACATAGCCTTGGCGCTACGTCACTCAAGTGCTAGGAACCGTTTATGGGTGCCCATTAACTGAGTGTTGCGGGGATCCGCTGGATGCGAGATGCACGGGACCGATCAATGTGGCGACGCTTGGGGGAGGCCTATGTCCAGCAGTGGACGTCTTTCGGCTGATATGATGATGATGAGTTCAGCAGTGGTCAGGCAGGGGCCATTAATCCTCCAATAGTTTTAGGCGATCCATCAACCAAACCTTTGGTTTGGTAAAACCCATAGCCCAATACATTTTTCTCCATATTTTGCTATAGTCCTGCACCAACCGGGGAAGCAATTGCGTAGTGTATACAGGGATAATCATCGGTTGATTTCACATTTCCTGATACATGCCTAACAAGGCCTCTGGGAGTTGAATTCAGCCCTTTGCACGCCTTTCAAAGGATCGGGAAACCAGGGTCCCGAGATTGTCAAAGTCATGTAAAAATAATAATAATATGCCGCAGGGCAGCATTGTGGCCAGCTGGTGGGCTGTGGCGACGATGTGTGCCTCATCTCCGGCTTGCCTTTATTGGCCGGTCGGAGCGAACACTGACAGGGCACAGAGCTCCCATCTCTCTCCTGCCTTAATTGGCTGGCTTGATTGGAGATCCGCTATGGTAGCCCATTAATTGAGTGTGCATGTCACCCCTGCCATTTTATAGTCGTGTAGTTCAACAGTGGTCAGTCAGGGGCTAATAGTAATTCTAAAGTTTTAGGTAATCGATCCAATAAACCTTCCAAAACCCATAGCCCAATATATTTGTCTTTATATTTAACAATAGTCTAATAATAATTAATATAAAGGTTGTCTGTAAGAGATTGCCCTGTGCGATAAGACCGCCCATTGCACACTTATCTTTATAAATGTTTTGTTCTGTAATTATTTAAGTAGTGTACAATAAAGTATATAATAAATAAATAATTAAATAGTCCTGCACCAACCGGGGATTGTCCTTGGGGGCACTTACCTAGTGCATACAAGACTTGGACTTCATGCTTAGACCCTGTTCCCGATACCGGTGTCTTATCGTCTACATTTATTTTATATAAATAAAAATAAATGTAGACGAGATAAGAAAAGAACATTACATAAGGGACATAATAATAATCTTCTTTTATCTTACTCGATATCGCCTCAACAGGTATCTTTCTAAACATACTTTTTGACAATTTTTCGCATAGTTTACAAAGTCCTTAAGGAGGTATCAAACGTTTATTTTAAATCCGTATAAGTAATAAATATTCTTTAGAAATATAAAGTGAATTTCTAAACGCCTTTTTACAGTCAACAGCACATTAGGTTGTACAAAACTGAAAAATTTCTCCAAATGATTTTAAACTTTCAAATCTTGATGGTTAAGTTCAAAATCGAATGAGAAAGTTTGACAGTTTGTGGTAACTAGATGACTTCACATAAGTTGTGCATATTAAGATAAAAAAATATTTGTAATAATAACGGTGGCCACAAAACCCGTCTACAATACTCCAAAAGTAATGCGCGGCAAAGCAGCTCCGAGCGGTCAAGTGAAGGTCAACCCTTACGCTCTAGCATAAATCAGCGAACTATCCTAACAAATATAATGAACGTTCGAAAATTTGTTGGATAATTGATAATTCTTATTTAATATAAAAACATATGACTAATAAAGGTATGAAAATGCACGGAGATATTTTTCACATTACATAATTAAGCAAAAATCTAAAAAAATGGTTAAAAAAGGAAAATCTTTTGGATAACTAAACAAAGCTATGTATTTAAGGAAATAAAAACATATTAAAAAATAACAATTAGCAGATCAATTTTTCAGTAGAAGTTATAGCGTAAAATGTTAAAAGTTAAATTTGGGGTATCACGAAAATCGAAAAAATGTTGGATACCTTTACATACTTATTCTAACTAGTACATACATACGTATACAGAAAGTATTTCAGTCTGAGGAAATATTCACAGAGCCTTATAAGCAATTTTCATGTTTAGGTAAAAATACCTAACTTCTCATAACATAATTTGTTGGATTATTGTACATCTGTATTCTGTATTACCTAATTTCATCACATGCCAAATTTCATAGGCGGGAGAATTTTTCGGAAGTCTCCATACAACAAATATCCTCGTTGACTGGACTATTAATTTATAAATTGATCGAACAGCTCTTTTCTGCAAAACAAAGATAGTCTGGATGTCGGCGGCATTTCCCCACAACAGAATACCGTACGACATTACACTATGAAAATAGCTAAAGTAAACTAAACGGGCTGTCTCTATGTCAGTTAAATTACAAATTTTTCTAACAGCATATGCTGCGGAGCTTAGCTTCTTTGACAATTTATCTATATGTGGGCCCCACTGAAGCTTAGCATCCAAAGTTAAGCCTAAGAATACTGTGCTATTTTCAGGATTCAATTCTTCGCCCTTTATCAACACATCGGTTTTCACCTGCCTAACGTGAGGTAGGGTAAACTTAATGCATTTGGTTTTTTTTTCATTAAGAAGTAAATTATTAACATTGAACCAGTGAACTACTTTTGAGATCGCGCTATTTACATCGTCAGTAATCAGCTGCTGACGTTTAAGTTTAAACAAAAGTGAAGTATCATCCGCAAACAACACTATATCATGGTTATCCTTTATGAGGTAAGGCAAGTCATTAATATAAATAAGAAACAAGAAAGGACCAAGAATCGAGCCCTGCGGGACTCCCATTGTTACCATAGATCCAGGAGATCTTTTTCCATTAACGTCAACGGTCTGAATCCTATTACTCTGCAGTCACATCAATGAATTATGATTCAGAAGTATAAAACTAATCCCACGTGTACTAATGACAGACGTAAGATAACGCCGACCAAAGTACATTGATACCCTATTCTAGAGTGGGTAACATAGATAAATTATAAAATAATCATTTATCTATTCTGATACATGCTTTATATAAGAATTAAATGTATTGAATTGATTAGTCATTGCAATTCATTTATTGAATCAGCATCATAATGACACAAAGTATCAATTCCACACTGTATGACGTGTGTACTTTCGATAAGATATAATGTTGAATTACGTGCGTCGCGTCGGCCAACTCCTAGTCTTCTCGCCGCCTTTTCCAAACATCCTAGATAGTATTTTATGTATTTAAACTTTATGAACAGTATGCGGAGCTCTGACTCTCGAGAAGATGGCAGGACGTCTTGGGTGGCTTCCTCAAGAATTAGCGTGAGGAAGAGAAGTGGAAGGACTGGGCAATGGTCAATGGTGACCACAAATCGATTAGGGAGGAGGCTAGATTGGGCAAAGTTCTTCACAGGAAGCTGGTAGCAGCTGGATGGCGTGCGATTGGACAGACCTATGTCCAGTATTAGACAGTTGATGGTGACAGCTATATTCTTAACATTTACTGAGAAAGCTCAGTTCTTTATTTAGTTTGTTAGTTATATAATAATATATTTATTTCAGACAATAAAAAGGTCCACACTGACAAAAAAAAATACTTAAAAGGGTGTTAGTAACAATATAAAAATATAAAAACTTATAACCTATGTTAGTGCTTACTTACTAAGGTGTTAGTGACAATTTATCTTATGACCTACGTTATCCAAACTAATATTATAAATGCGAAAGTAACTCTGTCTGTCTGTCTGTCTTTCTGTCTGTCTGTCTGTCTGTCTGTCTGTCTTTGCTTCACGCCTAAACTACTGAACCGATTTGTGTGAAATTTGGTACAGACATAGTTTGGAACTTGAGAATGGACATAGGATAGTTTTTATTACAAAAAATAAAATATAAAATAAAATTTATTCCGGACATACAGCGCCATCTATTGGTCAAGAGTCGGCATCAATTCAGTACTGAAAATTCATCGGAAAAATGTAAATAAATAGTAAAAAGGTATGAAAATATAATAATTTTTGAAGAGTTCCCTAGAATATCTTCCACATTTCATTTTTGAAGAGATCCCGCGAGATCGGGAACTATGTGGGTAAAACCAAAAATCTGCCGGAAGTCACTATTCCACGCGAACGAAGTCGCGGGCAAAAGCTAGTTACTTATATACTAGTATGTTAGTAACCATGTGGCTTATGATCTATGTTAGTACCTATACACTACGACAGACAGTGTTGTTTTGATGAGATGTCCCATTATAGGACTCTCATCAGGCCTGTCAGCTATCACCCTCAGGAGGCTGTTGCCACTGCCACGCAATCTGGCAAGCAGAGACGCACTTTTCTTCCGTACGACAGCTGAGAAGCTGTCGACTCGGGCTTCTGCGAACATCTCTGACGCACTGCAGTAACGTGGCAGCCGCATCAGCGCCCTGAAGGCGTTATTATATTGGACGCGCAACGCATTGACGGCACGTTTGGTACAGCTGACCCATAGGGCGCTCGAGTACAGAGATGTGCAGTATGCTTTAAAAAGCGTGTGTTTGACTGATGTGGTAAGTATCTATAACCACTTGTTAAAAATGTTAGTACGATCTTACTTCCGCATCCTCTGTTGGGGGGTGGGGGCGCCGGCTGCGCTCCGTTGCGGATGTCGAAGGCCGAGTTGATGAAGTCGTTGATGTTGCTGGTGAGCCCCTTGAGCGAACTGAAGGGGCTGGCGCCGGCGCGGGAGCCTCGCCGCCGGTACGCTGCGCTGTTCACGTGCGACACGCACAAGCTCAGGAGCTCTTCCTTCTCTGGAAATTGACGCATTCAATACATTAATATTAGGTATAATTTATTTATCTTAATTAATATTATAAATGCGAAAGTTTGGATGGATGTATGTATGTTTGTTACTCAATCACGCCAGAACGGCTGAACGGATCTGGATGAAATTTGGCACAGGGATTGATTATAGTCTGGAAAAGCACAATAGGATATGTTTTATCCCAGGAATATGTTCCCTCGGGATAATTTTCGACTTCCACGCGGGCGAAGCCGCTGGCAGAAGCTAGTTATAAAATAATGGCAGTGAATGTACAGTAATTTTCACATTGTTATTGATTGTCTGACCTTATTATGAGAAGATGATTTAGGATTCTAGATCAAAACGGATCATCATGATAAGAATGCTTATTTATGTCATTCTGCATCAAGCTTTACCCAGTCAAATGAAAATAAACGGCCATGCAGGTTCATTGCCCTTTTCACTTTTCAGACGTATTGCCGGTTTCCCTTCAGCAAGCCGCACTGACTCAGCCATCAAATCAATTAGCTATCTGCCCTGAATATGCTTGCTCAAAAACCCTGCAAGCAGGTAGTTCCCCCACTATATGTATAAGGTTGTCTAAAATCAGCATTTGGACGCCTTTGAATTTGGGAACTTTGCACAGTGGTCTTGGCACAAAGTTAGCCGTTACTAGTGATCATCAGCTGACCATAGAAATTGTCTAAATATATTTGGATATATATAATATTTGGATGATGCCATATGGCCCAAAACATACATCTCTTTTACAGACTTCAAAAAGGAGGAGGTTCTCAATTCAACTGTAACGGGACCCTATTACTAAGACTGCACTGTCTGTCTGTCACCAGGCTGTATCTCATGAACCGTGATAGCTAGACAGAATTTTCAGATGATCTATTTCTGTTGCCGCTATAACAACAAATACTAAAAACAGAATAAAATAATTTTTTAAGTGGGGCTCCCATACAACAAACGTGATATTTTGCCGTTTTTGCGATAATGGTACGGAACCCTTCGAGCGCGAGTCCGACTCGCACTTGGCCGGTTTTTTTATGAGAGAAAATCAAAACTTTTACTAGGTGAACCGATTTTGATGATTCTTTTTTAGGGATCCGTAGACAACAAGGAACCCCTTTAGTTTCACCATGTCCGTCCGTCCTTCCGCGGCCTTGTATGGGATGAGACACCACGGCCTAAAGTAACCTAACATGAAGGAGCCGGGGACTCGGGGGAGGCTGGATTGACCCATCGCGAATGTATACGTACATTCGTGGTGGGGTGACCCGGACTGCCAGGCACTTCTTCTCATGCAACCGAGCGGGTGGGCAGGTTGCGGATAGCCCGACCCCGGCTGCGGGACCGACCACTGGCTGCTGCATCACTGCCAGTGGGGCATCTCCCAATGAGATCCCGGACAAGAGAAGTTCCCGAAAGCCAAAATCCCTGGCTTAGGGTAACCCATATACCTTCATCCTATGTGCCCATCTCCTAACAAAGCCATCCCTCCCTATCTGCACAGAGCCTGTCAATCCTTAAATCCCTAGGTCAATTCCCAAGCCTAGGGTGACCCCCAAGAAACCCACACCCACATCCATAAAATGCCTTCCCTCCTATCCCTCAGTCCCGTCGCTCCCAGAAGAAGAGTAACCTCGGTTCCAAATTAATTTAAAATATCAAAAAACCCGACTGCTTAAAAAGCGAACTGACAAGAAGTAAACAAGAAGAAATTTATGCTATGCAGTCGGAGGATACTTATTCGCGAGCTGGCTCACCAAAACCAGATGTATTTTCCGACTGCACAGCATGAATTTCTTCTTGTTTACTTATTTTTAGTTCGCTTTTTAAGCAGTCGGGTTTTTTGATTATTTTTAATTAATTTTTTTATTTTCAACTTTCTAGTTATTTTTTTTTAATCAGGTACATTTAAACATATAAGTGTATATATTTTTGAAATCACCTCTTAAAACCCTTTATTTTGATACCCCACACGATGGGATTGGAAGATAAAAAAAAAATCTGCCACAAAATGGCGCCCAAAATCCGCCATTTTTTTCTTTTCCAATTTTTATGTAGCCAGTGACACTCGCGGGGTTAAGACGAATCGATTGACGTAATAATCATAAAAATAGGCCAAAGCGTTTGGTCTCTAGAACGCCACATAGGAACAAACATACATACATACATCCATGCATACATAGACTGATAAACACATTACCCTCCTTCGGCAGTCGGGTAAAAAGCCCATCCCCCGACAACATGACAATGCAGACTGACCAACCAACTACCCAGGTGGTTCCCGGCCAAGCCGGGTAATCCCACACCGCTTCGGCGGTTAGCTCCCATCGTATTATTTATTTATTTTTATAGGGCAAACAAACAGTAGTATACTAAAAATATACAAATTGTCTTAAATATATGACTTAACAAATATACTACCCACTACATTTTCCACAGATTACTACTTACACTAAGACAAACTGATTATGGGGGGAGCAACGTCGTCGACTCATTAATGCCACGCTTCTCTGCGCTGCTGGCAGCTGATTTAGCGCCCAATCCACAGGCTACGAATAACGCGCCCATAAACCCGACCATGGCTGCGACTAACGGGGCATTCCCCTGCGAACCTCTGGCAACAGAGCGTCGTGCGGAGCAGCTCCACCCACGTATATAGTGACCCAGACCGACACAATAAGACTGACACGGGGAAGGACGACAGGCCTGGCAGATCTACCACTCTCGGCTGTAGTCGATGAAGTGCGCCTGGAAAAGCGCGGAAAAATCCCAGACCGAGAGAAGGAAGTAGGCGACCGAAAGCGTAGTTCTCGCGAAGGCAACAGCCAGCGCGAAGCGCGATCGGACGCTGAAGGGAGGTTACGTGACCAGCCACGAGTACGCGCAGAGGAATCCCAGCTTGGAAAGGGGTCGGACGCGGGGCCACGCGACCGGCCGAGAGCACGCGAAGGGGAAACCCAGCGCGACAAGCGGCCGGACGCGGGGCCACGCGACCAGCCGCAGGTACGTGCAGGGGAAACCCAGCGCGAAAAGCGGCCGGACGCGAACCCAAACGAGCGGGGGCAAGTACGCGAAGGGGCAACCCAGCGCGAAGAGCCTCCGCACGTGGAAGCACCTGCCGGGGCTGCCGCCCGACCCCAGGACACCGACAATACCCACACTCGACCTAGAAACACCAGGGGCAAGCGCTCCCATGCCTCACGCCGGGAGTTGCTGGCATCCAACGCCCTGCCAGGCACCTCAAACCCGAAGCCTGTACCGAGTGAGACGGAGCCGGGGAAGAGGACGCGCCCCGACGACACGGCCACACATAGCACGCTCCAGGGCGACGCCAGGCGTGTGAAAGTTCACCCCACACAGGGGCAGTGGACCTACGCGCGGGCCACGGAGGATATTCCAGCGCGGCTAGCGGTAGCAATCTGCCTTCCCCACCCCAGTAGGGAGCTAACTAGGGATGAGGCCGAGCACGTTAAGACCGCCCTGGAGGACACACTACTGGACTCAGACCGCGGATACCCACGGGTAGCGGAAGGCACGGTGCAGATATGGTGCGAGGACGATAAGGCCCTGACCTGGCTGACCCAAAATGTACCCCACATCAGACTCCCCGACAACGACCAGACACTGACGGTGCTCAGACAGACCGACGTACCCACCCGGGTCCGAGCCTCGCTCTTCGTCCCTCGCTACTGATCGTTCTGATCCGTCAGAACACCTGGTACGACGTAGCAAGGTGGTCGCTGTACAGGGCAACTACCATCGGTGGCGACCGTTACGGGACATACCTGACCCTGGGGTTGCCACCGGAGGAAGCTGAAAAGGTCTTGGGGCGGGAGCGATGGATATCGTACCTTTTAGGGTCGATATACATGCGCTTCTGGCCCACGACCCGCCCCTCCGACACCCAGACCGACAGCACACAGACGAAAAAACCGACGATGACACTGACGAGCGACACGGACATTGTCCAACTCGAGATGGAGATGGCCCGAGCGGCAATGGCCGATGTCGACGACACCATACCGCCTGTATCACCCGGCTGGAACGACCAACTCCTTGCCTCGTCGCCAGGAGATACACAAGACGAAGACAAATACCGGGAGGTGGAGACGGAGGGACTATCAGATGGATCCGTCTCCGATTAACCCCACTCCACCTCCAACAGCGCCCCTAAACATCATCCAAACTAACCTCCAGCATAGTCAAACTGTCACGGCTAGCTTACGCAGGTTAAGCACCGAACCATCGCACAGATCCAAGAGCCGTGGATCAGTGCGACAACAGACAACACCAGAATATGTGGCCTCGGTAACATCGGAGGTAAAATAATTCTCGACACACATGGCTCAGATAAGCCAAGAACCTGCATCTACATACCCAAAGAAATTCCCTTTACGTCACTGACCCAATTCTGTTCCAGAGACCTGACAGCTGTCAGGCTCCAAACCGAAGGTAGCGTTCCGGATGTTGTACTGGCCTCGGCATACATGCCAGGCGAGGACACAGACTGCCCGCCAAAGGAGTTGGCTGACCTGGTGCAGCACTGTGAGCGCGCCAGTTTGGACCTGATCATCTGCACCGACTCAAACGCCCACCACCCGCTCTGGGGCAGCGACACACCGAACTCCAGAGGAGTGGTACTATCCACCTTTTTATTCTCCATAACATTGTTAACCGCGGCTCGGAACCCACTTGGGTCACGGTCCGTGGACAAACGATTATAGACCTAACACTCGCTACAGAAAACGCGACAAACCTTATCACAAACTGGAGCCTTCTTGCTCAGACCACAGAACAATCCGCTTTACACTAACTACAAACACAAAAAAGCCCGCACCAAGGCGAAACCCAAGGCGTACCAATGTGCCCGGGTATAAAAACCTTCTGGCCTAGCTTTTAGCTGGGCATCTAGCACTGTTAACCATAAGGGACCAAGCACAATTAGAATACACTGTAACAAAATTATCCGAATATCTAACCGAAGCTTACCACGCATGCTGTAAATCAAGAGCGCCACAAAGCAGGAACGAGAGGAACCCCTGGTAGAACGCTGAACTTGGTAAACTCAGAAAAGCGCTGCGTAAGCAATTTAATAGAGCAAAAAACACAAGACTCCCGGAAGACTGGGAGATATACAAAGAGACAAAATATGTATACAAAAAACAGATTAGAACCGCCAGGAGGACGGCATGGCGAAGATTCTGTGAATCCATTGAGACAAATAATGAAGCCGCCAGGGTACGGAAGATACTATCAACCGATCAGGACCGAACCCTCGGCACGCTGAAAAAACCCGACCACTCATACACACAAACTGATCACGAGACCAGCAAGGACCTCCTCGAAACTCACTTCCCGGACTGTCAAATCCTGGAGGACAGGACGTGGGAAACGGATATCGAATGGACCCCAACGGAACAAGATTGATCAAGAGCCCACAATATAGTAACAGTAGACCGGATAGATCGTGGAAGCTGTCCATACGGTCGGGTCTAAGTTTTTCAAGACCCGTCGTACAGATAGAAACAAAAAGCTCTCTGATCATACCCGGATGCTTATGAAGGAGAGGCGTGAGATGATCCTGCAGTCTTCAGATGAGGCGTGCAAATACCGGCAGCTCAATAGACAGATCTCTAAATCCTTGAAAAGAGACCTCCGGCGCTCAATACCGAGCGTATTAAAGACGCGTTCGAGCGAAATAAAGGCTCCAAGGTATTTTCAAGGGATCTGGCTATTGGGCAGAGCCAACTCACGAAACTGAAGACCGACGATGGCAGGATCGTATCCGCCAAACCGGAGCTTCTCAGGGAGATCGAGACATTCTATGGGCAGTTGTACACATCGATCAGCAAGCCCGTTGCGAGTCTAGCAAACGACCCAAGAGCTAGATTGACCCGACACTATACCGAAGATATCCCGGACGTCAGCCTGTACGAGATTAGGATGGCTCTGAAACAGCTCAAAAACAACAAGGCGCCGGGTGATGACGGAATTACGGCCGAACTCCTGAAGGCGGGTGGAAAACCGGTCCTTAAGGCCCTTCAGAAGCTGTTTGATTCCGTCATACTCGAGGGCAAAACGCCACAGGCATGGTGCAGGGGTGTGGTGGTACTCTTCTTCAAGAAGGGCGACAATGCCCGGTTGAAGAACTATAGGCCCATCTCACTTCTTAGCCATGTCTACAAGTTGTTTTCAAGAGTCATCACGAATCGTCTCGCGCGCAGGTTAGACGATTTCCAGCCCCCCGAACAAGCCGGATTCCGAAAAGGCTTTAGCACCGTAGACCACATACATACGCTGCGGCAGGTTATACAGAAGACCGAAGAGTATAACCTGCCTCTCTGTTTAGCGTTTGTGGACTACGAGAAAGCCTTCGATTCGATAGAGACTTGGGCTGTACTGCAGTCTCTCCAACGGTGCCAGATCGACTACCGGTACATTGATGTGTTGAAGTGTTTGTACAAAAACGCTACCATGTCAGTCCGTCTTCAGGATCAGACCTCGAAACCAATCCTTCTCCAGCGCGGCGTGAGACAGGGAGACGTCATTTCTCCGAAACTGTTCACTGCTGCGCTGGAGGATGTCTTCAAGGTTCTGGACTGGAGGGGGCTGGGCATCAACGTTAATGGCGAGTACATTACTCACCTTCGGTTTGCCGACGACATAGTGGTCATGGCTGAGACCATGGAGAGCCTCAGTAAAATGCTCGATGACCTCAGTAGAGCTTCCGAAAGAGTGGGTCTTAAAATGAACATGGACAAAACCAAGATCATGGTGAATGCCCATGTAACACCCACTCCTATCAAGGTCGGAGACTCTACTCTCGAAGTTGTAGACGATTATGTCTACCTGGGACAAACGGTCCAGTTGGGTAGGTCCAATTTCGAGAAAGAGGTCAACCGTCGAATCCGACTCGGCTGGGCGGCGTTCGGGAAGTTGCGTGGTATCTTCTCGTCCAATTTACCGCAGTGTCTCAAGACAAAAGTCTATGACCAGTGTGTGTTGCCAGTGATCACCTATGGGACCGAGACGTGGTCGCTCACAATGGGCCTTATCAGAAAGCTCAAAGTTACCCAAAGGGCAATGGAGAGGGCTATGCTCGGAATTTCCTTGCGTGATCACGTCAGAAATGATGATATCCGCAGGAGAACCAAAGTTACCGACATAGCCCGAAGAATTGCCAAACTTAAGTGGCAGTGGGCAGGGCACATTGCTCGCAGAACGGATGGCCGATGGGGCCGAAAAGTTCTGGAATGGCGACCGCGAACCGGAAGAGGATACGTTGGAAGGCCTCCCACTAGGTGGACTGATGACCTGGTTAAGGTTGCGGGAAGGCGCTGGATGCGAGACGCACGGGATCGGTCAATGTGGCGACGCCTGGGGGAGGCCTATTTCCAGCAGTGGACGTCTTTCGGCTGAAATGATGATGATGATGAATGATGAGACCGGATAAAATGGGTTATCAACACCTTTCAACCTTTCAAGTCGGCGGGGCTGGATGTCATTTTCCCAGCCCTGCTGCAGTGGGGGGTTGAGTATCTAACACCATGGCTGTTGGAGATCTATTGGGCCAGCATAGCACTAAGATACGTACCTCTTGCATGGCGAGAGGTGAAAGTCATCTTCATACCCAAACCTGGAAAAACTGATTACACACAACCCAAGACGTATACTCGTAGACCTATAAGCCTCACATCATTCTTACTGAAAACCCTCGAAAGATTCTGCGATAGGCACATCCGTGATGGGCCTCTCCGGGTAAAACCACTTCACAAACAACAGCATGCGTACTCCACAGGCAAATCAACAGAATTCGCGTTACACAACGTGGTTTCTAAAATTGAATGCGCAGTGGACCATAAATGCTCAGCACTGGCTGCCTTCATTGATATCGAGGGCGCTTTCGATAAGACCACGTTAAACAGCATAAACACGGCCCTCGACAGACACAGCATAGACCCGACCCTAGGAGGCTGGATCACCAGCTTGCTCAAACTGCGAGCGGTTCAAGTTACGGTTAACAACACCACAAGAGCCGTCGTCGCGAAGGGTTGTCCACAGGGGGGCGTCCTTTCGCCTCTCCTGTGGAACCTAGTAGCAGACAGCCTCATCAAAACACTCAACGACAAAGGTTATTTCACTGTTGGATACGCAGATAACAATAATAATAAACGAGACCCACGAAAACACTCTATGCAATCTCATGCATCAGGCCCTAAAACTAGTAGAGAAATGGTGCAGCGAACACCAACTCTCAGTGAACCCCACAAAACCGGAACTAATTCTCTTCACGAAAAAGAGGAAACCGATGACAATGCAACTATCAAGATTCTTTGGAACAACACTAAGCCTTTCAACCGAAACCAAGTACCTGGGTATTTATTTGGACAAACAATTGAATTGGGCGAAACACATGAACTCTACCACACTACAAAAGCCAGCATATCCCTGTTTCAGTGCAAGAGACTGCTGGGCAGGAATTGGGGGATCAGCCCCATGGTCACCCACTGGCTATACACCACAGTCATCCGACCAATACGGCATACATACGGCTCGTTGGTCTGGTGGCCCAGGACAGACCTCAGCACAGTCCAAAAAGATCTCGAAAAACTGCAGCGGTTTGCTTGCATTGCAATAACTAGCAGTATGAGAACTACACCCACGGCCGCACTACAGGTAATGCTGGGACTGCCACCTCTGCATCTTATCGTGCGGGAGGAGCTAGCCCTGGCCGCTTTTAGACACCATCTATCAGGTACCCTAAGTAAAGACTCCAGAGTTAAGCACACACGCATAAAGGAGGACGCGATCAAGCGAAAACCCATGTTAGCGTCACCATGCGACAAAGCACTACAACATAATACTTACAGAAGAACGATGTGACTACTCGGGCCCGAAAGAGATGAGAGTATACACTGACGGATCGAAGACGGACTCCGGTACCGGAGTCAGGGTCACACGACCTAAATATATCCAGACCGCTAGGAGGGTTAAACACCGTCTATCAGGCGGAGTGTGTGGGCATCATACTGGCGGTCCACGCCCTAGAAGCCAGGAGGGTTACGGACACTCACATACGTATACTCTCCGACAGCGCCTCAGTCCTCCAATCCTTACGGAAAAAATACATTACATCAAAATTAATACTAGAATGCCACAACGCACTAGAACAAATAACCGTATCTAATCGTAACACGGTGACACTGCAATGGATAAAGGGACACAGCGGATCGTTGGGTAACGACGCGGCTGACGACCTTGCGAGACGTGGATCCAGCACGACGGTCTATGGACCCGAGCCTGTTGTACCCATCCCCTTCAACCAAATACGCAGGTGGCTACAGGAATTCACCCAGGCACAAGCGGAAACCTGGTGGACCTCGGCACCAGGCAGTAGGCAGTCCAAAGAGGCTTTTCCCACTTTAGACAGTAGGCTTACCAGACGTTTGCTACGCCTGGACAGGAATGGCCTGCGCCTGATGACGGGGACCATCATGGGACACTGCTCTCTAAACAAACACTTCCACACCAGAGGCATAACAGACAGTCCTCTATGCAGGGCATACCCTGCATAGAGACATACATGCATACATGGAGACTGAGAAATCGTTGCGCACGTTCTCTTTGAATGCACAGAGGTCACCCAGATAAGAACACAAACCCTCGGGTCGTCCAGATCATACACAGACATTCTAAGTAAACCAGGAGCCCTAAATAGCTTGTGGAGGGAGGTGGGCTGGTCGGAATAATCCACCCAACGGCCGCCATGGCCCACGCATAATGGTCCACCTGAAGGACTAAGTGCGGAAACCAAACCCCATAACATAGAACATAGGAGCCGGGGAGGAGACGGGAGCTGAGTTTGCTCGCTCACTTCAGTTCCCGTCATCTCCTTTGAACCTAACCTATCCGTGTCGTGGTGCTCTAAGCTCCTGAGCTCCCTCGCTCGCTCTTGGACTAAATCATTGACCATCATTATCGAATTGCCCAACCGGTATGTAGCAATGTTAATAATGACAATGTGATAAATACAGAAGTTTAAATTAATATTCTATGTATTAATTTAAACTTATTGAATCGTTGAGCTCCTTAAATTCTGAGTTGAGCTGCTCGGTTATTGACAAATGCGTGCACTGACTGGACAGGTCCACTCAATCTGACTGGTTCTTTCCTCAAAAGACCATTTCAGACATCTGTCTACATGGTCTTCACATGATCTTACCAAGATTTTGTCTTGACTTTAAAAGAGACTGTGACCTCTGAGTTTGTTTCGGTCTTTCTTCTCAGAGTAGTCAGATAGGAAATGCTGACCTCGTCTAGTTTTAAAAAATATGATCAACATGTAAAAGTGTTTGTACAAACCAACTTACAGAAATAAAATCATTTATCGAGAAAAATAACAAACTTTTGAACAAAAAAAAAACTAAGTTGGTTTATTTTTTTTGAAATTAGTTTTTTTTTAATAAGTAACAAGAATTGTTGGTACTAAGTTCAAACATGTTTTTCACATTATACATGATAGATTTTAAGTTCATTGTATTGGGTTATTTCCCTGTAGGTTGTTATCTGAAGGAAACCCAAAATATTAATGGCAAATTGTTGCTGATATGATTGTGGTAACTATCGGCAACAAGTCATGTCATGTTCTTTTTTAACTTCATCATAGGTGAATTATTAGGATCACTTTTAGCCAGTGCTCTTAAAAGCTATGATTCATAAAAAATAATGTATGGTACCAGCCTCAACCAAGCAGTTAAAGACCATAAAAGTACAAATGGGCTAGAAAAAAAAATAACAATCTAAATGTCCCATGAAAAAGTGAATGGTGAAAGTGAATGGTGAAAGTGAATGTCCTGTGAATGGTTTCCAAAGCTATTTTGTTTGTTCAAAAATTCACTCTGACCCATCAATTAAAGGAGAAAGACATCAATAAAATGTTATGAAGCTGTCAAAACATGATGACGATGCATAAAGGTCAAATAAATTGTACCATGTAGTGACACAAATTATATGATAGCAAACAGGTTTGCACAGGTTAGTTTCCTTTTTAGCTAGCCTGTTGTCCCACTCCTATCTTCCCAGACCTTTCCCACCTTCTGGCAATTCTGGTATTATATTTGTCTAAATACAAGTAAAATATCAAAATTTAAAACCCCCCGACACATTTATCTTGCGAAAACATCCGATTCAAACAGTAAAACGCCCATAACTTTTGAACAACTGAACCGATTTTATTCAATAATAGCTAAGAACACTCTCAACACAATCACCTTTCAAACAAAAACACTAAATCATAATCGGTTCATCTGTTGAGGCGCTATGATGCCACTGACAGAATCACAGATACACAGCAACACATGTCAAACTTATAACACCCCTCTTTTTCCGTTGGGGGTTAAAAATGGATAAAATTAGACATCCAGATGATTCTTTTTAAACCCCTAACAAAGTTTGTTTGGATTTACCTCTCCATCTTTATTCACCATATAAAATTTTTTGCAATAAACTTTAAAATTATTTTGTTTATAAATGGAGAAGGATAAAGTAAGGTGCCATTGGAAACCTTACTGGACATACATAGCTGGGGAATTACCACAATATAAAGTATGTTCAAGGACAGAACATAAAAGGTTTATAGCTAGATACTTATAGCAAAATAATATGCTGTTGGAAGTCAATTTATGTGATATCTTGAGTTTATGACAAAAAGAAATCAAGGTCATAAATATTGTGAAGTAAAAAAGTAGATACTAACTTATACAATCTGTCTTATCAGAAGTTGTTTTATTTTAATTTTATCTGACCCTGACTTCCAGCAAAAGATTGCTTTTGTTCAACAGCAAAATATTTTACTAGTTTAGAACAACGGAAACCAACTTCGGTAGCCAGATTATTATGTTAATAATTTATTATTATGTACTGTTTCGTGCCAGGTGCAGGTTTACAATACATTTGATAAGTGTGCTCAACTTATTAACAAGTAATGAAGTTTCATGAAAAATCAGAAAATGTGTCATGTTTACCAATAAAACACTTATCATCGGTGTAAATGGCAATGATTGAACAGAATCTGTGATTGTGTCATGAGACAATATTTAAGTTTATCGCCTTTGGCTGCAGTCTAGGCATGTGAATGAATTAAAAAAATGTTAATAGGTTTGCATAAATTATAATTAGCATACTCAAATGGAATTTATTTTGTATAGGAAACTACAGTTAAGTTTTAGTCACACAGTTTGCAAGAGACGTACCGACACATCCCCTGGTGGAGACGTTCTGTCGCTGCAGGAAGCACTGAAGGTCGCGCACCTTGAGGTGTGCGATGGCTTGCCTGGTGAGCGGGCGGGTGGACAGCACCCGGCACGGCGCACACATGGCGCCGCCGCCGCGTCTAAGGCAGCTGCTGCAGTAGTAGCGCTCGCACTCGCTGCATGCCCGCTTGCGCTTAAACATGCTGAACTGCACCGCACAGCTCTCGCAAGGCATCTTACAACACCCGCGTCCCTGCACTATCGTCTAGCATACTCCGCGCCGCGCACTCCACTGCTCCAGCTGCGTCACATACACATTACACAGTCACGCGGACACTACTGTATTTACTATTTTTTTATTAAGATTATCAGACATTTGATATTTTTATAACGTATTATTTATATAAAAAATCAAAACATATGAATGACACACCTGCCATCATGAAAACCACGTTTCACTCTACGCAGTATTAGCAAAATCAATGAAGAAATATTTTTATTGAACATCGTTTATTATTAATTTGAGACATATTTCATAATTGTAAAAAATAAAAAATAAATTTAAGTGCTTACAAATAGGCAAATGGTTAAATAAAAATCTGATTACTTTTACTGATTTTTTTCTCTAGATTAACATGCGTATAATGGAGTGCTCACATTTTCTTTTTTTTAATTTTCAAACATTCCGTAAATTTTATGACGCAGAGATGAAAGATTATACAGCGTAACACACGCAACACGCAAGAATAAGTTCCCTCTGGCCAAATTGTTATCATTATTATTGATTTGATAACAATTTGTGGAGTGAGTTTGCACTTACGTGTCATAGATTCGATGCTTCTTATGAAAAGAGTTAAATTAAAGCCAAACCAGTCGTGTTATTTTGGTTCGACGAAGTTAAGACAGGTTCGTCTGGTTGCTATTGAACTCATTACTGGTTCGAAGAATGTTGGCAAGATCGAATACCTCAAACGTAGCTATAGAATAGTAACTATCTTTATTGACTTGACCTTTTATATTAGATAATCTAAGTTCTTGGTCCGTGGGCTTACTGGTTAATGGGATTGAGTGCTAATTAGCAGCCACAATAGAAAAACAATTGTTTCTAGGAACGATAGTTTCCAATTGCACTCAATGGATTAAAAGAAGAATGAAGTGAGTTGTGATGGACACAATTTTATTGATGAAAATTGTTCGGCGACCCCTGGTGGCCAACGTGCATCAACGGAGTAGTTATGAATTCGTGAATTGTCATTTAACCGTACCTTAAAGCCTACCTACGTTTAATCGTACTTAAATACGTTTTATACATAGTTAATTACTAACAGCACACAACATAAACAACAGTAGAAAGTAAATCTTATAAAGATGACTTTTGTCCCGAGTTAATAAGCTTACCAATATTGCATACGACAAAATCATCTCGAAAAAAAAAGAATCGCTGAGGACAGGATTCGAACCTGCGCGGGTAGAACCCATTGGATTTCAAGTCCAACTCCTTAACCACTCGGACACCTCAGCTGTGCAAATCAATGCCTAATTCATTGTTGTGAGGCTCTCAATTTTGGGTACTGTTGTACGATCCATACAGATTTGTTTATTCAAGTGTATGTAGCTTTTACACCCGTACAAGTACACGTGTGAGTTTCATTTTTCGTACAAACATTAAAAGGAATACGTAAAGAGCTCCGCAAAGAGACGAGGTCGCCTAATGTGTATACAGTTCGCCATTCGAAGCTAAAACGTGTGAAATGTGAAACAAACATGAGTGCAGCGACGACGCGCTGTTATACTTTCTGTTGGGACTACCATATGTATTATGCTTTTTTTTCTATTATTATTTCTCTATGTTTTTCTGTGAATCCAAAAACCTTGGGATTGACGAAATATTTTATAGCTGAAGCTGACAGTTTCATTTTTTGTTATTTTTTACCTGTTTTATTTTCCTGGGTTGTTTATCTAGGGCACGATAATATGTCTGGTTTGTTTAGCTGAAAGAAATAATGACAATGTTACCCACATAATAGAACTTGTTTTTTTTTTGTCATACCCATCCAGAGAAGAGTCTCATACTTTCATATTTATATGTATAGCCATATTATAACGCCTTAAATTATGCCAGCCCCACTAGCCATGTTACAAACGTTTCGTATCGAAACTCTTTCTACAATCGTTAACGCCTTCTATTTGTATAGTCTGACCTTTCCTGGTCATTCCCATACATTGATTCATTTTCTATTAGCGTTATCGATTGTAGATTGTCAACTTGGCTACAGGTTGCCAGTGTGTTAGAAGAGCATTCTAGCAGCAGACAAACATGTTGACTGAATTGTAGATTGTGTGTGATCCTCTGAAAATATGGAGTGGCTTTATCACGAGTTCCAGTTGCTTGGTAGCCCAGCGAGTTAGTGGAGTGCACCCTTTGTGTACCGTGTACCGTCAAACAAATGCATTGGCGAATGAGCTCGGCGCGGCGGCAGTTCGGCACCACTCGACTGGCACGAGCGCCTGCAGTTAAAACCAGCGCAAATTGTTGCACGACTGTAACAAAATGTCACAATTCTCTGCCCTGTTGTTGATCAATTTACTACGTCCATTACTGACTTATTATGTTTTTTAATTAACTAAATAGACCGTATACCTATAAAGATGACGACTAACAGCTAAGTGTTATTCTGTGTGACGTCAAGGTTTAATTAAACAGCTGTTAAATTATTTGTTTGTTGTTCTACGATAGTTCGGGCAGTTTGGGGTGTCGATGACTGAACCAACAATTTACGTCACCACCAAAAGTAATAGTAGGTAAACATATTATGTGGGACATGTTTTGTCTGGAATCTTTAAACCTATCTAAAGCTTTTACGTGATCAGAGGCAGCTAGGTTACCTTTTACATTAAAACGAATTACTAACTCATTATATATGTGTTTAGAACTACGTAACTGCGTAACGTGCACAGGCGATTTCTTTTAACTGTGACAACTGATTCTTTGAAACTGGCTTCTAATCGCCCAAACTATGTAGTTACTACAACTAAGAAATAGACGATTGTTTTGTGTACTTAGTACTCTTATAAATAAAATCCCCGAAACAAGGGGTAGATACTCCGTCCTGTAATTAACTGCCTTCTTGTATTTTCAACAGTATCAAACTTCACAGGCATAAAGATTTCCAGTGCAAAATAAAAACAAAAAAATTTACTCATCCACCCCGTCGTAACGAGAAGCCCTCCACTCGATAAATTAACACTGTTTTACAACTTGGTATAAAATCAATAGGGTACGAGAAAATGTCCTGATAACTTTCTTTACTAAAGACTTATTTAGTGCCTCTCTTTTATTAATAAAGGCTAAAAGCCTCGGTGACGCAGGGACGTGTGATAAATTACTTTTATTTATGAGTCGCAGTTATTTTCTTAATAAATTATGCGTGTGTGCGTGTAAACAACATTAGTTTAGTACATTAGACACAGTAAATATATAAAAAACAACTAATAAATCAGGCTATAAAACCACTGAGGTGATTTTATGGAATTCATCAGCGTTTTGTAGACAGAGAAGGACAATGAGGTCATGTTGAATCTTACTTGCTATCTCTTTCTAAAGGTCGTTCATACTTCGCTATTTGATCAAAATAATATCACCTGCAAAATATGCCACCTAACCCACTAGTCATCTTTTAATGCATTATTTTATTGTTATGGGTGGAGCATTAACCTTTTATGAAATCGTAAAACAATTGCATATAATGAAGCAGTTCCTATTTCTATTTATATAAAAGATAGATATTAATGACGGAAAGGTTACTAACTCATGTTAGTAACCTTTCCGTCATTAATATCTATTGTTACTGAATTATGCGCTTGCGACTATGAAGGCGTTTACTAGCCGTTATGCGTCTACGTCACCATGCGAGCGAGAAATCACCCGTAGACCATGAGTCAAAATTTGGGACCTTACAACACAGCTGAGGTGTCCGAGTGGTTAAGGAGTTGGACTTGAAATCCAATGGGTTCTACCCGCGCAGGTTCGAATCCTGTCCTCAGCGATTCTTTTTGCTATATTTTTTTATCTTGTCTTAAAATTTTTCATAATATAATTTTTACTATTGTAATTTTTGTCACGAAATTCAAACATGAAAATTTTTAATTGAAAGTTCGTGACTATTTTGTTTATGAATATTATTTTGTACGATGTTAAATCGTTTAGCATAAAAATAAAGATCTCTAACGTTCATGTCTTATCAGTAGCATACATCAGAAATTTAGAACAAACATTTATTCGAGCTATCAATAGCTGTACCTAATCTCTATGTTACATTTATTTAACATTTCACATTTTGACTAGCAGTTTAGGAGATTTATTGCTTTGGACACACAAGCTGACACCCGCAACCTACTTTTTATATTTTACCAATCCGTCTAGATATATCAAAACTCTATCAATATTCACCACAACTAGTCTGGAGCTTGCCTAGAATATGTTATGAGGAAAACCAATTTGGTATTATTGTGATGTTTTAACTGAACGATTTGTTTGTGTTCCTCGAATTCATCATCCATGCGCGGGCCGTGATTCAACGGTTCTGTGAAACCATTGAGCCCAGTTGTCACTGTGGTCAGGCTATTTGACTTCAGTGGGTGACCGCAATTATCTTATTGTGCTATTTGGTGTTACTGATTGATTGTAAGTATTATCAGTTACCACTGACGTCGTTAGTAGGGGTCTGGGTATTTTTAAGATAATGTTGCCTAAGGATTTTGCCGTTTTTTACCAGCGACGGCAGTAATGTACACGAGTTCTATATACAGGATGTGTCTGACACCGACGCGATTTTTTTTGTACATGATTCTGGACAAAATAGGAAAACTACTTCAGTACATGATTCTGAACAAAATAGGTAAACTTGTCCAACGCTCGAGCTACCGGGCCTCAGATCCAGTCTCCCCGGGAGGCTATGATGGAGCGCTTGAACCTGTCAGTGCAAGCAGTCTCCGAATAGGGCGATGCAAATATGTGGTCAGGTTTGATGCTGCCAAAACCCAGGCGTGTCTTTTTCCGCTAAAAAGATCCAATTACACCCGGCTCCAACTTGCCGAGATGTGACCGTGCCAATAACTGACCATCTTGAGCTTCTTGGCGTTACGTTGACATCGACTCTCAATTTTGGCCCATACATTGAGGTAAAGGCTCAGCTGGCTGCCAATACGCTGGGGATCCTTTACGTTAGAAGGTACTTCACGCCAGAACAGCTGCTCAGCTTGTATCAAGCGCAAGTTCGATCAAGCATGGCTGTTCTCATCTCTGGGACGGATCTGCCAAATACTAGCTTGATGCACTAGAGTCGATCGAAAAGCGGGCCAAGAGGCTCATCGGCAATGAGGCACCAGTTAAGTCAAAGCTCCAGAGCCCTGAACATCGTCGCCGAGTTGCCAGCTTGTCGGTTTTTTATCGGTTGCATTTCGGGGAGTGTACGATGGAATTGCATGATCTAATTCCGCCTAGCCCGTTTCCCGTTTCATCATCGGACTACAAGACGTACGGCGATGCGCCATCGGTACATGGTGGATAGTGGTGGTCAACATAACGTAAAGCAACTTAAAAAAGCGTGCTTATTATAAATAGCATAAAGCAAACGCTATCGGGGAACTCACTTGGCGCTATGCGCTATTTGCTTAATTCGTTATAACGCAGTATCGCGTGAATCGCGCGCAACGCAATAACGTAAATAAAGCAATAAGCTGGAAGGCGCCGCGCGGGCGCGGCGGCCAGTCGTTGCATGCTAGCGATTGTTATCGGTCGCGCGCGTAATTGTAGATCCCGCGCGGCTCACGTAATATACCTACGCTATTTTGCTTCCTGCTTTTTATTGTAAACAGTGATAGGATACGTAATATTGACTAACTATAATATTGTGTAAGTAAGGATAGGGACGATTGATTGAAAGATTGTGTTGTTGTTTAATCTTTTGTATTTTTGTGTGTATAGCAGACGAAAATGTCTAGAAGAAATAGTTATTTACCAATATGGAACTTAAATTAGTGAAGTAGAACTAAAAGTATGAAGGAAAGTTCATTGTTTATTTTTACTGCTCCATTTTAACGTTATATATTCATAAAAGCGATGTAATATTTTAAGCATGCTGTCTGTCCAACGAGTCCAACGCTAACAGCTGCGAGTTAACAGTCACCGCGCTTGCTTTATTCGTGTCCGCCCCGCGCCCGTGCGTTATAAAAAAGCGCGTTATAATAAAGCGTGTAATATAACGCGCTTAAAATATAAAGCATAAAGCATTAAGCAAGTTATTGTCATATAGCTACTTTGAACACTACTAATGGTGGACATCCCACCCATACGTACTAAACGTTTTGGAAATACTTTTATTATGCGTACAGCTAAGGAGTGGAATTCCCTGCCGGAGTCTGTGTTTCCCGATAGCTAAAATCTAGGGTTCTTTTAGTCAAGAGTTAATTACACAAAAGTACTTCTAGGCAAGCGTAGTGCTTCACCGTCGAATCGGAATTTTTCGGCGGGGATTACCTATTTTTGAATAAAAACAAGGTTTTTTTTCGTCAGACACACCCTGTATATAGAACTCGTGTACATTACTGTCGTAGCTGGTAACAAACGCCAAAATCCTTGGGCGTTGGCTTTAGCTTTGTATAGTCTCTAGGATGGATAAAAAAATGTTCCAAATAAAACCATTTTTATTTTTTTGTTTCAGATGCATGCTGTGTTATCTGCAGAAGCGCTGGCACTTTGGAAAACATTAACTTGTTCTTTTTTTTTGCTGCGGAAAGCATCCAACGACTTCTCCGGCTCTGGGTGAAGCGGGAGGGCGCGTCGGACTTCTACTGACTAAAACTTGCTTGCGGTAAGCCCTGGACTCCTGGAGCCTTTATTAGGTAGAGGTTTCTACCTAATAAACCGATGATGAGTACAGGCTTATATAAAAATGTATCTGGAAGGCACAGAAAACGATAAGAAAAGCAGAACACATGTGTGAGTAAAAGATAGAAATACAGTAAGACGAATAATTGCTCACGAGATAAACCGGAGGTCAATTCTGATGCTACAAAACAACAGAACATTCTTCAGATCCGACTTTGAGAGTCGGTCTTGACAAGAAATGTCGTCGAGGAGGAATCCTCATACTACTAGACTTTTCCACGGTTGTTGACCTCTCCAAACCCTGGAAATTGAGGAAAAGGAAACGAAGTCACACGCATTGTCTAGCGAAAACATACTCTACATTCATAGGTGTAAAGTACGTTTTTGTTGTGCAAATCTTCACGTCGATGTTAAGTTTCACTTGTCTCGTAGTAATATAAACTCTGATGCTTAGAGTTAAGGTTGAGTTTAGCAACTACGGCATCGTTTAGCAGGAAGTAGGTTAAGCACAAGTTATTTTTCACAGTTCCTCGCGAAACTCCGAGTGAATGGCGTCGGATTGAAACTAGGATAAGTTCAGCACAATGTATGAATCGAAACGGTTTTACAGCTTAAAGATCTTAGAAGAGTTGCACTAAAGCTTGCTTTCGATCTCCTGTATTATGCCGTTTATCTGTCTATCTTGCAGAGGATTTTTAAATCTATAGCCTAATAATGTGAAAACTTAACATTTTATTGAAATTTCTAGGCTCGCGTTAGACCAATGTCTCTCTAATCAGATAATCAGGTAAGTGGTGAGTTGGTGGATGATGGAGCACGCTCTTGATCTAATTATATTCATTCTCGACAAGAAGACTGTCAGACTTTCGGGAAACACTCATATCGAATTGAATCACAAAATTCGTTGAATCGCACTCGATTTGGCACTCTAAAGGCTATGTTTTTATCCCGGCAATATGTACGGTTCCTGTAATCCTGTTGAATAGGATGCGAAAGAATAACCGCGGCAAAAAGTAAGTTCGTTCAGAAGATTGTTTCAGCTGAAACAGTCTCATAATTTATACTTATTAATAGTTTGTATCTAGTCAGAGAGATTAGTATTCACACTATTGTCTGCCAGCAACCTGTAGCACCTGTATCTATTGTTACAACATTTACGAGCCCGCTGTCCGCTTGCACTACCGCGTCCCGCAGCAGACAACTTTGTTTACCTTGAGGACACTTGAGTGATACAAGGGGCCTTTTATTGGGTCGAAGTGTTTGCAACATAAAATATTGCTAAAGAATGGCTTGCAGCAAAATTATGGTGCTATTGATGTCTTTGGGCTCTTCGTTGTAGGCAGCAGGAGTGAGGGGGGACTTCATCGGTTGACTATGTTAAGTACGAGTATGTTACTCTATAGGGAAGGTAGAGCATGTAACTAGTATTATGTTAACAATAACTATAAAAGTAGTAAGTAGTATCTGCTATGTTAGTATTACATTGTCTGTGTATCTACAAAGTAGGGGGGTATCCTGCTACGATCACAGCACAGACAAAATGTCTGATATCCTTTAGATAGATCATTGACTACTTAGATTAATAACGAGAGACTCGGCGCCGGTCGGGCTGGCAGTCGCCACGGTAGGTATCTGTAGTGTCCATACCGCCACCTAAGTAATAACATATTTCAGGTGACTCAAGCCTACCTCCATTAAGTCTTTATGCTGCACAATGCAACATAGCGATACATTCTAGCGCATTAGACAAATTGTTCAAGTTTGTCGCGAACTAAATAAATTAATGCATCGCTCGCATTTACAGGGGATTTCCTGAAATCTGCTGACGAATGACATGCAAATTGTAATTGTACCTAATGATTAACTTGATTGAGTAATATTCAGCTGCTGTTGAGTAAATTAATTTGATGCTACAAATGCTTGATTGATCGAAAAAGTGGTATGTAGAGCTAGTTTTAAAAGAAACATTAGTCTATTAACTTGAATGTAACTATTTAAACTAACTAACTGAAGGCAGATTTTGAGGAATAGGTATATTAGAAGTAAACCAGGCCTCCCACAATTAACATTACTTTAATCAAACACAAATTTACAAGTTGATGGTTATCAGACTAATTTTCAAATAATAATTGACGCGCGCAGCTCGTGTGCGTCCTTTTATAATCCTCTGTCGGACGGGAAGGGTTGGGGATTCAAGTATGCTGCCACTCTCGTCCGGTAGGGGCGCTGCATAGCTGCTACCGGTCGTAGTGTTGCCAACACGGCCATGCTGCATCGTGCCTGCCCCAGGCACGCACGCTCAAGCCTGGGAAGCCAGCTCCGTAGAACTCGGACATAGGTGATAATATACTGGAAACATAAACAAACCTCACATTAGAATTGTATTTAATTCCTATATCAACCGTATCGGTCATCATGATGTCAAACACTTATTCAATTATTCAGCCCATCCTCAATGTGAAAACCTTCCTTTAGGCTTAGGCCGATTGACTCATTAAGGTCTAGTAGACTCACACATCTCCTTGATTCTCGGTGTCAAGACGTTCCTTTAGGCTTAGGATCCGTCCATCTACCTTTATAGCATGCTCCTTTAGACTTAGGATGCACCTTAGATAGTTTTTCGTTGACCCGAGAATCAAGTGATGAGAGATACTCAAAGATACACATATCCCCTTGATCCTCGGAGTCAAGACGTTCCTTTAGGCTTAGGATCCGTCCATCTATCTTTATAGCATGCTCCTTTAGTCTTAGGATGCACCTTAGATAGTTTTTCACTGACCCGAGAATCAAGTGATGAGAGATACCCATAGATTCTGAAACTAACTTGATAAGATTTACAAAGACATCAGGATTGACAGATATACCATATGTTCAGTAACTGTACACAATTATATACTCAATTAGTCAATTTGAGATAAACATTTAATTTTTTTATTTTTACACACCTCTTTGTTGAATAATGAAGTGCCTTTGCCAACACTGCCCAGCTGCATTCCAAGCGATCAACCCTTCGCATCGCAACAAAACAAAAACTAAATTTATGGCTTCCTCATTAGGCGTACTTCAGTTGTTTTGACTGTTATTTTATGGGTTTCGCTTTTTTTATGTTTTTTTTTATCTTTCTTTTTTTTTCTTTTACTGGAATGTGTGGCTTACGCTAGAGGGTCAACAACCGGGGTCAAAATCGTGAATGTTTATCCATGGTTTCATGTTTTCGGCCGCGGTTTTACCGAGGTACAGCTTGGTACTTCTTTCACTACCTCTTAAGTCGCATACTTGGTATCTATCATTGTCTAGCACCTTTTTGACTTGGAAGGGCCCCTTATAAACTGGGAGTAGTTTTTTGCTCTGTCCATCATTGGTTTGGCTAGAGATTTTAACCAGAACCAAATCTCCCTCTTGGTACTGTTTAGCTTTTGTACGACTGCTATCAAACCTTTTCTTTTGTATTTCCGCATTGGCTTTTATATTTTCATCAATCCTCTTACGCAATTCCGTAACGTCCGTAGTACTCTCCGTATCAATCTCGGGTGGCGCCAGCTTGTCACTATCAGTACGCAGCCTATACCCTAACAATGCCTCACTAGGTACAGCTTTGATTGTTTTATGTACTGAACTATTTAGAGCCTGTTGCAATGGTTTAATACATTGATCCCATTTATCATCGTCTATGCCCGCTCCCATAGTTTTCATCGCCTCTAAAATTGTTCGATTAAATCTTTCGACCTGACCATTAGATCTAGGCATTCCTGTAGCAACTATGTGTAAACGAATATTTTTATCCGTACAATATTCTTTGAAACTATGAGATGTAAAAGCGGATCCGGCGTCCGCTATGATTCGACGTGGATTTCCGAAAATTTTACAAATATTATCCATTTCCCGAATAACGCTAGCACTATTCGTGTTTCGCACTGCACAAACAAAAACAAACTTCGTAAATGAATCGACTATCACAAGGAGATACTTATGTTTCTTTGTGGTTTTCACAAATGGTCCTAAATGATCCAAATGTAGTGTGTGAAAAGGTTGTGCATGTTTGGGTAGTGGATACAGCTCTCCTTCTTTTCGGCCTCCCTTATTTTTGTAATATACGCAGTTTAAACAATTCTTAATATATTTTTTACCGTACGGCGCATCTTAGGGAACCAATACTGATGTGCTATCCTTTCTAATGTTTTATCGAGGCTGAAATGTCCTAAATCATCGTGATTACACCTAATAATATACCAGATGCATTGTTTCGGTACAACCCATCGTCGACCTTGATTAGTACGTCTATACACTTTGTTCCCTAACAGTTCATAATCATTGAAAATGTCCTTGTGACCGTCAATTTCGCCAGATTCTAGTTTATTTTTTATTTTTACCAAATTTGGGTCTTGCAGTTGTACTGAAAGTAACCAATCAGATTCCGTTATGGACATTACTATGTCTAACTCTGACCGCTCGCCACTGTTTACAGGATTGCGGCTTAGCGCATCTACATGCTGCATACGCGTGCCCTCTCTATGTATTATTTCGAATGAAAACTCTTGGGTTGAAAGAACCCAACGTGCAATTCGTGGGATTATTTCTTTTTTTGTGAGTGCGTACCTCACCGCATTGCAATCAGTAACTATTCGAAAAGTGGAACCCAAAAGATACAGCCTAAACTTTTGTAATGATGAAACTATGGCTAGAAGCTCAAGTTCAAACGTATGGTATTTCTTCTCGTCTTCGGTTGTTTGTCGACTATAATAATGTACTGGTTTTTCCCCTTCTATAGTAACTTGCATGAGAATACCCGCGATTCCGTCCCTACTAGCATCTGTATATAAAATACAGTCTTTATTTGGGTCGAAAATGGTCAAAATATTGCTGGTTGTTAAGGCATTTTTCAACGTTTGAAAGGCTTGATCGTGATTAATACTCCATGCCCATACGCAATCCTTTTTCAGCAAATGAGTGAGTGGGCTTGACAACATTGCACAATTTTTAATAAACTTTCTGAAGTAACTGATTAACCCGAGAAACTGTCGCAATTGGTGAATGTTTTTTGGAATAGGAAAATCTTTTACTGCTTGTATTTTATTTTCACTCGGCATTACTGAATCCTGACTTATTTTATAGCCCAGAAATTCTATTTCTTGTTTTAGGAAGTGACATTTTTTTTAAATTTAATGTCAGTCCATTAACTTTAAAAATTTGCAATATCTGATCTAATATTTTTAAATTCTCATCTATTGTATCACTCGTAATCAAAATATCATCTAAATACAGAATTACTCTACCAAATCGAAGGTTTCCGATAACCCTATTCATCATTTTTTGAAAACAGGCTGGTGCATTAACTAACCCGAATGGTACTCTCAAAAATTCGTAATGCCCGTCCTCAGTTATGAATGCGGTCTTTTGAATAGATTCTTTATTTATTTTTATTTGATAATAACCGCATTTTAGGTCCAAATTTGTAAAATATCTACACCCCTGAAGCCTGTCTATAAGATCTTCGATGCGTGGCATCGGATATTTATCTTTAATGGTTATTTTGTTAAGAGCTCTGTAATCTATACACAGTCTCTTTTCACCATTTTTTTTATTGACCAGAAGGGCGGGGCTAGAATAGGGCGAATTACTTTCGCGGATAATCCCATTTACTACAAGCTCATCTACCATCTCCCGTATAATTTTTCTATCGGTCGTTGAAGCTCTATACGGACGAGACTGGATCGGTTTAGAATCGCTAAGAGAGATTTCCATTTCGTGACAGTTAACTTTACCTAACTCCTGCACAGTAGATGCAAAACAACCATGATATTTTCTAAACATAGTCATTAACTCACTGTGATTAGAATCCGAATCGAATTCTAATCCAGTTACATTAACCGTCTTGCAAAAATTTTGAAAACCCGCAGCAAAATCAAACTTCAAGTGATTACCTACTCGCGAATACATTATGTCGTTTCGTTCTGTTATATTTCTGCCTATCAATATGTCGCAACCGGACAACTCGTTCAAAACATAGAACTCAATATTCTCTAGACTAATCGAATCTACTTTAATATTCACTTGAACTTTTGCATCAACAGTTTTTATGCTGTCGTTAGAAAATCCTTGCAAGGTCACTGGGGTTGTTAGAGTTACTATTGGTATTGAGAACTCCCTAGCTATGTTTTCGGTAATAATAGAACAGCTACTACCTGTATCAATAAATGCGCTATGTACAAACCCATTAATGTGGATATTTTTAAAGAATTTATCTTTAAAGTCGGGCACAGAGACACATTTTGTTTCTTGTTTGTCTGTTTTCTCGGCAATAGAAGTATTATTTTTGTGAAAGCAATTAGTTACGGCATGTCCCCGTCTCCCACAAAACTCACACTTGACATTACAATTTACTCGTTTGTGATTTCCGCCACAATTAAAACATTCGAAGGGTTTACGATTTTGAGAAGTGCTCCAAACTTGTTGTTTATTATAAGTCATGGGCGTTAGACTGATTGAAGTGTTTGAAGTATTTGAAGTGTTGGGTGTATGTGTGTTCGAAGCATGATTTTGTGTGGATGAATGTGTTCTAGTGTTATCGCGACCTAAATTTGAATGTATAACATGTTTCGTTCCGGATTTTGATTTGTATACTCGGTTATACAAAAACCCTGCCAAACTTTCGCAAGACTTAAAATTGCTAGCTTCTACTGAGGCACTAATGTTACTGTCACCTATGTTTCCTAAAATTATCGATATAATATCATCTTCTGAGAAATTCAGACAAAGGTTATCAATTTTCGATTTTTGTTCGAAATAGAACGCGTACAAGGACTGATTTTCTGTTGGTTTACCGTCCATAATATCCTTAAGCAACTCAAACATATTACGTTTTACTTGGAACGTTAATCTCATTTTATCGCTCCAATCCTTCCACTTCCACATAGTCCATGTATGTTCATGGCGTAATAATGAATCGTACCACAGTTTTGACGAGCCTGACAATTTGTTGAGAGCCTGATAACGGATCGTACTATCGGTCCAAGAGAATGTCTTTGCGTAGGATTCTATTATCGTTAACCATGCAGTAATATTATCTTTTAACGGGTCAAATGCAGGAATCATATTATGTAGAGTAATGGTGTTTGTACTCACAGTCAGCTGATCATTATTGCGAGATACCTTTCGTCCCTTCCTTCGTCTATTAGTGGGCGATGGTGACGGAGTCCTCGCACTGCTGCTGCTGCTGATGCTGCTGCTGGAGCTTGAAGAAGGTGCGCGTTTCTTACCCTTCTTTTTACCCATTTTAGGACGTGTATGCTCACTTCTGATTTAAACTAACTAACTGAAGGCAGATTTTGAGGAATAGGTATATTAGAAGTAAACCAGGCCTCCCACAATTAACATTACTTTAATCAAACACAAATTTACAAGTTGATGGTTATCAGACTAATTTTCAAATAATAATTGACGCGCGCAGCTCGTGTGCGTCCTTTTATAATCCTCTGTCGGACGGGAAGGGTTGGGGATTCAAGTATGCTGCCACTCTCGTCCGGTAGGGGCGCTGCATAGCTGCTACCGGTCGTAGTGTTGCCAACAACTACGTAACTTCTGATGTAGTTGACAGAAGCGTGAGCGACTCTTTTATTCTCAATCGAAGAGGTCTTCCCTCTGATTCTAAGAAGGCAGCTGAATCTTTACGGGTAGGGGTTGCAGATTCCATCATGTCGAAATCAGGTCAAAACTTAATTGCACAAGGTACATTGGAATTCTTAGAAGTCCCCACTAATTTTAGTCTTATAGTAATGCCATTTCTGTAGAAATGACCTTCGAGCAACCATGAATGTTTATGGCGCTCCGGACATAAATATTACGACGTGTTATATGTCACGATGAAATATGCGGAGAATTCAACACTGTCCTGAGAGCCAGTCTGCCACCTGACCCGTCACCCGAGGTATCCGTGAACTGTGTCATTTGACACGAGACCCATGATTGATCGCAGGCGCGTAGGCAGCTCTGA